>CM029119.1:15858895-16458895 GCA_016859345.1 Istiophorus platypterus
CCTGATGCTGTGCCATGTATGTGTATAAATGTGTGTGTGTACTTGAGACAGAAACTACATCACTGTGCCGGTGGAAGGAAAATTTATCGAAAATTTAATTAACGACTTGAGAGCATGTTTTGCCCCCATTCGTTCCTTTCTTATCAGCTGCGGAGAAATTGCTTATGTCGGACAGACCAGACCAGACGTCCAAATCGCGGCAGCGTTCGGTTTTCATGGGAAATGCTCCCATGCACTTCGAGGCGCTTCTGCTCTTGAAACGCCCTCCGCGCTGAGCTGGCTGCATCAAAACGCAGAACTAAATATCAGACGGCACCGTGTCTATAAGCTGATCGTGTTTAAAAAACAAATAAACAAACAAACAACAACAACAACAACAAACATCCGGCTTCGACCCACGTGAGCAAACAGACCCGGTTCTCTGACGCTGCTTCTCGGACTGTTACACCTTCGATGCCACATTCGGCTCAGACGGATGAGATTTTGTATATTCGATTTAAAGTCAGAGTCGAGGACGATTCCCGGCTGCTGATCCCGGGCGAGAGGGACGAGGGGACAACGACGCACCTGTGCTGCTGAGGCGATGGTTGGCGGGTAGAAACACGCGTTGGGCCTCTCGTGATGCTGTTCTTTTCTATCTCTGTCTTGGGGTTAACTTGGTGGTTTTGGGGAGGTCACTTCCTGGTTGAGGAAAAGGCGGGTGGGCCTGAACCATGTGCTGTCATGTTATTGGGGGGGTTTTGAGCTAGATTTCTTTGCGTATAGATTGTAGTCGGTCTCCATCTTGTTCACCCCTCGTGTTTTATTTGGTTTGGCTGAGCCACTATATATAAGTTCCCTTGTGTGTCACTGTTTCAGGTCAGTTTGTTCAGTTAAGGTCTCGTCTTTTTGTTGTACTAAGTGCAATTATCCTCTGTCGACCTCTTTTATAGACCTAATTAAGAGTTTACTTTTTTTTTTAGGGGGTGAATAAAGCCCCGTTTTCATAGTTAACTCCTGTATCCTCATTGCCTCACTGCTCGGCCCCAGACGCTGTTGATTTCTGGAACTATAAATAAAAAGATGATGAATGGCTTCCACCTCTTTAATGAAATTTTTCAAATTTTTTTTTTATCCCAATCGTGATGCGAAAATAATATTTGTTTCCTTGCGGTCACACATTTTTATCGTGTCATTATCATGAAGGATGACTATGGCTTTTTGTGAGTCTAGGCCCCGACCCTGGTTATTACGTCTCCTTCGGAAAGATGCTGCTTTACTTTATACACAAGTCGGAGGCTACGCAGACATTTCCAGACCAGTGAAGTTACTCTTAGATATGTCACTGATACGTTACGTCACGCAGCTACAGCTCCGTGTCATGCTACTCTTACATCTCACTCATATTATCTTATACGTCTTCCATGATATTAATATAGTTGGATTTATTTTGAGAGCCTGGTGACCATCAAGGAAACAGTGAAACCCTGAGAGCTGTACAGTAGATTTTACAGTATAATCACCACTAAGGGCCTCGTGCTGCATTTTCACCACACTGACCCCTCAGACACCAGTCAAACAAAATCCCAGCTACCGAGGCAGAGCAGGTATTTCCCGGATCCAGCTGCTGGAATGGCTTTGTTTTCCTATGTTGTTTGTTTTCCTTAAAAGAAACTTTGGTGACTTTTGCATGATTCTTCATTCAAACATGAGCATGAGTCATTAATTGTCTCGTCCGGCGCATTGAGTCGTACGGAGATGTTCGATTTGACGCCACGCTCTGTTCTCCAACACACGAATTTGTGATTGTAATTTCTGCCGCTAAAGACGTAACATAGACGTTTTGAACACTGGTAATATGGGCGGGGGGGTTGGCGTTCCAGTGCGTTCCCACCGCCTCCCTTTTTTTTGGCAGAGCGCTCCGAGAGTGAATCCGGCTGATTCGAAACACATGAGCTGCGCACGAGGGGCCGGGCCCCGGATTCAAACTCGCAGGCGAGCGCGGCCTTTGATGTCGCCACATCAGTGCGCTCGGCACCGCGAACACAGACACCCGAGAAAAGAGAGGAGCGCGGCGTTTCCGGCTTATCGCGGTGGTGTCGGGTTTCCTTTGCGTACAATATGCGGGGGGCTTGGCGGCGCGGGTCTCCGCTTTTAGTTAGTCAGCCAAAAGATTCGAGTTGATATCCTTCGTTTTTGACTTGAAAAAAATTCCTGCTTCTTCCATCTCTGCAACCCTGCAACCCTCAACACGTCCTGTGTGTGTGTGTGTGTGTGTGTGTGTGTGTGTGTGTGTGTGTGTGCGTGTGCATGTAATGGCTCCATATATTACACCGGCTTTCCGCTAAACATGACATTTCCCTTTTTTTCACAGCCCCTGAGCGGAGGTGCAACTAGATGGCAGCCCCCGATCCAACACACACACACACACACACACACACACACACACACACACACACACACACACACCCATTATGCCCTGCGAATTGATATCGTGCGTGGATTGTGTGGGAAAGATACGGCTCCAGCGGTGTCATTCTTACTTCAGCCTTTTTATTGTCGAGGAAAAACAGCGCGCCAACCCCCGAACGACTCGGCGGAGAAACCTTTAAACACTCATAACTGTTATAAGCCGCAGCTGCGCGAGGATCAGTTACATTCTTTATCTCACCTTATAGAGGTTTTTTTTTTCTTCCCCCCGAACGAGAACCATAAATTTCTCGGCCCTCGTGCTGCTCGATGGCGACCGTCTGAGTGTCCGCGAGGCTTTTCGGTTTTGTTTTGTTTGTTTTTTGTTTTTTTAATCTCTCCTCTTTCACATCGGCCTTGGATTAATTTTCTCACAGCTGTTAACAGACATTGAAAAGAAAGAGTAGAAAAAAAAAGGGGGGGTTGTAATTGTTAAAAGGTCTACGGGGGGAGGTTACGTAAAACGCCCGACAGAGCGAGAAAAAGCGGCCAAGAGCCGTGGAGTCAAGGCTCCGGCAGGAAGAGAGGGGAGAAATTTACTGCCAGACAGACTTAGTGAAAAATCGCCAAGACTTTTCCTGTTAAATCCCTCAATTTTCTTTCATGTCATTAAGTGACATAAACACCTTTTAAGAGATGTGAGAAAAGAAAAAAAAAATTATTATTTTTTTTCGTTCGCACTGAGGTGGCCCGGGGAAACGGTTTTTCGCTGAAAGGAAAGGCTCAATCAGCAGATTTCTTTCTTGGGTGTTGTTTGCAAAAATGTGCATATTTTTTAAGAGCTCGACACCAAAAATGTGCGAGTTACCACAAGATCTCCGATCGAAACCAAAAAAGAAAACAGCCCACTTTGGAAATGTGTATCTTGGGGAACCTGCTAATTCATATCAGCCCATAAAATCCCCATCGTTTCTGAGAAGCATTGCCTGTGTTCATGTTAACTCAACCCCCCCCACACCCTCCCCTTCCATATCCATTTCACACTTTATGAAATGCTTATCAACCAGGGCCAAACAGATGTATCACTGGAAGGATGTGAGGAACAAATATCACCAGAACGTTAAACGTAGCGGCCTCGGGTCTAAGGGTCAGTTATAATAATGTTCGCCGCACTCTCGGCCATGTCGGGTTTTATTTGCTTTGTACGACCGAACCGAGCGGTAATCACCTGATAATAAGGCAGCTGCTTAGGGAAGATAGAGTCGAAATGTCAGGACGCGCCGAAGAATGTCAGTAGTCAGAAAATACTTCGCCTCTTTGTACCGCAACGGTTTGCGATCCCTGACTCATCCAGCTTGGCACATTAAAATAACAGCCCACACACTGAAACAATTATGGGAATAATACGGGGTGTTTTAACAGCTGTAGACTGCGGGGGGGGGGGGGGGTCAGGGTGAGAGGGTGCAGGCCTGGATGAATTGTGGAACGACAAGCTGGGAGAGGACCTATCACAATAGTTACCGGCATCTCAGTCACAGATGACAAGAAAGGTACATTTCAACATCGGGGCGGGTTGGAAACGAAAGGCTCTGACAGAAGCCGCCGGGTTTTCTCGTGGCAGCGGCGAGTCGGGGAAGACTTGTTCGGCCGAGCCGTTTCATCCCGGCCCTGGCATGAGGACAGAGTTCTTGAATATTTTCGTTCGGTGAAAGGACAGGGACAGCGGACAGGGGCGCGAAAAAGTACATCATATAATAGTATCTTAATAATCTTAATTATTCTTAATCTTAATTATATTCGTTTTATTTGTTTTTTGGGGGGGGGTTGTTGTTGTTTTTTTTTTTTTTAAATCTTGGCTACTCCTGAGAGTTTCTGCATCTAGCAAAGAAAGAGTTACAGCACACAACTACCAAAGAACCCCAAGTATTTGTCAATGAGCAGATTTCAAATATACACAGGTTAACGATAAGAATATTCTCCTACACAGCAAACTGCCAAGTACAACCAGATCTCTTTATTCTTGGCCTGAACGGTGAGAAAAACACAATTCAGTCTCTTGCTCAAGGGAAGGCTGACCCTAGGTGAAGATATATTTGGCTGAAACGCACCAAAAAAATACAAATCAAAGTGTTCAGCTGCCAGAAAATTACACCTGAATTTTAAGAACATTCAGGGCCATTATTGGTTAATCCCACAGCTGCAGTGCAATAGACAAGAAACTAGTAAATGCGCTCAGTAGATTGCAGACCTCTGCCAAGGCCAGTGAAAGTACATAAACTAGACTTCAGAGGAAAAAAAATCAAAGAGTAAATGATCTCAGTCCTACAAGTTTGGTGCGAAATGGTTCAGTATTCTTTGCATAATCCTGCTGACAAACAAACAAGCAGACACTGGTGAGAACGTAAGTACTGGCCTGCAGATTGTCCCGACTGCTCCAGGAGATTGAGCCGACTCCCTCAGCGAAAGCCTCTTCACCGTCGGGGAGGTGAATCCTCCTCGTCTTCCTCGCCAGACGTTCTCCTGTGGCCGTAGCCCGCACTCCCCTCACCACGCAAGCCCCTGGGAAAAAAAAGCACATAGGAAGCTCCGATCCGTGACCTAAAACATCTGCTGCTAATACGGGTCAGTTTTGGGGGGAAGAAAAAAAAAAATCCTGCACAAGACGATTAAATGAAAAACACAAATGGCATGAATCAACCGAGGCCGCGTGTTATTTCCCAGCACTTGTATCAACATGCTAGGGAGCCCACTGGGCTGTGAAATATCCGAGCTAGGACCCCCGTCGGTTCTCCTCGGACCCGGGAAAAAAAAAAGAAAAAGGCCGTTCCCGGGCCAGGGTCAGGCGAGGAGAGAGTGAGAATCCCGCAGAGCGTTTACAGTGCAAACAGCGGTCGAGCTATCATGTCTGGAAAGCGCTATTTGTTGTGACTGTTATTTCGCCAGGTTTTTAGAAAGTAATAATGTGAGGTTGTCTTGTTTTTTTGTTTGTTTTTGTTTTATGAAGTGACAACCTCCTGAGTGGGAGGCCGTGCCGGGCCCCGGGGCCACATCATCCGTCAGGATTTCCATTCATGGTCATGCGTCGGTTTGCCCCGCGCCACAGCTTGTTGGTGAACGCGAACCTAATGACTCACTTTTCACCCATTTCAGGCTCACAAGCCAGCTGTAAAAGCCGCCCCCAGCCCCCCCCAGTCCCCCGCCAGCCCCCAACCCTAAAACATGGCTTTTACGTGTGTGGGCAACCGAGTGTTTTGCCTTTTAACCACAGGCCGCGAGAGCCCTTTCTTATCGGGGAGCCGAGACCCCTCCGAGCGCCGAGAGCTCCGCCGGTATTGGGGCCCGGGGGAGTGCAAACATCTGCACTTGACATGAGCGAGTGGCTAATTGTTTTGTCTGACTGCGATTGAATAGCGTGGGGGGGGGGGGCGCCGATAACGGCGTCCATTAGCTGTCCCTGACTCTCTCACGCACACGGCGCGTCGCCGTTTTGCTAAAAACTCTGAGCTATAAATAGAAAACACTGGGTGTACGTGACGGGAGTTATTGTTAATAGAACAAAAAAATAAGATGGCGGTGGCGCTGTTTTTCAAATGATACCTCTTCAGTTAGATAGCCAGCGAAGTACAGCTGCATCCAACACAAGACCTCTGATCCTCTGGGCTCACTTTAGTGTTTTGTTCCTCTTCCGAGGACCTTCGGAGTCTTAACCTTACAATTAATTTGCTGTTCGTTTTGTGGCAGGAAGTAGAGCCGGATGGCGTTGGCTGTAACTTTTTTCCTCCTTGAATCACACTCTTGTTCCAAAGGTGCCCCCCTCCCCCCACCACCACCACCACCACCACCCACCCTCCTTAACACGATATGAGCCTACTGACCTCCGAGCGGGGAAGTTTTATGCAGTTGACCTTTGACTTTTTACGTCTCTGTATTTATGTCTGAGAAAATAGTGAAATTATGACACTTAGCGCTGTCGCCTGCGTGTGTCTGGAGCCTCTCTGCGAAGACTGGGGGCCATTGAGAGCGCAGGCCGATCCACGATGCCCTCCATGAAACCTGAGAAATATAGTCAACCGGATTGTAAAGCTTTTTATTAAAGCAGTTTCAGACAGCATTGAAATTCAGCTCTTGTTTTTCCTTTTTTTTTGAGCATTTGATTAGAGTAACATAAAGACTGTAATCGAAGATTGTACATTGTAATTTCACATGCAATTTGCTATAATTACATGATTATTTCTAGATAATTGTGACATCGTACAGTTATCGCTAGACATGATCTGTGAGATTTCTGCCAATAGCACATAGCAGAGATGAGCCTCGAACTGCAGAGGCATTGATAACTGGTTGAAACATTCGGGTCTGTGCTGGTCTATATGCAGGGACAGTGCGCCCCCCGGAGGCCAAGTACTAAAAATCACCACTGCCTTTTAATAAGGGCCTGGTGACATCCAGCTTAAAACTGTAATAAACTCCATTGCCTCTGGCAGTAAAGCACTTGTACCTTTTTTTTGTTTCTGTTTGTTTTTTATAGATCTTTTGTATTGAATGAGTATTGCAGATAGTAAATATTCTCTTTGCAAATCATGAGAATATATTCCAGATGTCCTGTTGTGAGAACAGATGGTGTCAAAGTACAATCAGTCAATTCATGAATGAAGAGAAAAGTTTAAACTCAGTGAACTTGAACTTAAACTTAAACTTTAACACAAACAGAATCAAGGGTGGAGGGAGGAAAAAAAATAAAAAATCTTGGAACATTTGCAGTCCAATTACACAATGCCTCTTTATACGCAGTGAGGCATTCGCATCAACCTCAGCTGATTTAGGTGTCAGCCCCTTCCACCCATATCGGTGCTGCCTTCACACGCGTCGCCTCTGAGCCACGTGCGAGTAGCTTCTCTCAATCATCGGTTGGGGGGTCGGGGCGCCGGTCGTGCACACGAGGAGCCGGGAGCCTGCCGTAGCCCCTTTGATCATCCTGCCGGTGTGTGGTCACAGTGGTTTCGCTCCCGCTCCTTTTGGCTCAATCAAGGGCCCTCGAAACGCTGCGAGGTCCAACTCCAGGGGGAGAGAAAAAAAAAAAAGGAGCCAACCGCCGAGGCCCAATCAACGGGCAATCAGATTCTCTCTTATCTATTTGGCTTGGCTGGACGTGGATGTTAATCAGGCCCATATCTTGGTAATGGTGTTCCTGTTAATTGCCTCCCTTCGTCGTGGCTGTTATCCCCCTTGCGATTGTGATCTCTGTCCGCAAATGAGGTCAGAAAATCACGGGGCTTTTGTTTTTCGAACGCCGGGCTCTGCCAAATCCTAGCGGGGGGGTTTGGAAAGAAACGGCCCCGGCCAGAGCGGCCTGATGTTTAAAGTTGCCCCCCCCCAAGATCAAGGCACTTATCGCTCCTGAGTGTTGATGTCACTGATCCGTCAGGCCTTGGATGTCGCTCATTACGACCCTCACTCAAGCCTGGCCTTGCTTCTCCTACAGTTTCTAGTGCTCTACATGAATGCCTTCTTTTTAGAGTTTGTCAGGAGTGTGTTCTTCTACAATAGGGAGATTTGGTTGCTGTTATTATCGTGAGTCAGCCCCCCCCCCTCCCGGAGAGTGGTGTGATTTGCATACTTTGCCGAGCCGTTTTGCATCTGGTGCCCATGTCGTTAGGACCGGTCGAGGTGCGATATCTGCACCGCTCCGGGGCAAGTCAGCCGCCCGTCTGAGGGACATGCAAATAACAAAAACATAATGCGGATCAAGATTTGGTTAATCCCACTCTGCACAAAGACGGGCCCTGGACCGACCGGGCCTGAGAGATGGTGCCAGCCGAGACCGGGTTAAGAGCCCGGATCTGCAGCTGACAGGGCATGACAAAAATTGAAAAATTAATTTGACAAATGTACTGTGATGCAAATATGCGCCTTTGGAGATGGAGATGCATGTAGACCCAGGGGTCACCTGGGTCACACCTAGTTGTCCTTTTTTGTTGCCTTCTCCCCAACCTCCAGCCCTCAAAGGCATCTTTCCCCACGAGGAGGTTAACTGTCATTTCTTTTAGGCTTCTCCTCATGCATAAATGAACCTGAATAAGTGAACCTGTAACCTCCCCCTGGCCCATAGGACCAGCCTATGGGCCTTCAGGGAGCAGAAGGTCTAGGAGCATTCCTCCATGAAGACTTTCCCTTCCCCGACTTTTGCTTTGATTTTATGCTCATTATCCCCCCTGCAGCTCTGCCGATCCAGGACAAGACTGTGCTGACTGATGAGGCTAAGCTGAGCTCGGGGTGGCAGGAGGGGACTGCATTGTCTCACTACGTCACGACGCTACAGGAGGGAAAAAAAAAGGGGGGGGCCCATTATCCCTGGTCTTCTGCAGACCAAATCAAATTAGCAGAAGAGTGCTCCTGAAAGCAGACATTCTCTGAAGTGGGACGTCTTGCCCGGCCGGTTCCCCTCATAATCCTTTGTTATTCGTTGGGTGCCCAGCTGTTGTGCTGCCGCTGCTGCTGTCAAAGCAGAGGGCCTTCCCTCCCTGATCTTCAACCTCCTCGCCCCTAATGACGCCCTCGAGGCAGCGGGGCTAGAGGGCAGGTGGCAGGGTGAGAGGTCGCGCCGGATGGGACGAACTCCCCTCGCTCTGATGACTTCCCTCATGTCGTTTGAAGTATGGCACAAGTTAAAAACAAATATCTGTTGTTGCTTCAGTGGGGAGGGAGACAGTGTTTTTCAGGGAGGTTCATTAACTGAGGGAAAATTATAGGATGACAATATGTTCCATAACAAAAAAAACCCCAATCGGGTACAAACAGCAGGTGTTCAGTAGCAGGCATTGCTTATTATAACTGTTGGAATTTGAGATTACATGCTTGAAAAAATATTTTTGTAGAGTTAATTACAAAAAAAAGGAATCACCACCGTGGGAATGAAGTGTTCAAAAATATGAAAATACAATTAAAAATTAATTTTATTTAAAGTTTTCAAGCAATCAAACTATACAAGAAATCTGCCTAAACTTTGTAAAAAGATTAAAAAAAACTGTGAATTACATGTGAACTTCTCCCTCCCATAATCAATATTAACTGAAGATATGAATAGAAACTCAAGATACATTCAGCTTCATAAAAGAAAAGGAAGAGAAAAAAAGAATTAAAAACTTACCTTAAACTTTGTGCTAAAATTTTGTATAAATCTACAAGTTAAATTTGTATCCTGAAAATAAAGGATTCAATCATCAAAAGCCTACTGCAGAACTACTGTATCATAACTGTATGGTAGCTCCGGGTTCTGGTGGAGCCACCATCAGTTGATAGACTACTGACCCCTGGTGGATTTTTAATGACACTATGCATTTCAAAATGAGGTGCGTTTGATAAACAAAGATGTCCACTGAGCAGTGGTGATAGCACATCTGACCACGTGACCTTAGTCACGGTATCTTCTTATCCCTCTCAGATGGTTTTAGTTCACATCCCTGCTCTCTGGGTGGATCAGAACAGGTTCATCTCTGGAAGGCCAGCGCTAGTTTTTATGCAGCATTCCGGTTTAGGTAGCGACCTCGTGGGCATGAACTTATGAGCCTCTGGCCCCTCTATGGCACTCGTAGTGAACAAACCAGCCCACCTGATTGCTCTCTGTGTGTCAGCACTGGGAGGTTCTGCTTTTTTAGAGAACAAACTTTGATGGTGTCTCCTCGGGGCATCAGGAGCAGCGGTGACATCTGTGTTCGCAACATTTTGACCGGCATCTCTCCTCAAATTTGGGATGCAGGTCTTGGCCCTCGGGTGATGACCGCCAGGCGTGTGCTGCCGCTGACTCATCTGAGCCTGCAGGCTCTTTCGCGGGGCCTGGGTGTCGTTGTGAGGGGGATCCCAAGGTGTGTGAGGACCCCAGGAATCCCGCAGCCTTGCGTTGTGCTCCATGTTGATGCTAACTTCATCCCTGAGCTGCGCCCTCTTAATGGCACCGACTCTCAGGAGGATGAAGTCCCGCGTCAGAGGCCGATGAAGACCCCTCTTCTTCATCCGTTCACACGTTGCTTTCTCACTCAGCAGCACTGACTGTTTAACTGTCTCTCTGACTATAAAGGAAAAAGTTTAATTTAATAGGACAAACTGATCGTACGACATCTCTACTGTGACTCCACTCACCACGTGTTTGACATTTAGCCGGAGTTAACAGGAAGCGGGGTTGGTGAAGCGGCTCAGCTCTCCCTGGCTTCCCACCGCCACAGTCGCGCATCTTTCGGCGGGGGGATGCCACCTGCGCCGCGCGATCTGCCCCGTCAGGGGTAACGGGAAGCCTTCTGGGTGGAGCTGCAGATCTCCAAGAAACCGAATCACCTTGAGCCAGCACATCGCCCTGGCCTCCCTCAGCTGACTCTGGGTCATCCCAGAACACTTTGGCAAACTGGTACAGCTTCACACTGGATGTTGTGTTCACTAATATACTGAATGGCGGTAGAGAGAGAGAAAATATGAGAGTCAAAATGTGTGCTAGCGTTGATACAATCAAAACATCTTAACACCAGCATAATAATAATTTAAATAATAAACATGTTGACTCACCTGTTGTCGTGGAAGCGCAGGGACAGCAACTGGCCTGTTTCGGCCTCTGCTGCGATGTGCCTCAAACAGTCTCCGGTGAGGAAATTGAATATACGAATCTTTCCGTCCACACAGCCAGTAACGACACGCAGGTGGACCAGGGTCAGAGATTTGACCTCCCTGTGGAAAAAGGCAGCATTCAATACAACATTTAGGGTTTAGGTTATTTAGATGTTTGAGAATACTCTCATTTAAATGATAGGCAAAGATATGTCACATAATGTGTTTAGGCAGCAATACAGCAAGGACAGTTCTATTACAAATGGTCAATATTGTAAGGAGGGTAAGAAAAAGTGACTAAAAAATATCGAAAAATATACTGAAGACAATGTATTGTCTGTATGAAGACTAGAATAAGAACGTTCAAGAGAATTTCTGGGCATTTTTGCTCATCAGCGCCAAAGGTTTCTTGCTTACTTTGGGTGGCCGAAGGTCATCAGACACTCTTTAGCACGACAGTTGATGCTCGAGGCCATGACCTGACCATTGGAGTCCCCAGATAGAAGATGCCATTCGTCAAGGAACAGGCACTTCACCGGGCTCCTGTGGGCATCAATCACCTTCGGGAAAGTGGTGCATTACAACACCAAAGAATTAACAACTTGTGAACAAAGGCAAACATATAATTGCATGTGAGATTCGGTGGCATGTGTAAAAGAGTTTATATAACAGACAACTCTTTAGGAGAGCGTTCTAATATTCTCACCCTGAGCAGTGATGCCTTCTCCATGTCCCATATTTTGACCAGGCCCCGATCACAGCTGCTGTAGCCTTTTGTCGCGTTGATCTTCACGCACTGGATGGAGCTGGGGTGCTTGAAATTAAAATCCTCACAATGCTTCCCTGTGTGTAGATTCCACACTGGTGGCGTGGTAGTTAAGTTTAGTTCACTTGCGCAAAAATAGTTACGAAAAGCGAAGTTTCACATCAAAGATGAAAACATAGAGATTATTTTTTGTAGTTGTACAAATGTGTCAGCAGAGCCACAAAAACCTGCAGGGGTATAATGTAGCTCCTCTAAATAAAAACCATGCACACCTGGTATTCATTAGCTCCTGTTTCCTTGTCACCTCTGCCTGAGCCTGGTGATGGTTTAGAAGCAAAACTGAAAGGGCTTGAAAAAGCTGCCACCATGACCTTTTTTGGAGTAACTTTGCCCTCATTCATGTCTAATGTCAGTGGACTCATTGATTTTTGCTAAGCTAAAACCGTGTCACTGGTGTGGAATCAATACTTTGGTCTCTGCATGAGTATGTACAGTAAAAGATACAAACAGACTGCAATTGCATAACAGAAGAATAGCAGCAGGGACATATTTTTAAAAAGCTCTCTGAAGTTGTTTACAAACTGAGTAGGAACTGAATTTAAGATTCTAGGGTCGACATGGCAGAGGTCTGTTTTTATGATGCACATTTTGCGTGATCCGGATTTGACTAAGCAACAACATAGCACTATGTAATGTGATTGACAGTACATGTGTTAGAATATTAAAGACATGCGGCAAAGTGGGGTAATATTATAAATCCTCATATTATCATTTCTGTAGATGTAAACCTATTTCTTAAAAATTATATACATCCTTCAAAGGCCTCTTACCTTTTACTGTACAGTCTTTAGCCCCTGAGACGAGCCTATCAGAATGGACATCCAGGCAGTTGACGGTGCCAGTGTGACCGTATAGCACCATCTCACACCTGTCCGTCTTCAAATTCCAGCACCTACAGGCGCGATGGAAAAAAAAAAAAAAACCCACACTATCGCAGCTACTTCTGTCATGAGGAAGGACATATCTGTCGTCTTCTGTTTAACGAATCATTGTACGTTTGCTAAACTCTAATCATAAATCTGAGTTACGATGACATGCGCTGACTTTCCACCCCCCCTCACCTGATGCTGGTATCGCAGCCCCCAGTTATCGCCAGGTCCCGGTCCTCACAGAGCAGCACTGCCCGGACGCTGCCGACGTGGCCCTTCATCACCGACACAGCCCTTGTTTCTGATGCCACGTGAAACAGACGCACCGCACGGTCCTTGGAGCCCGTGGCCATGAACGATCCACCTCTGTAGTCCAGCACCCGATGAGGGTCTTCTCTGTCAAGTCCAAACACGCAATCTTGCCTGAGCTATACCCACTATATGACAGACATTATGTATCAATTCCAATATGCAAAGTTTAGTCGGGCATTGAACACACTAACTTGTCCAGCAAAACTTTGGTAAAATATGCACCGCAATAAACATTCCGCTCTTCCATTCTCACGGTTTTGGTTTTGATCTTGGCATAAGCAGCTTCAAATGGCTTGACCTGTGAAACCGTTTAAAGAAAAAGATCATCAATATACCGAGCAATGGTTACTGGTGCAAAAACTGAGGTGTATGGAGTTATGAGTTTCGATTTGTTAACCTTCTGGACACTAGAATGAATATCTGCTTCCTCGTCATCCTTTGTGGGTACAAGGACTTCAACGATGTTGGAATACGTAGGGCTGACTGTATTAATACCTTTGAACCTCTACAAAAGAAGAAAAACATTAGTGATAATGTAATTTTTTTTACTGAAATATATGTTATTGTTAAACTTCTACACTGCACAGAAAAACATTCTGTATCCTTTATAAATGATTCCATATTTACAGAATATTATTACATCATGTACACAGGCTAATGTCCCACCTTCATCATGGCCTTAATTTGATCCTGGAAATTCCTTCTGAACTTGATTTCCTCCACAGTTTCTATTGCGAGAAGCCGCCAGTATCGACAGACCTTCTGGCAGTGGCTCAAAGTATGTTCCTCCAACAGACCTGTTAGAAAACGTGAACAAATAACAAAGTGTTTGATTCTTTTTTTTTGTTACTGATAAAGATACCAAATGCAAATGTTGCCATCACATTGTATTACATTGCCTGGAGGAACTTTTGTCTGTCATTTTCCTCTTTTGCGCAATATGTAATTAAACCAGCAGACAGAGGTCGCTGAGAGCAGACAGCCAAACGGTTGCTTGGCAGGGCTTTTTGTTGTTCTTATATCCAAGGGCTACCCACTCTAATGGGATGGATTTAACAAGAGCATTCTTGAGGCATTAAGTGACATCCCCATGGTACCATTGGCCTACTGCAGCTGCTTTATATGACATTAGTTTAAGGACATGTCCGTGCACATTTCAGATCTGATCACAGGCTGCACTGCGAGGCTACGTGAGACCTGGATACCCATCGCTTCCTTTCCATTTCATTTATTTTTATTTATTTGTCCCTGGCTGCGGCATCTTTTGCAACATGTATAACGTTTTATGATGCATGAAAGTAACACACTGCACAAAATACAGCTGGAGAGGCCTGTGATCACTGCATGTGTCCCTACTGGAGGCAGTAAAAAAAAAACACAAAACAACAAAACAAAACAAAACACTGCAAATTATTAGTGCATCTAGCATTTTAATGGATGCTACCTGTGGGAAGACTCACCCAGTATCCTCTTTGACAGATATACAGGTAAGCAGCCTATGAAGTCTCGGTATCGGCTGACCCCAGACAAAGACTTTGAGGATCCAGGCACCACCATGAGAGCCGGATCGTCCGAGTCCTCATCAGAGTCCTGATGGCACCGATCGGAACCGCGGCCGCTCGCTGAAAGGGGCATACAATTATCGTGTTATCTCATTAATAAAGAGTCAAAAGGCAAAAGTTTGCAATGCCCTGAAGAGATGCTTCAACAACACAAAGCTCGTGTTACTGAACCAAAATCTTCCTCTCTTAAATAAGTCAGTAAATGAAACAGGTGTTTACGCCCTTTACCGACCCCTACCGGTACCTTATAGGAACTGCAGTACGATTCAAATAGACTGTTAGAAGTTAGCATGTGCGTTTTACAGTCCAAAGGACTCAGTAATGGCTGAAGGGCCGAAAATATGCGTCGTTTTTAACTGCTGAACAACAATTAACTGTCCAATCATGAGCTTTGTCGTACCGTCCTCTGCCTTCTTACATTTAGGCTGCAGAAACCCTCGTTTCTGCCTGACGAGGAGGACGCTGGTCAGGTTGGAGACCATGCGCAACAGTTCCGGGTCACAAAGCGCAAAGATACGGCAAAGATAGCGGCATTTCATCCAGTCTGGGCTGGCGCCGAACCAGTCCCAGATCCCGTCCGCGTCCGCGTCCAGGGCGGGCGGAGTCCCGTCCGGAGCGCGGGCCCGGGCCCGGGTCCGGGTCGGGCCCGTCGACCTGGCGTAGGTGAACAAAGGCCACGACGCGACGGCCAGAACATCCCGGACGCCGTCCAGCGCTCGGCCGCCGCCGCAGCGCAGGAGCAGCCCCACCACGAACCGCCTCCGGACCCCGTCCGACGCCCGCCACGGACGCTGGGCGGTGCCCGGTGGTTCGGGGGCAAACACGCATGATGGACACATCCCGCACAGGCCGACGCGTCCCGCCGGCGTCGTACAGCTGAACCCGCCGCCGGAAAAGCCGCGACCCGGTTCGGCGGACTTCATGCCGGCGCGTCGACTCGGGTTCCGCCGGCGGCGTCGTTGCCAGGCAACGGCTGATGTTTTGTTTTTCCCTCCTCCGTAAACGTGCGGACGTCGTCCGGCTGGTTGCCGGGCAACGACGCACCGGCAGAGGACGGGTGCTCCTTCCAGGAAGCCTACCCGAGCTGCGCCCTGCGCGCTGTCAACGCGGGACTAAGGGAAGACGGAGGCTTCAGAACTCGCCTGAGAATCATCGGGTTTCTGGAGATTTCTTCCCCGGACTAATTCACCGTCTGTTGTCAGAACATCCAGTGGCACACAGCTAAAAAGGGAACTGTTATTAGCTCATTCGGCATATTTGATTTTGATACATATTGATATTTCAGCTCATATTAATAAGCTATAGATATTTATTTATCTCATGGTTCCAACTTCCCAGATGTGAGGTTATGCTGCTTTTCCTTTCGATCATTATAATAATTGTAAAATACGTTCGATAATTTTGAAGTTTAGACTTTTGGTTGAATAAAAAAAAAACCCAACACATTATGAAGGTGTCATTTTGGGTTATGTGTAACTGTGATTTCAATTTCTCGCTGTTGTTTCTGCAAAGTAACAATCGACTCGGAAGATAATCTTCAGATTAATCCTTAATGAAAATAACCATTACCGGCTGCACAATTTAAAATAGTTAAAACTGTCCTCACCAATCACCTACAGCACTAAAATCCCACTTTTATTTTAGTGCACGAGTTATACTAATCTAGTAATATGATTGTGTATCGGTTCCAGGATCCCCTTTCTGCATTGACTGCTTTTACTTATAATACCTTAAGTGCATGTTTTCTCGTCATACTTCTATACTTTTATTCACGTAACACGTTCAGTGTGGGACTCTGCAATTCACATTTTGATACAACACCATTACCTCGTTACGTTTTTCGACACCAAGTAAGAAAAGCCTCCTTCCAGTGGCTTTTGCACTAAAGTAATTTTGCAGTATTAGATAGATACAGACTATAGCCACTGTATATTATCTTTTAATATGAAGAAAAAGATCCGTGCGCCGCCCGGGAATCGAACCCGGGTCGCAAGAATGGGAATCTTGCATGATACCACTACACCAGCGGCGCCGATGGGGAACTCTTCTTCAGGTAGCAATTACATAATGTCATAATGGATTTCTCGGTAGTTAATTATTCCTGGTGTTACTTTATATATTTTCGGTGTTGAAGTTGCTGTAAAAGTGCGACAGCGCATAAAACAGCCCGGGCCGTTCCGACACGACCTCTTTTATTTTGGAGACGACCGGACATGTGGGCCCTTACGCTGAAAGGGAGGCGTATTTACTTCCGGGGCCGCGCCCTCGGTCTCCGGTGGTTTAGTTTCTGGACCGAGACTCCGCCAACGGCCCGAACCGACCGTCTCGTAAACCCCGGGTACCGGAGCCGTGGGAGGAATGTGGCAGCTGTGATCCGGGCAGGTCCAGACGTTTGTTAACTCTAATGTAGGAAACGTTAACCGTGCAGTTCTGTAGTTTGAAGCCGGTTCGTGTGTCTGAATCGTACGCGTTAGCCACATAGCAGTTACTAACTCTAGCTCATGTAGGATAAAGCTGCACAGTTTCCTATGACAAAAGTAATGACAGCGATATTTTTTCCACTGAATCTCATCGAGACTGTTGTTCTTCTCCATCTTTATGAACTGTGATGCTAGCCAGCTAAAATCGCTTCCCGGCGCTAGTTGCTTCCAAGATTGATTAACGTGCTAATGTTAGCTCCCGGCTGTTTTTGATATATATTTATTCGTCTTAGCTTTAGCCGTAGAAATTGAAGCTCTAACAGTTTCATCGAACACCCCACAGAGTCTGCACTCATGTCGGGCAGGAGCAGCGGTGCGGAGTGGGTCGAGACCCCCGAGGAGGTGGTGGTTGTCGCCGAGGAGGAGTGTCCGCCACCTGACGACCACACCCCTGCAGGTACGGGTCTAAGTCTCAGATAACGCCAGAGACGTGACACGATTTCCCGCACACCATCCTAAACTGGGTGCCCTTGTCCTTCCAGCGCTACCGGTTTTGGAGCCGGCGGAAAGCCCCATCCAGAAGCTACTGGACGCCGTGGGGAAGGGAGAAAGCCCGGAGGCGGATGATGGCTATTGTAAGCAGGGCACACATTTTCTACCGTTGTAAAGCACTTTGTGGTTTTGATTTTATGTGAAAGGTGCTATACAAACGTACTTACTCATTGATAGAATTAGGTTCGGCAAAACATTAGACACCTGTCAGTATAACACAATACAGTTCAACAGCAGCACAGACTCTAGCCTCTAAAAATGATCATAAAGTTAAATCAACGCCTCCCAGAACGGTTTCAACAAAACCTGGACTTTAAAAGCTTCATGTTTTAGCAATGTGTACTTGATACATTATATTCCCAGCATCCTTGGGCCTCATGCAAAGTTTCACCGTAGTCTCGGAAAACTTGTCGCACCATAATCTACTACAGATGGAAGGAAATGACAGAATATCATTGGACAAACAAACAAAATATCATTGGATATGCCAGAGAACAGCCTTGATAGACAGAGAGGCCCAGTTCATTTCTACCCTTTCCTAATTTTTCCTCTGTTTACAAACCTTTTCACGTAGATTGCCTTTCCATTGATGGAAATGCATTGAATCTTGTGGGGAACCTCCAAGCCTGGTTCAAACCAGTGCTTTCTATATAAAGGGGACCAATGATCAAACTCTAAAGCAATAGCAAAAAAGAAAAAGAAAAAGTTAAGACTTTACAAAAATCATCCACTTGAGCTACAGGTCTAAAACTGCATAACAAAATAATTTATGTAGCTTATTATTAATTGAGTATTGAGTTGAATTAATGTTCCCATTAGTATGTGGAATATTTGAGTAATATTATTCTGTGATAAATAGGAACTGTTTTTTGACTGTTACAGTTTAAATGGTCACATGGTCTATAAAGGTGCATGATAATAGTATGTACCCATGTAAGATTATGAGTTTTTTACATGGATAACTGTAAAGATGATTTACTGTCTTCCTCTTCTTTCCTCCTCTTTATATCTCCCAGGCTGTGAGGAGTGTCTGACTCTCTTTCAGGACCAGGGTGACCCTGCCAACATCAGTGGTCCATCTTTTATCCTCGACTTTCCGACAAGCATGGGTGTCCCCCAGAGGGCCCTCCTCACTCTCCCCTATGGTCTGATGGTCGGCAGATCTAGTATCCCCAGGGCGGGCATCGGGGTCATAAATCATGGGCCAACAGTGTCTCCGGGAATGCACTATGGACCGTATGAGGGGGAGCTGACGACAAGCGAAAACGCCCTGGCAAGTGACTTCTCTTGGGAGGTGAGCGCAGAGATGCCGGATTGGAGAACGAGTGCTGACTCGTAGTAGAGACTCATTTTTACAGCAGCTTCTTATTGCGGTCATCGGTATGTTTGTGTGTGTGTGTGTGTGGTGTCTTGACAATATGCTTGTTTTCTGCAGATTTACAAGGGAAAACAGGAGTATGAGTACATTGACGCTGCCAGAGAATCGCACTCAAACTGGATGAGGTAATGTATTTAAAATTATTTTTATTATCTACATGATACTAAATTGAAAAATGAAGGACACTGTCGGCGAAAAAGAAAATCCCCATTGAGATTTCCGTGCCAGGACAGAGGATTAATATGATGAACTACAGCTAGATAAGAGTCCATATAAAACTGAATTTGATAGCTACAGCATTCACAAGAGAGAGAGCACTTCATCCATTTCCAGGCAAGTATTAGTGATGGATGTGTTGTAAAAAACACTGCATCCACATTCCTGAAAATATAAAGATAAATGGACAATCACAGACACATCCAGGTTGAGCCCTCATACAATATTCAGTTTAAGGCTATTAAATTGGTGGGATTAGGGCAACTAGTGTAGCCATGTCTTAAGCTTTTACCCAAAACCCAGTAAAACCAAGTTTTGTTTCTCTGCTTTTATTATGAAAGATTTGAATTTGTAGTCTAAAAGGATAACACATTTCCATTGTACGTGTGTCTGTGTGTTGTACATTCTTTTGTAGTTAACCTCATGGTGTCTCGTTTTATATTGTGGATCAAGGTGCATCTAAAAATCTAAAAATGTTAATATTATTCATGTTATGTTGATTCCCTTTTTTTTTTTTTTACCCCCTCAACTTTCTCTCTTCATACGCAGGTACGTCAACTGTGCCCGTAACAAGGACGAGACCAATTTGCTGGCGGTGCAGTACAAAGGCAGCATCCTTTTCCACTGCTGTCGCGCCATACAGCCCGGAGAGGAGCTCATGGTGTGGCCCAGCACCAAGGTCCTCACCCAGTTTAGCCAAGCTTGGGCCCAGATGTGGCTCACAAAGTTGAATTCAGCAGGTACCCTCACTACCTGAGTTCCACTTGTAGTTTTTTTTTTTTTTTTACATTAACTAGTCGCTAGTGTAATTTTTCCCAATCACCATGCAAAATGTCCTTGAAACAGGATAATTCTGAATTCTAAAATTCTGTTTTATTTGAATGTTTTATAAAATGAAGTTTTACACACATGTTGTCATTTTCTCTCTCCTCAAATACAGAGAGCGATACGACGTCTCAGGTCTTCCTCTGCTCCCACTGTCAGCTCTCCTTCACTACTGAGGCCTTTCTCCAGCGGCATACGGAGCACTTTCACGCTCAGCCCGGGGGGGAATGCACGGCAACTGGCGGCGAGGCCGCCGCACCAGAGAACCCCACCTCCGCCGCTGACGCCGCAGCATCCGTGGTGGTGCTGTCCGTCGACCCCGTGGAGTCCAAAACATGCGGCGACTGCGGCAAGATTTTCAAGCAGGTGCCTCACCTCAGAAGGCACAAGCTTTGCGTCCACTCGAACAAGCGCCCCTACTGCTGCACGCAGTGCAGGCGGACTTTTAGCCAGGCGTCCGGCCTGATCAGACACCAGCTGGTGCACAGAAAACAGGCCGCGCTCAAAGTTCCTACTCAGAGCAGAACCCTCAGTCAAAAGGGAGAGAATGCGACAGAGAGGTCGGAACTTTTTAAATCTGTAGATCCAGCTCAAACTGGTGAAACAGAGGGAATGAATGACGGTGAGAATCTACAAGAAGCAATGGATGTAACGGAAAGCGAGAATACTCCTGCAAGAGAAGCAGAAACGTCCCAGTCCCGCTGTTTAGATTGTGGGAAGAGCTTCACAAACGAAACCTCCCTAAAAAAGCACAGGGTGACCGTCCACGAGAGGTTGCGACCTTACGTCTGCACCCTGTGTCAGAAATGCTTTGGCCAGTACAACGACCTGACCAGGCACCTGCGGAGTCACCAAAAAGAAAATAAAAGCAAAGAGGAAATGAATGAGGCAACAGAGGAACCCAACGCGATGCCTTTTAGCTGTGCTGAGTGTTCGCTGACCTTTTCCTCGGTCGACATCCTTCAGCAGCACATCGGCGAGCATCGCTCTGAGGATGCTACCATGGAAAATCCGGATTGTGATCCGGTGCCCGCCGACGATGATCAAAGCAACGATCCTGACTTCATTCCGCAGCCCTCTGCGGCTGAATCGACTCAAAAACATCACTCTGAGAGACCTCAGCGACTCGGCGCTCGATCCAGAATCTCTGCCATAACCAAGCTCATAGCCCCGAAACGAAGGGCAAACATCTGCAAGAAGCCGTCAGCCGGCTCCGCCGTGACCGAGCAGGGCTGCGCCGAGCCGGAGGCGCCCGACATCAGGAACGGAAGGCTAACGAAATACAAATGGTTCAGCTGCAACTGCTGTAAACGAACGTACGGGAACCCGGACGACCTCAAAGCGCACAAGTGCCCGCTGAGGCAGCACAAGTGCGGTCAGTGCGGGGCAACGTTCAACAAGTCCGGCTTCCTGAAAAGACACGAGCAGACGGTGCACGCAAACAGCAAAAAGTCTTACCGCTGCGAACGTTGCGATAAAGTCTTCACGACGTCCGGTAACCTGAAGCAGCACGAGAAGAGCAACACTTGCATGAAGTACCACTGCACATCCGAGCTCTTCCCGTGCTCCTTCTGCCAGTTCTCCTTCACGATGAAGAGTTACCTGGTCAAACACATCAAGAGGCACCACCCGGTAGAGTACCTGTCACACTGCGATTCCGACAGCCTGATGGATCAGCTGGAGGAGGAGGAGGAGGCTGCGGCAGAGGTGGAGGCGACGGCAGCGGGGGAGAAGGAGCATGTGTGCCCCCACTGCGGGAAGAGCTGCGCGAGTGCCAAGGCCTTCAAATCCCACGCGTGCTTCCAGCAGGTGAAGGTCCTGTACCTGTGCACCCACTGCGGCGAGAGCTTCCGGCAGTCGGGGGACCTGAAGCGTCACGAGAGGAAGCACACGGGGGTGAGGCCCCACAGCTGCCCCGAGTGCTGCAAGAGCTTCAGCCGCCCGCAGAGCCTCAAGGCGCATCAGATGCTGCACCTGGGGCAGCGGATGTTCAAGTGCACCCAGTGCGGGAAGAGCTTTTCCAGAAACTATCATCTCAGGAGACACCATCAGAAGATGCACCTGTAATTGGATCGCATCGTTAGGAAGAGTTGCAGAGAATTAATTGAATGTCCTGTACATAGCTTTATTTAAACTTATAGTTAAGTTTGTTTGTAAATGGAGCAATTCACTCCCCTAAAAGGGGATTTTTCTGTTTAAAATTAGCCCTTCTTTTGTTTGTTAATTAAGTAAAAGGGGTCAATCTGAAGAAATCAGATTATTTTTGCAATCGACATCGAATGTTTAGGAAGATGCACAGTCACATGTCAACTCGCTTTGAAATTAAAAGAAACAACCAACTTCACCATCACTGTTGACCATTTATTCCACAAAACATACAATGCAAAGCATGTGCACTGTACAAGCCTTAATATTATGAAAATACTCATAACCATGCCTGTTTTTTTTTTCAATTCATTAATCTTTGTATTTGTAGTCATCCAGGTCTCCTACTTCTTTTTCTTTTTTTTAAGATGACAGAGTATAACTTTGTCTATTCAACATTGCTTTTGTCAGTTTTTCGTCCTTTTGTTAGCTCATATTTCCACCTTGACTATATTATAAATATTAAGTAAAATATTTCAGTCTTACCTGAACTATACAAACATACTGGTATGACAGTTGACACAAGTAGACTCGACTTTTTCGATTTTTTTTTTTTCTTTTTTCCTTTTTAACTGTGCGTAAATTGAAACAGGTAGAAACCTGGCAGTGTTTTCCATGTGCTACACACAGCGGTGTCAAGTGCAGCTGCTGGTTAAAGACGAACTGTTTTTTGTTTTTTATTTTTGTTGTTTTTTGGGTTGTTGTTTTTTTTAATCTGTAACTTTGCTGCTGGTAACGGCTTCTCTTAACGTCTCAGTCCGGTTAATGTTTCTTATATCAGTAGTCCTAACTAATACCAGTTACACAAGTCCTTGACAACATCCATTTTGAGGGGGAAGAAAAAAGAAAAAGAAAAAAGATCCATTTTCATTTGTGGCACAGCAGTTGTGGAGGCTCGTCTCTCTGTGGTCCTTTTTTTTTTTTTTTTTTTTTTTTATGTTGAAAGAAGCGAGGGGTTGAAACCAGAGGATCGTTCGCTCGCTAGCGAGTCTCTCGGCGTGTAAAAAATACACAAACACTCCTGAAAGGTAGGCAGCAGGTGGCTCTCAAGGTTACGTGACAGGACCCCCTTGTTGGGGAGGGGTTGGGGCACAATTCCGTTTGTACAATTCCAGGGACGCTCCGGTCTCGTCTCCCGTTTTATCCCCCCCGTTCCAGTGAAGCACCTCTGGCGATGTCTTCTTCAGTGCAATCTCTGTCCAATTTACACATCTTCACCACATAAAATATACAACAACCCTCAAATCTCATTAGTTTATATTATGTTAAATGTTATACACATAATAAAAATTTTTTACAAACCAAACTGATTGTTAAACCACACGGTATCACATCTGTACAAACTCAGAAAAAAAAGAGGTCACGAAACTAGGCAAAAGAAAAGAGGAACTTTTTTTTTTTTTTTTTGGCAATTAAAAGCAACAGCCCGGTCCGTCACAAAACCACAAATTAAGGGATTAAATACTGAGATTTGAAAATGATTTGAAAAAAAAGGGGGACGGTAAATCCAGAGTCTGAATTTGTGATGATAAAACTGTTCTTCACGTCCCCATGAATGTTGACAAAAAGAAAAAAGAAAAAGTGGTTAAAAGGGTTAAGTGGCCAAAATATGAAGCCTGAGGACACACAGAATGCGACCGGAAACCGAGCTCAGGCTGGAGACGAGAAATACCCTGCAGGTCGTTGCAAGTACAATAACACTATCTTCTACTTCATCTGCTGAGGTTCAGCTGTCTGAGATATGTAACAGGAAAAAAAAAAAAAAGAAGGAAAAAAAAAGGCTCTTATAAAGGTTCAGATTTCAGCTCCTCGACCCTGCACTCCAGGTCAGCGACCTAGAGAGGAGAGAGGAAAACGCAGTTAAGACTGTGCTTCATTATGTTACGCATCTGAACAATACAGTGCATATTCAGCTGGGTCCAAAAGTCTGAACGCAAATATCGTCTAGAGCTGAGCGATACCTTCAGATCTTACGGAAAACCCAACCACATATCTGGAGTTCTTTCAAAACACTTCTCGTTCGGATGTTTTCACTTTCGTGCTGCCGTGTGGGTCATGTTGGGCTTTTCATAACTAAAATAACGTACAGACTAAACATTGTCCTCTGAGGTTTTGTTGTTATTGCTACAACTTTCACTTCATGAAAAATATTTTAAGTCTTGCATATGGGACTTCTGAAGAAAGAAAGAAAAACAACCTGTCAGTTCCACAAACTCTAGTTAAGTTCAACTCTTTGCTAGTAACACTGGAGAGGTTTAAAGTTACCGTCCTCCACAGCAAGAGTGAGAGCTGTTGACTTGGTTCTCAGCATGAACTAAACCAAAGAGACGTTCTGCACAGCCTGTTACGTCTTCTGGCGTAAAGGATTTTTCCAGAAGAACACTGTCCCTTCAACACATATCAAAGTTATCCAGGCCTGATACTTTAGCAGGATTCCCTCCACGCTAACCAGACTCTGACCTTCCTGAAAATCTTTGGGAACATTGGAAAAGGGCAAAACAGGGAAAAGTGTGATGCCATAAAAAAGTTTGCAAAAAAATTAGAATCAATTTCAGACAAAAAAGTTTACTATGTTTGAGGTGAACTGTATACTTTCAGGCCGTTTTTCAAATATATAATTGTGAATAATTATGTCACAAAGTTTTATGAATATTATTACTTTTCTGTGATGGACTACACTGCTCAAAAACTCACTAATGTGTAATTATCTTAACACAGAAAATCCACTGTTTTAAAATTTAAAAAAAGGAACAATTATCAAATCTGATATAGATAAGATATTAAAGTATGGAAAATCTGATTTATGTCAGGCAAATATTAGAATGAAAGAGCCCTTTGATTGAGAATATGTCATTTTAGTTTGTCAAATGATGAGAATTTACTGTGAAGATTGAAAAGGCTTTAATCCCTTAACTCCTGCAGATGTTATCAGACCCCGTGAGCTGCCAATGTCAAACTAAAAGCACCAAATTAACTCTCTGACATTCCCATGTTCCTCGGCGCTTTGCAAAGTGCTGTATGAAATCTGTTTTCAGACTCAGATTATGCAGCTGAGCGTATGAATTATTTACGCTGCTGAATGTATCCGAGGGTAGAAAGCTACACACGCTGGCAAAGTAACTTTAGTCTCCGTCACCTGTTCTTGGAGTTGCCCAGACTCCTCTTTCAGCAGGGAGGCCTCAGCGCCGACCTGTGCACAACGCTGGGTCTCCTTCTTCAGGTACTCAATCTCCCTGTTACAGGCAGCAGAGGACAGTGTCAAACCGTTTATCTCGCACAATAGAAACACCACATGGCAACTCGTTTAGCTCGCGTGTAATGAGGCCGTCTTACTTCTGCTGGTACTCCTTGATCAGGCGTTTGGCTTTGCTGTACTTGCGCTCCAGGGCCTGGTACTGGGCCTGCGTCTCCTTCAGGTGCTCGTCCACCGCCTGGCACAGGCTCTGAGCCTCCATCCAGTAGCCCTCCAGCTTCTCCATGCGCTCCTTGTTCTCCTGCAGGGTGTGCTCCAGCTGGGCCTTGTCCATACGCCAGCGCTGCTTCTCCTGCTCCGCGTGGTGCAGCTGGAAAGGCGGGTGAGGAAGCCGTTTTGGGTGAAGACAGTAAACGGACACACATACACCTCTGATCTTTAAAATAACCAGCGCCTATTTGCCTCTTCTTCCTCTATGACTAGTATTAAGTAAGATAATTATTGAATATGATCTTAACACCTTACCTTTCTCTTCAGCTGTTGGATCTCGGCCTGGGTCACGGCGTGCTTTATTTGGAGCTGTACAGCAAAGAGTACAACTTTAAATACACCTGTTAATATTATATACATCGGAGCAAGAAAGCTGTGATTACACAGGACACGTTCCAGTTAAAGCGGCGGCTGCTCACCTCTTTGTATTTATGGGCTAGTTTCTCAGGATCCGTCTCCAGGGGCGACATGTCCTCGTTCTCCGCCAAGTCAAACACCTCGATGGCGCTGGGATACGGCGGACTCACCTCCTCATCCTCGTCCTCCTCCTCGTCTGTGCCGTACTCAGCGCCCTGTGGGCATGAGATCGAGGGTAGGAGAGAATTAGTTACATGAAGTGTGCAGAGCAAAACGGGCCTTCACTCTTCAATTAATACCATTTTCCTTATAAATCGTTATCAAGCTTGAAGCCACATCTTGCTTCCTTTATTAATATCATTGTCAATCCAGATGCTGCAGCGCGAAATAAATGTGTAAAAGGGGGAAAAGTGCAACCAGTAACTGTTAGACAGAAAAGCTGTTTAAACATTTATAATGTTTTTAAATGGTTAGATTTTTGGTTTTGTCTTTACACTTTAAAGGAGATTTCTTAGGGGAAATATACAATGTTTATATATTGTTATTATATCATATATTATTGTAGTTTATATATTGTTAAATATTGTTAAATTTTTGAATAAAAACAGCACAAAAATAGGAAAAGATGGTGAAACGGGGATTTAATGTTGTTGATAAAAGCACACGTGTCTGTGCTGTGACACTAAATGGACACTAGATGGTGTAAAACTCAAAAGAGCAGACTATACTTTCCATTATAGATGAAATGCTTTTCAAGAACCACCCACCATCACCCTTTCAAGGATGGGGCAATTTCCTCTCTAATATTATGATGAAACTACAGACAGTTGTTTTGGACTCCTGCTTTGTTTATGTAAAAGTAAAAAGAGAAAATGAAATCCGGGAGACAAAAATTTAAAAACAAAACAAAACAAAACAAAACAAAGGGGCATCCTGGGTCTAAAAATTTCCATCATCTTGATTTGTGCCTATTTTGGAGCCGAGCTTATCGTTTAATCAGACTGATTCTAAATGCTGGACACGACGGTGCATCCCTGTGCCAGAGGAACACACAAGGCCCAGCCACGGCAGGCAGGGTCGCTTCGGGCGATGACGGTACTGAGATAAATTTCATAATCCCGAAGAGGAACCACGGACGTGTGGCGCCAACGAATGATTGCAAAAAAAAAAAAAAAAGAAAGAGAAAAAACTATCCTTGTTTTTTATTTTCAGGCAGAATTGGGTTGAAAAGGTAAAACTTCGATGCTATTCAGTGACGCCTTTGCTCTGTTGTCACGTAGCTTAGCGTAAGACTATGTTTCAGCTGCTAGACAATTTTTTTCATAATCTTACTTTCAATTTTGTTAATGCATTCATACAACTGCAAAAGGATCCCGACGAAATACTGACGACGACTGACCTTAAAAGATCACACAGCTCTCACATGGTGTGTTTTACGTTTCAAATAGTCTTGTAAGAATTTTGTAGATAGTTGTTTAAATGTTAGATTGAATTCTCAAAATCTGTTTTTTGTTATTGCGGTGATGTGTGCGTGCGCGTCCAAGCGCCAGAGGAGGGGGGATGGATTAGTAAGCTCTGCACACTCATTTCTGAACCATGCATGTACAGACATTACACCACCGCTGATTCAGGAATGACAAAGCAAGTCGCTCGCTCGGCTACAATCCCGCCGTGAGTGACTGACCTCCTGTTCCTCCATGTACTGGTTGTAGCGCTGCTCCATCATCTCCCTCTGCCAACGCTCCTGCTCCAGGGTCTGCTGGATGAGCTGGGCCACCTCACTCTGCTCCCCCGGCTTCTCCCGCCCGATCACGAACCTGAGTTTGGACGACAGGCGGCCCAGTCAAAAGAGAATCTCCGGCAAAGCCACTGAAACCAAAGCATACTGAAAGGGCCAAGTTGTGCTTAAATAGTCCATCTGATGTGGTGTGATACTGTATGTGAATACTACATTATACATGACGGAAGTTCTTTTTCCCTCCTGACCACGGATGAGCCTAAACACTGGTTCCACATGGACCGTGAGAGTGTTTTACACGCAACACACTGCTTAGACTGGTATAGCGCAACGTATTCATGTAGTGAGGAATGTGTTAGCTCTCTGATGACAGAAAATGGCTTCCTGTTTAGAGGTGAACAAAGGCAGTCTCTGTGTTGTCGGGCCACTCCATGATTAAAATCAAACCCTTTAACTCTCGTTGAGCTCGGTGTACAGTTGATTATGGAGCCCATATTTTTCCTGATTGGTTCTCATAAATCTTTAGCCCAATTAAAGGTGGTAAACAGGAAAAAATACGGTGAATCATGATGAAGCCACAGACGGCTATTAAGTCAGGCGCTGCAGCCTTTCAATTTCTGCTGCGCTAACGGGTAATTAAATGTTCGCTAGCACACACATTTCCTGCCCCCGTCTATTTGTCTCCCTGACGCTTTTTTATGAATAGGTCTGAGCTCTAGTGCCCTTCGCCGCCGCTGTGGCAGATCCATAATGTATGAGCTATCTATGGAGGTCTCTGATCTTCACAAAACACACAACCCTAACAATTACCCCAACAGCGCTGACCACTAAACCCTGAATTATGAATGAGCTTAGATGACAAAAGGAGCACAAAAACGGAACAGTCGGCTCTGCCGTAAAAAAAACAAAAACAACAGAAAACGCCAAAGATCCTGGCTACAAATACTCCTCTGGCATTTTTGAAGTGATACTTCTGATGCCAATTGTATTTGTTCCTGATAACTGTGTTTTCTGTGGCTCCGGCGTGGAATCTTTGGACCTTATTCTTCAGAAGGCGCTTTTCAATACTGAAGGGTATAATCATGACCCTCTGGGACCTGAGATATAAATCTACAGACGGGAGAGCTGAATGGGCAGGATGTGGCAGAGAAGTCACTCCTGCCTGTTGGACTGGTTACGGGTATGTATCGGGAGGAAACCGCCTCCTCAGACAAGAATGTCGTATGTCGTAGCGTAGAGGCGACAGATAGTGACGTCTGGAAAATGGCGTCCTAATCGCGGCAGAGGCAAATAGAAACACCCACCGCAACTACAAAATGGAGACTGTAAAAAGAAATGTCCCTTTAACTCAGAGCACAATTTCTTAGGGATCCATAAAAAAGCCGTTGATATGTCTTCATCGTGTTCCTTGGTGTTCGAGCGAGCGGTAGGATGTGCTAGAGAGAAATCCACGACTAGTTGGAGCAACTCTTACTTGACGGTCCCTGAGGTGTTCCTGAGTACAGAGGCAGCGAAGCTCTGGGTGACCCCGACCAAACTGGTGCCGTCCACCTCCACAATCAGGTCGTTCACCTGGATCCTGGCGTAGACGATAAAAAAATAGAAAAAAAAAAAAAAGAGAAGTTTAGAGAGAAGTTTAGGATTTACAGGATCAGCTCGACCGTCGCCTCTGTATGTCTTTTTACTTAGGCCCACAGAAAGCGAAACTCTGTTTAGAAATCCCCTTGCTTGGCAACGACACATATTTTCAGTTGGCAAGGATTGAAATGAGACAATGAAAGATTCACTCTTGAAAATATATGACCCCAGCCTGGCATATGGTGCACAAACTTAACAGACTGGTTAAGAAGGTAAGTTCTGTTCTTTTTACTTATTTTTAATTTTTTTTTTTAATTTTACTGAAGCTCTTGCTTATGTGCTACCCCTCTGCTACTGTAACAGTACTAATCCCCCTCCCCTGTTGGATTAATAAAAGATTATCTCATGTTATCTTATCTTATCTTTAGGTTTGAGCTGGAATGTTTCAGTTGTAGAGTGTTTCTCTTCAGCAGATCAGGCACCAGGACAAGTTAATTCCACAAAAATAGAACATACCTGCCGTCCCTGTGTGCTGCTCCTCCTTCTGTGACCGTCTTGACAAAGATCCCCAGCTTCTCCAGGCCCATGTCGGCCCCTGCACCCATCCCGATGATACTGATGCCCAGCCCATCGCCATCTGAGAGACAGCGGGGGAAGTACCAAACCAGCTGTTATCACGGCATTGTTGAATTCGACATGTTTTGGTTTAAACTTGTTATAATGTCGTGTCATCGTGAGTCAAGTATGAGGCAGTGCTAGCCACTCTCTGTGAATGGGAAACATGGCTTTGGATGTCATTACCCTTTAGATTTACGTGTTAGGTAATAATTTGCGGCTGTGGACTAATTTCAGAGAAGTGTGCTTTTGGCTGACAGACTGCCAGTCAATCCCCCCCCCCACCATTGGGATAAAATTTACTGCAATGAGATGCAGTAGGATCTTAAAAACAATCCCAAGACTGACTGGGGTTAGTCATTCAGTTACGCAAGGATCGAGAGTGATGCGAGCTCCTGCCTTTGTGAGTTTTAAAAGTAAAACTGTTGATTTATAGCCGTAGCAAAAGCACAGAAAAGCTTCCTTTTAATAGTGGGTACGGTGCAGTTCCGACCGTCGCAAAGTCTAAATAATAATAATCTAAATAATAAAATGCTAATTCAGTTACCTTCTTTAAACGGGACTTGAAAGTTAGATTAGAATCAGAGATCAGACCTACATTTCCTGCCAGATGGTGTGAGATACTGGATTCAACTGTGAGCGATGCTTCTCTTTTTACTCTTTTGGACAAATAACTATAGACTTTTTGCTTTTTCCTGACTGCATTCACGCAGACAACAGTAAATACCTTTCTATAGAACATGGTCACATATGGTACCCTGTGTAAACTGCTCCGTACACAAGTCTAAATATAGTCTTCTATGAATATATTAATGCACCATAATGTTGAAGGAATGTCGGAAGTGCCGCTCGCTGGGACGAGATGGAAGGTAAAAACCGTTGGCACTTTCTTCGCCTCGCGGGAAAAGGGAGGGTTGGCAGAAGGCGGTGACTGTGAACACCGAAGGCCTTTTTACATAAGTAATAACCAAATGTAGGATTTATTATTTATTTATTTTTGGCTTCCAAGAAAAACAAAAAAAGATGACTCAAACTGTTAAGCGGGAAAATAATCTGATAAACCAATATTCACTTTTTAAATACCTGTCTGTGAATATAAAATTTTTTAAATTCTCTTTCCAACTATTACGCAAACCAACCATCCACTACCCCAATGAGGCCCCAATGAGGTTTATATAAAAACTTTTTTGTTCATGCACAGCTTTGTACGGGCAGGATTTTGTGCAAATACCGATGGGTGAGCGCTTTTATAACTTTCGGTACCTTTCTCCAGTTCCACGGGGAACAGGTCCAGCCTCTCCACCCTCTTCTCCAGCTCATACTCCGCAGATGCTGCCATGGGATCCACGTCTTCATTACGCCTGTCGTAATCCTCGTTGGGGTAGGTGGCGAACACCTGCGAGAGGAGACGCAGACACTGGGTCAGGCTGAGAACTGGAAAAAACCCAAACCCCTTTGATATAGACTTTGAACGGCAAAGAGATTTTTGTTTTTATATAAAGTTTTTGGGGGATTTCCTCAAAAAAGAAGACAAATTGTGAGATTGTTTTTCTTTAAAAAAGGAATAGCTTAACATTTGGGGAAATGTGCTTATTTGCTTTCTTGCTCAGAGTTAGATGGAAGTCACGCCTACATCCGTCCAGTAAATATGAAACTAGAGCCAAGCAGACAGCTAGCTTAGCACAAAGACAGGAAGTGGGGGGAAACAGCTGGCCTGAATCTGCCCAAAGGTAAAAAAAAAAAAAAAAAAAAAAGTCTGCACCTCCAAAGATCATTCATCAACACGTAATAAATTTTAAAAAAGTATTAAAAACTTCAGTGTGTAAACAACAATACGACGTTTACGGGGGTTATGTCTGTTTACGGGGGGTTATCTTTTGACAGGGCCAAGTCAGCTTCCCCCCCGCTGCGATGCTGTGTTAAGCTAGAGTGAGATTACCATCTCTCGGAGGCAGCTTCATTCATATTCATATATATATATATATATATATATATATATATATATATATATATATATATATATATATATATAATATATATATATATATATATATATATATATATATATATATATATATATATATATATATATACACACACACACACACACACAAACACACATACATACACACACATCTGTCTTTGGTGACAGCTGATCCTCTGTGCTGTGTTTCTGCGCTGCCAGTCAATCGGTGTTGACCCTGTGCTAAAACATCCATCTCCTTGGTTTTCTACTACGAGAGGATTGTATTTCTGTGGTGCCCCTTTCTTTTCTTCGCAGCCGCGATGGCTTATCTTTGTGGGGTTTTTTTCCTACTACCCACTTCTTCCTGCATCGCTTCCAAATAAAGTAACTGCTACTGAAACAGAACGCTTGACTTCCTGTGCACCCTGGGGAGCATGCTAAGTGTTGAATCACTCGTGTGTGCATCAACAGGTGAAAGGACATAGAGCTGTTTTGGATTGTCACTTAACAGCCTTAAAGTGGATTTCTTAGAACATGTGCATGAATACTTCACAATTAAATGCAGTATTTCAGTTTATTTCCTGGAATATTTCTCTGCTTAAACTATAACAAATTTAAAAAAAGGAGTATGGTGTGTTTAATGATGAGGTAACTCGGTATAGCAGTATGTTTTGGAACTCATAAAAGATGTACACCTGTGTAGTGTGTATTTAGAAATGTACAAGTAACTTTTTAAGATTACAAAAATGATTGCAGCTTATCACCAAACGCTCGGAGGCTGCAGAGTTGAAAGCCGGATTCGTGGTTTTGATAACAACTTACAATCCACTGTTAAAGCAGACATAATGCAATTCAAATTTATCGAGCGTTTCAACCAGGACGGCCGCTGCTTTTTCCTCGACGACCCTGGAGCCGCGTCCTTCTCAGAGCGGCGGCGTACATCGAAACGCACGGGGCAAAAAAGTAAATATAAAATAAAAATTTAAAAAAAAAAAAAAAAATCAATCAAGAACACTGAAGTTGCTCCCATGAAGACAGAGGCCTCTCTTTGCAGGGCCCCCAGACTTCCCACATTCACTCCGGACTAACAGCATGAGAGTTTACATAACCACCTCCAGCATGCTAATGGAGGCCCTCTGCAGCTGCTGTTCACAGGCCTCGCACCCGCACACACACACACACATATACACACATATAAACACACACACTCACAGGGAGAGAGAGAGTAAGCTGAATCTTTAAAAGCCTCACTTTCAGTCTTCCAAGGTGATTATGTATGCACCACCTTGCACGGTCCACTAGCCACACTAATTCAGCGCTGGACCTTCTCCTTTCACACATTCTTTCACTTATTTTATCTCATTTCTACCCTCTCTCCTCTCCACAATCCTTTGTTCCCTCTGCCTGTGTTTACTCCGCTCCGCGCATCCCTCGCTTCCTCTCTCAGCTGTTTGGGTTTGTCCCTGTGTGCTAACGGAGTAGCATCTCGTAGCGCCAGTGCTACCCTTCAGTCGTACGGGGCCTCGTCCCCCCGGCAGCCGCGCCGTAGCGCATTTGAGAAGTAACCAGCGCTTCCTCTCTGAGTTTCAGTCAGTATCACTGTATGGTCATGCATCGTTGAACACCGCGCAAGCATCTGCGTCTACTTTAAAGCCCCCATCACCCATAAGAATAGACTTTAAACTATCATCGCCGTGAGCCAAATCACTGTATAATCATCCCTGTCTGTTCCCATAAATGATGACGAGGCCCACTTTCTTTTCCTAACCCCGGGCATAAATATTAAATTTACTTTAAAGTAAATGCGAATTCCATTACATCAAATACATTTTTTAAAACTACTGTATATTACTGAACATAAATATGCAGTTCTTGAAAGACTAGTCAATGAACTGATTATAAACAGAAAGGAAATTAATAGATTAGTCTGAGATTTTGGGGAATGTGTTTACTCACTTTTTTAGGATGACAAAGATTTATACCTGTCCTGTTTCTGTAGGTCACATACGAAGCAAACACCAGCAGCCAGTTAGCTTAGCTTAGCATGAAGACTGGAAACAGCCAACTTGGCTCTGTCTGGCGCATATAAGCCACAGTAAAACCACAATGTTTCATTTCTACACTCTAGTTTTTGACCGGATTTTACAAACTAGATATAATGTGTTAATTATCATAGTAAACTCTGTATTTTAGACTTTTATAATGTAAGGAAGAGAAAGGAAGCAATTTAAAGACTTAACCTGACCTCTGTAAAATCATATTGCGCATTTTACTCTATTTTTTGAAAATTCTTTGGGTTTTTTTTGGGATAGCCTGGGAGCAGCAATGAAGTCTAATGGCTTTTGATTTAGGTTACCTTTGTATTTAGAGGGATTAGCAGAACATGGATTACAGGAGCACAAAATACACTGTTTGTATCCTAAATAACGGAGCATAAAACAACGACAGTGCACTCCAAGCCTGCGCGCCCACTGTGACGCTCTCCCGTGGCACTGCTTAACTCCTTTAAAAGTTTAAAGATCAAGAGGCCACAGCTGGCGGATTGCGGCGCCCTCATTCTACGCCCACGACGCCGCAGAGGATCAAACGAGGAAGTTCAGCAGCATTTAACGTGGCACTAGGAAATTTAAAAAACAAAAAAACAGCAGTGACTGCTGGATGTGTGTCGTGACCTGAGGCCTTTGGCAAGTTCAGGATCTGGGCCATGATGCAGGCCAGGCTACTATCTTGCCTCACTGACACAAAATTGAAACTTTCACTTCCCGTAGGAAGATTTTCTCCCTGCTTATGGACAATGATCCCACGCAGGGCAGAAGGACTAATGGGATCCTGTATGATGCAACCTCTTAACCCCAACCTCACCTAAGCATGTAGCATAGTAAATGAAGTCTGCCAACAGTGAGGTGGCTATCTTTGGAAGACAAACATTGGGATTAAAGGCAGGGTGGCGGGCGGGGTAGGGCTGGGGGGGCAGGGATGGAGAAGGACACTGCTCCAGTTGTGGCAGATAGTAGGTCAGAGGAGCTAACAGATGGCCAGGAAACTCCCTTCCTCCCTCCCTCCCTCCCTCCGCTACTGGCCGCCTGGGATGTCCTACAAAAGCTCTGTGGGCAGCTAGCGAGAGCCGCTCACCAGCTAACAGATTGTGTTTACGTCTTTAGAGAGCACCCACTTGGTGACTTTAAAGGGTATTAAAAAACAGCCTGCAAGTGACAACTAACATTTTACAATGCAGTTGCCGTGACTGAGGGATGGCTAAATGATAGAGAGGAGCTAGGACTCCTACAGTGTGGTACCATCTTGATGGCCCCTCTGGCTAGAATGTGATTGGGTAGCACTGTGGTGGTTTAACTAGCATAACCCCCCCCCCCCCACACACACACACACACACACACACACACAAACACACCCACCCACACACACACACACACACACACACACACACACACTGCCAACAGCAGCATGTCAACTGCTGTGTTTCTGTTTCTTTCCCCCTTGACTCTCCAAAAACAGATCTACTTTTGGATTCAGCCAATAGGATGTGTGGAGGTGGTGCCATGGGTTTCTTTAACAACAGAAATAGCGTGTTTCCTGTCTCACTCCACATACTGCAGTGCCCAACTTTCCAGCATTATTTATTACTCGTTCTATTCTTGAAATTATTTCAACTTCTATCTGGCATGTGAGCCAAACTGCCTCACTCATTTTTACCTTTAAATGCCGGAGTGAATTAGGGTGATTACCGTGCATAATGTGGGATCTGTTAAATAGCTGCTCCCACTGTCTTTCTGTGCCCCACTGTTCCCTGTGTGTCTTCTAAAATTAATCCAATTTTCTTGGGGTCAGAACGCCTCTCTGATGCCTAATCGAGCTGTCAAAGTAAGTGACACCGCCATTAATCGCTCATCCGACCATAACTGGTTAAACACTCCACAAAAGTAGCAGGTAATTGCCTCTAAATCCTGCTCAAATTGGGGGTTAATCCAGATCCCAGATGTGCAACACGCAGACAGAAAATAAGGGTTGTGGCCTTAGCTTCCGTCGCGCTGGGCCGCCCTCCCCCTTCGGCTTACAGAATGGATATGGTGGGTTTCGTCATAGTAACGGTTGCGTGGCACCAGAACCCATCTATTTTGGCGGGCCGGCCTTCGGTCAGCAGTCGCGTTTAGGCTTAGCGCTGACTCCAGGGGAAGAGACGCAGCAGCATGAGAATAAGGTCAGCGGCAGAGGACTGAATAGTGCTGTCATATGTGGATGGATACGACCACTTTACAACTACGTGTTTCATCAGCTTGGTGTATTGCACATGTTAGTTTTTGAATATTTATGTTGTTATTCAAATGAATATTCTTTATATTATTATTGTAATTTGCATTATACTTGATTATATTTAGGGGTCATTTTATTACCATTATAAAGCATTTTATATTTTGACTATATATGTATATTTCTTTTAAGAAGATTTGTCTACAGTAAGAAAAATATAGTAAAACATCAGCCCACTTCTTTAACCTCCCCTCAAAAGGTCAACAAAGTATTAGTCTAACTAGAGAACGAACAAGATGTAGGTATATGAATAATCACTGTAACAACCGTCTGTTTCCTTTTGTTCAGCCCAACAAGACGATGGCAGGTCGGACAGGACCAAACAGCCCTCACACACATTGCGAGCGAGGACGTTGCATAACGCGGCTTGTCGCAGTTTCCTGAGCGAGTGGGCGCGTCGCGTCAACGCTCGCAACCCAGCGCCGCTGCAGGACCGAGGGAAGTGGGGCAGAGTGACCTTGCCGATAATCTGTCTGCTCTCCCAACCCTCCTGGCTGTGAGTAATGCGCTGCATGAAATACCGTGGGCCAGCGGACTTCTAAGTATCAGACAGTTTGAGGATACCTTGACACACGGTGATGTATTACCTCCCCCCTGGAATATTCCTCGTCGGTTGACCTAAGCAGTGAGCGCAAACCACCAAAACGTCACATTTTGGGGTATTCTCTATTTTGCAGTTTTCTGTTTAAAGCAACCGTTGAAAAAAATAAATGCAATTCCTCCTCCTATGATTGTCAAATTTCAACATACTGCGTTTGTTACAATATAAGGACATTCACTGTTTGTGCTAATGATAGAGTGTGAAGGAAAATCATAGGTGTTCTCCGAGCAGGCTGGCAGAACTGCTGTGCAGAGTTGCGTAGGCAGCAGAAAACCACAAGAAAGAGTATGTGTGTGTTTGTGTCTGTGTGTGGTGTGTGGTGCTGATTTGTAGGGGGGGGGTGTAAGAGTAGGCTAGGTGATGAGTGAGCAAGGTGATTCTGATGCATGAAAAATAAATGTGATTTTTTTGGGGGGGGGTGGAGGGAATACAGTGCAAATCCAGTGACGGGAGATTATCTCATGTTACACTTTTTTGGTGAAAAGCTATCCAACAACAATAAGGTAAGTAATTAGAATTTTTTTTTTTTTTTAAGTACTACATGCCTGGAGACTACATCATGAACAGTACAGTATACTGATACTGAGCGATACAGGACGGAGCCAAAACAAACACGCGGCACAAATAAATAAGACATGAGAGGCAGCTTCCTGTGCTCGACAAGGAGGCAGTCCTGAGAAGCGAGGCAAGTCTGTGACGATAACAATGCTGCTATTTTTACTAACAGTAGAAGAGTGGTGACAAAGAGTGAAAAAAATAAAAAGGAGAAAAGAAGGAGCGAGAGAAAGAGTGTCAGGAGGAGCAAACAAAGGGTCTAGTGTGAACTCTACCCGGAGCAGAACTGCTATTTTTGCCAGTTTGAGAGGAGAGACAGACAGACACAGAGACAGACAGACAGGCAGACAGACAGAGAGGAATGTTCAATGTAAAATGGGGACAAAGAGAGACATACGCCCAGACATCCAACTGCCGTCACCACAACAAGACTCGATTGTGGCCGAAAGCCGAATTGTTGCGCAGAGGGGGAAATATGCGTTAAAAATGGGCACTTCCTGTTTGGAAGAGAAACCAACTGACAGTGTGACTTACAAGCTGGCAGTTATAAGTCGCATGACATTTGAGCTGCATAATAACACCACTCCTGTTTGACACTCCCGCCCCCCGCCCTGCACACCCCACCACCGTCACCCCCACCACCACCCGCCCCCTGCAACAATCTCCATAACAAAGGCCACAATGATACAGTGTGAAAGGACTCAGTAGGGGGTTATTCTCTGACAGCGGCTACAGGGTCACAACCAAATTCTGCTTTTTATCCAAACCTATGAATTATGACTTCTTTATGGCACCATACATAAAGCTTCCTCCTGCTATCCATCTTTGATCCCATGAGGATAAAATAATGGGACAGAGGTCTGCCCCCCCCTTTTCATTTTGCATTGCACTTGCATGATGGACATGCTAAGCTCAGGCCCAATTCATAAGGGATTCATGGGATTTTCTGTGTGTGTGTGTGTGAGTAGGGGGGGGCAGTTTGTTTCCTCCAGATTGTGTGGATACCAGAGTTCAACAGTAGCTAATCACAGACATGTCAGCGTCTCATAGACCTGAAAATACGTACTGTAAGTGTTTGATGGACTATATTTATCATTTTTTAGTTCAAGATTAAAATGAGTTATTTGTGTTTTTATTTCTAGACATTATCTAGAAGCTAAGGGAGTAGAGGTATTATTTAAAGGTTCCTTGTGGAGTTATTTTTACAGTCAGCGTTTCTCTTCAAACCATGATGTGTGAATCCTTGAGGCTTGAGAAATGTGTTGAATGCATTTCCTTCCTCATGAAAACACGAGCTGATTTTTTTTAATATGCATTTTGTAACCTACATTGCTCAAATCCACATTGACTAGTAAGCTCCTTCTTTTCGGCCTTTAGCCGGTGAATTGCAACATTTCTTGCCGCGTTATGATCAAGCAACCTTCCGTGATTTGATTTTCAGTGACTGTTAGAGGCTCTAAAAAGCAGTTTTCTCAATTAGATTCTTACAATGAGGTCTCTGGGATCCGCACAAAAACACACCATTATCTGCCCAAGTTAGAAACATGATTGGTGTTACATGAGATACTTGTTTTGCCTGTGCTCTTCTCTCTGGTTTGAGGTTGTTTGGCTCTGGTGGAAAAATGTGGTGATTAGATATTCATGCAGCAATACTAACAATATAAGAACCAGCAACTCAATAATAACTTATAAAATTCCCTTTGGTTGTTTAGTAACAAATATTTTAGACGTTTTTGAAATCAATCTTTCAGGTACTTCAAATGTGTTGTATTTACCATGACTGTCATGTTTCGATATTAAAAGGAACAGTTCAACATTTTGGGATATATGCTTGGAGCTTAAGAGGTGTTGGTAGATTGATTTAGTTACACTGGACAGAGCCGAGCTAACTGCCCCCCCCCATTCCAGTCTTTGTGCTACGCTAAGCTAATTGGCTGCTGATTGTAGCACGTTTACCATAAGGTCACGTTAGTGTCAACAATTTTTCGTCTAATAAAATAAACAGGCATACAATTCCTTCAATGTTTACAGGTCAGGTCTACATTACATTGCCTCAGTTCTACTCTTTTATAGCCAGAAATTAGGGAATCGTTGCAAAAAGCGTTTGTATAAAAAAGTAATGTCCACCTATGCGTCATTATCGGACAACGCAGGACTTTTGTAATATTGGGGTCCAGTGACTAAGGCGCTACTGGTCAACATGCAGCCAAGAGAAGACAGCAACAGCAACTTTCAGCCTGACTGGACATGATATGGGACAGGAGGCCCTTAGTCACCGAAATGGCTTTCTGTGTGAGGGAATGTGTTTGTGATGTACAGTGTCAGGGCCCACGATAGCCGACGGAGTCTATGTACGCCTCAGACCTCAAGGCAGAGCAGAGCAGCGAGACTGAGCTGCGGAGGATCCGATGCTCTTCTCCGGATCATTACACCACCCCCAGACACGGGGAGACACTTTAAATCAACTCTACCTCCTCCTCCTCGTCCTAGTCCTCGTCTCTCCTCCTCTCTCTCATCTCGCTGGTCCGAGAGGAGATCACATTCTCTTTTCTCACTTCCTCATGCACAAAGACAGTCCATTCCCCTTTCAGGTTCTCATATACTGTCCACTGACCTTTCATTGGCTGCGGCAGAGTATCCACTTCTCCGAAGACAGGGCTAATTATCCAGGGCTTTTTTGCCCCCCTCCCCTCCCCGAGCAATTATTTACAGAAGCAGCTCCCGCTACATTTCAGATAAGTATCTACATCGCAGCCCTTTGGGGCCCATGTCAGCTACACAGTAGGAATGCAGGACCATCCATTAGCAACTGGCTGCTGTGGAGGGAGGGTGTTAGTAGTGTGCAAAGCCCCGTGTTGAAACAGGGTAAAATCAAAATGTCAGCATCATTCTGACACTGGCAGAAGCTGAGTGAGTTGATTAAAACAGCTGACAGCGACACTGGCTATGACTGTACCGCGGTAGATAAGCTGTAAGGTCAAGTTCAGCAGGGCCTCTGAACACAAAGGATGGGAAAAAAAAAGAATCTCTCTCTCACACACACACACACACACACACACACACACACACACACACACACACACACACACCAGAATACAGACATTACTACAACCCAGAAATCAGAACCTCTGACAGAACAGGCTCTGGGGGTTGGTTTGACCTGCAATGGTTAGTGTCAATTGTGTGTTTTTCCAGAGCACATATCCTCACCTGGATGGGGTCTGTGCTGAAGCGGATCTTCCTGGAGGTGGGCGGGCTCTCCTCTGCAGGCAGCCCAGCAATCTCCACGCAGCTGGACTCGGGCTCGTAGCGGTCATCATCTTCCTCCTCCTCCTCCTCCTCCTCCTCCTCCTCATCCACCTGGCTCCCTCCGAAATCCTCCCCCACGGCGCTGTAGGCACTGATATCCACAGAGTCGCGGCCCGACTGGTCGTCTCTGAGAGTCCTGTCGTCCTCCTCCTCGGCATCCCTCGCCGTGCCCCCCCCCTGGCGGGGCACCTCGCTTCCCTTTAGCTTGTCAGCAGCAGCCTCTCCGTTCTCCGCGGAGACGTGGATGTCACCTTGAAGTGTTGTACTGCTATGCTCCTTGGCCCCGGGGTGCTCCTCAGGTTTGGCCTTAACACCTGCATCAGAGACAGTCTTTTCTCTCTGCTCGTTTGGCTCTCCTGTAGTACTGGAAAGTTCAGTAGTTTGGGAGCTTTGACCCGCACTTTGGCCCCCATTAATGCTTTCAGATGTGGGAGTCACCCTCTCCCTAGGGCCCCTCTGAGGCCCCTCTTGGCCCCTCTGATTGCTCAGCTCTTCCTCCTGGTTGCCCGCTGCAAAGGCACTAACCCTCTTTGTGATTATTTTGGAGTTCAACACACCCACCTTGGCGCTGACCCCTCGAGAGGGGAGCGGCGGGGTAGAGGAGAGGCGGTGGAGGTTGTTCCGGAGCTCGGCTGCCCGTTCAAACACCGCGCTGAGCTGGCTGACTGTAGGGGACACGGCCTCACTGGTGTCCAGGCTGTCCAGGGACTCTGTGCTGCCGTTGAAACGAGCCACCACGTCCAACCTGCCATCCTGGAAGCCTGAGGCCTTGTCTGTCTTCAGCAGGACTCTGGTGGTGGTCAGCTTCTCCTGCTGTTGCTGCTGCTGCTGCTGCTGCTGCTTCTCCTGCTGCTGCTTCTCCTGCTGCTGCTTCTCCTGCTGCTGCTGCTCGAAGATGCGGCGCGTCTCCTGCAGCTTGGAGTAGCTCGGCGACGAGGCCCGCTGGTGCCCGTTTTCCGGCTTGGTGTCGAACTTGCTGACGCGCTCGGACACGGTGGATCCGAGCTTCAGCAGCGCGCTGTGGTCCACGTTCTCGTTCAGGCTCCCGGCTCTGGGGAGGGAGAGGCGCACCGATTTGTCGGCGTTCCTGGCGCCTTCCTCTCCCTCTGCGTCGGCCGGGGACGTGGTCTGCATCTGCTGGAACATGTTTTTGATACGGTGCACGTTGGAGCCGTACCTGCGCCCCCGGGGCCCCTCCTGCACGTCTCCGTTGGCGGCATTGTCTTTGACGGGCTTCAGGGCCTGCATCCCCGCCTCGTACGCGTTCCTGTGCGGGGATGGGCTCCTGAGCGTGGAGCCAGAGCCGGTGCTCTTGGATGTGGATTCGGTCTTCATCATGGTCAGTCAAGCGTCGCAACGGATGCTCAGCGACGGCATGTCTCCTTTCACAACCCCCGGTGGCGAATGCGTTTTACCCACCAGCAGCGGCCGCCGATACTTAGCGAGGTGGCGCCCAGACTAGACCGGCAGATGGGGAGAAACAAAAACAACAGATCGTATTAAGGGCCTGCTCGCATCCGCTGCAATTCTCGTCCAGTGGCTACGGAGAAAGTGAGCACGATGCATCTGTCATTAGCTCGCCTGCAGTTACACAATGAAAACCTCAATAGACAAATCATGGACAACTGCATCAGCCGTTCAAGAAAAGAAAAATATTTGCACGGAGAAGTAGAAGAGAAGCGAGCGCGGATTTGCCGCAGCTGACGACAGATTGCTTACGTTTAATCCCTTTTTACAGGCAGCATCATTTTGATCTCTTCATTCTGTGAGCTGCAGATTTCTGGTCCTCGTCTCGTAGCGGCGGAGCGCTGCTGCATGGAGGAAGGAGCCACCGGGTCGTAGCGCCCGCCGGCTCTGGGCCGCCCTGTGGCCGGCTGCAGCATCGCGTCCTAATTTATCATCGTTAGCCACAAATGCAATAACCAGTACTTGTGCGCTGCAGCGGGTGGTGGGCAGTACACCTGGAAGAGTGATTCCCACCCAGGGGCACTTGCTGCTAGAGCCCCCGGGGGGAGGCTACGGGAGCAAAGAAGTCTAAAAAGTAGGAAGGAAAATGGATTATCTTAGTGTTTATATAGTTTAAAGTTGTGGATAAACAGTTGAACTAAGTGAAGTAAATGGGGGAAATAACAAAGAAGATGAAAGTAATGGACAAATAGTTGAAATAGCTGGCTGAAATTAAACGGGGAGGGGGGGGGCTCAAAGGGGCGGATAAATGGTTGAAAAGTTAACAGTGCTGAGAGGAATGGACAGACAGTCCTTCTAAGTGGTGGTAGTATAAACACAAACACGACCGAGCTGACCTACACACCCGCAGCTCAAACTGCAGGAAAAATTATACATATATATGATCATTTCAGTGTAGAATGAGATGAGCACATCTGGATCATGGCAGGTGGGGCTGATGAAGAGGTAACGATCTGACAAGGCTATGTGGACAAAGAAAAAAAAAGGGGGGGGGGGGTCGGGGCACTGCAGTTTTTACTTTAAACTTCATCAAATTTGGAGACTTTTCTGTTTTACTGCCCCTTCCTCAGCTAGTGGAATACAATTCCCACATACAGTTATAAAAAGCCCTGTTACCATTGGGTCTCCTTTTTTCCTGGGGCTTGGGGGGGTAAACATTAAATATTTGACCACTTGCCAGTCCCATTAAAGCCTATGAGCCCCCCCCCCAAAAAAAAAACTAAACCAGTGGCGGTCGGAGAGCCGACTCGCGTTAGGACCCGGTGAAGCCCCGCTCACGTCAAACCGCCTCGGCCAATGACACATCCGTTATGAGCGGGGCCACATTGTTGCTTCCTGCTGATGGATACATTAAATATTATCACTCGAGGGAGACAAAGCGATTCCCTCCGACCGCAGCTGGGACCGGTCCACCCCCGTGGTCTCGGCCCCTGCGTGTTCATTTCTCTTATGACGGGCGCGGATTCACCTCCGAGGCGCGGACACGTTAACGCAGCGGGTCCTACGACGTAGGAAAAGGGCAACGCGGAGGGGCCGCCGGCCAGCGTTGACCCCCGGTCCGCCGCCGGCCCCGGTCCGCCGCCGACCCTCCCCCCTTATCGCATCGCCCGCTTCTATCTGGCTGAGAGTCGAGGGTCCGGTCCGGAGGACCCGGGCCGGAGGAGCGTGGCCCGGGCCGGGGGCTGAGGTGCCGTCTGAGCGGGACGCACACCGGCCCCCGAGCGGGGCGGTGGCGCCATCTAGCGTTCGCGGTGCATCAGTGTGTGGACGTTGTTGAAGCGTGGCAGAGCGAGTCGGTGACTGAGAGTGGAAAAGTGAAATGAATAAAATAATTGTTTTTCTTTATATTTTTCTACTTTATATTTGCAGCAAATCGAGGGTAAAATCATTCCCTACATATACAAATCAAAGCCCCAGATATTTAAATCTTGATTTTTGCAGACACAAGACACTTTACACAACATTCCCTCATGTGCAATTTGGATGTTAATAAGACAAGATATAAAAGAAACCAGTGGTAGGTGAAGTATTCAGATACCCGACTCGAGTAAAAGTACTTAACCCACATTGTGACAATACTTCATAACAAGTAAAAGTCCTGCAGCACCAGTGTTAAGTAAAAGTTTGTAGGTATAAATCAGGAAAATGTACTTAAAAGTATTTGAAGGGAAAGTACTTCATGTAGACAAGCCTGTGAGTGTAGACTCATTTGGTCTGTAAAAAAAAAAGAAAATAGGGAGAAATGCTTGTCACAATTGAACACAGCCCCTGGTGATACTTCCACAATACTCGTTTTGTCCAAACTTCCAAATTATTTCAAATAAATCAAAATTATTAAAATAATAACAAGGAAAAAGCTTCAAACTGTCACAGTTGAGAAGCAGAAACTGTGACATTTCTGGCATTTCTACATGAAAAATGAATCAAATCAATATCAAAAGTATAATATTGATTATCTTTCAATAAACTAATCTCCTCATTGACTAACAGTTTTAGCTCCAATACTGATGGTAGTTTAATCTTTAACAAGTCATCATATCTTATAAGAGCTTCCTGTTTTTTTACATAAAAATGGAAATTTATAAAGTAACCACTAATTCAAGCCATTATATCAAAGTATAATAAAGGTGATATAGTGAGCAGGAATAATACAGCTCTTGAATTACTTCACAGTCTCCCACTCACAGTGTCACCATCGCGGATGCTATTAGGGTGAGGGAAGCAAAAATAGCCCAGACATGTCTTCTGCTTTGGCCAAGCCCCTCTCCGCTTGGCTCTGTCAATCAAAGGCCAAAACAAGATGGCAGGCAGCGGGAGCTGGGTCTTCTTCCTCACAGGCAAGTTTGTTCCCGATATTATTCATCTCTGAGTGAACTGACGACACTTGTAACTGTTTTTAATTGGGTCTGTGTTGACAGCCTGTCAGTCACACGTGTGACAGTAGGCCTCAATGTTACACTACAATATCACGTTTTGTTGTGTTTTATGTGTTGACAGATTTTAAAGTTAATTTTATTCTTTTTTGCCACTGTTGACACTTCATCTACATCTTTTGGTGCTTTTTTTCATACTTCCACACAGTTTGTGCTGTCAGTCTGTTTGGGGCCAATGCAGAGCTCAAACTTAACATTCCTGTTGGGAAGTTATTCACACACGAGCTGCTGAGAGAGTCTTTCCAGAATGACTTTGAACCTTTGTCAAAACTCTACCGTAAGAGCCTGGAATCAACCTTTTGTCATTATTGAGCAAAATTACAAGGTATATATTTTCTTCTTGTGTGTGTCTATATCTCAGCTTCCCTTTTCTTTATGTTATAAAGCTGGGCGTTTGTATGATGACCCCATGATTTTTAAGTGCAACAAGCAGAATTACCCAGACCTCCCAGAATGGCTGCGCCTCACCCAAAGGCACTCCTTTGATAACGGCTTCCTGTACGGCACGCCGATGGCTCCTGGAAGGCATGTAATTGAGGTAAGTCATCATTTTCACTGACAGCGGCACAAGCCTGAAACGCTGTTAGAGCGCTGCGTATTGCATCTCCAGTCTTATTTATTTGTCTGTTTATTTGTAATATATCACATTTTTTTTAATATATCACATTTTTCCTTTCCTGTAAATAATGAGCCAAATGGTAAGATAAGATTCCAGTGCAGCTACGATGGAGACAGGTCTGAAAAACATGAGGCCATCTGAAACATCAATGGCAAATGTCAGGTTTTGTTGTCAAACCCTCAGAGACAAAAGCTCGGATGTCTCTCCAGAGCTGCTATTTTCAACCGACATTAAAAATTCAGGAAGAGACGGATCTTGGAAGAAGAAGGAGAGACATTTCTCAAGCTTCATGTTAGTCTCAATCAAACAGTGTATTATAGCTTGAAAACATCTTACATTTAGATGTAACCACACATTAAAACTTTCCCTCTGATGCAAATCGCTCCCCAAATAGACAAACTACAGCATTTTTATGGGGTTCACCTTCTGGAGTCAAGGTTGATTTTGGTTCATTTTTCACTTTGTTTAGCACCTTTTAAATTTTCCCTATACCTAATGCAAGATGTCCTTTTCAGCACAAACTCTCCTATAAGACTGACTTATCATTTTGTCGATTTAAAAAGCATAGAGCTGACAGGAACCAAAAAAAATCTATGAAAAATGACACAGGGACTAAAAAATAATGACAAAATTTAGTCATAATCACTTAAACTATTATTAAAGAACAGTTCAAGGTTGTACACGAAAACTGATTTTATTCACACTTTGTATGATTAATAATTCACTGATTACTAAAGATGTGAATTTGATAGTGGGTGAAAATCTCGCATCAGCACTTTCAGCTGTTTTTTTTTCAGCTTTTCTCTGCATGATATATAATTAAAGTTATGTTACAGTAAATAAAACATAGTCCGTGTATTCACAGAGGACTCCAGAGGCCTATGGCATTATGGGGAAATGCAGGCTAGCCAGTGCTTTAGTAGAAAGGCAGGTTGATAGGAAGTAAAAGTAGTGAAATATAATATCTGAAGGTTGATTGTAAAACTGATAAATCTTGCACTTTTCTGACAGATCTTTGCCCTCAACAAGCGGAGCTATGAAACAACCAGGCGCATACTTGTACTCAAAATCATTGAGGGTATGTGTGATTTTAAATTATATCACAAATGCATATCGCAGTAAATTAATAAATGGATATCTACGACAGACGAAAAAAAATTAGGAAGCACGGTTGACATGTTTTACATCACTGCTGTCGCTCACAGCGAAGCTGCTGCCCTATCAAGCCGAGTTCTTCATCAAGCTGAGGGAGGTGGAGAAGGTACTGCCCTCTGGTGTTCAGGATGAGATAAAGCAGGACTTACAGAAGCTGTGGAACACAGAAGCCTTGGAAATTGTTAATATTACCAACGCCCTTGACCGCGGTGGCAGAGTTCCCCTCCCTCTCGCAGGACACTTTGAAGGGTAAACACTCTTGTGATCCGTTGCTGCCTCGGCATAAGTTTTATCTCTGGAATAACCGTGTTCTATTAAGCTGTTTTCTTTTAGTGTGTACGTGAAGGTGGGGTCTGAGGAGTATTTCTCAGAGTGTCTCCTGAAGGTGCTGACAACAGACCACCAGAAGCAGTGCAAAACGGGGGCCAGAGTCAAGGTCCCTGGGGGGTGTAACTTCTGCAGCATTCCCAGCAACTGTATCAGCTGGTGCGAGACGGAGCTGGTGAGGCCTGACAAGACACGGGGACGTTCATATGTGAATTCGTTATGAATGAAAACATATACTACACATGATATAGCTGAATGAGAACACAGTGTTTGTGCAGTGACTAGGGATTTAGTGTTGAAGCGATTGGTTGATCACTTAGGCCAACCTGGGGGTGGGCTAGGGTTAGGGCCCACAAAGGTTTCCCATCTGAGTGGTCACAACATGACTAGGGGGATATTCCCAGCGTCCAGGTTGGGAATAAATTAGAGCTAAAACTAATGCTTATCAATTATTTATCGGTTAATCTGCCATTTATGTACTCAATTAACTGTTCTCTCCACAAAAAAATCAGACAAATGTGAAAAATGTCCATGGCACAGTTATGATAAACAGAAGGGAGAAAATGCCAAGTCTCCTTCTCTCCGCAGTTTGATCTGACAAAGCAGGAGCCGACTCCACCTGCTCCCACCATGGGCACCGGGATACTGGAGGCCGGAGATGACTTCAACCCCCCCGAGTCTCCCCTGAGCAGGGTCTTTATCCCGGACTACATTGTGACAGTGATCGTCCCCCTGATCCTGGCCATCATCCTGTGTACACTGCTGGCCTACATCATGTGCTGCAGACAAGAGGGAGTGTACGTATCTGATAACTAATCTATGTCTCTGTCATAAAGGGTCAGTTCACGAAAATTCCATTGTCCCCTCTCGCCTGTGGTTAAACTTTTATGGCACCACCCGATCCGAATGACTCTAGAAGAGGGAAAACATTTCTGTGAACTGAACCTTTAAGCAGATACTCAAAGCAAATTTAGGCATTTGATTGATCCCAGGAAACTCTGACACGGAAGTGACACTTATTTCTTCTCTTTTTATAGCGCGAAAAGGAATGCAAGGACCAACCAGTAAGTACACTGAGTTTTTCCCTGTTCTCTGACTGTTGGGGTTACCAGAATTAACACACAAAAAAAAAATAGTAATCGGTGGTACTTTAGTTTATAAGTAAATTTCTTAAAGAGCTGTATTAAAGTATGATTTTGAGGTATTCTTATTTAATTTAAAAATTTCCTTTTTGGGCTACTTAATCCAACTAAAGTGAATTACTGTATTTCTGTTACCCCACTAAATTTATGTTTATATTTATGCTATAGTTACTAGTTACTTTGCAGATTTGGATGAATAATACAAAATATAATCAACACATAAAGTCTCATGTATCATTATAGACTAAGATAAGTCCTGTAAAGTAGTTAAATTAGCCTCACTTTTAGCAGCTGAAACATTAAACTGCTGCTTAATCTAATATTGTGATATACGTCATTTTAAAAGCGTCATCCTGCACAATAAGTAATTTTCCTTTCCTTAACGATAACGAGATCTTTTACTTTGCTGCCAATACTTTTGTAAGCTACGTCTAACAGAAACTTTCTGCAGTAGCGATGCAAACATCTAAATGCTGCCGCGTTGATAACGTACTCCAGAGATTAGCCAGTTACCAACTCTGGGATCACTGCGTCTTGGGACAAATGACTGCGGGGTCAAAGCTAACAGGCTACAAAAAGAGCAAAAGGAATGTAATGAGTGCGGCCAAGATTTTATCTCAGCCTTGAAAAAACAACCAACGAGGACAAGTATCCCTTTTTCTGTCCCTGGCTGATGTTGTAAGGCTGTTTACGCGTTTTCCCGAGGAGCTGAAGCGAACGAGCGAGCTAGCTCTGCTAACTGACCGATAGCCACACAGAGTCAGCTGCCTCGAAACGGAACCTCAGCTGAAAAATAACAGGTTAATAAAAGAGGAGTCGGTCTGGTACCGAATAAAAGAGGAGTCGGTCTGGTACCGAATGAAAGAGGAGTCGGTCTGGTACCGAAGCGAAAGCGGACTGAGTCCAAGTACCTGGTCGACGACCTCGGTGCCGTTGACCTTTGACCGCTTGATCTGTGGGAACCAGCGTCCTTTCAAAGTAAGATGGGTCCGCGTTTAAAGGATGTAACAAAATAAAAGCCACGGTACAAAAGTAGACGTGCAAATGCGAACTTTACACATATCAGCGATGCCGAGGGCAGTATTCAGAGTATTACAGAGTATTATATGAGGAGTATTTAGATTTCAGTTAAATCGCTTAGATTATCAGCTCATTGTACTTAAAATATCAAAGACACATTAGTGGCTCTACACTAACGTGGTACCTGTGACCGATATTGCATTATCTATTACATTATAAGATTGTTAATACTGATTTGATATGATAATATAACGTTGTTGTGGGGTTTATTTTAAATACGAGGAAATTTTACCCTTTAGGCTTCAAATAAAACCATGCGAGAAGGTGGTAGAAATGCTAACAACTCATATATGTAGATCTGAAATGTGACAACTGCAATCTTATTTTATATGTGAGGTCACAAGCCAAAAGAGTTGGAAACCATCAGCTTAATCCAATGTAAAGCTGGGTATCTTGAAAGCACCAATCAGTAACTATAGTTCTCCGATTAATGTGGTGGAACAAACAGTACAATATATAATAAAGAAAGCATATAAAGTAGAAAATTGAAATGCTCACGTAAAGTACCACAAAACTGCAGTTAGGTATAGTTGCTGCTATAAACTACATAAACTCACACACATACACACACACACGCACACACACGGGCCGTGATGTTGCGTTTGCTGCAGAATCCAGCTGTACCACCACCACACCATCCTCGGGAACACCGACGAGCTGAGGAGCATGGCCGGAAACCGAGGCGTCCCCCTGCCCCTGTCCACGCTGCCCATGTTCAACAGCCGGACCGGGGAGCGTGCTTCGTCGCTGCAGTCCAGCTGCTCCAACATCCCCCTCATCATGGCCCATCAGTAAGGCCCTCGCCCGCTGGCTCTCGTCGCCTATTCGCGGATCTGCTTTCGACGTCATCGCAGAGCGTTCATCATCCTGTTTTCTAATATTATCACTGTCATGAAAATTGAATTGATGACTCACTTTCCTCTTTTTACTCCCCTGTTTGTCATAGTGATCCCTACAGTGAAACCCTGCCCAGGTAAACACCCTCATGGGGTTTCCTCCTACGAAGCTGCATTCATTCTGGTCTATATTTATGGCTCTATCTTGGATTTTCATAAATTATTGAAAGCATTCACAGAGCGGTGACTCATTGCATTATTTCTTTTTGCAGAAAATAAGAGCAACGATGGATAAAGTGTCATTCACGCAGCCATTTGCCGCCGCAGTCTATTTAGCTCCATACTTGCAGTGGGGAATTGTGGTTTGTTTTCCTCTTTAGATTCCATAAAAAATAAATCAACAGTGTGCCGTTTCCCTAATTGTCATTTGCTGTTTATGATTTTCTCTATTCCGACATCTTTCGCTACTAATAAAAAATATCAAAAGAAACATCCATTCATTCATTTATTGTTGTTTCCACCGTCGAAGCGTAAGATTTCTGAGTTCTCTCAGTGCACTCAGGCTTCAGACTCTTTACAGACACTTTGGAGGGGTAAATATAAAAAGGAGTTGGCATTCACACCTACCGTTCCGGAGATGCTTGGCAGCTTGTGCTTGCTTTGCATGGCTCGTTACTTCACGAGGAGGATGAACATAGACAGTATCTGAAGACAGAGGTTTAAGTAAAAGTCAGCCACAAAAATTTTCAGCTACAAAAATTATGTATTTTTTTTTTTAACTGTAGTTACTGTAGTAAAAACTATAGTTACTGTAGTAAAAAGATGGGGAATAAGAAAAAACATCTTCTTCACCCTCCCAAATTATGTGTATTTTTATTCTTGACTGTATTTTCTCCAATCTTTCCTGTTTTATTATGACATACTGGACAACTTTACCTCATCAGATCGGTGTCTTACAGGTTCTCCGCTCTTGCTGTCCAGTCGAGGCCTGAGGCGAATGCTGGACCTGTAAAATTTAGTGGAGTAACAGAAATACAGTATTTCAGTGCAGTAGTTAGTTTTTCTGATCCCGTTTGATTCAGTGTTAAAGTTCCTGTTAAAGCAGCTGTTGTTTGCACTACAGTACCACTACCACTACCAGTCCAGTAGGGGTCGCCGGCATACCTCCATCTGTTTTGGGGAGAGTACATGGGTCTCGACACACATCGCCTCTCCCACGGGCAGTGAACGGTCTGAGGAAGTTAAACCCGCTCATCTCATGCAAATTCGGTTACGCGTTTTAGAGTGTGGATTTAGACAAGTCAGGTGATGTGGAAACTGCCATGGCGTCATGCTTGATAAACATTTTTGGCCTTCAGCTACATTTCACAGTGATTTGGGCCTGATTTAGCTGCAGTGCCAATAATTTGGGTCAATTGTGAGTTTGGAGAAACTAAGAAAATCAAGGTTGGTGCCTTAAATATTGGCCTTGTTTTCACTGCCGATTGATAGAAACATATTCAGTGCAACTGTTGTGGAACAGTTGATTTCTGAACCTACTTTAACGCTCTTTCAACACCGGGACTGGGACATGTGTGGTCTCCTGGGGTCCCTGAAAATGTGAAGTGCAGCTTTTAGCATAGATCCTAACGCCTGATCTCAGTTTCACAACAGTTGCAAAACAGGACAGTGAAAACTCCGCCACTGAGTAGACCACTTCACATGCTTTATTTCAGCACCCAAAATAATTAAAAACATCTTGATTTATTATACATGTACAAAATAAGTACAGAATCTCTCTTTGAAAACCATGAAAGTGGGTCTGCTTCAAATTCTTTTTTAAGAAACCCTTTGCGAAAAAAAGACATCAAACAAAACAACATAAACAACAGGGTGGGAGATGTGTGCTGTTTTTTTCTTTTCTTTTTTTTTGGAGTGAAGAGGAGGTTTTCCACGGGGGTGGGGGACAAAACAAACAGAAGGGTCAACACTGAAACAACATGGGCAGGGGAAATGAAATCGAACCAGAGTCACTCGCTTTTGTCTACAGACATGATTGCATGCATTACATCTGCAGTGATCACCTTTGCAGAGGACCTCCGTTCTCAAACCAACACTTAAGAAGAAAACAATTGCACTGCATAGACAACAAGACAATGAGTCAATTTAGTAGCACCAAAGGTTCTGCAGGCATTAGTGGCAATAATTACAGTATGACAGCGAAAATTTCACCATCAAACACCAATAACTGGACCTCATGGAGTTGGTAATAGCACCTTTGAATGTTTTTAAATCCCCAGAACTAGACGTGTTGTGTAAAATATGCCCTTTTCATTTAAGAAAAAATTGGGGGTGACTTCTTGTTATGAGGTAGCCATCTACGTATTGCAATGAGGGTGAGCTTCTTTGTCTCGCTCATTTGCTGGTCACGTTTGCCCGAGCGAAATTCAGGTGTTTTTTTTTTTTGTTCATGAAATTTAGAACAAGAAGACACTTCACACTTTTTACAATTTATTTAACACCAGAAAAATGGTACATATCATTTGTTGTTTTCAATGTCCTTCCGCAGTGGTAGAAAATGGCAAAAGTCACCTGCGTTTCATTGCGTGTTCTCTCTTTCTTTTTTTTTTCTCAATTTCCAGGGGGAAATTTTACACAAGTATATATTATTTTCTTGTTGCCAGTGGAAACAAAAGATTCTTTTTAAAGTGTCCTTGTGGTTGGTTTTCGGTTGAAGTAGCGGTCCCAAACACTTCTCATGATGGGAAAAACACATACACCGTCTTCAGTAGAGTGGTTTTTAAGCATGTGGGCCAATGGCAGCCGAATGAGTTTTGAATGCATAGAAAAAGGATTTAGAGATGACTGCTAGAAAAAAAACAACAATGTCATGTCCATATTTCTTTCATTTTTACAAGAAGCAAACGGGGCCAACTTCGACGCCAAATTCCTGATCAGGTGCACCAACATCCATAGGGGCAATGTCAATGATGGGCAGGCGGGATGTTTTTGATGTCTTGTAGTCAATGACTGTCTTGCCCCATGTGCCAGTGTGTGACTGCGGAAAGAATGAACAGCAGAAAGGTCAGAAGTTGCTCAAAACAAGTGAGTATATAGTTTATCTTTATACAAGTGCTGTAAAGGATCAAAATCTTGCTGTATCATTTTATAAAATTCCCTTGGGGAATACATGTAAACGGATGCTCCAGGGCAAAAACTCACCGTGCAGCCATCCTCGCTGACGCTGTATGTGAAGCGGCTGTTGCCCTCGGCTCTGATCTCGACGTCGTTGGATCCCTGGAGGAGCAGGGCCTTCTTCCGGGGCTCCCTACAGGAAGATGAAGATGGTGTTTGATGCAGTAATCTACAGACTTTTGCTGGCATCTTTGTCACTTTGAAACAGTTACTTACAGCAGGTCCGGGCAGACCCTGCATGCCAGTGAATCCTCTGTGTCCCTTGTGGCCTCTCTCTCCAGCCTCACCAGCCTCTCCTCTGTCTCCCTTGGCACCAGCAGGTCCTCTCTCTCCGGGGGCTCCCTACAGGAAGATGAAGATGGTGTTTGATGCAGTAATCTACAGACTTTTGCTGGCATCTTTGCACTTTGAAACAGTTACTTACAGCAGGTCCGGGCAGACCCTGCATGCCAGTGAATCCTCTGTGTCCCTTGTGGCCTCTCTCTCCAGCCTCACCAGCCTCTCCTCTGTCTCCTTGGCACCAGCAGGTCCTCTCTCTCCGGGGCTCCCTACAGGAAGATGAAGATGGTGTTTGATGCAGTAATCTACAGACTTTTGCTGGCATCTTTGCACTTTGAAACAGTTACTTACAGCAGGTCCGGGCAGACCCTGCATGCCAGTGAATCCTCTGTGTCCCTTGTGGCCTCTCTCTCCAGCCTCACCAGCCTCTCCTCTGTCTCCTTGGCACCAGCAGGTCCTCTCTCTCCGGGGCTCCCTACAGGAAGATGAAGATGGTGTTTGATGCAGTAATCTACAGACTTTTGCTGGCATCTTTGCACTTTGAAACAGTTACTTACAGCAGGTCCGGGCAGACCCTGCATGCCAGTGAATCCTCTGTGTCCCTTGTGGCCTCTCTCTCCAGCCTCACCAGCCTCTCCTCTGTCTCCCTTGGCACCAGCAGGTCCTCTCTCCGGGGCTCCCTACAGGAAGATGAAGATGGTGTTTGATGCAGTAATCTACAGACTTTTGCTGGCATCTTTGTCACTTTGAAACAGTTACTTACAGCAGGTCGGGCAGACCCTGCATGCCAGTGAATCCTCTGTGTCCCTTGTGGCCTCTCTCTCCAGCCTCACCAGCCTCTCCTCTGTCTCCTTGGCACCAGCAGGTCCTCTCTCCGGGGCTCCCTACAGGAAGATGAAGATGGTGTTTGATGCAGTAATCTACAGACTTTTGCTGGCATCTTTGCACTTTGAAACAGTTACTTACAGCAGGTCCGGGCAGACCCTGCATGCCAGTGAATCCTCTGTGTCCCTTGTGGCCTCTCTCTCCAGCCTCACCAGCCTCTCCTCTGTCTCCTTGGCACCAGCAGGGCCCTGAATAAAAGGCGACAGCAGGTCAAGATATCATCTCAGGTCAGCACGGAACTTCTGCTTCGTTTCAAATGTAGTAATCAATTCAATATGTAGTAATCATGCATGTTATGAGGCGATGAACTTACAGCAGGACCGCGGACACCAGCAGGGCCAGCCCGGGACCCGGCGGGACCAAGCGGGACCCTAGAGGAAAGAGAGAGCAGGAAAATAAAATCACAGTGAGACTTAAAGTTATCTCCTAAGTGAACTACCACTTTTAAATAGTTCCATGTTTCAGCAGTATAAAGACAAACAGGAGGGGGGCTTACGGGCTCTCCACGGTGACCAGTCTTGCCATAGGGGCCAAGATGTCCGGGGCTCCAGGAGCACCCATGAGGTCCAGGGGGTCCAATAGGTCCAGGCAGACCGTTCATGCCATCCTTACCATGGGTGCCAGTAGATCCGGCAGGTCCCTATGAAGCAAAAGCCGCATAATCACTCAGTGAGAGAAAATAAGTTCAAGGTGCCATTTTCCTGGCATTATGTAATAACTACCTATGGTGGGAAATTTTACAGCAGCTGTACTTACTCTAGGTCCGGCGGGTCCGTTGGCACCAGCAGGTCCTCTCTCTCCGGGGGCTCCCTACAGGAAGATGAAGATGGTGTTTGATGCAGTAATCTACAGACTTTTGCTGGCATCTTTGTCACTTTGAAACAGTTACTTACAGCAGGTCCGGGCAGACCCTGCATGCCAGTGAATCCTCTGTGTCCCTTGTGGCCTCTCTCTCCAGCCTCACCAGCCTCTCCTCTGTCTCCCTTGGCACCAGCAGGGCCCTGAATAAAGGCGACAGCAGGTCAAGATATCATCTCAGGTCAGCACGGAACTTCTGCTTCGTTTCAAATGTAGTAATCAATTCAATATGTAGTAATCATGCATGTTATGAGGCGATGAACTTACAGCAGGACCGCGGACACCAGCAGGGCCAGCGGGACCGGCGGGACCAGCGGGACCCTAGAGGAAAGAGAGAGCAGGAAAATAAAATCACAGTGAGACTTAAAGTTATCTCCTAAGTGAACTACCACTTTTAAATAGTTCCATGTTTCAGCAGTATAAAGACAAACAGGAGGGGGGCTTACGGGCTCTCCACGGTGACCAGTCTTGCCATAGGGGCCAAGATGTCCGGGGGCTCCAGGAGCACCAGGTGGTCCAGGGGGTCCAGCCAAACCAGTCTCACCACGGTCTCCCTATAGGAGCAAATCTCTAGTGAGACAATGCTAGGCAGCTAAAGGTTGGTTGTAGTGTCTCTACTGGGCAGCGGTGCCGGACAAAATATTAAATGGCCAAGTCAAACATAGCAGAGGGTTTTGTATTTAGATATTATTATTTGAGGCTTGAGAAAGACAGAAATTGGACCAGATGAGGAAGATTACCTTGGGGCCAGGGTTTCCATCGCGACCAGGGGTACCATCGTGACCGGTAGATCCCTGCAGAGGAGCAGGCATCACAATAGTTCAGTGGTTAGCCTTGATAGGCTAGCAGGTTAATCCGCATTAACACGGTGCCTCATTAGCCGATGAGGGAATATGTGCGAATTTTAGGAGCATTTGCAATGTGTGAGACCCTCTGGTCCAAGTGCTCTACATGTCGCAGACTCAGAGTGAGCATACCTCACGGCCAGGCTCTCCGGGGGCACCAGACAGTCCAGGGGGTCCACTAGGTCCGGGGGGTCCACGCTCACCAACGGGTCCAGTGTGTCCCTGCTTTCCGGGCTCACCCTGAAGAAAAACAAGACAGGTCAGTAATCTGCGTGCATGTGAATGTGCAGAGGGGAATTTTGGAAATAATGTGCACTCATGCTGCGCCCAAGTGTGGCAAAAAATGCGGAGAAACCAGTTTTGAGTAAAAGTTAGTTCTAGTTTCATGTGTACATTTGTGCAATACACTGAGGACTGTTTTTATTTTTCTTCTCTTATATTCTGACCATAATTTAAGCAAAGAATACTCACAGATGTTCCGGGAAGGCCAGGGAAACCGCGCTCTCCACGCTGTCCAGGGCCACCAACAATACCACGCGGTCCACCAATACCTGCGGGTCCAGGAGGACCAGGGGGACCCTGCAATGAAGGACATAGCGTACGGTCAATGGGCACACAGATGAAAACTGATCAAAACTGTCAAACCTTGACAGAACATCTATTGCATGATTATAGCGGGCACTCACAGCGGGACCATCAGCACCGTGAGATCCCTTCTCTCCAGAAGGTCCTGGGGGTCCAATAGCACCAGCCTCACCAGGGCGACCAGCAGGGCCAGTCTCACCACGAGCTCCTCTTGCTCCATCTTTGCCAGTACCTCCGGGGGGTCCAGGGGGTCCAGCAGGTCCCTGGTAACAAAAGAGGAGTCAAGCCATTAAGTCGAAAATCTGCTGAAGGCCATGATGGTGATATACAAAAAGACTGGTCATATGGGTCATGTGGACATGATGATACTTACAGCAGGGCCGGGGGGTCCAACTCTGCCAGCAGGTCCAGGGTAACCGGTAGCACCCTACAAGCATGCAAACAAATAAGCAAAATCACAAATGAAGCCTGAAACATCATCTTTGGCGACAGTTTGAGTGCAATCTAATTCAATGGGATACTTACGGGAGATCCAGCACCACCACGAGCACCTTTGGGTCCAGTAGCACCAGCAGGTCCCTGTATACAGAGACATTTGTAAGTTAAAGAGGGAACCATTGTATAATCATTGTCAGAAATAATTTAACCTATTAAAAGATTCCAGATAATAAAACTCATCAAATTATCTACACTCTCTGTCATCAACAATGAAATAAAAATACTCAATTCAGCACTTTTACTGCAGTAAAAATAAATGTGAATGTGAATTGTGTTATCAATTATTATTTTACAGTATGCATCATCTAATATGTGGGCCTACCTGAGGACCAACGCCTCCAATAGGTCCAGCGGGTCCAGGAACACCGGTGTCTCCCTTGGCTCCAGTGTCACCAGTCTCTCCCTTGGCACCAGGATGACCATCAGCACCCTAAAGGTCAGAGGGCGAGAGAGGACATGGGTCAATGTGGGCTCTTTTGAGTTGGCTCCAGACTCAAGTGAGTCAGCTACATTTTCACACACTGATTCTATAGCGAAAGGTCGGCCTTGGGGCAAAACCTAATTATTGAGGGACTTACAGGAGGTCCAGCGAATCCGGCAGGTCCGGGAGGTCCAGTCTCTCCACGCTCACCCTGTTGGAGAGAAAATTAAAGACATTTAAGGGTCATTCAGACATGCATGTTTCTAAAATCCCATGACATAAGGATTGTGTTCAGTATGTTTTGTTGAACAATACGATGTACACTCTGTGTTTGTTTTCTGGTCTTCAATTAAGTGTGTGTGTGTGTGTGTGTGTGTGTGTGTATTGGAAAAAGAACTTACAGGGGCACCACGAGGACCAGTGGGTCCACTGACTCCAGGAGGGCCACCCTCACCCTAAAACCAAAACAGAAGTAGAAGAACAGGTCAGAAAACAAATCGGTTGGTCATCCTAAGCACTTATTACAAGTTTTTACTTTTTGCTTGCTTCTCCATCACGATGACAGTGAAGAGGACAAAGCTGAGACTCCTGCACCTGGATCTGTGATATTTGTGAAAGGAGTGCAAAGCTGCGTCCAGTCTCACCTTCTCTCCCTGAGCACCATGGGGTCCGGGGACTCCGATAGCACCAGTCAGACCACGCACGCCATCTTTGCCAGGGGCGCCATCAGCTCCCTTGCCACCAGGCTCACCCTGAGAACAGAAAAGGGTTATTAAGATCACTTATATTGGTACTAAAAAAAAAAGTTTACCCAGCTATGTTACCGATCAACAACAATGTTGCATCGGTCTTATACTCACTTTCTCTCCCTTGTGACCAGGCAGACCAGAAGCTCCACGTTCACCGGGCATTCCCTGCAGACCAGGGGCTCCAATAGTACCGGGGGTACCAGTAACACCGGGCTCTCCCTGCACGCAAACACCAAAACATAAATGATTTCAAATATTGTCCACTGATAAAATCAAATCGGCTGCAAGTTGAAAATCCACTGCAGAGAATCGGTTGACACCGTCTGATCGAGTTGACATGGATGACTGGAGGTCAACAAGTGAATCTACACTGGTCCTGTTGATGCTGATCCTTGTTTAATGCTAAAGGAGAATCAAGGTAGGAATAAGGAGGAGGAATAATTTGGTAGAACCCAGATCCTTTTTAAATTCTTTTTTTTCATCATTTATAATGCTGCAAAGCATAAGCTGCCCAGGAGCTTCTGTCATGAGAAAGCGGCTGTTCCGCAGCAGCTTCCTGTTTATCTCCATCTTTGTATGCTGCACTGGGAAAAAGTGGGCTGAGAACTATGCTTCCAGTCATTTGTTTTGTCTCTCACCTAATATGCCTGTTGGAAAGTAAAATAAAGGAATAACAAAACAGTTTTCTCTGTTTTTGCGTTGAGTTCTGTGATGTCTTCATTAGAGTGTGATTGGAACAAGTGAGAAGCGGCAGCAGTCTGGTTGGATGCTGGATGGAGCAGGATGACTCATAAATGTGGAAAATGTTACCTAATCAATGATATTAATAGAATCCACTTTTTGTGATACATTACATGTGGTTCTTACAAAAGATTTTGTTTATAGTATGACAATGAAGATTTAGTGAATAATTTAACTTTGCTGACCTTTGCTCTCCAGGGTGTGAATGAATCGTGTGTGCAATGACATAATATTTAATATTTGACCTTATTATCCTAATAGAACATCGTTTAATCTATTTTTGTGTATTGTTGTACAGGTGTTTGGGTTTTTTTTCAATAAACTGGTCTCTTCATATGAAATGATTTTTTAAAGGTTACTTTATGAATGAATATGCATTTACCACTTTTATGGTAGTTTTGCAAGTGATATATATCACTGACTATATGTCATTTCAAAAACTGGACTGGACTGAAAAGTGAGATTTAACTGCAAAATCCATGTTCAAGAATCTCCTCATCTTTGAGATATTTTTTAAATTATTTTTTTTTTTCCAAAGCTTACCTTAGGTCCATCACTTCCAGCAGGGCCAGGGGCACCACGGGGTCCCATTGGGCCAATGATGCCGGTGGCACCGCGCTCACCAGGGAAACCTCTTTCACCCTGTAGGGTAGAAGGGACGCATCAGTCATGAGCATAATGGTGAAAGTCTAGAGGAACAGCGTTTGCTATGGGTGGTCACAATATTTTGTTTCAGGGAAAGCAGGAGAGACTCACTCTTGGACCAGGAGTGCCACTGGGTCCAACCTCACCGGGAGCACCCTGAAGAAAAAAAAAAGGAGAAAGGGGAAAAGGTTATTCTGAATTCTGACTTACTGCATGAGATGTATAAATAGCAAGCAACATTCATCTTACGCATGAAGGCCTATGAGTAAGGACAATTTAGGCTGCATAACCAAATCTCTGCGACTCTTACCTGCTCACCAGGCTTTCCAGTCTCACCAGTAGCACCTTGGGGTCCAGGAAGTCCCTGCACAAATATTGAGGAAGAACATTTCATGGTTAATAAGTAGAATCATGACACAGCTCAGAGATATATTAAAAAAAGCAAAAACAGGGCTCAGGCTGCTGAGAAACCTACCTGGTATCCGGGAGAACCAGCAGGTCCCTGCTCTCCCTTCTCTCCAGCGGGTCCCTGAGCAGAAAGAAGCAAGTTCAATGATGAGAAACTTTGGAGGAGGTTATGTAAATGATGATACTTCCATTTTAGATTATGTTGTTTCTATAAAATATACAAAAAAAATACTGATGGAAAAATCTGTCACATTATGGGGTTAAATAAAGCAGAGGAGACACATACAGCAGGGCCAGAAGGTCCAGGAGCACCAACATCACCATCTTTGCCGGGGGCACCCTGTGGACAAACACATTACCCGAACCGATTACCCATTTAGCTTTTTAAATTTCGAATTTTATGGACATCTGTTTTGACAGAAAACTTCTTTTACAGTGGTTTACAAAGTATGGTTTGGTATATTTTGAAAATATACAAGTACTTACAACAAGGCCAGTAGCCCCAGTGGGGCCTCTCTCACCAGGCTTTCCAGGCTCACCCTGTTAGGGAGAACAATATCCACACTTACATCTGCTGATTAAGGATTTAGGATCAGTATTCCTGTTTTGAGCTCAGATTCATGGGCCACAAAAGATCATCCAAAACAGAGACTCCAGACCCTTTTTCCTTAAATGTCATGTGTAAGACTAACAAGATGAACTTGGAGTTTAAATTGTAAACTTATGTATACGTGTTCAAGACATCGGTTTTTGCATTTGAAAGGAAAATGAGTGGAGATGTTCTGTTAACTCACAGCAGGTCCCTTGGGTCCGGGGAATCCCATAACTCCGGGCTGACCTCTGGTTCCAGCGGGGCCGGGAGGTCCAGGGCGACCATCTTGTCCAGGAAGACCCTAGAGATCATCGTAAAACAGGACAATAGAGAAAATAATCAAAATTTGCACTCCTACCTTGATTAAAATGATTGCTCAAAAGCTGAAATTCCTCTTCATTGCACAAAAAAATATGACCCGTTATGAAGTTGATTCTATCTGATATTACTTGTGACTCAGTACTTACAGCAGGTCCAACTTTGCCATCATGGCCAGGGCTACCGGGGCTACCAGTCACACCCTATAGAGAAAAGGCATGAGTGGACAATATGTGAGATTCAGTGAGTATAAAAACAAACAACAAAATTTTTGAAAGTGAATTTAATTTTAAGTTTGAGCAGAAGGTCCATGTTTCATCAACATATGAACGTTGCACGTGACAGAGTATGATGTAGAACCCACCTTGGATCCAGGTGCGCCAGGAGCACCAGGGGTTCCAGCCTCACCAGTGGCTCCTTGAGCTCCCATTGGACCGGGGGCACCACGCTCACCAGGGCCTCCCTGTCATACAAGAGAAGCAGAGTCAGGAGGAACCTCCAGAAGTTGTGAAAGTGGGTGACTGAGTTTGTGACTGAAATTATGTCACATTACTTGGAAGGTTTGGCTTCTTAAAAAAATAAAATAGAATAAATACATCTTTGCTTCTAGTTCTTATGAATTTTCCTGATTTTCCCCCTCATAGTGTTAGAGGAATACAACCAGGCGAATTGAATACGTGCAGTGTTTTTAATAAGCCTTAACCGAGTTTGACAGATCTGTCGCTGACCTGGATGAGTACCTATCGGGTAGACTGATAAACTCACCTTGGCACCAATAGCTCCATCAGTACCAGGGAAACCACGAGCACCAGGGGCACCCTAATGGAAGAACAGACACACCAAACATGTCAGTAACTGCGGTGTAAATGCTCAACTTCAGGGGTGAATCCACCAGGGCATTGATCATATTGTAAATCTGCAGAATGCTTTGTAGGAACATAGATTACATGACTTTAACATGGAGATCGGATTGTTGCTTTCGCTAACATGAGTGATGCTGAGAGAGTATTTCTTGTTTTAATAATACAGGAAATGGATATTATGTAAAACAGGTGGCCAGCTGGTCCTCCTCCTTAAATCAGTCCCAACTACAGTGTCCGACCTAAGTTTGGTACAGTTGAATAGCAAGAGGTGAATAACGTACGCGCTCTCCAGGGGGTCCACGGGGTCCAGCACCACCGGGCTCTCCACGAGGTCCTCTCTTTCCTTCCTCACCAGCGGGTCCGGGAAGTCCTTGAATTCCAGCGGGTCCCTAGGACAGAGAGGAAAGTTGTTCAAAACTCAGGTCTTCCATCTTGACTTATTTGCTAATATCAAACAGAATCTTAAATGAATGGGAAGATGGTGTATTTCTGAAACTTACAGTCTCTCCCTTGGCACCAGGCTCTCCCTTAGGGCCAGAGGGGCCAACATCACCCTGTTGACAGAAACATGTGCATTTTTATTTAAAATGTCAGGCGATCAAGGGTCCTTTAAACACTGAAGAAGCATGTGTCTTGAAACCGAAACTCAAAGTTCACATAATCAGTTGTCTTCTTACATTGTTACCCTTGGGACCAGGGGCACCAACAGCTCCCTGAGCTCCAGCAGGACCACGAGATCCAGGGAAGCCAGGAGCACCAGTAATACCAGAAGGACCCTTTGGGATGGAGAATCAGAGAGTCAGGAGATGGAGCATACATCAGGATTTAAGTGTAATAAATGTGAAAGTGTGTGTAAAAACTTTACAGCATGACCCTTAATATACATAAAGCATGGAGATACATCGCATGCAGGATTTAAGTGTAATAAATGTGAAAAGTGTGTATGAAACTTACAGCATGACCCTTAGCACCAGGGGCACCATCAGTTCCGGGGGAACCCTGATGAACGAGGAAGCACATAAAGCGTTTAATATGAATAATATATATATTTTTAAATTTACAAAATTGATTTGACGGCTTGTAAAAAAGCGCCTACAGACAGTCCGGTATCTACTCACAGCAGGTCCAGCGGGTCCAGCAGGTCCGGGGTTACCAGGCTCACCACGGGCTCCCTGGGCTCCGTCAGATCCACGGCCTCCCTGGGCACCAGTCTCTCCCTGTGGAGGGAAGCAACAATGTCTCAGAAATCTGATTTTGATATTGTGAGTACCTTAATAAAAAAAATTACAAAGCTTAAGGAAAGAGTCAAGATTGTTTATGTTCAATAAGTGGTAAGTGGTATGTTGTTGTATATTGATACAGGTGGGAAACTATTTTTAAGTTTATCATCTCCTTCAATCTGTTCCAGCTTGCTCTAAGATTTTGAGTGTCAGTATGAATGAAGAGTGTAAACAGGGACAAAATCGTCCCCATGAAAATCTTAAATTGGTTCATTTCATGCATCAAGAGGGCAATTTCAAATCATTTGATTGCTCTGTCATTATAGCCCAGTTTTTTTCGACAGCTGTCACATCACTATTCTTCTCTTCTCAGACCTCAAAATAACTCCGGTGTGAGACTTCATAATTGCTCTCAATTGAGTCTCAAGGATGTTAAAATAGACCCCCCCCACCACCACCACCACCACCACCACCACCAGAGGTCTACTGATGCCATCTGGTGGCTACAGGGATCCGCCGGTGTTTTAAAGTGTTGCGTCAAAGATTTTGTTTTCGGTTTTACAACGTGCCACCTAATGGCTGATTTTGGGGCCCGGAGAGCACAGTTCATTCGTGGAGTTTGTTTGGGAAGTTTCTTCAGTTTTGATTCTAAAAAATACTTAAACCTCCTTCAGTCCAAGGAGGTTGACAGGGCTTAATCTGTACTGGCAGTTAATGTCTAAAATTTTCTTCCTGATAAGCAAGATCAGGGAGTTAATTAGTAGTCAGGTTGGTTACTAAGGGGCTGAGGGGCTAATAAGTTACAATACAGTCGTGTTATTCCTAAGTTGTCCCTGGAAGTTCGAGCAACCCTTGTTTAATGGATCAATAGCTGCAATTTTAGAGGTTTCATGATGCAATCCGTAAAACAGTGCACTACAATTAACTGGTCAAGTTAGACGTAGAGCAGTGAAGAGGGGCGGTCTTTGCTGCACCTCATCTAAGGATGATAAACCTAGCAAGCCAATTTATCAAGTCTATTTTTGGTGTGATGTGAAAAATGTCTCGAGTTTTGGGGTGATGTACCTTGGGGCCGGGACCACCGGGGAATCCAGGGGGTCCAGCAGGTCCAGTGGATCCCTGAAAAACGAGCACACATGATGTCAACAGACAATCTTGACCCGCAAAGACATCCCAATAATTCGATGGAAAATCTAACGAGGAATCATTCAGTATCATCCCTTTCATGCATCTGTTTGGTGCCAAATTAACAGTGCACTGAATCTTTTACTATGAAATTTGGTAGGAATGTCACAAAATAGTGTTCAGTGGCCTGACAGGAAGTGGCAAACAGTAGCAAAATACAATACTTACAGGAGGTCCAGCAGGACCGGAGTTGCCATCATTACCACGAGCACCCTACAGGGAAGGAGGAGATGCAATCAGAGCAACGTTTGGAAAAAAGCATTAATATGAAATCATGTCAGGCAGATCTAAACAATAGTATGTGACTAAATATCACAGATAGAGAGAAACATGTTCCAGGTTTTGTATTGTTTTTCAGTAGCAGTCATCGGTGTTTCAGTCAATGGATCAGTTTACTCACAGCAGGGCCGGGGGGTCCGGGGTGGCCTCTCTCACCAGGAAGTCCACGAGCACCCTGGGAAAGAAGGGAAACAAGAGAAACATCAGCTTGACAGTGCTACAACACCTTCCATCCCAGCTTCTTTGTGGATCCGAATGGGATGAGACTTCAGAGTAATGTACATGTCAACAAACTGATTGAGGTGAGACAGAAACGTACTATTGTGCCAGGGAGACCATTCCCACCAGGGGTACCGGGCTCTCCCTGTAGACAAATACAGAGGGAAAAAAAAGAGAGGGAGATTGGCATTAGAATGGCTGTAAACTAGTGGCTCAAACTGAAATATTGGTGCTAATTCATAAGGATATTCCTTAAAGAAAAAAGAAAAAAGGACAATCCTGCTGTTTCACCTTAGGGCCAGCAGGTCCGGTGTGTCCCTTAGCTCCATCCATACCACTGAATCCCTGTGAGCAAAAGTGAACGAGCATTCATGAGTCAGCACTCGTAACAACAAGACGGCAGTTAAAAAAAAACAAAATACGATAAATAAGGTTGATTTTGATATTCAATACTCCTCTGAACTCACTCTGTGTCCCTTGATGCCGGGGAGTCCTGCGGTTCCGGGGAATCCGCGACCACCCTGCCGGGGGGGGGGGCAAGAGATATGTCAATAACTGATCTTCAAAAACAATATGCAGGTGCCTCGTGCATGATAACTTCCTGTAATATTAGCATTTTTCTACAGTTACACAGGAGGTACAGCACAGAGTTTTGAGACCAAAAATCTAAGAGAGTATTTTGAGATCAAAATACTGGGAAAAAATCCTTTAAAATCACTCTAAAAGTGGACAGACTGCATTGAGAATAAATGAAGCAAACTTTTTTTCCCCCCCTTGTGTGCAACCTGACTATCAGCTTTCACACGAGTGCCAATGTTGGATTCTCTTTTTTTGCTGATCGTCCCCTGACCTTTGCCCTCAACAGGAAATGCTCACCTGAGGGCCAGCCGGTCCACGCTCACCGGGGCGTCCAGCTTTGCCAGGCTCACCCTGTTGAAGACACACAGAGGCAGGGCATAGTGAGATAAGTGTGTGGAGGCATCAGCAATCACTGGCTGCAGTACATATCCTTCTTAAAATAAATAGATTATAAAGAAGTCGCTTGGTCAATTTATAAGAATTGATAAAAGGATAAAAACAAGGACTGCAGAAGAAAATATAATTATTAGTTAATCTCCACTAAGTGTCAGAAGGACCCATTTCATCTATGTCTTTCTGTAGGTCATGAATAATCATGAATACTACTGTATGGCACCTGAAGATTTACCCCCTAATCCAGGATGGACAGGGAATTAAATGATCAATAGGTCACTTACATCATCTCCGTTCTTTCCAGGGGGGCCCATTGGACCACGGGAACCCATGGGACCCTACAAACACAGAGAAATGACTGGATTAGCACTGACACAATGTCGGTCATTCGGAGTCGGTGTCTCCAAATATTCAGATATGCCGCTGTGGTGATGTCTGCCAGAGGGTCGGTGGTTACAACAGGAAGTGGAACAAAGAGTGCAGGAAGTAACGTGTGAAAGCCAACAATAACAAAAAATTTGGATTTAAGCAGAATTAAATTGCATCTTGTTGACTAAGAACAATCATGCAGATTCATGGGGGCTATTTGCTGTGTCGTAAGCTAATGAGAATGGGGGAAATCGTGTAGTGTGCTGTGCTTGGTTTTTGTGGGTAAAGTGGACATTTTTGTGGTCTACTCACAGAAGCTCCAGGCTCACCGGGCTCGCCAGAGGGTCCAGTGAAACCCTGAGGACCCTGAAGGACAAGAAGAGAAACAGATCAATACAATATCTTTTTCTTTTTTTTTTTTTTTTACATTTTTGCATCTATCTTAGACACAGTATCATATGTGTGTATATATATTCATGTGATGCATGAAAAATTAGCTGAGTTATGATGTAGATTTTGCTGATTGAAAAGATTTAAAGATCTTTTGAAACATTGGGAAATATTAGAAGGAATATTGTTGAATCAATGAAATGTCATGTAATTGATGAGGCAATACTTACACTGGAGCCAGGGGGTCCAGGAGGACCACGAGGACCCATTGGACCCTGTTGATAAAGATAAGGGGAAAAAAAGCCTTTTTAGGTTTGTATTTTTTGTGGCAACATCAAACTGAATAAATGTTGAGCTGCAATTAGATTTGAATGGCAATATGAGGCAGTATTAGTCAGGATAGTCAGGATTTTAAAAATGTACCAATGACAACAACATAAGTATCTAAATCTGGACTTTGATGCTGCATATTTAGCAATAGAGATGCATTGAGAAAAGAAAAGCCTTCTCACCATGGGGCCAACGATAGATCCGCCTCCGCTGGATTTGGAGGAGTCAACATAGCTCATTTGAGGAGAGTAGTTCTGTAAAGGGAACAAATTAAGAATCAGTTGCTGAGCTTTGGGAAATAACTTAAAAAGTTACTGTAGCACAAAAACATCACACGTGAACCTGAAAAGTTTTTTTTTCCCTCTGTAAGTGTTACTTTACACTGTTGCAGTGAACCTGTTTAATAGTATTAACTTATACTAACTTTGAATCACATCTTAACTTCTACCTCAGGAGCAAATTGCTAACTGTAGAGACTTTATGGTGTTAAAATGGTATGAATTTTTGTTGGAACATTAACTTGTCAAATAAAGTCGCTGAACGAATAAACTGGGCAGATAGACACTTAGATATCCTGCATTTTTCCCCAGAGGACCTGGGAGCTGGTTGCACCCCCAGTACTGAAACAAACATGGAGGGGATCCCCTGGTTGTTTCTCCCTGACATACAATCGTCCTCCCCATCAGCGAACGATTCCAGACTCAAGAATCAAGGCCAACTAGAGGACAGCCTCCTGGGGTGTTTGATTAGACCTAACTCAGACTGTCTGAGCTCTTAAGATGTACCTCACCTGACTAGAGTCACACTTGAAATTTAATCACAGGCTCCACCGATGGTCTGAATTGGTGATACTTACTCCGCCAAGGCCAGGGGGGCCTGGTGGACCGGGTGGGCCGGGAAGGCCAGGCTGTCCAGGGATTCCATCATTGCCAGGAGGACCAGGAAGACCCTGTAGAAAAAGTCAAGAAAACATAGTCTGTTCGTAAAATTCTTTACAATGTTGTAGCTCATTTTTTAATTTCTAGGAGGATTTATAGCTCATCACAAAACAAGTACAGATTAGACCCCATCTTTTCACTAAAATCATGATCTAAACTCACAAAGTTGACTAACAAATAGAAATTGTACATTCAGTTTTTAATGTGCATGCTGCACTTGATGCTACATATTTATTTTCCACTTTCAGTACCTCAAATACAGAAGTGAGCTTCTTTTTTTTTAAATTATACAAAAATTTGCAAAAAAGTTGAAAATTTGTTTTCAATTTTATGTTGACTTTATATTTTTCTTGCTAATCTAACTTGTTTATTAAATTTGCCTCATCATTTTTGAACTAATGTGTTATGTGACCTTTGAACTTTCCATGACCTGCTGACCTTGTGACCTGATCGTCAAAGGTCATCAATGACAGTTACGTCACAGCAGCTTCATCAGCCTTTAAGTCAGTGTGTAGGGGCTCATAGTGGTGCTGTGTCCATTTTGTGTTTTTTAGGTTTTTAGTCAGGTAATTGGTGAAATGAATGACGAAGTAAAAACTATCCTTTAATAATCTCATTAAAATAAACATAATCAACCATATGTGATGCAGCAAAGATGCATAATCTGCACCATGTGGTGAATGTTATCTAAAAACTGAACAAGCCAATATCATTTCCTATGAAAACTAAACAATGATGAGCAGCGTGGAAACACTCATGTATCAATGTTGGGACGAATATATCTAACTCATTTCATATTAAAAAATATCTGTTTAAAAAAAACAAAGCTGCTTAAACTTTATCCTTCACCACAAAAGTTAGCTTGTCCTTATGGCAGACATATACACTTCTTATTAGAATATACAGGGTTCATTTGTATGTAAAGACAGAAAAGGTCTCTTGCATAGTGTTAGTGGTGTTTAAGTAAACAGGCACGTACCCTGTCTCCCTTTTCCCCAGTGTGCAGATGTTTTTCCTATGGAGAGACAGAGAAAAGGGAAATTAGGCTACGCTGCGGTGTTTCAGCCAGACTGCAAAGACAAGTGCATTATCTAAAGAAACCAGCAGGTGTAATGTCAGACTAAACTGAACCATGCCATCACCTCCAGAGAGGGATCAGCACTCAGTTTCAGACCTCACACCCTAAAGCACACATAAGTTGCAGCATCAGTCAAAGTTAAAAAAAGGCAAAAATACCTCATATGGAACCTGGGGTCCTACAAAACCAAACGAGAAAATAAAGATGTCAACACCGCATTTATGAGAGACACATTCATGACTTTGGACATTTTTCAAAATAACGAAAGGTTTCAGGTGAAGTTTGGCATTAAAGCACAAGTAGAAGCTGCCTAGAGCAGGTGTAGACTGGAAGTCAGTGCTGTCTAAAGCACAAAAATACAGTATTTCAAAGGTCGTATTGGGAGACGGGGCATGTGTAGGCCAGGTTGCACCCTCTAGTGTCTCTGCACAGGTAGGCATGTTGAGAAATTAAAAAAAAAAATCACTGCCGGACTTCACCAAAGAGCAGGTATAATCCATCGTTAAAAGAAATGCTTAATGACACTGAAATGGACAAAAGGTAAAATCCAAGGCGAATGAAAATCCTCAGGCAAGCAGGCGGGCTTAGGGCCTCAAGTCCACTTGTGGCCAGGGAGCCAAGGCTTTGGCAGAGATGAGGTGTGTGTGTGTGTGTGTGTGTGTAAGAGTGAATGTTATGGTGGTTGCGGGGTGGGGGGGCACTAGGTGGCGCCACAAAGCTAATTAACCACAGAAATGCAGACGAGGATCAAGGCGAAGTACCATCAGCATCGGGGCAGATGGGGCAGCACTCTCCGTCTGGAATGACAGGGTAGGAGCATTCGGATGTGTCCTCGCAGATCACCTCGTCGCACAGGACGGCTCCGTTGTCACAGACACAGATCTGGCAGGGCTCGGGTTTCCATACATCCTTGTCGTTGTAAAACTGTCCATCTAATGTGCAGCTGCCGTATATGCCTGAGAGGAGAAAAAGAAAAAAGGCCAAGGTGAGTTCGGTGATAGATGGAGTTAAAAAAAAATTTTTTTAAAAATGTGCACATCTAGGTTAAATTTTATGTGGGAGCCAGATGTGCCTGGTAGACCTAGACCAGCCACCTAACCCTGCTTGCAACACAATTCAATGTTCATAAAACAGAGGAAGAAAGTGCCGCAGATGTAAAAACAAATGTAAAATTCGGTAACATGATAATTTAACAATGTCCTAATCATTATGTTGTTTCTTACGCATTTCAAGACTGTTTATCGGTTTAGCTCTGACCTCTGGCATGACCTCAGACCCTTTGTAGTTTCATTTTTCCCTTGATATTTTTCTTTCCCCACAGAAAATAAAACCACCCCAAAACCTTTTTTTTCCTCACGGAAAACTTAAACCACAGCCTTTGAGCCTTTCTGTCCTTTAACCATTGCCATCCACGCCACAGCCGTGGAAAGCAGACCATCGATGGGGCAAAGCCTGAGGACAATCGGGTGTTTGGTGATTGATCTGTGAGCAGGAATACAGCTTCTATCGAGGCACAGCATCAGCGAATCTGTCTACAGGAGCTATAAGCGACTTGGGCCCGTGTATGGTCAGGTTGTCAGGACTCGGTGCGCAAACAGAACAGAGGAACCTCAGGTCACTATCCGACATTCCTGCTAAAGAGCAGTGTAAGATTTTCTCCTATAAAAAAACCCAAAAAACAAAAAAATGTGCAAACATTTCACTGGGTCTGATCAAATTACAAAAACTGATGGACGTGTGGTTGGGCCTTCGAGGTCTAAAGGGTGGACGTGCAGCTCCAGTATTTGCCGCAGGGTGGCGCTGTCAACCGACTTAAAGCAGGTCCTCCGCACCCTTCTCTGCATGGTGATTAATTGATGTCTAGACTGTTTCGCTGCAGACGTCAGACTTGAAATATTTTTCCATCGCCCTTTTTTTTTAAGCCAACTCGGTCCCGTTTAATACAAATGGGGGGACGTTGTTTGATGCCCTCAAAGCTTTGGTGCAGAAATTTAACCTTATAATGTCTGAGAAAAAGTCTCTGTCACGTTTGATCCCTCAGCAAACTTTAGTCTGCACACTTGATGAAGCTAGTGACAAACTATCTATGTGTTTTTGGCGCAGATTTGTGAGCGAATTTTTTTAAAAAATGGATGAAAACTGCATCCCTGAGAAAATATGATTTTATCAAATGCATTTGCCCCCTTTACCCCCCCCGAAGTTTCTCAGTGCTGCTGCTCTGCCTCAACTCTCTTTGAACTCAAAACTCCTGTCACTGTGCTGCAGAGAGAGCGCAGCTGCTGCCCGCTGGTTTTACGCTCCGACACAAAGACGCACACTGAGCGTCGTATCTGGGACGCACAGTGGGGATAACGAACACTTCCAGTCTAGAAATTCCTGTTCGCCCACAGATCTCCATTAAGAAAAAAAACCCCAACACATAAACATACACCAAAAACGCCTCACTGTTCAAACCCCCCGCATCTCTGCCAACTGGAGTCAGGTATCCCCCGCAGAGGACGAGAAGTTCCAGCAAAACTGCTCAGCATCCTAGCGGGCTATCCACATCCTGATGGGGGGCGTGGGAGAGGAGGAAGGGGGCCGCACAGTCCCCCAAAAAACTCAAAAATCAATGTTTGAAAGTGATACTTACTATCATCCTCGCCTTGAGCTCTTGCCAAAAGCACAGTTGCGCTGAGCAAGAGCGCTAACCGAATATCCACAAAGCTGAACATGTCTAAATATTAGACATGTAGATTCTTTGCGGAAAAGGGGGGGAATCCTCTTTTTCTCCTCAGACACCACTCATACACGGTAGGGTCCGGTCTGTGTGTAACTCCAATCCAGACCCCAGCAGAAACTCCCTACTGCCTAAACAAATGAGTTAGCTTGGCTTTTATATGCCAAAAACTTTTGGGGAGGTCCTGTGCGCACCAGATATCTTGTACATGTTCGAGTCGCGGAGTCCCTCCTTCGTCGGGGGGGGGGGGGTGGAGGAGAGAGAGAGAGAGAGAGAGAGAGAGGAAAAGAGAAAGGGGGGGCGTCTGAAAAAAAACATGTCAAACAAGTTCACGTTTCAGCTCAAACGTGGACGATGAGGACACGCAGCACTTTACGCGCCGGCTCCCGCGCCGTTCAGACGCGTCTTCGTCCTCCTCTTGTTCTACGTGGATTTTTTTTTCCCTTTTTTAACTTAATTGAGACTTTTCTTGGGGTGTTTCGTCTTTTCGATATAAGACGCTGCGTTTCTGAGCTGATTTCCCCCTTTAATCCCTCGGACACCGGGGGATTTTATTTAATGCAGCCCAACGTTTGCGGTTTAGCCTCCATCAGGTCCCTCGTTTATTAAGTACATGGTTTGATTTCGGTTCTGCAGGGGGCCGTTTTGTCTTAGTTTATGTTTTTTGGTCACTTGAACTTCATGGGGTTTTTTTTAAAGGGGGAAATGGCTCGGAATGATATGATATGAGTTCAGACGAAGTGCGCGCATTTTACGCACGGGGAGCAAACCAGACAGAGATTCAAAGAGCATTTGAAACGCCAGTGTTTGAAAACTGAATCATTTTCCATACACAAGTAATACACAGCATATCTCTTACACATTTTCCTGAGAGGAATTCCTGATAATGTTACCATAAGTGTCAAAACTCTGGCATTCTCGGCCTGTACACCCTTCTGAGTATCAAACACGACAGCATACTGTATGTACAGCCCAAATATACTAATGATTAGACATTTTAAACACACTGCATCATGTATACAGTGTTTGCGTCTGAGGAAAGAGTTAGATTTGAACTATTAGTTCCATTAGAATTCATTATGAAATCTTAACATTTTCCAAAGTATTCACTCTGTACGTTCCCTCCTGATTATTAAGCATTGGAACCCTTCCTCTGCCATACTTAATATTTCTAATGAAGAAAATGTGCCAATGATGAAGCCCCCATCTCTGTCAGGCCCTTCAATGTAAACAGTAATACGTAAGCACACTTGAACAAAGAGCCTTAAAACATGTACCACGACCTCTGTCAAAATCCACCTTTCCAGATGAGGCATGGCCGCCCTGTGATGTTAGAGAGAGGGAGGGACGGAAGGGAAGGGAAGGAGGGAGGGAAGGAGGGGGAAAGAAAGAAAGAAAAATCTGGCACATCCACAAAAGCAGTCTGGTTACACTGTGGACACGTTGCAGTTTCTACAACCTTAGAGTGGCCCAGGTCGACCTTTGGGTTTCTCTGTCTTCTACTGGCAGTCAAACCCAGCGAAGCTTTCCTGTCTTTGCGAGCTGGATTCGGTGAGGGGGGATACGAACGCCAGACGTTCAAGAAACATGTATCACAGACGCAGGAGTATGTATCACTGCTCATCCGGCAGTGGAAATGCTCTAATCGTTAATTTTTTTAGTTGTGTGTATGTGAACGCAAAATCTGACTGGGGATGTTTTAAATCAAAACCATCCCATGGCCACTCCATAAAAAAAGCTTCTTCCTACTTCTTCCCTCCCTGGATATATTTATGTATCGTAAACTGAAAGATGTAGCTCGATATAGCTCATAATTGGCATTTGATATGTTAATTGCAGTTAGTATCAGCTACAACAGACCAGCTGGAATCTAAAAAAATCCCCAAAACTAACAAACTAAACCAAAAGTTAGCGTTACAATGAAAAAATATGTGGAAAAACATTTTAAAAAACAAAAAGGATGTTAGACAAAAGACACTAAGGTAAAATAGCTGCATGCTAGCTACTAGGCTGAGTACTGGCAAGTATGAAATCATCATACTAGCAAAGAGAAGAATTCTGGTTAATCATTTTTCTGACTGAAAGGCTACAAACAACGCCCCAAAAAATGTCTTCTCAAAACTAATTCTGTTTATAGAATAATTTAAAATAATCCATGTTCACGTTTGCTCATCATACACACACACACACACACACACACACACACACACACACACACACACGCACACGCACACACAACACAGCACAAAAGTTTATCTAAAAGTTACAAAAGACTTTTTTTAATGATATCGTTCAGCTGCAGGGAAAATGAATAGTTTCTTGTAGGGGCGGGGGGGGGGGGGGTTGTGGTCAGTAATTTTGTTTGCATTGAGCAGGTATTATTTTTTAAAACATCTGTTCCCCGTCAGCAGAGAGTCTGCTCACACACCTGCCAGACAGATAGCTGTCAATTTCAGTGCTTCACCCACAGTGACGTGTGGCAGAATACCTTATGTCACGGTTTTGTATAACATGAAATGGCAGACAGAGGGAGGCTTATATAACCTTCCTTGAAGAAGATATTGATATGTAACGGATAAGGGCACAATGTGCACAATGTGCAAAACATCACAGGAGTTTTGGTCTCTGTTCATTAAAAAAAAGAAGGCGAAAGTTTTGAGCCAGCTTTTTGCAGGACGTACGAAAAGGCAACGATAAAGTCATCTCAACTGCCACAAGTGCACAGTAAGGAAGCTTCAAGACAAGACACACCCATCGGAGTGATTTTTTTCTTCTTCTTTTCTTTTTTTCTAGATAGGAAAAGAGAGGGATGAGAGGGGAACTGTTAAAGCTGCAGAATATAAACGGGCTTCGGGCTGTGTCGGTGAAACGAAAATAGGGAAGTCCTGTTTTCACTGAGAGGAAACCCACTTGATAGCACGCGTGCCTGCGTGCTGTCTCTCTGATTTTAGCTTAAAAAAAACAAATAACGAAAAATAGCACATTTTCCTCAGTACAATCATATGACAATTAATTCTAGTCTCATTCTGTCATCCATGTTCTGAAGGTGTAAAATGCAGTTAAAATGACGTATTAATTGACAGATGAATTAAATGGCATCATGGTCTTTTAGGCAGTGACTTGTGCATCCAGAACGACTTTCCATGAGTGAAATGAAGCTGAGGCTCACAGGACAGTGTTTAAATAGAACTTGTAATTTTCTAGTGTTGGCCTTGGACTCCAGTTGCTGCAATCTATAATATACTTTGTTTGTGGTGAGTAGTCTCAGAGTTGAGACTGGCGATGTGGGTGGAATTGCTCCGAATGAGCTTTGTGGCCTCTTTAGCTGCATTCAGATATCCTCTGCATGGTTCTTGAAGTTACAGTACATGTATTTTTTTTTCTCACTGGTGGATAAGATATTTAGCATATTTTCAGCAGAGGAAGTGCTGTCAGGTTCTCCCCCTCCAAGATAATCTGAGACAATCTCCTGCTCCCGTCACTGCCAGAGGAGGTACTCGCTAGGAATCCATCCCTGTCAGGCAGCCCTCGTGTAATAACAGAAGGAGTACAAGAATAATTGAATTAGAGCCACCAAGATTTGCCGAACCGAGGGAGGAAATTCCATGTTTGTCGCTGGCAGCTCGCGGAGGTGCACAAGCCCAAAATGTAGCAGGTTGTGGGAAAAGGTGTGCTCCCAGTCACTACTACAGCTTTTTTTTTTTTTTTTTTTCAGGATTTGCTCCCTGTTAATGAGAATACTCTGACTGCGTTCCACAACTGAACCGAACAGGCCTCCACTGGAACAAAAACCGAAGCTGCTCGATTGTTGGAGGGGTCATATGTTTGGTAGAAGTGGCGCAGGCCCTCAGGAGGGGTCAACTCACAAAGCTACAAAAACTCTCTAAGCAATAGAGGAAATCAGCAGTGCATTGATTAACCTCTTAATTTGCAGAGGGAATCTATGCATAAGTGGGTTAATGTGCAGCATTAAGACTAGGCAGAGCTTAAGAGGTAGCTAAAGTGGTCTAAACTCTGCATTCCCCAGCAGCCTCTGAGCCATAGCCTGCAACACGTAGCATCTGTCTGGCTTTGTCCACGTGTTTCTACTTGTGAGATTCTGCAGAGAGACTCTGCTCCTAATTCTACCAAAGCCCAAACCTCTATCTCCCTCTCTCGCTTGTCTCTACCACTCGGCGGCCTGAGGCATATATTCTTCCACCCTATTTAAGCGGCAATGATGGGGCATTTCATTGTTTTTCTTCTTGCTTTTTTAACTGTAATTTCTCCTTTGACTCACTGCCTTTTTTTTTTTTTTGCGATAAGATCACTTTTACTCACTGTAAAACCTTTGTTCCAGGTCGTCTTGATGTTCGTTAATCATTTTCAATTATGGGTCCTTTTTTTTTTGCACAGGCATTTGCTTTGTTTGGGTAGATGCAAACTATAGGCTCACCTGCTCCAGACAGATTATAGGGTACGATGGGGGAAAACTGTACAGTATATCTTTAAAGTTTAAATGGCTATTATCAAGTGCGACACCAAACTGTAATACTGTTTATCTTAGCGGTTTTCCAAAATGATGTGTCCTCATTTAGTAAATAATTGTGATAAAAATGATTAAACATTATTAGTTGCTACAGTACAGCAGCCTTTTTTTTTAATAAAGAAAAGTATTGGTTTCTCCATAATGGTGGTTCTGGCCTGGTTTTACTTTGTACCAGATAGAAACGGAACTTTGTGCTATCACCTCGACGCATCAGAATCTATTTTGGACAATACTCAGGTCATTCCGTTTAAATGAGCCCTTTATTCTCGCCTTTTTGGTCCAAATGATGAGGCTAAATTACGAAATTGCACAAAGGCCCCAACAGTAGTTCATTACGGTGAATGGCAAATAATTACCTGCATGGGTAATGTGACAAGATCAACTCTAAACAATGTTGAGACACGAATCGGTGCTTTGAAATTGTTGTAGTTATTGTTAAATCCCCGCTCCTCAAAACAAGCCTAGTGACTCGGGCCTCCTGCAGCGATTCTGGTTCGCAGTTGGGACCCACTTGGAGGCCGCCGGTTCCGTGTACAGACGGGCAAATGACTGCTGTGACTACAGCGGTCGCCTCCGTGAAAACCAACCTTTCCAGTCTCTGCAAGTTCATTCAAAGTGGTAGCACGGGTAGCAAAAAAAAAAAGGAAAAAAAAAAAAAAAAAGAAGAGGGACTTCCACGCGGCGTTATGGGTAAACGCTCAATTACAGGGCGAGGGCCTGAGCTCACTTTCTGACTGGAGCTTCAAGTAGAGCCCTGCGTGAGCTGCAATCATCTCCCAAAGGGCCTGACTTTTGTCTTTTTAGTCTCCGGGCTGAGGTTAGCGCTCGTTGGCTGAGCAGCACTCTCACCGCTACAGTAGTCATTTACGTTGAAGACAGTCATTTGCAGCACTCGCTGGCAATGGAGAGTCGGGATGCGACTGTATGATACTGTACGGAATACACACATACATATGCAGACTATACCGTATCATATGGTACAGTAATGGAAGTAATTGTGTAAGGAGCATTATTACAGTTTTGGGACAGTGTTTTATATGGTGCTGAACCACGTACTGGTACAAAGATCCTTTTGGAAATCTAACTACTATTCACACTTGGTTATTAATAATTGAATCATGTAAAAGGTCCCACAGTTAAGGACAGAGTAAGGGAATTGCTTTTACGTATAAAAGATGTGTATAAAGTTTAAACTGATGCGGAAATATTTAAATCATTCCTGCCGTTTTTGAGACATGAGCTCAGCTGCCAAACAAACTCAGTTTCCACCCAACATGACACATCACTTCCCTTTCGGGGCGTGGGAGAAAAAGGGTGGGGGCACAAGACCCACAGACCCATAGCCCACCTATCATGGTACCACCTTCCTTCATTGGTCTAAATATCCAATAAGAATTCAGTGTTCAATGTCAAAAGGTCAGATAACTGGTTTCTGGTTTCTGCCTTTTACTCATGCAGGTTTTTGGGGGGGGGTTTTCCAGGTTTTGATTTGTGCTACACAGTTATCTGTTGGCTTAGTGTCTCACAGAACACACATTTTTTCAGCAAAGGCCTTTTTTTCTCTCCTTGTTTCTTGGTCTGGTTTTCTTCTCGTCTCTGCATCTGGCTTCCTCCGTTGTCCCAGCCCCCCCCCCCAAACCCAAATCCAAACCCCAGCTCTCCATCCCTCCCCTCTTTTCTCTCCCCGCCTGCTCTCTTTCCTCCCATCCCGTCCACTCTGCTGCCAGCAGCAGACACCCAGTCAGACACAAGAGGGAACGGAAAATATGACTGGATCCTTCCCTGACTTCAGATAATGTGCAGAGACTGCTGGCGAGCGTGGCACAACTAAAAACAGGGAAAGAGGGGGAAAGAGAGAGAGAGAGAACGAGCATACTGGGCACTGAGAACTGTATCTGAAAAGGCGTCTCATAGAACAGTCTTTTTAGCAGAGAGTTTTCATTTTTTGCGGTTCATTTGTTCTCTTCAAGCTCATGTTAAATCCCTCTGAATGTTAAAAAGTGCTGTTCTGCAGCAACTGGTTGCTGAACTGCACAGTCTGAAATGGGGACAGTCGAGACTATGTCCACAGTCGACGTGCACAAGCTCCAGAACTGCTTGTCCATAGACATTACATTGACTGTGAGGACTCAGAGGAAACCCTCCAAGTCCCCCTCCCCAACCCCCCATGACAATGTTTATGGTGATTATTTACACGTTAGGGCAACGTCAGAAGACACAAGTCAAAAACCAGAGAGCCCCAATGTGCGTGGGGGTGTCATGTTTCCCTGCCACAATGGCTCCAAGTGTGGGAGGGCCTTGTGCAATGCAGGCAGAGGGGAGTTAAAACAATGATGTTTGGATGGAATATTCTATTCTGGATGGGAGACACACACTCACTGAAAGGAAAATGTGATACAATTTTTCATCTGGTTGTGTGTGTGTCTGCAAATAGGACATAAACTGTGTGTCTAAGAACTGTTTTGAATCGTTAACTTCAGGTCACTTTGAAAGCTTTAGAAATGTGTGGTATTAGAATCTCTCACTGGTGTGTAAACTTTTGCCTTCTGAAGAGAAACGAAACTAAAAAAATGATGATTTTTTAAGGTTTTCTTGCCCTAGTGCAGTTTCCAGTTCACATGCAGCCTCGTCTGGATGTTTCGACGCTGGTCTTTCCCAACATCTGGGAAAGTTAGTCAGCGCCTTAACAACACTGTTTTGTCGTTTTATTCTTCATTTTAGCTCCTTTGCTCTTTAGCTTTTTTCTGGCACAGCAAATCAGATGCCTAAAAATGGGCTAAAAATTTCTAAGAACTGTTTTGAATCGTTAACTTCAGGTCACTTTGAAAGCTTTAGAAATGTGTGGTATTAGAATCTCTCACTGGTGTGTAAACTTTTGCCTTCTGAAGAGAAACGAAACTAAAAAAATGATGATTTTTTAAGGTTTTCTTGCCCTAGTGCAGTTTCCAGTTCACATGCAGCCTCGTCTGGATGTTTCGACGCTGGTCTTTCCCAACATCTGGGAAAGTTAGTCAGCGCCTTAACAACACTGTTTTGTCGTTTTATTCTTCATTTTAGCTCCTTTGCTCTTTAGCTTTTTTCTGGCACAGCAAATCAGATGCCTAAAGATGGGCTAAAAATTTGAGAATCAACCACTTTTTAAAGTTTCTAATTGTGAGCTCTTTTTGCAGTCATCCTTACAATACTTTTTTTTTCTGAGTCATGCTGATTCATGCAGAGGACTCTGATTTCTCTTCTGTAGCATCAGTAAACCTTTACCTTATAAACGTGTCAAGGAGGCGATAATTAGAGGCTTGAAGTCAGCCTCTGTCACAAAATGACTTAGCAAAGGAAAGATTGGGGGGGGGGGTGAGCTCAGAGAACCCGTCTGGAAATGTCATTACTCCAGCTGCCCTGCCGCCCCTCAGCAGGAGCTCATAAATAGTGCAGCCTACGGAGATGTTCACATGTGAGAAGAACGGTGGGGAAAGTAGGAGGTGGAGGTGAAAGAGAAAGACAGAGCAAGAGAGAAGCAAGGAGAGAAAAATGTATAGATGAGTAGAAGGAATTGGATTTTACCGTCTATAGGAAAGCTCCATTATTCCTTAAAAAAAAAACTAACAGAGAAAAGGGCAGAGCAGACAGCAGGTAACCTCAAACTATGGGAGACTGGAAATGGAAATAGGGAAGCCTGTAACTATGTAGGGAAAAAATCTATCTGCCCTGATGACTCATACTCTCCGTTCAGCCACGGAAACGAAAATTACCAAATGTTCTAGCTTTTACACTGCAAAAGACAATGTTATTCCAGGCAGATATTTGAACCAAACGAATGCCTTGTTACCTTAAATTGAAATTCATTCTTAATCTTTACATTTTTTATGTCTCTGTTCTTAAACTGTGCCTATTCGTAGTGTACATTGCCCCATAGCGTTCTTGAAATGAGAAGAATTGTGGTTGTTACTCGGTACCGGGGCGGTGTTACTCGGTACCGGGGCGGTGTTACTCGGTACCGGGGCGGTGTTACTCGGTACCGGGGCGGTGTTACTCGGTACCGGGGCGGTGTTACTCGGTACCGGGGCGGTGTTACTCGGTACCGGGGCGGTGTTACTCGGTACCGGGGCGGTGTTACTCGGTACCGGGGCGGTGTTACTCGGTACCGGGGCGGTGTTACTCGGTACCGGGGCGGTGTTACTCGGTACCGGGGCGGTGTTACTCGGTACCGGGGCGGTGTTACTCGGTACCGGGGCGGTGTTACTCGGTACCGGGGCGGTGTTACTCGGTACCGGGGCGGTGTTACTCGGTACCGGGGCGGTGTTACTCGGTACCGGGGCGGTGTTACTCGGTACCGGGGCGGTGTTACTCGGTACCGGGGCGGTGTTACTCGGTACCGGGGCGGTGTTACTCGGTACCGGGGCGGTGTTACTCGGTACCGGGGCGGTGTTACTCGGTACCGGGGCGGTGTTACTCGGTACCGGGGCGGTGTTACTCGGTACCGGGGCGGTGTTACTCGGTACCGGGGCGGTGTTACTCGGTACCGGGGCGGTGTTACTCGGTACCGGGGCGGTGTTACTCGGTACCGGGGCGGTGTTACTCGGTACCGGGGCGGTGTTACTCGGTACCGGGGCGGTGTTACTCGGTACCGGGGCGGTGTTACTCGGTACCGGGGCGGTGTTACTCGGTACCGGGGCGGTGTTACTCGGTACCGGGGCGGTGTTACTCGGTACCGGGGCGGTGTTACTCGGTACCGGGGCGGTGTTACTCGGTACCGGGGCGGTGTTACTCGGTACCGGGGCGGTGTTACTCGGTACCGGGGCGGTGTTACTCGGTACCGGGGCGGTGTTACTCGGTACCGGGGCGGTGTTACTCGGTACCGGGGCGGTGTTACTCGGTACCGGGGCGGTGTTACTCGGTACCGGGGCGGTGTTACTCGGTACCGGGGCGGTGTTACTCGGTACCGGGGCGGTGTTACTCGGTACCGGGGCGGTGTTACTCGGTACCGGGGCGGTGTTACTCGGTACCGGGGCGGTGTTACTCGGTACCGGGGCGGTGTTACTCGGTACCGGGGCGGTGTTACTCGGTACCGGGGCGGTGTTACTCGGTACCGGGGCGGTGTTACTCGGTACCGGGGCGGTGTTACTCGGTACCGGGGCGGTGTTACTCGGTACCGGGGCGGTGTTACTCGGTACCGGGGCGGTGTTACTCGGTACCGGGGCGGTGTTACTCGGTACCGGGGCGGTGTTACTCGGTACCGGGGCGGTGTTACTCGGTACCGGGGCGGTGTTACTCGGTACCGGGGCGGTGTTACTCGGTACCGGGGCGGTGTTACTCGGTACCGGGGCGGTGTTACTCGGTACCGGGGCGGTGTTACTCGGTACCGGGGCGGTGTTACTCGGTACCGGGGCGGTGTTACTCGGTACCGGGGCGGTGTTACTCGGTACCGGGGCGGTGTTACTCGGTACCGGGGCGGTGTTACTCGGTACCGGGGCGGTGTTACTCGGTACCGGGGCGGTGTTACTCGGTACCGGGGCGGTGTTACTCGGTACCGGGGCGGTGTTACTCGGTACCGGGGCGGTGTTACTCGGTACCGGGGCGGTGTTACTCGGTACCGGGGCGGTGTTACTCGGTACCGGGGCGGTGTTACTCGGTACCGGGGCGGTGTTACTCGGTACCGGGGCGGTGTTACTCGGTACCGGGGCGGTGTTACTCGGTACCGGGGCGGTGTTACTCGGTACCGGGGCGGTGTTACTCGGTACCGGGGCGGTGTTACTCGGTACCGGGGCGGTGTTACTCGGTACCGGGGCGGTGTTACTCGGTACCGGGGCGGTGTTACTCGGTACCGGGGCGGTGTTACTCGGTACCGGGGCGGTGTTACTCGGTACCGGGGCGGTGTTACTCGGTACCGGGGCGGTGTTACTCGGTACCGGGGCGGTGTTACTCGGTACCGGGGCGGTGTTACTCGGTACCGGGGCGGTGTTACTCGGTACCGGGGCGGTGTTACTCGGTACCGGGGCGGTGTTACTCGGTACCGGGGCGGTGTTACTCGGTACCGGGGCGGTGTTACTCGGTACCGGGGCGGTGTTACTCGGTACCGGGGCGGTGTTACTCGGTACCGGGGCGGTGTTACTCGGTACCGGGGCGGTGTTACTCGGTACCGGGGCGGTGTTACTCGGTACCGGGGCGGTGTTACTCGGTACCGGGGCGGTGTTACTCGGTACCGGGGCGGTGTTACTCGGTACCGGGGCGGTGTTACTCGGTACCGGGGCGGTGTTACTCGGTACCGGGGCGGTGTTACTCGGTACCGGGGCGGTGTTACTCGGTACCGGGGCGGTGTTACTCGGTACCGGGGCGGTGTTACTCGGTACCGGGGCGGTGTTACTCGGTACCGGGGCGGTGTTACTCGGTACCGGGGGGGGGGGGGGGCGGTGTTACTCGGTACCGGGGCGGTGTTACTCGGTACCGGGGCGGTGTTACTCGGTACCGGGGCGGTGTTACTCGGTACCGGGGCGGTGTTACTCGGTACCGGGGGGGGGGGGGGGCGGTGTTACTCGGTACCGGGGGGGGGGGGGCGGTGTTACTCGGTACCGGGGGGGGCGGTGTTACTCTTTACCGGGGCGGTGTTACTCTTTACCAACCAGCGCCGGCTGGACGAGGCTGAAGCGGGCGTCCCTGAAGTCCTGTCCCCGCCGGGAGGTTGACGCTTAAGTCGGTGAAGGCGTTTCTGGCGGAGGGTTTGGTACCGAGGCTAAACTCGGCTACAGGCAAACAAGCGTCCTCAACTTCAGCTTCATTATTGTTGGTTCACGGGTCAAAGGAGAACAGCGATGAAAGCGATGTTCAAATATACAAAAATACATTGTAAGAAGTAAAGAATAAAAGTAGTAAATTAGAAAGTATATATATAGTATATAAAAATATATGCACACCACACAAACATACTTATACATATATATGTGTATATATATATAGGTATGTGTGTATAAACAGCAACTTTCTGCAAATAAAACCAGAAGATTAGATCGACACAAACAGAGCCAAATAAAGTGCACCTCATGTTAAGATAAACTGCAGCATTGCAGGCCTCTATTTCAAAGTGAGAGATTCATTCTTTCAGTAGCGACAGGAATAAGAGAGCCTTGAGCCCGGTCTTTATTTTCGGGTCCTCTGAGCAGAAGGTGACCGAGGCCTGACAGAAACGGGGTCAGACTCCCCGTGAAGTGGCCGACGGGGCCAGTTGAGGATCGGCTGAGCCTGGCCGACGAAAGTGTCCTGACGCCGAGCTCGCTGAGAAACCCCGACCAGCCTCCCGCGCTGGTCTCTTCTACTTTTACTCTCAAGTTCGTGTCGATTGTCTCGTCTGCCTCATTGTGGGAAAAGCAAGTGCTTCTCCAAATGTCCAGTGTCTTTTGAAATCGAATTTGAATAAGGGACGGACATGCATTCCGTCTCCCAGTGCGAGTAAATAATACTAGAGCCCGGTGTTCAGTGTTCAGACCTTGGCCCAAAGTGTGTGCAAAGCTGCCTTTCCTCAGTTTTTGACATTTTTAGCCCTCTCAGAGTTTCAAAATCAACATTTGCGAAAAATAAAATCCCTCTGTTTCACCTCTCTGGTTTTTCTTTGCAGCAACTATCTCCTGAGTACACACCAGTCTACCCATAATATTCATCTGTGCGCCATATGCGCCGATATCAAATGTAAGTTAAACCGTATGGTGAGGAAGATGCATCATGAGCCGTTGAAAAGGCTCAACCAGTTTCCTACGTACTCATAAGGAATCACACATTAGTTGGATTAAACATCATTAAATAAAGATTTTTTTTGTTATCTGAATATTTGCCATGACTTTTGCTTGCTGTGTTTCTAATGGGAACGTGTGTCTCGTCCTTTTACAAGGCTGTGAACCAGTGTTACTTGGTGGCACCTTCAGTAAACGCCTCTCTTCACATTCTGCCAATGTTGTTTGCTTAGGGCCCCCGGCTCCCAGCGCCTGTCATTACATCAGGACGTGGCGGCCGAGGATGAAAAGATGCCTCGTAGCTTGGGCTTGTTGGACTCCCTCCAACCCTGGGCAGGAAACCGCTGGAGTGATGTGCTGAGGTAAACGCCACTCTGATTGTTTGTTGATTTAATTTTTATGTGAGAAAAAGGACGAGGGGCCTGGGCTGATGGGGACGTTACTCAGAGAAAGTAATCCGTTGCAAATTACGCTCCCAGATTGTAATGAGATTACTCATTACTCTGTGGGGAAGGTAATCACATTACTCTCCTAAAGTCTTGCCAACCCTTACCTGTCATTGGTCTTGTAATGCTAATTCATCAACTGCAAACACTCGTCATTTTTGTAATTTGCCACACAACCTGCCACAGGTCTCTTTATTTCTCTCTGCGTCACTGTTACTGTTACACACCTTGTAGGATTCAAGACATTTCCCTCCCCAGTTGTGAGTTTTTGCTTTGATCGAGTGCTAAGGTGGAAGTAAAGCAGTGCAAGTTTCTTTCCATAGCACCTTTTAACAAGAAGGCAGTTTAAGTGCTTCACATAGGACATGTAGGAACAGCTGTAAAAAAACAGTAGCAACGCAGAATCACAAACCTCATCTGGAGGAAGTTTGGGTAAACGAATGGGTTAAGAAACCACGTGACTCTGACAATGCCATTTGTATCCTATTACCTACTGAGCATCAACAGACCTTGATGCAAACTTTCCCTTATCTTGACCAAACGTTTTTTCGTGCCTAAACTCAATTCCAACGCTAGAAGTAGGAATTGTTCTTGTAACGTTTTTGGAAGAAACTGAGTCAATGTCTTTCCTGAGGATAGATCAGAAAATGCCAGCATGGTTAGTTTTGAAGGCAAGGTGTAGTTTGCCATTTACTTTTGAGGACCTGTTGGTTTCTGACCGTCACAGCTTACATTTTATATCAGACTCTTTCATCACTACTTTTGATCCCAGCCTATCCCTCTGTTTTGAACTTTATTAATAATCTCCTCCTGTGTGGATGTGTATTCTGACAGCAAAAGGCGCAATGCAACAAAAAAGGCAGATACTGTCAAATCATAATTCAATGTTTCCTTGCATTTTATAATTAAATTTGTATGCATAACACAAGTAATCCAGGGGAGGGGAGCAGGTGTGGGTGAACTGTTACAGCTACACCTGATTTTTCGATTTCTATATGTTTTTATTCTTGTGACCTGTTTATGTAAAACATCTAATTTCTTTGTCGCTGGTGAAGTTTGCGTTATCATAAATTCGTAAAATACAGCATGTAATAATGGGGTATTTTTCTACTTTTAAAAGAGGAGCCAGTCCGAGTGACAGTACATGAATGGAGCAAATCTTAGTCACCGTTCAGCAAACTAACTGCAATGTTGACACATAAGAAAGGCATCTACAAGTTTTTATGACTGTGGATAAGTGGGGAAAAAAAACAGTAAAATTCTTCAAAAACGTCCCCAGTGTTGGTTGAAGCAGTCTGAGCAATGTTGGACCCTTATTCTCATAACCTACAGTCTGAGGGGATGGTGGACGGATTAAATTTGGAAATAGGTTTTCTTTAGAACTTTGTAGAACCCAGGCCGGCTTCATAATTAATTATCCTGCCATGATGCTGCCTTGAAAAGAGTAGGTAGGTGACGTCGCTTCTGAGCATGTGCAGCAGATCCCTCGGCGCTCCAGGGGGATGAGCTTTTCAGTCCAGCCCAAAAAGTTTGCTGAATGCTTCAGAACAGTTGAGAAGAAAAAAGTGACCTCAGTACAAAAGAATGTGATGTGGTCTGTTTCTCCCTCCCCTCAAATTCAGCACTGGAGAAAAAAAGTCTTCCCTTAACCCACTGTTTAGCAGCGAGACTGTGTACAACTTGAGACATTTAAATGGCCACAGAGCCGCCGCCTTCTCCTACTTGCTCCTCGTCCTCTTTTCAAGGGGGAAGGATGTGAATGAAGTTGCCACGTTAAACGCTTTCTCCCGCTCCCCCCTTGCAGTTGTTCTCATTTGCAAAGAGATCTTTGAGGAAAATAAAGTCTCTGCTGGCGAACGTCTTCGTGTGCAAAAAATAAGCTATTAATTGTTTAACCTTTATAGTTATTTAAAGTTGTGACTACACTCTTGTCCACTTTGCTGAGATATGGTGAGGTTTTGGTGTTGTTTTTAGACCCCATCAAGCCTCAGGATGCCATCTCTTTTGGACAAGTAAACATATTCAGATCACCACTGCTGATAGCGGCTTTTAACTTCCTTTCCCTTGCAATAGTGAGAGTTATCCTCACTAATCTTGATCCTGGCCTATTTTGCCTATTTCCTTTTATGTTCCACAGCAATGGAAAAGTAGACAAATAGAAATAAGGGAGCAAGATGAGTCAAAGTTTATTTGTAATGGTTCGCACTACAGATACAGTATGTTCTCCTCAGTATAGTTGAATAAGTCTTGAAAATGTGTTTGTTGGAAATAGGTGTGATAACATGGCATTGTTTCTTTCCTTTCTCATCCCTGGTGTCAGTGTCTCTGATTTTGCCATGTTGGGTTTCTACTTTGGAAGCCTCAGGGGGAAGTAAATTTCATACATGATGAGGTGTCCTGGTGCCCGCCACATGTTTAGAAACCATCGCTGCTGCTGGAGGAGGAGTTAAGCCTTATGCTCACCTCCTGTGTCACTCTGAAAATGCAGGGCTAACAGCTTTCAGATGTCAGCTGGGGGGAGAGTATGGAGGCACGGTGGGGGGTGTGTTTGTATTATGCTTTGCAAAGTATATTAGTGATATAGTAATCTGTTTGGTAGATGTGAGAAAGGATAAGTGAAGATTGACCTGCTGATAGATAAAAAGTCAGGGGATCCCCAAAGTCATTAGAATTCATCCTTTGGGGACCTTAAATGTCTGTCTAAAGTTTCATAGAAATCCGTGACTTAGTTGCTGAGAAATTTCAGGCTGGAACAAAGTGGTGGACAAACCAACAAACCATCACTACAATCTCTAGGGCACTAAATAACTAATGTTTTATGAAAATCATGTTCTGATTCAATAGCAGTCGAGAAAGCAGCTAGTGACTTTAGCCTGGTTCTCTGTCAAAGTAATGTGGTAATGACCCACTGACAGCTCCCATTATGTTTTCTCCCATCGATCTACTTCGGTGACAGTAAGGGCTCGGGCCCTGCCCACTGAAGCCCTGTGCTGTCATTAAAACACAGCACTATAATTTTTTTATTTATTTGTTTTTTTGCTTTGTCCTATGTACCTGTGCATGCAGTTAAGTCGCACGGACACCTGGATGGTCCCGAAACCAGGTGAGCTTGCTGATCTGCATACTGACCCCCCCCCCTTTTTTTAATCTATTTATTTTTTACTGTACCCTGTCTGCAGGGTCTTGCATCACCCCCCACCAGAAACCTGCATTTAACTGCAACTGTTAAAAAGTCAAATAAAAGACAAAACAGCTTCTTCTTTGGTTCCCCTGTTTCCTGACATAATCTTCCTCTCATATAACGATTGTTACTCATTCAGCTGTCTCTCAAAACGCTTGGATTGATTTAGTCTATGTAAGTCTTTTCTTTTTCTTATGCTGCTGGAAGTTTCCTCATTCTCTTATCCTGCCCTAGAGTGATCTAAAACACTACAACGACCCAAAACAAACTGCAGAAACACTCGCTGTCTTCAGATAGTAAGTCACAGATGAGAGAAGAGGGCAGTGAGTGAATATCACAGGGACTGAGTCCCAGGCTTTTGGCGTTGCACTGAGACTTGAGCTCAATAAACTCACATCTTAAAATAAATGCAAAATTAGAGGGTTGCAGTGTGGAGGGGGGAAAAAAAAGGCCACTGGGCTTGGTTCTTGGCCCCACGCACTCAGCCGCTGTGCAGTTTTCTTTCCTGTCTCCTATTATTCCTGGTTCTCTGCCTGGATGAGACAAGAGAGCGAGAGAGTAACAAGGAAAAGAAGAAGGGAGGGATGGAGAAGGAGAGGTTGGAAGGGGGACGTAAGAAGGATAGATAGACAAAGGGGGGAAAGAAGGGAAAAGACAGAAGATGGCAGGGAGAGGTGGAGGGGAAAGGGACAGACCGGCTGTATGGCCTCATCCAGCGTTTGGAAGAAAAACAAAAAAAGAAACAAAACAGGATTTGAGTGACTGTAGAAATCTTGGGAGGTGTTCAAGTGCAGCCATTTTATGAGAACTCTGGTTTCAATCAACGCAAACATTTAAAACCTTTATATGAAGGCTCAGCCCCCTGAGTAAAAAATGCCCATCTAGAACCAAAATCCAATCCTACTGTAACAAAAACCTGAAATCTAAAATAGGAAATTCTGGCATATGGTCCGCGCGACGAAAATGGAGGAAGCTATCGCAGCTTGTTAGCTGTGTTGGACCAAACCCTCTTCTGTCTTGGTTATGAACTGATCCACAAAATGGAAATGGTTTGAAGACAACTGGGAGATAGGAGTCGATGGCACAATAAAATCTTTTGAATAAACTGTGTGATCTTTTCGTCCCATCGCTGACCGAGCTATCGAGTTCACCAACTGACAGCAAGGATACTAGCTTGTAGAGCTTATATCTCCATCGTTAAAACTTTTACATCATGCAGAGAAAATAGAAAGAAGCTTGCAGATCCGTTGCGACTGAGACTAACCAGTGCTAGCATGTTAGCTGAGAGCACATCAGCTGCGGCAGTTTACCACCCAGCACTGCGAGTAGTCAGGAATGTCACCTAAAGAATCATAGAAAGATCCGAGATGGAAACTGTAGATCCCATCTCATTGTTGCTGTGGCTGTATTGGTTTGGATCTTGGAAGTCCTTTGACAGGCGGCAAGTATGGCAAATGTTAACAGAAACCGCCTTCTAGTTCCTCACCTAAACACAGCTTTGTTCCATCCCGTGTTGGATACGATCACAGACAGGTACGGAAATCCCTCCGAAACCTTTCCAAACGCTGAGCTCTTTTGCTCCTCTACACCATCTTCTGCACAATTTATTTTCCAGTCACATTCTTGTAGGTTCGTTTCACAGGCTGAGCCATTAATGTGTCTGGGGAGTAACAAAACCAGATGTTTTTGGATGCTGGTGCTGCAACCTGAGTGAGTATTGTCTCTGCAGCAGCCAACTGTGTGATCGATAGTCAAACTGAAACAAGTGTCTTGTTGGAAATCTTTCTCAGTGGAGACTAACGTCCAATATTCAATGTGTGCTGTACACAGTTTTATGAAACTGTCTTTTGCCCAACATCTTTTGAACGCATCACATCGGTTATCTTTTACTGGAACATAAAAATGAATTTGGGAACCTCAGCCACCGTAAGGCTACGTCAAAGATCAGCTTGTTTGTTTGAAGGGGAAAAAATGCTTATACATAAATGTTAATTAGTGTAAGTTGAGATTCATGTGCAAAGGCCCTCACTGTAGCAAGTCCACGTTTAAAAGAGGCCCTCGCTGCCTCCATTATGTACTAACTGAGGGGATCAAGGGCTTTTTATGCAAGGTGTTTCAGCCAGGCCCCCTGGGCATTTAACAATAGCTCTGGTGTTTCTGTTGCTTAACCAGAAGCAAGGAACCAGTTTGCGGCCCTTGCAAAAACGTACAGTAGGGGGCTGAGGGTCTCGAAGGCCCCTGTTGAGGGCTTAATAGGGCTGCATTTTAATATTTTATGGTAGTGGCAAATGAATATGGAGAAGTGTCCCCCCGTTGCTTCGTTATTGTTGCACAACCATTCTCCTCTCACATCCATCTTCTTGTTTTGCAACAAAACCGTTCGATTAACGGAAACATGGGTATGTTCAATGTGATGTGTTTAATCATACATGTTTCGAATAACATATCATGAGGTAGAAAGGCTATAAAGCGTGAGCCATGAAATTTCGGGAACCCTGATGAACTCTAAAAAACCCCTGTTGCTCAATCCAAAAAAAATGTGCTTTGTTTATAATACAATTGTCTGTGTAACTTGTGGAATTTATGTGATTATGTATGGTTCAGGATATTCAGAAGTTTTACTACTATTTGCAGTTGTCTTAGAGGAAATCCTATCTGTTTCAGAGGGTGTAATTGCCATTGTATAAAATTTTGTGATGAACAGATTGAAGAGTTTGTTTCCATGGTATTCGCCACCTCCTTTTACCAGCAATTCAGCCAAGTTGTTAGAAAGAAAATACATATCTAAGAGACATGGAGCAACATTAGCATTGCAGCCGTCATGTTTGTGTCCACCTGATCAATATGAGTCTAATATTTACCCTTTTGTTTTTTAAATCTATGCTTTGGTCTTCACCAACTCCTGATGAAGATATATGTCTCTTTAGTAGTTAAATGCTCTGCTGTGTTCACCAGCTGTTTTGTTTTTTGTTTTTGTTTTTTTGATGCTGAGCAAAGACAAATACCTGCCTGCCACTGCTGGAAAAGTTATGAGAGTGCTGACCCAAAACAGTAAAGCTGCAGGGCCATTAAACCAAAACAATGAGCTGAAAGATGCTAAAACGCACCACAGACCTGGGGGGGACTGCAGAGTCAGGTGATGATTTTTTTGTGAGTTCATCACTTCAAGCAACAGCTTTCACATTACATAGTTATTCTATCCTTTTTTTAATAATAAAAAAATAGATTATCTCTGCTTGAAATGAGGCTGAAAGAATAAATTTGGCAAATTTATCATTTACATGACACATCCACATAGATGTAAAGCAGTACATTTCTCCTTTTTTATATGTCCATGAGTGAGAGTAAAATTAGTCAAATGATCAATTAATGATTTGATAGGGAATTAAATGGGAATATTTTGATAGTAGATTAATCGCTTAAGTTAGCGATTGAAGGGGAAAATAATACTTAACCAGAAGATTAAACGCTAATGAAACGCTAATTGAACAAAACATAAGCGTTACCATGACATCCGTTTTTAAGCCATAAACCAAAGGAGCAGGATTCTGAAAAAAAGTTCATGTAAACTGACTGGCATTAAATCTAATTAGAATAATGTTATGGTCTTTATTACCTAAGTTGAAAGTGCTGATTATTGCCACGGGGCTTTTGCTGGTTATTCAGCGGTTTAAGCTGAGCCAGGATCAGGCTCCGCAGCGGCAGTGGAGCTCCATAAAGCTTCCTGCTTCCCCTTAGCTAATGGCAAGCATGCTTCAGGTAGAGGGTGGGGGTACAAAAGATAGGGTGGCAAGGTTGTGCCCCATCGCACGAGGCGTAAGCATGAAAAGCTAAAGTCTGAACGGCCTCTCTCGGTGACAAAGAGAAACAACATTTATGCGGCGCTGGCAGCTGATTGCGTTTAGGGGGAGGGGTGCCCTGATTCAACTGGACAACACCTTAAAGGAAAGATCCACACTAAAGGAATCAAGCCCGATTTAGGCTGGCCCACACGAAGCTGTGCAATCTGGGTTAGGATTCCACGTCACAGCTCAGAGGGAGCATGCTGGAGTCAAACTTTTGGCTTTGATGGCAAGTTTTTAACCAAGATATCTGCCTGAGACTGTTATATTTTGGAATTTTCATTCTGAATTTGGTTGTCAGTTCTGCAGATTGCAAATTATTTCTGAGCTTGGGGTAACAAAGATTAAGATTAGGGTTGATTCTAAAGTGAATTTTTAGTCAGGGAATGATTTTATTACATTTCATAGCAAGCTTTTTATATGTTACAGGTGTCAGGACAGTGAGATAGCGATCTGCAGACATTGTTGTACATTGCAGTGCAGGGTCAGTGTCTCAGCTGGGACTGAGACTCTGTGACTGACTCTGCAGAAGAAATGCCATGGAGGACGTACAGAAAAGAAGGGAACAGATGCTCTGAGCCAAGCGGGTTAGGGATGGTAAGATGAAACAACAGCTTCTAAAGACTCCACGTCACATGTTTAACTACAGTAAGAACTGGGAGAGTTCAGGGCGAGTTGGGAGTGGGCGGGAGGCCTAACATACTCAGGTTCTGATTGGCTACAGCCGGTTGCCCATATTTAGGTTAGTGTCATGTCCCTCCCTGGTTTGTGTTTCAGCTTTGCTTTGGAATGAAAGGCAAGATGTCTGGTTGCTCTCTCGCTTCACATAACATCATGGAAAGTCACTGCGAGCTCAGCTCGTTCACTGGCTCGGAGACGCATCTTGCTTTGTCATTTATTAGCCATCTCTCCCCTGGAAAGATTTTAATGTTGGAGGTTTTGAGACCGAGGGCCATGAATGTTTTGTCCATTTTTCCTGGCTTGTGATCGGTGGTGTAGATGGAAATCGAATCATTGTGTCTGTTACACTTCAAGGGTCTGTTTTTCCTTAAATCAAATCAAAATAGATCAAGTAGAGATCAAATATAGAGATGAAATGACAAAATCTGGGGGTTGCCAGTCCTGATCTCTGATTACAATGAGCACATGAGTGCCCAATTGTGCATTTACAGTCTGGAAGGAAACACTCAGCTCCTTCTTTGCTCCTTCTTCACTTTTACTCTCAAAATATCACGGCTTAATGGATACAAATATGTTAAAATGAGATGAAACAACCAAGAACAAAGAACCAAGAACCAAGAACCAAGAACCAAGATCGGCTCTGACTGCCTGGGTGGCTTGTGTTCGCTGGCCAACAACTAACCATCTGTCAAAGCTGACATCTTGTGTCTCTGTGTCATTGTGTTAGCTCCCCAAATTATCTTCTTTTTTTTTTTTTTTTAACTTTTCTGTCCACGTTTGCAAGCAAAAGATTTAAAAAAAAAAAAAAAAGAAAAGAAGAAGAGGAGGTGCTCTTCTTTGCCTGACATGAAGTTTTGACTTCTTGTTTCCCAGGCCTGCCACATCAACAAAGGGAGTATACTTGGCCAAGGTGCAAAGAGGAGGAACAAAAACAGTGTCAAGACAAAAATTTTAGAATCGACCACGGGGGGGGGGGGCGTTGTTTGATGATGCTAGATGAATATCCACTTATTTCACCCTCTGACACAATCAGCCTACACATAGTCGCAGTTTCTGCACATAATTATGAACGTAAAGCTCCAGTGGTTTTTTTTTAATTACGCACCTTTTCGAAATTTGATGTGAAATTAAAAATTGTCTGAATCCGAAGAGAGGAACGGAGCATCTTCTCTACATTTGAAATTTTGCCCTCCGCTGCACGATGATGAAAGGGTTTCTTGATGAAGGAAAAACCTTTCCTAAGGCAAGGTCTGAACGGAGTGACTCATCTCTGCAGTTTACCAAATCTCTGACTTCATTTCAGACAGATGGTCTTGGTTAAAGCACACATTCTAGCCCAGGGAAGAATGTGGAGGTCCTATAACATAGTATAATCTGCAGATTAGAAAAATATGAATATTTCTTAATGTACAGTGTGTGTTATGTCAGCAACCTTTATGCATCTTCATATAGTTCAGTAGATGCCAGCCTTTGGATGTCAGAAGAAAGGGTGGTGTGCCATCTTCAGGTTATCAAGGGGGGGCTTGGGGGCTCCACTATGTCAGAATCACTTCAGTGCGCGACCAGCAGTTACCGACGTGAGGCTTTTCATTAAGTTTAACGGTTATACTTAACCTGATAATGACAGTGGCCCGCCCACGTTTAAGACAGGATCTGCAGCTTCCTGCCCCTTCAAACTACCCTGACCCTAATGACTGCACTTGAGCTGCAGAGACACCTGGGTCACCGTCGGGCTTAGCGATAGAACTGGCTTTCACGATTCCCTCTTCAGACCCAAAAACACGCCGAATCGTGAATGCAAAAGTCTGGATGTTAGCTTGAGCTAAAGAAAATTACAAAGATCCACAGTGACCGAAATAAAAGGCCGGTTCTCATGCTAAGAGCCTGCGATCTTGTTTTGCGCTGCAGAGATCATGGGTATTAACCCCTGAGATTACGGAGGATGCTCCAGACCTGGACTTCTCTCAGCCCACTGCCCTCAACATGTCGAGACACTCGACAGTCTGCATTCTTGCCTCACAGTTTTCCTGGAGCTCGGCCACTTGACAAGACACCATAACCAAACACAATCTGCTTCCCCTATCATGTGCAGTAGGAAAAATGATGTAGTGTAATGTCGTCCGTCTGGATGTTATGCCGTGTTTCATCCACTTTTATGCGCTCACCGTGCAGCTGCTGCGAGTGAGGATGGTGAGAGTGTATTTGCCAACAAACACACACTAAGTAGCTCAAGATTTGATTCTCTTTGCTTCATCTGTTTCTCTTTGTTTGCCACATCTTCACTCTCCAACTCTGCAAACACAATTTTGCCGTCTCTACCTTTCTCCCTCTCCCTCTCTCTCTCTCTCCTTTTAATTTTTGTCCTGCCTCTACCTGTCTTGCGCATTGCTGAAGTTCTTATTTCTCTTCAACCCCCAACCCCCTCCACCTACCCACCATCACCCACCATCACCCCCCCCGCTCTTCTCCTTAAACATCACTCAGCAGTGGGAGGGAGAGAAGCACCTAGTCTTAAAAGAGCAGCCACCCTGGAGCGATGTGAGAGTTCATGAGGTGGGTTGTGCAGACCGTATGTCAGACTCCACCTACTCCCACCCACCGAACCCAGCCCCGGTCCCGCCCTGCCTCTCTTTGCCTTGCCCATTGAAATGGGCCATTTGGGTTTTTTTTCCCATGCAAATCGTATAATTTGTCTCTCGATTGTCAAACGTATGGAGATTGTAAAGCAGATGCAGCATTGGTTCTAGAGATTGTGATTTCTCGTGCATTGGGGTTTTTTCTGTCTTGTGCAGAGTTTTTTTTTATTGTCCGCCCCACAGCAGTAAATTTTAAGAAAAGATTATAGCCCTGAGATACTCCTCCCACTTATAGCCAGACTTGCTTTTGTTCTAAAATTTTCCCAAACTTTCTTGTTCCTTATAAATGAAATGTGATATCATAGCTTAAGAGGAAAGAAGGAAAGAATGAAAGAAGGAAAGACGGAAGGATGGAAGGAAGGAAGGAAGGAAGTTAGTTTTTTTTTGACATTTTATGCCCAAATAATAGGTAACATCCTCTAAGTGCTTTTCCATGAGGGAAAGCAGGAAGGGAAAAGAGGAATGACAGTAAAAGAGAATAGCTTGGATAAATGGAAGAAGGGAGAACATCTCTTTGTTCAGTCCCTTCACATGAGTTCAATTCTCACAGCATCTGGAATCACTTAATGCCTGCGCTGCTGGCTGCATTACGCTCTGCTCTGCGCTGTGACTTCAGCTTTCAGAAACAAAAGCTCGAGAAGGAAAAATGAAAACAGTCGCGAAACAGTCAGTCTGGAGGTTTCTAAAAAGTTTCTCAGGTGGTCACAGGAGTAAAAAAACCATCTGTTTATGCCATCACGTGCCGTTTTTAGTCGCATAGGAATTTTCACATGGCAGTAAACTGCTGTGGTAATTTCATATTTATTTTGACTAATGGACACAGAATAGATAAAAAAACAAAAAAAAATCTGCAATGATTGATTTGAATGATCCTAATACTCAGCTCCAACCAGATTAGAGTGATAGAAGAAAATACAAGCTATTAGTTTAACTCCTTATAAACCTTAACACTTCCCAAGACAGTCGCAGAGCAGACTTAAGACAAAGCAGAGCACCCAGTGAATACAGGTCAAATATGTTTGTAACCTAAATAACCTATAACAACAATATTGGTTAACTATTATGGTGGATGCATTTGTTGACGACTTAACCCAAATGGGGTTGTGGAAAAATATTTTGCATATTCTGTTTAGAATTTGTGAATTTTATTGCCTTGAAAACATGATTTAGACTTCTGGAAGAGGGTAATTAGAAAAACAACTTGTGTTTTAGTCAAATACGTGACCTAAATTCCATTTTGCAGTAGCCTACTCGTTCCTTAGCATTCTGTATTTCCAAAATGTGCACCTTTTAAATTTTTTACTCCACTACATATCTGAGGAAAATGTTGTACATTACACACTGTACAGTTCCTAAAAAAGAATGCATCGCCCGAAAGAAGTTAGAATTTGCTCCACCATGACAAGCAGTAACATGAAAATGCTGCTTACACACTTGATGCTTTCATGCTTTTACACTCTGGATATGTCCGGTCTCTAGAATGAATATTTTAATGCCTCTGCGATATCTCAGTTATGCCTTGAGGGAGTTTAGCACAAAGGTTCACTTGGACCCAGGGGTGAACTGATTAGATTTTTGGAGGTCAAAGGTCAAGGTCACTGTCACTGTGACCTCACGTCCGTCCTATGCTAGGATGAGCCAATTAGGATTGGGAGGTCAAAGGTCAAGGTCACTGTGCCCTCACTAAACTTGTTTTGGGCTGTAACTCAAGAATTCACAGGCTAATTGTGATGAAATACACATAATACCTTTTATCAAAATTCTTCACAGTCTTCACTACATATATTGTATGAGTAAGGACTGAAATGACTGTGAACTGCAACTTGACTGGTTGGTGGAGGCATAAAACGAGGCAATAACTCTAGTTTACATTTGATGTTTTCTTTTATATTACTCTTATAATTTATTAATTGACTTTTAGACATATTGCTGGTAAGTCTATACTTTTACTGGCATAGCCTTTTGAATATAGGCAATACTTGTAATTTTTATTTTGTGGTTTTGTTTAACCTATATAACTGAAGTCGCATAAATCCCAACTCATGTTCCACTTTCTACCTTTTTACGGAGGTTGCAGCTTCTACACCACCCGATGATGTGTTGCTCAGTGAGTCAACCCCAAGTGACAATAATACAGTCAAAACTACCATCTCTGATTATATGAATGATCTTTCACTCTCATCCAGATACATGTTTCGCCTGCCAGTTCTTCGTGTCATTCATAAACTCCTACTATGAGTGCTGTGGTGGACAGCGGTGAGATAAAACTCATTCTCTCTGTTTTATGTGTTTAAAGAGAGAGAGAGGGAGAGAGAAAATGATTCCTGCAGTCCCTGTTTGTTGTTCCAGTACCTTTAGGGCAGTGCAAGCCATAACAAGTTGGCTACCTCTTTTATATTACCTGTAGCTATGTGTATTGCACACACACACACACACACACACACACACACACACACACACACACACACGACTCAGTTACCTATACAGTCCCTAAAACAAGAGCAATCCTCAGTTCTCAGATGGTTTCTTTGCATTTTACTAATCCATATTTTAAATATTAATTTTTAGTTTTACTTTTTTTCCAATGTAGTCCAATGTAGCTGTGGCCACTTGACATACAAAAAAGACATTTAAGGAACTTTGACAAATGACTAATCTACTAATCAGGGAAACAATAAAAGATTCATTGAATAAAAAAATCTAACTTACTAAATGCCTAAAAGCAGGGGAAAAAAACCCTCAAGGATCCAGAAAAAACTGTGAGAAAAGGCTTCTGGGGTCAGTTATAATACACAAAAAGTTTTAATTTGCAAAATATGTGCACAAATACAGGCATTTATTTGCATGAGGGGCACAAAAAGGGCTTAGATTGGCAGCTTTGTTTTAGAAAAAAAACTCAGAACAGGAAGCAAAAGCTGGAATTTCTTATTGTGGATGTCTGCCTGTGGTACAGTAGTTTAACTGGAGTAGTTTAATTACACTGGGCCTGCCGGAAGGCCACATATTTCAGGATGAATAGCCAGGCTGAGCAACTCATCACTAGCTATAACTTCCCGTGTTTCCCCAGTGTTTATCTTGCATTATGTCTGAGGTCGAGAGGACAGGAGCTGAAAAGGACTGGTTTAAAGTGTTTAGAAACATTGTAAAGGGTCGTATTAGCAGCTATAATAAACAGAATAATGAATTAACAGCATTTCCCGATATTTTCCACCTGGAAAACTTCAGATGTTGTCTAATCCTGCCGACACGGTCTCAGCGTTGAAGCAAAAACATGTAGGTATGACCCCTCTGGGATCGTCTCACTCTGAGGCCTTGTCCTCAGACCTGGAGCCAATGAGCAGAGGTCAGAGAAAGCAGCCCATCCCAGCGGGGGAGCTAAAACCCTCACTTGAGATTTCACAGGAGATCAGGACCAGGGAATTACTGTCAGTCGGCTGGAGACCAGAGCTGAGAGGCAACAGATGACGTCTCAAAACCCATGCCCATGTGTTTGTTTGGTTTCTCTCTCTCTCTCTCTCTCTCTCTCAGAGGAAATAGAAGTGATAAAGTGGGAAAGTGCAGAAAGCGGGTAGTCTGGTGATCATGAGAGGATATGTCACAGTCAAATTTTAGTTTTGTTATTGCAGTCTGAGCTGATTTTGATGTAATTTACGCAAATGATAAATAAATAAAGGATATTTAGACTTAAGGTTAAGAGACTTCGTATTCCACCCTCTGGCTAAATGTTTCTCATATCTGTGCTAAGTGGGAAAATAAACAGCCAGTGTGTGAAGATAAAGACTCAGAATGTCTCAGTAAACTGTGTAACACTTTGCAAAGTGTAGAAAATGTGGAATTTGGTTAAAAGAAAACTGGACTCCAGAAGAAGTAAATGTATGAAAAAAGAGTTGTTTTTGTTGCATCTTTTTGCTTATGAATCGTTGAGATTAATCTAATTCCTACAATCTGAACTCCTAAATGTTTTGAGCTGCATCTGTTGGTTTACTCCTTTACAGCCATGATTTGGATAAGGAAAAAAATGCCACTTGAAAACCACAGTATACTGTCTGCAACCTGGCCATGTGTTTAGGAGTCATCGCCCTATGAGTGCTGGCTGAGTGTGGCGCCCAGAGAAGTGCCCCTTCTAGTGCATTGTCCCCCCCCCCCCACTTCACACAGCTGCCTCAACGGCCAGTAAACAGAGCACCGATGACGAGAGCGGACGCTTTGCTGCGATGAGGATGGGTGGGGTTATGGAGGGGTGCTAAGGTGGTGTTGGGTGGGAGATGTTCAAGAAGAAAATGGTGAAACATGACACTCCGGATCATGTCTGGGGGCTGCTGGGAGGAGGAGCTGCAGCCACATAGTGCAGATGAGTGTGAAAGAGCGAGGAGATTAACTCTTTCATAAACGTGGGATTCATTATTATTAGTATGACATGGGTTTCCTCCTCTTACATGAAAGATTTGATAATGAAAGATTTGATAATTCTGTCAGTATTAACATCTTTTCCCCTGGAATTATTTATACATTACATTCCCAAAATTCTTGGCCTTACCCTGACATCCTATCTAACACTGTCATTGCTGGATTAAAGCCAGATATTGTTAATCCTTAGTACAGCTCTGAAACACTGTAAACACATAATACAGTCCTGTGGCTTTGTGGTCTGCCAGGTGGGGATTACTTTCGAACGCCGGGGTTGAAGTGGAATCTTTAGGCCGTTGTCAGGATACCTAAATACAATCTGGAGGTCAAAGGGCAGCTGGGTTTTTTTTGTGAGGGGTTTTTTTTTTTTTTTGGTAGCCAGGTACAGGGGTGGAGTACACTTTCCCTAATACTCGTGATTAAATGTACTCAAATACTTCCCAGCGGAGCAGGAGCGGGATTGTAGCAGCAGACTGTGTGAATACTTACTCTGACTGGAAAAGAAAAGACATGTTACTGATTTATTGAGCTCCAAATGTTCTCCTTTTTCCTGGCTGTCTGACTCCTGCCTCCTATCCCTCCATTTCTTTCGTTCTCTCTTTCTCTCTTATCCAAACACCAACATGCGATGTAATTTATAATCAAATGTGCAGAGCAGTCTCACTGGAATGATTACAACCAGTTGAGAAGGGAAATTAGTTGTCTGCCAAGACAGAGTCTTTGGGCCTGCTTTAGTTGAAATGCTGTGAAGAAGCAATAGTAGTATCCTGAGTGATTCATGGTGGGGTCTTCAAGGTGGCAGCACGACGCATGTAAATCCAAAAGACGGGGTTGCTGGAGATGGAGATGTGTGAAAGACTAAGGGAAATGTTGTGAGAAAAGACGCTCATATGAAAAGTGCAGGTTAAATTTACCACCTGCCTGTCAATCATCAATTAAGCCATTTGGAATAAAAGTTCAAATATTCATTCGTTCAGCTTTCATCTGCACAAAAGAGGGCGGCTAAGATGGGGAGCTCACTAGCACGTTGTTGACTTCCCCTCTCCAAAATCTGGGAGCTTTGAAATTATGGCTGCAACTAGCGATTATTTTCATTTTCCGGTTAGTCTGACCATTATTTTCTTTAATTAAAGCAGCTATAATCTGTATTTTCATTATAACAATGTATAAAGTAACACAACTTTTAAACACTTTTTAAAAATGACAATGTGAGAACAGTAAGATAATGTGAAGGGGTGGTTTTTTGACGATGAACCTAAAGCTGACCGTCACATTGTCACACTGCAGCTCCCCTCAACTTTACAGGAGAGTAGCGAGTTTCAACAGCGTGTTTAATCTGGCTCTCGACTTTGCTGTTTTGGTTCACTCTCACTGTTCTCACTGTTCTCACAGTGTTGTTTGCAGGCAGCTGCTTTAACCAAAAAAAAAAACAACAACAAAACCCTCTAAAAACAACAGACATTCAGTTAGTGACTAGCTGATGAAAATAGGGGATCACTCAGCAGCTAAAGAGCCAGATGTGTCCCTCTTGAGTTAATGGAGACCAAACAGAGCTAAAAGAGCCTGAATATTGGATGTACAATCTTCAAATGGGCAGAGCCACAACTCCAGTTGATTGATAATGTTGCTCCACAACCTTTGCATGTGGAATAAACAGTTATTACCAATATTGTAAAAATAAGTCGCTTCACAAATTAACAAATTCAAGGTGATGTCATTAAAATGCTCGTATTTCTAAACCTAAACCTAAACCTAAAAAACACACTTAAAAACATTCAGTTTGTTTTCAAGCAAGACAAAGAAGAGCAGTAAATCCTCACAGCTGACAAGGTGGAACTTTTGTATATGTGGAATTTTTGCCTTAGAAACGACCATGATGATTAACTGATTGTCAAAGATTTGGATTTTGTTCTTCTGCCACACACTTGAACCATTAATCATTTCAGCTCAGGCCGAAATTGTGTGTCCATTCATGTGCACACAACAATCAAACGACTGACCGAAGTTTAGAGCAGAGTGTGCAGAACGAACCTACGTATAATGTGGAGCTGCTGGTCTGAGCTTTAGGTATGCAAACATGTGGACTATAGCAAACCAGTTATGTTTCAGATTGTAGAAAAAAAGAGGAGAAAGTTGGGGAGGCTGCCATTTTCCTTGGAATTTCCATTTAGCTCAACAAAAAGTTGGCCTGAAGCAGCAGCTTTCAGCCGACATTGGCGGAGAGGTCTGTTATCTGTGAAGAGCAGGAAAACAGCTATAGTTGGATTTGGTTAAATCCACAGAAACAGACATGTTTTTCTCTCTCTCTCTCTTTGCAAACATGAATATGTAAATGGGTCTTTTATAAACCAATGTATGGCGAAATTTAACGTTGCTTTGAAAGTTTTTCACCCATCGAAGGCATCAAACATCACCAAAGATGGTGCTTAAGCAAGAGAGACTCTCTTTTTTACTCTCTTTTTTTTTTATCACTTGCTCATCCCTGTAAGCCCAGTCTGATCCTGGGTGCTATCTTCAGACCGGTTCTTCCCCTCATCTGGGTCGTCTGAAACTCTCTTATGAGAGTCTTCAGATTAGTAGCAGCTGTGGCTGTTGGCTGGCTTCAAGCTGTGGGAGGCTGCGGCAGGCCAGGAGGGGAGGAGCTCCAACATCTGGAAAAGGAGGAGGGCTGGCTGAAACATAGAGACGAGAGCCCCGGCAACACGGTTTACTCCCCGGGCCAATCGCTCCTCTCTGGTGTTAGCTCCAGTTTGCTTTGTGTAAAAGTGAGATCTCAGGTGCCAGTGCTGTTGGATTAGAATTCAGCCCTCCCTGCAGTATTAAGGTCATTTAAAAGTGTATGTCTGTGGGGTGGAGAGTGTAGACAGAGCAGTCGACAGGGCAGTCGACAGAGTGGATAGAGTGGATAGAGTGGACCTCTGTGGCTCAGATCCCACCCTGTGGGCCTCTCCTGATGTAAGAGCGTGTCTAAACATGTGGGAGCCGCCTGTTACGGGTAGAAAAAAAAAGGAGGAAGGGGTTGAGGTGGTGCTTGTGCTGGTCAAGAAAAACTTGTGTTTTATCTCCTCAGATCTGACTATTTTAGTGGCCGCAGCCTGCTTTCCTAGCAAAAATCTCAGAGAATTTTATTTTCCTCCACGGTTTCTGCTCTCTGTATTTAAGTCCTTGCAGTTTCATAGAATGAACTTTTGTCACGGCAGAGTTGAACTATTTTATAAACAGTCTATGAATGTAACAAGTGGCAAGCGCAGTGGCGGTTAATTCCTTTGGCAGGTATTTCAGTGGTACAGTACAAAAGGAGGTAAACTGTTCCCTCCAGTCTGTGATTATTAAAAGGAATTAAATCCACCATTAAAGTGACCAAAAGAAATCATATATTCAGTGTTTTATTTAATACTTGTACCATTTAAAGACACTTTATAACATGCTAACATCCTGATGTTTACATGGGTATTATGATTACAATGTATTATTTCAATTTAGCATGTTAGCATACTAACATTTGCTAATTAGTGCTAAACACAAAGTTCAGTTGAAGATGATGGGAATCTCATTAGTTTTGAGGATATTTGGTGAACCAAAGAATTACGAAAAATTAAAATTTAGACCAAATGATGTTGCTAAATGACAATTCTGAAGATCACCAAAGTTACATGTCAGCGCATTGGGGGCATGAATGGCTGGAGCGAATCTAACGACGATCCATCCAATAATTGTCGAGACAATTCGCTAAAAAACAAAAATGTTAACCTGGTGGTGCTGGAGGATTAGTCAGGGCGACAAACCAAAGACAACCACCAGGATCCATACTCTCGGGACCATGAATATCACAAAATTCCATGAAATGAATCCAATAGCTGAGATATTTCAGCCTGAAGCAAAGTGGTGGAGTGACCAACCAACTACCCAACACTGCCGGTGGGTTGACTTCCTTTATTTACCCAAAAGGTGGTTAAACTGAGTTTAGGTGGGTCTGTTTATAGCGTCTGTGATTCAGTCAGAGCACAGTGCAGGAAAGTAAGAGTTACTGTCGATGTCACGTTTATTTCTGGAGAGGCAGTGCACTTTTTATCGTGCCACTGTAATTATATGTTATGGTCTGCTGAGGTCCCAGCCAGGCAGAGTCAGTATAATTAACTACTCTCCCTCCCATTTTGCTCCTCCTTTGTTGAACGTGCCTTAGTTTGGCCCTTTTATTGTCAACTATTTAAAAAAAAAAAAAAAAAAAAAGAAACCCTCACACACACACACACACACACACACACATTGTGACAGTAGCGAAGAAGCAGCAGTGGCTGAGAGCGATTTCTGCCTTGGTTTGAACTGCAGAGGGACAGAGGTTAGCAGAGTGAGGGAGGCGCTGGCATCCCACCGGCTGCCTGGACAGAGGGGGCATTCTTCTTGCAGGATCCCCCCGGTCGTCTCCGACAGACCGCAGGTTGTCCGCCAATTTACCCGCCGTTTACAGCGGAAATGTTCACTTAGTGCAGGAAGTCTGAGGTTTCCCCCCGTACGTTTGATTTTCAAAGTTGCCCAAACAACACCGGGGTTAGAAGTCGGGTCAGAACAACACAGGTGGGAACTTAATCCAGAGGGGGCTTTACAATGTCAGTTCACCAGTGAGTGATATATAAACAACTAGTAGAAACAATCCCCCACTACACCTGATGCTAGAATACGATTTCTCCTGGTAAATTAATTTTGATTTGTTATCCCTCATATTTGATTGAATAACATGATCATATCTATAAATTTTGGCTTCAACTGACAATGCTTTTTTTGATAATTTCCTTTTGCAGTTTGTAGTATTGTTAAGCGAGAGAAAATTCAGGATTGAGAATTGGTTGAAGTAAATGAAATCATTAAAGAAAGCTTATTATTACATATACATATTTTTGTCAGTTTTAACACATGGTAAATATTTTGAGCATTTGAATTTGAGTGTTTAATTTTGTTTATCAAGATTATTGAGCGCAGAGAAAAAAAAGGCACATTTGTTTTTCACAATGGAAAAACAATGCGATTAAAAAGATATGCTCTACATTTAAAAAAAAAATTACCTGCACATGCATCACAAAAATAGGCATTAGAAAATCTTCAAAAGTCAAAGCATTTTGTCGTCTAGTAAGCTGAACTAATGATTAAGCATTTGTTGATATGTCTCAGTTCTAGTACAAACTGACATAACGTGAGAAGAAACCACAGTAAGATTGTTCCCTTGTGCTGCTGAGTTGAAGATGTGAACATACCTATATAAAAATGTAAAAAAAAAAAAAATAATAATAATAAAAAAAAAAAGGAGCAATATTTTTTTTACATAGATATACAGATATATATTTTACATACATCAGTAAATAAGACAATGAACTAATTTGGTTTTTGTGCATAAGAAAACTGCAAGCCGGCTAGAATATTTTAATTTTAAATGTACCCAAATCAAGAGTAGGCTAAACGTATCAATCCCCATAAATGCTGCTGAGTCACGGCGGGGTATTAAGAATTGCAAAATGGCACAATTCATTCACTGCTAACGCCTGCATGTAGTTGCCTTCTTAAGGGGCAGCCCTAATGAGTGGTTCGCCCTCTAATGAGTGAACCAGCACTCCATGCAATGTAAATTCTAAAGGCTAGTACCCCTAGTGTTTTAACACAGATCACCGGACTGAGTGATCTGTGTTAAAACACTAGGATTATTTTGGATAAGTTAAGAGTCTATGTTTTAAAAAAAAAAAGTAAAATAAAAAGACTCACTGTTTATTTCCTCTTAAGACAAAAAGCAAACTGATATCAGCTCCTTGTAATTTCCAGAAAAGTGAACTATGGGGCTTGTAGTCATAATATTAGTCTTATAAAACTAGGACACAGCGGTAATGTGTTCGCCCAAGCCTCCCATAATAATCAAGGGTCCTTCTGCACCAGGCTCTGTGCAGTTTGACTAATGTCCTGCAGGGGACGTACAGAGTGCACTCACTGCAGCTTCTTCTTAGCCAGCTGGGCCAGCTGTCTGGCTTTCCTCCTCTTCAGCTTCTTCTTGAGAAAGAGCAAGTCAATGTAGATGATGTGATCCAACACTGCTGAGGCGCAGAGGATTCCACCATGCAGAGCTCCTGCTATCCCACAGCTGAACACATCTTGGCCTTGGGACAGAGGCAACACAATTACAACATGAGGCATGAAGCATGAGACAAGCCTACGTGGAATCTGGACTCTGATACTCTGAAAATTCTATGGAATTCCTTGTATTCCTTGTATGATGTTTCCCAACCGTCCAAAAAAAGGCGAATTAATCTGAGGGCTTGTTGAGACATTTCTATGCCTGCAACACCATCAGTCAGAAAAAAAAATGGGGCTGATTGTGCTCGCAGAAAACCTTTAATGCAAAATCCAGTGGTTTGTATTTTTTTTCATACCTGAGAGGTAGAGGTTTTTCACGGGGGTGTCGCACCTGTTCCTCACCACGGCCTCGGCCTGGAAGCGGTCCAGGTTGTGCTCGGCGGAGTACATGGCCCCGCGCTGGGCACCCAGGTAGTGCATGTTGGTAAGTGGCGTCGCCACGTCCTGGAAAACCAGCTGGGAAGAACGGGACATGCACAAGTTACTCTGCAGGTCCATATTCAAACACAAGCAGACACATGAAAAAAGCATGGACGACCCCACAGTAACCCTCAAAGCTGTCAAATCTATAAGCTGATCTATTTTCTTGTTGTTTTAGAAAATTAAACATTTTAATGCACACAAAGAGAAAACAGCTTAGAAATAACCTTGTCTCTGATTTTAGGGAACAAAGTGCAGGCCCAGTCAAACAGGTTCTTGGCAAATCTCAATTTGTAGTTGTAGTATTCATCGCCCCTTTTGCGCACGGCAGTGTCCTTCCACTCCTCGAACCATTCATACTTCACCATGGTCAGTATAGTCATGCATGACTTTCCTGTGAAACACACGGAACACACACTTTCACACTTAATCTGTGCGGACTCCCAGATGTGTTATTTTTCATGTCAGATGCAGAATCTGAATACACAAAGATCAGATGACATTCATGTAGCAGTACATCTTGAAAACATGTTTTATCAAGGTACAACCCTGTTAAAACTGTGGAAAATGCAATGGGGCTTTGTTTGTACCAGGGTGTCTTATTTTGGCCTCTGGGTCTTTGGCTGACGGCATCGTGATGAACATCATGGGGATGTTGTCTGGTGCTTCCTCTTTGCTCATAGCAAAGTAGTCCTCCATCCTAAAATAATTAAAAAAGAAAAAAAAAAAAAAGTAAAATTTTAGATCAGCATCCCTAAATCAGAACCTCATCAGTGGCATGACTACACAAATAAGAATCCATGAGTGTCGGGTATTTACATCCTGGAGCAGTAACCTGACTGATCCTCTACTCCATCTGGAGGATGGAAAAGGGAATTCTTAACCTGACCCACATAATAACGCATATTATGTGGCTTAATAAGCCACATAATATGCGATGGTTCTTTATGTGAAATGTTAAATAAATCCCAAGCAACAAAGGGTTTTCTTTATCTCGCAGATTAAATAAAAGTTTACCCATGAGAAGAATGATAAATATGTTGATGTTGCTGCTACCAGGCCCACACTGAGGAGCTAGGTTTGCCTCTGTGGTTGCACTGCATCACTACTGCTTATACAACGGTGCCCCCCTGTGGTGACCAAGCGCTACCTCCGTTTTCAGCCTGGTCCCAGCTCCGCACACTTACGACTTGTCCATGTCATTGTTTTTGAAGAGCCAGATGTTTGTGGACACGAGGCCCAGCTCCTCCTCGGTGCCGTCGAAGCCGGAGAAGACCAGGAACGACCCTCTGCCGTGTTTCATTATGTTCAGTCTCTCCTGAATATCTGTAACATGGGAGACTGGATCATCACCCTGCAGCATCTCATCAGTTTTTCCCAAATAATTATTATCTATTTGAGAGTCCGCCCATGTAGGTAAAAAGGATTACTCCTCTATCTCACCGGGTTTGACTTGAATCTCGGGCGGAAGAAGTTTCTGGAAGGTGGTGAAGATGCCGCAGTTTGAGACCACCACCGGTGCGTGAACCTCCACCTCCTCCTCACCTTTCCTCACTTTCACACCTGCCACGTGGCACAGAAAGGAGGCCCTTGAGTCAGTTACCCGCAGAGCCCCCTACCCTCTTTTAACAGGTTGAAAATGAGCCGGGTTCACTTCTCACCGTAAGCTGCCCCCTCCGCGTTGACCAGGATCCGGGAGACGGGAGCCCTCACCAGGCAGTTGCCTCCATATTTCTGAATGGTGCGGATGATGTGGAAGGCGATTTCGCTGGAGCCACCCTTAGGGTAGTAGGCCCCTCGCTTGTAGTGATGAATCAGGAGGGTGTTGATCAGAAAGCTGGAGTCTTTTGGGGGAACACCTGAATATACAGAGAGTAAGGACTTAATTATTAGTACATTTTGATTCCATCTCACAGTTATCTTGTTTAAATCAGATGCAAGTCCGCTCATTTAGTTTCATATTGTTTTAGCCGTACTCCCTTTCTGAATAAGAGAGGCTTCAGGTTATAGTTTTCTTTCCAAGTCAAGAGTTTTTTTTAATCCTATGTACCTCTCAGGAATTTTTTGAAATTGATTTTTATACTTTTTATAATATACATTACATATACAATACATTTCTAATCCAAGGTGTCGAGATACATGTCACCATCCTACTTTCTGTCCGTCTGCGTTCTGCTTTGCGGACCCACCATAGAAAAGGTAAGAGAACATGAGGTGGAGATCCTTGTTGCTGGTCAGGGTGTTCACCATTTCCGTTGCACTCGTGCCAGAAATGCGGAAGACTTGGGAAACGAGGTTTGCGATGCCGGACCTCAGCAGGAACAAAGACACCCACTGAGGGATGAGCTTTAAAGTAGCCAGATAGTGCATCTTCCTAGCTGAGAGCTGTTGGGATATGGAGGACGTTTTGAAAGGGTTTTTCGAAGTGTCGTTTACATTTCGGGGACAGATGACAGACTGGAACGTGTCCGCCCGCCCTCGGTACCTTCATGATCTTGAAGAACGTCTCGATGGCCTCGGTCTCGTCAGGGAACTGCTTCATCAGGTGGGCTTTCATCTCGGTTTTGCCAGAGAACATGGTGTACTCCCGCCTCTCGTCGCCCAGGCCTATTTGGATGGTGTCGAAATGCTGGTTAAGCTCCTGGAACTCCAGCTGGCCCTCGGTGAGCTGGTCGAAGATGATGCGCAGCAGACTGTTCTCATGGACCTGACCGATGTAGTGAAGCCCTGGAGAATAAAGAGCAGAGACATGGTGCTAAGTTATGTCCTTCTGAAGGCACGGTGTCATTTCTGTCTTCTCAGAAGTAAAACCAGGGAGAGAAAGAGTCTTCACATCTATTTTATATTTTCCATGTTCATCCCTGTAACTTTTGAGATCATGTTGGAGAGAAATTCACATTTAAACAACTTTTTTTTCCAACCCTTAAATACATATATGAACTAAAATGTCTCATGTTTAAACTTGATTGTGTTTTTCCCAGCATTCATCCATGTTTTTGGGAGGATTCAGACAATCTCTTGTAAATACATCCTCTCAGTAAGGGCTTCTCGACCATCAAACATCACAAATGACAGGCAAAGTCAAAGTGGAAATCCCTTAATCTGCAGTGCCGTCATGACTGAGTGTTGTTGGCTCTAAACATGCTCTAAAAAAAAAAAAAAAAAAAATTCCTCACAAAATAGCTACTTCTTCCTCCCACAAGCTCTTGTCACAGTTAACAAATGATAGGAAGTGTGTTTGGAGCTTGTTTCTTTGATTGCAATGTCTCGGCTAGAGCTGAAACAATCAGTAGTCCATTGACAGATCATACAATTTTAAAGTTTTTTAATTTTCATAACCATATTTCAAGCAAAAATATCAAACATTTTCTAGTTTCAGCCTCTGAATTGTGACGATTTCCTGCTTCATCACACACGACAGTAATCGTCCCATGTTTGGATTTTGAATCTGTTGCTTGGACAAATGAAGCGATGTGAAGATGTCACCTTGACAAACTGTGAATTCCCTGATACTTAATTCAACAATCTGCTGATTATTTAAAAATGAGAGGAGTCATTACTCGTAGCTCTAGTCTGAGCCTGTTAAAACTCAGCAGCTGGCCATGTTTTCTCTGACCAAATCTGAATTAGTATTTTGTTGTTGTTGTTGTTGTTGTTGTCTATCATCAGGTTACACCTTAACACACTCCCCAATCTGCTGTGGTGTGCTGATAGATGCTCTTCCTGATTCCACCCCCCAACTCCCAACTCTGGATAAAAGCTCAGTCAGGGCCCTGAATCAGTAAATGTTCATTACACTGAACAGAACTGCTGATGTTGTGACTGTTCTTCAGGTGTTGGATTCATTCAGTTTAACAAGAAGAGTTCAAGTTTTAGCCTTGATTAACATTAATTTGCACAAAGAACAAATCATTTATTGCAAATCAGTGTTGGGGAAAAAAAACCCATCATGCTGCCCCTTTAATAAGTGAATAAATTATTTAAATCTTCTTACCGACATCAAACTCGAAGCCTTTCTCCATGTAGGTGTGGCAGCAGCCTCCGGCCTGGTCATGCTGCTCCAGGACCAGGACCCTCTTCCCGGCTTTGGCCAGCGTGGCCCCGGCCGCCAGGCCGCCGATGCCGCTGCCGATGACGATCACGTCCAGATCCTCGGGAACTTTGTCGACGCTGAACCCTGCGTGGAAACGGGGCCGGTGTTGACATAGTCCAGGTTTAGGTTCAGATGGTTCTGATTAAAAGGCAGCGTCAACGTCGCTCAGGCGTCAAACCCAGTTGCGTAAACCAATTACGCAACTCGGGCTGAAGGTGAGGCCGCACGCGCATCCCCTGCCTCAGGTGCACGACAGAGGTAAATGGTAGATTGGAGCGCGAGCGTAATCTCCGGGTCACAATCCAATTAAGATAAAACACACAGGTGAAAAACAATTACTGCTCCTCTGCTATTCAAAAGTCTTTAGTTACGACACAGCAAACAGATCATTTAGATAAAAGTCTATGAGCACAGCTTAGCAGTTGCAAAAACTAAAGGTATTTATATATATAAAAAAACGAAAAAAATCAAATAAAATAAATAATTATATATATATATATTTATATATATATATATATATATATATATAGATGTGTATGTATATGTGTTGACTTATGCCGATTGACCACAACATTCACACCAGTCACCAGTTTTAATGTTGTGCCTTATTTGGGGCACATGTTATGTGTCATAGGAAGAAAAGCACAAGTCTAAATATATGAAATATGAAAATATACAAAACTAATTTCAACATGCAAAGTAGTTCATTATTAAGCGTGCATTCAGAACAATCTTCGGTTCATTGTTGTTTCAAGTAACACCATAACATATTAATGTAATATTGTAAAAATTTAATGTATTGCATCTTGTTAAAGTGAGTAGTTTGTCAGACTCAACTGGTAGAAAACATGGTTCTTTAACAAAGCACTGCATCATGTCGCCGGTTGATTGTGATGTCGTACACAAATCATTTTTTTTTACCTTGCTTGATAACTTTGTCCCGCTTCCTCTGATCAAACTCACGCGGTCCGGGGGGCCTCACCGACTCCAGGGAGAAAGGGCTGGGCTTCCCAAACAGGTACCAGTAAGTGCCCCCGGCCCACAGGACCAAACACACTAAGAGAATCAGGAGCCACATTGTGGGGATGACTCGGATTGCTGTGACGGGCCTGTGGCAGAGCGTTCTCGGTGGCGGTGCCTCTAAACACAGCTGTCTTCATAAGACTCCTTTTTATCATGTGTAGCGCCCAAGGTCTGGAGAGGGGGGTGGGGGGGGGGGGCAGGGCTTTAAAACATAATGCTATCCATGTTAGGACAAGTAGTAAAGATAAAGTGGTAAAAGAACCACTCTCTCTTGTGATGACAGTGCACAGATCAGAGTAATGTGCCAGCTGGTGCACAGCTGCATAGACACTGACAAAAAAATAATGTCATTGCATATTTAGATATTGCTCCAACGATTTTTCAATATTAGCCTTGTCTTTAAAGAAGTTCTTCTTGAAGTGCTAAGAGATGCACCGTTGTGTAAACATACAATGTGTAAGGAAATCAGATAATAATTAAAAGTCAGTGGTTTTGATATCAACAAACATTTTGTTTTAATCATCTCTATACTATGAATATTCAGTCATTCGGACGGACGTATAGGAAACTTAGATCGATTAGATACAGTTCATCCACAGCTTTTTTTATCTGATAAGGCAATTAAGATAAGAACAACACTATTGACGTGTCATCTTTGACTAGTGTCCAGGTTTATGCCTTTATGGCAGTGCAGCTGAACGCAATCACCGAATTTCAGCATTTCAGGCCCAATTACCATGGAGTCATGTCCTTGGGGGGGTGGGGGGTTGGGTGGGGGGTCAGACACTTGAGAAACAGAGACATTTCACCATGCAAATCAATGAAATAACACTTGAGGCAAGAGTCAACAACATCCACAGTAACATTAAATGTAAACCCAAGTCCTTGTGTTTCATCATTATCATTTCATGTAATCTATACACGGACTCTGAACTCCAGTTATACACTAATTCAGTTGACTTTGATCTATAGATTTGACCTGGAACTGCAGATAACATGAACCACAACAAAGTGACATATTTTCATGTTGGAACCAATGGATATGAAAACTCAGCCAACCTGTTACCTAAAAAAAAACAACAACTTAAAACTGGGCTAACTATTAATAACTTTATTGATGGGTCTGTTACATCTGTGTTTAACAGACCTTAACAGCCACAGTTAGAGAGGCCTGTTTAAGTTTCTCTGATTTGTATTTCCTGAATAATGTTCAAAAAAACCAATACAATTAAAGTATATTGGGAAATGTTATTATATTTCAATCCATCTTTCCGTTTCTTCAACTGACATTTATTTATTTTATAAATTGATTTAAATTAATTTGAATTATTTAAAGCCATAAATCTACCAAGTTATAGATGAACAGTGTTATTATCTCAATTTATAGTTTGATCAATAATAGTGTAAGAAGTAGGTTATTTTTGAATTTTATAGGATCTCAGCGACATGAACATCAGATTGCTGCACTCTGATGTGTAATCTGCACTCGCGGACTCCGGCGCTACAACGTCCTTTGCCCTTTAGCTAAAGCTGGGAGCTCAAAGTTGAGGCCTCCGCGCATAGACAAGCTAAAACTTTGACTTTTAAAGTGAAAGGTTGATAAATCACAGTGCCCCTCTAAATAATAAGTGGCCATAAGAGGGTTGTCATATTCATGCAAAGAGGCAAAGTGGTACAAAGGTGCTGATACGTCCCACCAAAGGTAATTGGACTGAAAGGTTCGATGCAGCATGAATTGCCTCTTGTGTCCATTTTCTTACATTAATAGAGTCAAAAGCTTCATTTGCAGCGATAGTTGTGCTTTGGAAACGTTAAACGAATGATGTATGCGTGTGACGTTGCCCAGATTGAAAGTGACACTAATTGGATGGAGAGCTCGAAGAGGAAGCTGGGATTGAAGCCGCGGGAATGAGCTTAAAGACTTTGATACAGGAAGCGGCTCTGCGTCGACAGGCCTCTGTGACCGACTGTGCCGCGGGCGAAGAAATCCTATTAAGAATCAGACTAAGCGGGGCCCTCGCGACTCCTCTGACTTTGCCCTGCTTCGTGCAGGGACACAGGTGAGCGTCATGTTGACTTACGCTGTCAAACGTTTGACATCCAAAACGTGCAGTAACCCCAATTAATATTCAGCAGTATGATAAAAATGACATGCAAATGCAGCAGGAGTTGCAGGGAAAGTGAGATTTACTAACGTATATGAATAATCAGAGTAGCTGAGTCAGGTCATAGCTTTTTTTTTTTTTTTTTTAACAGCTATTTGCATTTAATTACAAATTGACAAACATTTTCATATCAACAGATACATACAGTTATCCAGTGATGGAAAAGGGTTTATCTCACCTGGTAGCAGAACCATTACAGATCTTAAGTTTCTTTCCTACTGTACATTTTATTCCACACGGGCTCTATGGGAACATCACAGCAACGTGTCGAGCTCGAATTAAACAAACAAAAAAACCGGCGTGACTTTTTCTTCCTCCCCCTGGATGCATGTGTGCTATGTTATAATGCAGCCTCCCTTGTCTCCCTTGTAGGGGTTCTTGTCATCTGGGACGCCCTTGATCAGTGGGTCATTCGGTAGCAGCTCCTCAACAAAATTGATAGTGTCTGCGCAGTTTGTACCCACCTGTTGGCCAGAGGAAAGATGGAAACAAATGTAAATGTGATGGAAACATTAATTGAGTCTTTTTCCCCCCCTTAATTGTTTTCCACTAGGTTTTAGAACAAAAGGTATGTTGAATTAAATATAATATTATGTTTTGTTTTTTACAATTGATGCAAAATATACAAAAAATCTCCTTCAAAAGAGAAAGATTGTTTACTTACTGATGTCCTAGGTGTGTTAACTTCCTTCTTCAGCTGTTCCAGCTCCATTTTCAGGATTTCCTTATCTGACATATCCCGAGCCATCCTGGCTACAAGAAGAAATCAAGGTCCTTGTTCACAAAGATGTTAAAAATCACAGCAAATGCCTTTAAGAATAAAAAAGTGCTCTTGTAAGACTCCTCAGTCGTAAACTCTTTACCTGTTGAATGTCAGGATCCCCGACGATCTGAGAAATGTGTTGGCTCCTAGGAGCTCACCGACTGTGCGCCTTCCTCGGGTCCCGTCAGCTCCTCACACTGACCGATCCGTGCCGTCCCACTGCTCTTCATCCCCGGCTGATCCCTGGCCGCTTGGACTTTGGCAGAGGTCGGCACAGGATTGGGCCCTGATGTCACCAATCCCCCGTGATGAGATTAAACAATCAGGTGCCGTAACCCCTGGACAGGAAGGAGGAAGGGGAGAGTGCATGGATCCTCATAGACCTGCAGACGAGACGGTGCAGGAAGTGAGACACTGAAATAGAAATGAAAGGCATTTGAACATGACACCATCTGCTGTTACTGGCTGCTAACTGTGACACACAGGCCAAATTACAATCTGCATTGTTTCTCGGTTGCTTTTCATTGCTGCTATCAGTAGTTAACCAAAGCATCTAAGTCATATCAATAGATTTTATAAAATTTTGTAAATATGTGGCTTAGGTATATTTGGATATATATATGTATGTGTATGTGTGTGTATATATATGTGTGTGTGTGTATGTATATATACAGTGATAAAGAATATTAGCTCCTAGGTTAATATTACATTGGGGTTGGTGTGTGTTCATACTGTAAATCAGGCCAAGTCGTCATTACTGAATTGTTTATGTACTTTAATCTTATCTTATAATCAGTTGCTTGTAGTTTTCTGACTACATTCTAATCAACAAGTTGTAAAGTATGAAAAAGTATGAAGCTGCCATTTATGATTCAGGACTGACTCCAGTGTTTTTGTGAATGAAATGATTAGTCTGACTGTGTTTTTGGTTCTTCACAAAAAAAGGAATTTATTCCTGTTTATTTATTTTTTTAAACAAGTTTTAACAACTGCATAGATACATTTGAGCTGTTTTTTCACTTGATACCGAGTGAGTTTTCTTTCAGTGCAATCGGGGGCTTTCTTTTTGTCTCTGAAAACAAACTTGACTCCATCGAGATTGTTGATTGAATATGAACCGAAAAACTCACAGTTTCATTAAAGGTTATAATAACGTCACCGGGGCAGCGGGGTCTCCCGCCAGCTTTTTTTTTTACAGGTTTTCTAAAACCCGGTTCCCCTTTTCTGAGCCTATCACCTCCACCTGAGATTTCATCTGATACATGACCAGTTACTGATCCTTAACTAAACCTTCAGCAGGACTCACAGTAAGCCCTTTTCTGGATCTGGGTTAGTCTCATCTGGTCAAGATTAACATCATACACGTCAGTGTGGATTAACGGCAGCGTGGAGATGCTCCTGATCATTACCAAGGCCCGGTGTGTCACCAGCACCTGCTGAAAAACACTTTCATCGTCAGATTAACTTTTGCACCGAAAGTACAACCGTTTGCAGGAAAATTGTCTGAGGAGTGTGAACCTTTTTAATGTTTCTTAAGGCATTTCCGTTAACATTGGTGCTGAAATGATGAGTTGATTAGTGCATTGACAGGAAATTCATCTTTTTATTCAATCATTTATATGATATGAGTATCTAAGATAGTATCGTAAACTGAATATCTCTGGGTTTTGGACCTTTTGGTTTGACAAAACAAGCAGTGTGAAGATGTCCACATGGGCTCTGAAAACTTGTTCTGGGCTGAAGCTGCCTCTGAGGACAGCATGTTGTATTGTTTCAGGGAAGGTAGGGTTTTAACAGTCTGTTGACTTTACAATATGGAATTACACATAAATTACACTAACTACAAAATATTGATTAATTATGAAACAGTAAATAAAATTCATTAACAATTAATATTCATAATTTTCAATCGAAATTAAAGGTATTTAGTCTTTAAAATCTGAATTTTTTTGATTAACAAGATTTGTGTTTCTTTACTGGGATAATTATTATGACATTGTGTTGAAGGCTTATCATGCTATCATGTATAGAGATAAAAATGTTGTAGGTATATTTTTTTAATAATGAAATTAATATAGAGATAGAATAGGAAAACTTTGGCGCCTAAACAAAAATTTGCTTCGCATTTACAACTTCTGGCTCCTCGCCCAGGTATTTCTACACTCCTGGGTTTTCCTCCACGTTCTTATGGGCTATAGACAGTGAATAAATACATAGATAATAAATTCATATTAACAATTGTTCCCTTATTCGTTTTAGAACAACAGAGAACCGCTGAACCTTCACATACTTGACACGACTAAGGTCAAGCAGCAGCCGCGGACGCGTTTTCCTGCAACGACCTCTGAGATCGCCTGCGTTGACCTACTCCGCCCTGTAGGCGGCGCCGTCGCGCCTTTATCCGACCTTCAGTCCCGCCCACTTCGATCCGTCAATCAACGGGAGGGACCGCCGCCGCCCCGGAACAGGACGCCGTTTCAAAATAAGAGTTTTCCGAGCGCTGGTCCGAGTTCTCCTCCACGCGTGCTCACAGACGTGCTTCTATTTTGATAGGCGCAGGATGTCGCCCTAGCATCTGGCGCATCGTTAGCTTCGGCGACGCGCTGAGCAGCAGCCATGGCAGCTCCCACCAGGAAACAGCTTTTAAAGTTTCTCAGCCAGTTCGGAGCGTTTGTTTTGACCCGGTTCGGCTTTTGGAACTGCTTCTGCATGTTGATGCTGTTTGCCGAGCGAGCGGACTCGAAAAGGTGACGGGGGCCGGCGGGTAGAGCACTTTGAATGAGCTAACCTCAGCTAAGAGGCTAACTGTGTTTTGACTTAACTCAGCCTCACACTCGTAGACGTGTATTTAATGTTAAATATGGTTGATAAACAGTTTATAGCGGGATACGTCTCCTCTGACTGCGTAAACCCGCCAGCTAGTGGAGCTTGTATTCCAGCAAGTAGACCAAACCTCTGGCTGAGAGCTGCAGCCATATGGAGTTGTTTAAATTAAAACAGCAAGTTCTCTCTGGCCTGGTCTGTAATTTTCTGTGGGACAGCGGACGGTCTGTAATTTTCCTTGTCTAATCTTTTTCCTTTTAATCCCTGGGTGTGTATTGTTCTAGTCTGGCGGGTCGGTCTTACTTAGACCACCACACCCCTCTGAAGTATCCTGTAACCACAGCTGCTATAAGGAAAATGTGGAAAACTTTACCTGCCTTGCTGTGGCTGTTTGGTGCGGGAGTAGTCTAGTTGATGCTGTGCTGAAAGTTTCAACTTAGTTTCTAAAAATAAAGAGATAATTAAAAAAAAATGAATTCATGTTGATTATTACATACAGCATCATTGCTTATTAATTGTTATAATAACTTACCAGTAGTTGCAGCCCTATTGCCAAATAAATTCAGGTTTATTGTCATTGATGCAGTGCTTTCTTGCAGCAATACGCACACACACACACACACATATATGTATTATACACACATAAAGCAATGTATGGTACAAATACTATATAATAAAAGAGTTAAAGTATATAAGGGGCTGTATAAATTGAATCAGGCCAAACTGTTTGATTTGACCCACTCTTCATTGTCATCTCCAGGAAGCCAGACATCCACGTACCGTACCTGTACGTGGACATGGGGGCTGCAGTGCTCTGTGCCAGCTTCATGTCATTCGGGGTGAAGAGGAGGTGGTTCGCAACGGGTGCTGCCTTGCAACTTGCCATCAGCACCTACGCGTCGTACGTCGGAGAGCAGGTGCACTACGGGGACTGGCTTAAAGTGAGTCATATCTGTGATGCACATTGAGAGAACTGCAGGGTGAACATGGGGCATCAGTCTTCCTCACCAGACTCCCCTAATACTGGTTAGCTTTTCTACTGGCCTGTCTGGTTGTAATGTAGCTCCCTCTTTTTGACAGAGTTCTAATTTCCATACTTCAGATATGTATCAGAAAATATATGAAAGTGGCCCAGATCAGCAGTGAAATTTTATTCAAAAAACAGATCTGCATCACACATGAAGGGACAAATTGCCACTGCTGGGCCACTGCTACAAGGTTGAAAATAAATTAATCAGAGAAAGACATTGTAGTGGAAACTCAACACAGTCTATTACTGATTGAATTGCATTGCCCTGTAGGTACGGATGTATTCCAGAGCGCTGGCCATTATCGGAGGATTCCTGGTTCTGGCCAGTGGGGCCGGGGAGGCGTACAGACAGAAACCTCGCAGCAGATCCCTGCAGTCAACTGGGCAGGTTTTCCTGGGAGTCTATCTCATCTGCATGGTAGGATCAATGCCCAAATTTTTATAAATATATGTATATATATATATTTTTTAATATATATATTTTATATTTTTTATATTTATATATATTATAATAATTATAATTAATTATATATTTATTTATATATATCTTCTTGTGATCACTACATTAAAAAGGGCTACTTGAAATCAACTTGTCCAGATAATAATCATTTACATGATTATCATGAGTCTCATGCACTTTATTCATGTGTCAACTAAATCACACGTTTACCTTTTGAAATTAAGGAGATAAAACGAAGAGTACAAACCAAAGCCTATCTTCAGTTGCTTTAATTATTGTAGTACCACTTTCCCCCACCAGGTCTACTCCCTCCAAAACAGCAAAGAGGACCGGCAGGCCTACCTGAACCACATCGTCGGGGGCGAGATCACTCTGATGCTGCTGGTGTTGCTGTTCGGGGTGCTGGCTCTGGCCTTCCTCTCCGGCTGCTACATCCGCTTGGCCGCCCAGATCCTGGCCACCGTCCTTCCCCTGGTGATCCTGCTCATCGACGGCAACCTGGGCTACTGGCACCACAACCGCAAGGTGGAGTTCTGGAACCAGGTGAGGCTGATAGGACACAACGTGGGCATCTTTGGCGCCGTGCTGATCCTAGCTACCGACGGCTGAAACCCTTCAGGCTCTTACGGACAACTTCTTCAAGCCGGGGCATCTGCGCAGGACGAGATTGTCGGCCTTTACTCTCCATCACTGCCCGACTTTGGACTCAGCACTGCTGTGGCTCAGTGACCTCTCAGGATTAAAACTCTCCAAGCTGAGACCGATGGATGTGGAACCACGTCGATTGTCTTTCCTACCAGTTGGTAACTTTGCTTCTGCAAGAAAAAGAAAAACCTGAGCTTCCTGTTGTGCATTTTGATAATTTATTTGGATTTGTGTTTACATTTTGTCTCTGTTATGCTCTGAAACGTGACACTGAGTATTGGTATTGGAAAACTACAGAGAAAATACCTTTTACTCCAAAAATGAAAGTCTTAAATTGTTTGATAATGTTTTTCGGTATGTGGTTTAAATACTTCATGAATAAAGGGAAACTTTAATTAACCTCTGTGGTATTGCCTGTAAAATGGGATGGCTACAGGGGCGACCATTTGGTCAGAAACACTATCTGTTGCTTTGCTTTTAACTGGTGCAGATTATCATGCAGACCACATTGATGTATGTACGTTTTCATTAAATTCAATAAGCACAGCCTTTAAAAGAAAAATCTCTTTCCTAGTCATTGTTCACATTTTTATATGAAATAATGACAGTGCACAAGATGCCTAAGATTATTGTCTAAGTTTCAATATTTTGCTTTATTTGACTGAATATTGCAAAGTATAGTTATACTGCAATAATACTTATTTTGATACCTATGACCACCTCAACTTTCCATTAAAATAAAGTATGAGAAGAAAAATATAAGTGATGTCTCATGGTTTAAATAAGATTCATAAAAACTGTCCATTGTTTACTCATCAGCATAAAGAAAATGTCCAAGGCGAACCGTCTAATATTACTGAGTCAAAGTTAAACATGAAAAGTCTGATTATACAATCGGTTGCCAGTTTATTAGGAACACCAGGTTAAAACCAACATTCCTGCTATAAACCCTCCCTTCATGAAGGTTACAATGTTGTCGTGTTGAGACGCTTTCAAAGACGTGTCGATTCAACTTTTAAGTTCAGTTGGTGGCAGTTTGTGTTACTCTGGAACTTCATTGCATCATCTGGAGAGGTGTTTCCTTACCCTCATTGATTTGAATGGGGAAGGCAAAACACAGTACAACAGCACCACACACATCCTCCAAACACGCTTCTTTAAAACTGTTTCAACAACAGCTGAAACACTACAAATCATACAAAACATAAGAGTAGGATTTATAGGACTGTTGTATCAGACTGCCTTAGCTTTAACTAGATGCATCTAATGAACTGGCAGCTGTGTGAGGATTTGCCACTAAGGGAGACGCTTAAAATTAAGGTTTCTAATTTCCGTTGAGTTGAAAAAATTATCACGGAGCTTGCCATATAGTGCATTACCAAACTTCACCAGGCTCAGTGCATGAATTTTGACCAAAATGAGCCTTTTTATGCCTTTGTCACACTTGAGCGATAACACTAATTCAGTGAATCTCACTGATCTACCTTAAACCTGTCAGATAGGTCATTTATTTTTTTAATATCTGTTTGCTGCCAATGGTTAAAGTAGTTTGGTTTTTAACCATTGTTTAAGAAAAAAAAGTGGCCACAGGTGCCAAAAAAAGTTAAAATCAAAGTCAATGAGAAGTAGTGAGGAAACTAGGAAGCTGTGATCTGTCACATCCCTTTTGGTGCTGCGTCAACATCGCAGAAGATGTTACAGGTTATCACGCAGCGCAAGGTTCAGCTCTCATAGTTTATTGAGGTCGCTGCCTCAAAGGAAAAAAAAAAGAAAATCAGATACTGGAACACAAATATTTCTCCAAATACCCGAGGGCGTGGTTAGAGGACACAGCGACCAGCTAAAGATGCACTCTGGAGATGTCAACTGGTGATGGGAATTTCAAAACTGTTTGCCTTTGGGACATTTACACTCCCACATTTAGAGATGTATGTAATTTTTTTTTTTCAAACTTTTAAGTGGGAACTCATCCCCAACAGCCATTTGCGTTTTGCTGCCATACACATCATGTTTATCATTGTAGACATGAAAACTCAGCGTCCTCCTTCGGGCTTAGACACCTTGTTTTTGTGGTAAAGGCCTTTCTAGGTATTCAGAATATATGTTTCGGGGCCAGACAGGAGCATAATGATCATGCTGTTACTTAAAAACTATGTTTGAGTTCAGTCAGTAAATAAAGTGAATAATTTATCCCCTTATTTTTAATCTAGTGACCTAAAGGGGTATTCTGCACTTTTTAAAAAATCTTTCTTTTCCCGCCTTTTTTGCTACAGTGTTTGACAAACACAACGTGGTAGGACATGGAAGATTATAAAGGAGATCTAAATGAGGAATGAAACATGATATAGTGTGGTCGATCACCAGGCGTCGAATACCAGGGCCACGCCCCGGCCACGGACCACCTGGCCATAAATAAAGCATGTCATTTTTCTTGTCCCTGCGACTCCGCGTCGCTCGCAGTTTGCTTGTTCTTGCGGCTGTGCTCCGCCTTGAACAGGGTCCCAATCACAGCCAGCATCACGGTGATGGTTATGACGAGCACCGACACTGTCTCGGCCATGCACAGCTGGCTGTCCAGCGAGGCCAGGGGGCTGCCGGCTCGCTGGGCGGGGGTGTGACAGACGATGTACTTGTAGTCCTCCACGTGCAGGTGCCGAACGCGCTGGATCTTGCCGAAGACGCGCTGCAGCTCGCAGTCGCAGTGCCAGGGGTTGAAGGACATCTGGAGCTGGGTGCCCGTGGTCCGGAGCTGTAGGAAGGTCTTGAACCTGACGTGCTGCAGCTGGTTTCCCCGGAGACCCAGCAGCGTGAGCCTCTGCAGAGGAGCCAGGGCTTCGGTCTCGATCACCGAGATGTTGTTGTGGCCGAGCAGCAGCACCTCCAGGCCCTGCTGCCGGCTCAGCAGGCCGTCCGGCAGCACGCCCAGCCTGTTCGCCTCCAGACTGAGGAGGCTCAGGCGAGACAGGCCGTAGAAGGCCCCCGTGTCCATCGCCTGGATGCGGTTGTAGCTGAGGTTCAGTTTCCGCAGGTTCTCGAATTGCCCCAGCGAGGCGGGGTCCAGGTGCTGCAGCAGGTTGTGGTCCAGCCGGAGCTCCAGGAGGGAGGACAGACTCCGGGAGAAGTCCTGAGGGATCCAGCGCAGCTGGTTAAAACTCAGGTCCAGCCTCTCCAGAAACTGCAGCGATGACAGAGACTGAAATCCAGAAAAAAGGACAGAAATCAAGCATCACTCTAAGCAGAAGATTTAAAGTACTGTTTTGAAATCAGTGAGGGGATGTAACTAAGTACATTTACTCCAAAACAGAACTTATGTACAATTTAAAGCTACTTGTACTCGAGTATTACCATTGTATGCTACTTATACTTCTATTGCACTACAGTTAATTTCACAGGGGAACTGAAACAGTTAATTGATCAGTCATCTTAAAAAAAAAAGATAATCTATTAGGCAAAACATTAAAAACTTTTCTTATTTTAGCTTCTCAGTTGTGATGATTTACTGCTTTTCTCTGCTTTATATGGTTTTATTTTGAAAACCTCTGGTTTTGTACTGTTGGTTGAACAAAGTGAGAAATGTGACAATGTAACTTTGGGCTCTGAGAACATGTGAAGGCATTTTATTAAACTATTTTAACCTACTATTTTCTGACATTTTTTTGACTAAAAATTAAATCAGTTACTTGAAAAGACAAAGATTAATCAACATGGAGAACAATCATTAGCCGCAGGCCTATTTCACAGCTTTAGCTGGTACCTTGTATATTAAATTTAACAAAGATCAACTTAATTACAACTTAAATAGAAATGTTTATTACATATTTTACAACAAGTAGATAAACTAAAAGTATAAAACTAGTTCCACCTCCATAAGGTGCAAAATTAAATACTGCTTACACATTAATGCACCAGTAATAATGATAACAAAGTAAATAATGTAATTTTTTACACTTTTACTTTTTACATGGGCTTTTTTTTTTATATAAACTTCTGCATATTAAGTATTTTTGCTTGTCATCTAACAATACCTCTGTACTTTGACTCTGTGTTTTATACTGGGGCATTACTACTTTGAATTAAAACATCTGAACCCTTTTTTTAACTGCTGGTGTAAAACAAGTTATTCAATGTAGAATCATCAAAATAAAATGAATGCATGCTTCAAATACTTTATCGTACCTGTGGCTGCAGAGTCTGGATGCTGTTGTTGGACATGAGGAGGATCCTGAGGGACCACAGCCCCTCGAAGGCTCTGGCGCGCACCACCGTCAGCTGGTTCCCGCTCAGGTCCAGCAGCCAGGCGCCACGGGGGACGCCTGGAGGGACCCCGTCCAGCCCGCGGGACCCGCAGTCCACCAGGTCGGAGGGCTCATAGCACAGGCAGGAGTCGGGGCACGGCTTGAAGCCCTGAGCCGCGCTCAGGAGAAAAGGGAGCAGAGGCAACAGGCCGTCCAACATCCTGAGTTTTACCTCACAGCCCTGCTTGCCCCTGCGAGAGGCATTTATTACCCTCTTTTATCTTATTTCCCCACAGAGCAACGCATGCAAATACCAGGAGAACCTGTTTCAATGGGGAGATACTGATGTCATCTCGGTAAATTGTCTGAGAGCGGACACTGAGTTTTGCCTGATTAGAGAGGGATTATGGGCTTAAACAGATAATCACAAAACATTACGATATCTGGGGAATGAACCTGGGCTGTTTTGGACAGTTTCCTAAAATAAGGATTTTACATCTGCTCCTGCATATGGAGCAGCCCCCCACCCCCCTGCTTTAATAAAAGTAGTTACTTTGTCCTGGTATTTCAGCATCACATTATGTACAATTATGTTGATTTTTTCATAACTAAATCTCACCGCTGAGGGAACCAGCTTGTTGCCCATTATGGTAATGATGACACTGGTCTTAATCAGTAGTTAAATAATGCCGATAACTGTTCCGGTGACATAGTAATGACACCGGAACAGTTGTTATTCTGTGGAGGCTCCGTCGAGACAAGCAAGGCTCATTCTTATCATCTCAAGGTTGGAACCATAAATCAGTATCTTTTGTAAATTCAAAAATGAACTCAATGGCTCCACTACTCACAATGTGAAACCCACAGGATGTTTTCCGAAACGGTTACCTGCGCAGCAATGTTGGCCACTGAGAAAAAAATATGACTGCTTCAATATAATTTAATAATCAACTGCTTAAATCATTTTCTATGTAAAATAATCCGGTGATAGCCTCTAAAATGTTACTATTTGCGTTTTGTCTTTGTCCTCTATTGGCAGGTTTTATATTGTTGATTGGACAAAAAAAATTTTGATGTCAAATTTTGCTTTTAGAAATTGGGATCAATCTTTTCACTATTTCATAAACCAAATGACTCAGATTAATCAAGAAGAAAATCTGCAGATAAACCAATGATGAGAACAACTGTTGCAGCCCTAAGATAATGACAGGATTTAGCAGTGAACAATCATCCACCATTAATAATCACACCAGCCTACTTTGAATTTAGCTGTATTTCCACCCAAAAGCGAAGAAATCACTGCTCTTCTGGAGGTACTTTCCAGAAAGGTCCAGCTCTATTAGCAGTATCCATTGAACTTTAGAAACTACATAATTTATTTCTGAATTTGAAAACATTTACCGTCGAGTGCGTGTTCGACGCCTGGAGGACAGCAGTAAATGCCATCAAGGAGCTTTGCAGAGACCAGAGGCTTGACACATTTGAATAATTCACTGAAACGGTGGCGGCGTCGCTTCCCTGCAATTACACGGCTGCAACGCAACCTGAGCGTTGCCCATAAAAACAAAAACAAATACAAAACAAAGCCAAAAACAATTAAACGTGGAGGGATCAGTCACCCCGAGTTCAGGACGACAGTGTTTGTCCCATTTTTCGAGCAAACCACAAATCTGCCAGTGACCCAGTCCCAGTTACATCATCCCACTGTTGATAAATATCTTCAATAATTCTTATCATCTTAGGGTCTGGACCATGAAAAGTGTTCACACAATCTGTTGAATGAAATCATTCATCAAGAGCTCTTCAAAAAGTTATTGAAAATTACAGTATTACAGTCAGAATTTTTGTTACTTTTATTTTAGAAAATGTCCTTTAAAGTGTGGCGTTTCAAGTCACATTTTGTTTAAAATACAGAAAATACAGACAGTAGAACATGGATACAGCAAAAAAAGGAAACAATGACAGAAAATAAAGCTAACAAGCCTTTCTGACTGCTCTAGTTTTCTCTTTTTGAAATGGAACTGAAGGCAAAGGAAGAAGGGTGGAAAAAAAAAAAAGAAAAGGCTTCAGGGACAGGAGGAGGGGAGGAGTGGGGGCAGAATGAGACAAGTTAGTTAAGGAAACTATGGTTGCTTTATGGTTCATGTTTAAATTATTCTTTATAAAGTCTAATTTAAGATTTAATCTTTCCTCTTTCTTTTTTTGTCTTTTTTTTTTCATTTAATGGTATTTTTGATCTTCTGGATCCAGGGCCCTCAGCGCTCCTCCTTGTGGTCTCAAGACTGAGGACAAGGAATGCCGACTTAGTCTGGCAGTGGGAACAAAACCACCTGCGTCGCCTTCCCCGGCCGACCCACACTGCCAACTCAAGAAGATAAAGTGGAGTCCTTCTGTGTTTGCTGTGCTTGTGAACGTTGCATGGACTTCTGACTTTCCACGTCTCTAAAATGTTTCTCAACCTGCAGGAGGGGGAAACGACAACGTTTACAGACGACCTCCGCATTGATTCTGAGAAAAACAGCTGTATCTAAAGAAGAATCACTAGAGCGAACTGATAAACCAGCTGCTGCTGCCGCTGCTGCTGCTGAATCTCACATTGTCACTTTACAGAGTAACACATTATAACAGAAAGGAAGGTTATGAAGGTTTACAAATCTTGTCTTAAATCACAAAAATATGTAGAAAAAATAGTTATTCTGATGATTTATTTATTATCTGGGCTGCTTCCAGTAGACATCAGCACTTACATGAACAAACAGTACGATAGTAAGGGAATGACTTCCACCCCTGAAAAACTCTGTTCAACAGAGTGAGCAAATCTAAAAAGCCAGTATCACATTAGGAGTTGAAAGCCCTGCACTCACAAAGGTGTTTTCAGACCTCTTGTCGGGTAAAGTTGGGTGGGGCTACGCTGGGAATTACAAAATGTCACCAAACTGTTTTGCACTAATGTCTTTTGCTCCACTTGATCGCACAACTTGTTATGTAGCAGCGAGGGCGGAGGAACTCTGTTAAATGGAGCGAAGGGAGGCAGGTGTGACAGTGAATCTCCATCAGCTGGGCTGTCAAACAGCAGCCGATGCTGCGTTGGCAGGGAGATTACATTATGCTTTACATTTCTACATTTAGGCACTTGATGTGGTGGCTTAATGCACTTGTAGCGACACTTAAATCAAGAAAGAAAGAAAAAAAAAAACTATCTTGAAACGAATCCATAAGCAATGCAGTTAGTGAAATAACAGACGGATATAAAACTATACTTACTATTTTGCGTACATGACTTAAAGCGCTTCCCTCTTTGCCTTTGCAGTTCTCAACCTGGTAAGGCGGCGAGATTACGACGTCGTCCATCACAATAATGTTCTTCTCCTGCCATTTACAGTCTTTGATGCTGCGGAGAGAAGTGAACATCATCTCATCTGCAGCTGAAAAGGTGTTTGTTTGTGAAGCAATCAGCGTAACGGTCAGAAACGGGCTTTTCCTTACATTTATATCAGCTAAATATTTTCAGCCGCCTGGCTACGACTGGCCAACACCTTAACACAAGCCTCCATTGACTATTTCTATGATAAATATGTTGAATAGTGGAATATTAACTGGCAGCAAAGTTAGGCATTCAAGGCATTTGTAATGGGGGGTGTGGCCACGTCAAAGAGAAACCAAGTTCTAACAATAGACAGGTTTCATTTTCCATGTTAAACATGGTCAAAAAAAGGAACAATGATGAAAATGAATTCAATGCTGATTCCAAAAGTCTTTGGATTTATTTAAATCCTCAACATATCGTGAAGGGACACACACACAAAAAAATAAAGACTTTACATGACCCTGAAACATCTGACTGATTTAACTCACAATCTACGCAGGTAGCGATGTGATGGCATAGAGGAGTTACTATTCATTAAATCGTGGTGTGACCACTGACTGATGTTGCATCTTTCCCATATCCTAGGAAATTACCCATAATATTTGTCCAATGATGGTCCGATACCGGGCTAAAACGGGAGCGGATCAGATACACGAGTAAAATCTGATCCCGTCAAACGTCTCGTACCGTAACGTGAATTTGACATGGTGACTTTAAATTTTTTTTCTTTTAAAATGGGCAGCAACAGATGAAATGTGGGAAATGATGAATCATGTTTTTTTCCAATAAAAGTGAAGTCAACAAAACTTTGTTTTCCTGTGAATGTGAAGTTATTCAGCTATTACAGGAAAATGCTTGGCAGGTACACCGAAGCAATAAAACAAGATGTGTTTTTGTGTCGGCAAAATATTTTGTGATCACTGAAAAGCAAAACTTAATTTTAAATCTCTTGTGCAATGACTTCTTTACGCAACCATTAAAACTGGTGTGGAACCAGCTCTTTACAGCGAAAACCTGACACTTGGTTGTACAATTCTAGGGCCTGACTGCATTAATTCTGTTTGTCAAACTGTTTGCTGGGTGCGTTTTTCTAGCTGGATGGTTACAGTTCAGGACGAGGCGAGTGAATAATCACACTAAGGCTTTCTCATTACATCCAGCACACAGTGCACCTAAAAAAATTTTAAAAATTAAAATAATAAAAAAGAATGCCATAAAATGTAAATGTCTGGGAGAAAGAATGATGTTTGGACTGTGATTTGTCACTGTCATATACACTGGGGAAAAAAAATAAAGGGCAAGGTATTAAACTGTATGTTGTATATACCCTTTACACATTTTATTCCCCCCACTAAAACATATTTTCTTTGCTAATTTCACGTTTTTTTCAGATCAGCAGTGTTTCCCTGCTGAGCGGTTGACTCTGTTTTAACAGATTTACCTGTATTTGCTCAGTTCCTACTAACCAAGGCCAGAACCTGAGTAAGGCCATGTTCACTGGGTACGGTCCTGCTCTAGCGGGACTTGCCATCACCTCTAATCATGTGGGGAGTGAGATATATTTTTGGAGGCAGGCAGAGAGTGTAAACTATGAATGGCAGGAAGAACTAGATGTATAGCTGCTCTTTCTGATTATGTCGGGATATTCCCGGCTTTATTTTCAACCGTGTTTGAATGCCCTCGGATCATCAATGTGTGTGTGTGTGTCGGGTTCAGTTGGGTTTTCCAGGGGTTGTTTCGGATCAGAATGTGAAGCGCTTTACAGTGAGTTAAGCCAATAACAAGAGGCATCAAATACTTGGAACATCTGCATCACCTAATCTTCTTAATGGCATACCCGGTGTTTATAACTGTCTGATGCTATGTATCGATGCTTCTGATCTTCACTGTACAAGCCTTGGATCCGGCTTAGCGGCTACCTGCCTGACCCCGCCGACCCGACCAGCCCCTGAGCAACATTATGAGAGTTCTTACGTTTTGTGAATAGTCTGGAATAGCTGTTGGCCCTCCACAGAAACCCCAGCACTGATTGCATAGGCTTGGGACAGCTTGTCCTCCTTTTCTGTCCGTGCTCGATTGGCAAGCTGTGAAGAGTTGAACAGAACAAAAGGCATTCTCAGCGTCACACGTCATTGGCTCTGACAGCTTTCAACCAGCGGCGGCTTCTTATGTTTTAATTGCAATAAGAACTAGTCGGTACAGTTTTCAGTTCTCTATTGTGCTGTGGATATGGGCTTAAAGAGTTGCCCCCCCCCATAGGTGACACTCTAGAAAGGGACTTGATTAATTGACCTTTATCGAATCAAATTCCAGGCACTGACCTGAAAACGTAATAATAGGGCTAAATTTACATTGACACACGATTTACTCTGTAGTACCAATGAAAAAGGAAGCATTTCTGAGCACTGAGTTTCCGGTTTTGTTGCAGTGTCCCAGTTCAGGGGCAGGACTCCCACATTTTCAGCCTTGTCACAGGCCGGTCTCATTTCTCAGGTTCCTCAAATGGAAATCATGAGAAATGCTGCCTCATCTTGCCCATATTCGAAGGACATATAGTAACCAGCTTATCCCTCTGAAGCCTCATTATCCCAGAAACCCATGAGCTGTTTTTCTTAGTGCATTCAGGTCATCCTCATCAAGGCACTATGACAAAATTATTTAATTACCAGGTATTGTATTCGCATAGTCACCCGTCCCTAGTAAACACACTACTTTGACTGGTTTTAAGATGTAAAACCCAACCTATAGATTTATGGTTTGTCAATCATGCGTTGTGATAATAAATCACAACCCCCTGGGTGTTTGAGGAAAACTGCCCAGTGGCAGACTTGTATTTTTTTTTTTTTTTTTTAACTTTAAAGCTAGTAAGGATCACCTGAACGCACCATTAGTTGTGTCCTCTGTGAGGCCAGACCAGGTTTGACCCCGGCCTTTGACCCTTGGAAGGGTAAGCCTACGATGGGCCACATCATTTGGAAATCCAGGCCCTGAACTGGGCCACGGCTCGGATAAAAACGACAAGCTTCCAGTTACATGTTTTTCAAGTTCAGCCTCACATTCACTTGTAATTTAAAACTTTCGATTTGTTTAGGACTATAAAATTTGTCGCTGCTGTCGCACTCGTTATCGTCAGCGGAGGCACAAACCGGCATATGTAGAAGAACAGAGCCGTAGAAGACAGACTCACCTTGCTAACATTCAGTGATGCTAGTGGGGGTGGAGTCTCGGTGCGGTCATTTATTATGTCCACATCAGAAACATAGGCTAAGTTGATCAGGATGACGTCGTTGAGGTTTGGCTTACCGCTGGAGGAAGCACATTCTTTGAAAAAAGGAGTCAAGTCAAGGCAACTTCATGACAGCGCATCACAACACAAACCTGATCCCCTGATGAACCCGAATCAACTGCCACTAGATAGGCAGCATAGAGAGGCTCATGACACAGAACTGTGGCTGGGCTGACAGACGGTGGATGGTGGTGACAGTTACAGCACGCGGCCACCAAAGGCAATGCTGCCACCTATAGTAACCACGGATGAATGAATGAAGACTTGCTAGAAATGGGCTGAATTATGTACAGCTTCTGCACACACAGGGCACCAAAGCAAATGTTCACTGATATTTTGAACAAACTTCCTTTGCATCTGAGTCCACTAAATCAAAACGCTCTTGAGTAAATTAACCGGTGGCAGCTTGGCACACATCTCAATAAAGTGAGGTGCCCAATGAATCAACTGAAAAGATCCGTGAGTTCCTGATCTTTAAAAGCCCTGGTCTCCTGCTGATTAAGGCCCTTCTTCATTTCCCTGAGATGAAAATTTTGGGAGAAATATCAGCAAAATTCTTAACCCATATTAAGAAACATGTGCAGGAAGTTAACGGGAAAATTGTTGTACATCTTAACACAAATAACAGGGTTTTTTCCCTCTTGACACCCTGACTGTCTGGGGGCCTCGAGGCACCGACCTCACTTGCCCCTGTGAGTTATGCAGACAAGGCCCGTCGGGTATGTTTTTGTGATCCCGGTGCACAACGGGCTTTTGCAATACTTTTTACTAATTTGTGGCATATTGAGGAAGTTGACTCTGACTGCCCTTTGATTTTTTTTTTTTTTTTAGTAACTTCATCCAGGAAAAAATAAAAAAAAAACCAATAAAACAAAAAGGAGCAAACTAGGTCAGAATTTGACCTGTTATGACAGTGATGTACGTGCCCTTAGAGTTTGACCTAAGTGGTAAAAATAAACCGGTCGGATTCTCAATGTCAAGTGTGATACAAGGCACAAATCACCATCGTCTTAGTTTCACTTTGAGTCAAATATTAAGAGACTACATTAAAGAAAGCATCACGAAAAACGGTCGGGCTTTTTTTTTGGTGCTCTGCCAGGCTTCATTAAAAACTCTTCGGCCCGTGGAGCGGATCATCCTCCCGGCGAAACCAAAGCGTCCAAAAGGTCCGGACAAACCCTCGGGCCCGGGATGCGAACCGCCGAAACCCCCCGCGCCGCGTCGACTCCATTCATTCGGTGTCCCACCCGACATCGTGGCCCCCTCGTCCCAGGACCGAAATCGGCGCAAGTCATGGGGTCGGACCAGCGTGCCACCGAAACCGTGTTCATAATACCCTCGCCCCGCGAAAGGGTGTAGACATGTTGGCCGGCGAGCTGGCGTCGGGTCGCGGTGGACCCGCGGTGCCCTGCGCCAGCCCGAACCGTGCCGAAACGAAAAGCCGCTGGTTCGCCGCTTTGCCGTCGCCGAAATGGGGACGAGACGCGGGGGGGGGGGGAGAGCTCGGCGGACGAGCCCGTGAATGCTAATACCCGTTAAATGAGCTAGTAGCGGCGGTGTGCGGCTGACCGAGACCTAGCATGTTAGCCGAGCTAAGAGCGGCTCGATCGTAGCGTGGAGGGCTCCCGGCGTCCATTCATCCCCGAAAGCTTTTTGGAAACGACCGTTAGCATCTCCGGATCGGGGGCAAACTACGGGGCGCAGGGCTGCGCAGGCGAGCGGCGGCGAGGGGCGCCGAGCGTCAGTTAGCTCGCTAACTAGCAACGGTCTGTGCCTGTTGGGAGCGCACAGCCATGATGCCTTACAGCGGCCGTTGCCAGATAGTGATCCATGTTGAGGTCCGGCAATACAATGAGTGGATTCAAAACACATGCGCCTCCTAACGCGCGGCCGTGAAGCCGCGAAACGAGCCGGCGACGCCGACGGATCCCCGTCGGATAAGACACGGACGGGCAACCGGCCCCCGGAGGAAAATATTTTAAAAACGGCCAAAGATGTGTGGCTCAGCCGCCACCAATTACGCCTGCGCGGATCACTATTTGACATATTTTCGGTTACCCTACAGGCCCTTGCAGCCAGGCAGGCCAGCTAGCGATCCGCCGCCCCAAACACACAAAGGATACTCAGGGTTAACATCTTGGACTGGTAGTCAAACGCGACTACTTCTCCTTGCAGACGTTGGCCCAAGCAGGTGAGGCAAGAGACATGGCTCCCGACGCTGAAATACTCCCCCGGTCCAGGAGCCGCCATCTTCTCCGCCAGGAAACCGGAGCGCCTGCCTTACGTAAAGCGACGCGATGTCGTAGGGTGACGCCGCCCGGGGCGTGTCGAGGGACGTAGCGCGGTGCTCGTTTTATTCGGGCGTTTGGACGCATGTGAACAGTTTAATCCGTTTAACCTCGCGTCGTGTCGTCGAATATTCGACCAGACGTCGCTAATGTCGAGGCGAATGTGACATTATTCCATTAACTGAGGTAGAAAGTCGGGGCTTTGTCTCCCGTTCAAACCAGCGGGACCGCGCTCCGGTCGCGGAGCTCCCCCTGTCGGTGATGCGAATGTACTGCGGGCTATGCTGCAGCACATCTGTAAGGGCAGAACAGTCAAGATCGCGTTCTGCTTTTTACCTACACATTTAAGTGCGTGTGTTTTAAGGGGGGGGCGCAGGGATGGAGGCGGTTTATACACAAGGCATCTGGATGGCCGAAGCCCTCCAGGAGAGGACGAGGAGTCAGGAGAACTTCTGGCTGGTCGTCACTCATATCGGAGACCCCAAAGCAGCCTTCCTGCTCCTCTTTCCTTTCACCTATTTCACCAGCAAGCGAGCCGGAGTGGCGGTGCTCTGGGTAGCAGCTATATCGGAATGGTTAAACTTGGTGTTTAAATGGTAAGGAGGCCAGGATTAAAGTTTCAAACGGGGCTCTAATGTTTGGCTTTTACCCCACCACCCCCACCCCACACCCCCCTGGCCAATTCAGTTACCTGTAGCCTCCTAGCATGTAGCCAGCTAACGTTAAGCTTCCTTCTCAAATCAAAACCGGTGTCAATTTAATGTAACGTCACATACAATCATTGTTATTTCAAATGATTATTTTCAACAATGACATCAGACATAATCTTATATTCTAGTCTGTTGACGTCGAAGCTTCCGGGACAATGAATGCAGTCCGACCCTATGTACCGTCCGATTTGAAACAGACATCCGCGGAACCTTTTATAATCGCAGTACAGTCTGGTTGTACATGTAGTGACATTTTCCCCAAAGATGTATCAGTAAGAAAAGGGAAAAGATTTTTGGATCACATAAACCTACAGGGTTTAAATATCAGATAATTTAGAAGATATCAATGATATAAAAATGGTTTTCGAGAGAACAAAAGTATAAATCAAGTCAAGGTATTTGTAGAGCACATTTGAAAACATCAAATGTTAAATAAAGAGGAATTTAAAATACATAATCATTAAAAAAATAATTAACAGATAATTCAAAAATATGTAACTAACAGTGAAAATATATAGGTACATAGGTTAAGGTTTAGAGACAAAAAAAAAGAATTCATGTTGTCATGATAGTTTGGGTAATTAAAAAAAAAAAAGTTCCATCAGAAGATTACATGTAGTGTCTAACATTGATGCATTAAATAATGACATCTTGGTAGGATATATAGGATAAAGTAAAACCTACAGGGATTATTATAGAATGCAAAGGTCTGTCAGAGTCGGAATATACAGAGTTAGGTTTAGGAGAGAAGAGATATTTTGTCAAGATTCAGGGTAGGACATACTAGATTTAGTGCAATATTATACGGCATATGAATAAGTATTAGATAAATGTGAAGGTTGTAACTGTAAGAACAGTATCAGTAGGTGATGCAGCACTGCAGGTTTTTGTAAGTTATGTGTTTTTAAATGTTTTTTTTCCAGGCTGCTGTTTGGAGAGAGGCCATTCTGGTGGATTGGTGAATCACGTCTATTTGTCAACAAGCAGCCCAAAGTTCACCAGTTCTCATCCACCTGTGAAACCGGGCCAGGTCAGAGGTCCTCAAAGAAAAATATAACAAGCAACTGTAGATAGTACACTTACTTACTCTAAAGCTGGCGTCTGTCTCTCAGGCAGTCCGTCAGGACATGCGATGGTGACGGCGGCCGTCTGGTGGGTTGTTGTTTCCTCACTGGGATCATTTCTATACAACCGCACTCACAGGTAGGCTGCCTTTAAAATAGACAGATATGTTGCTATGGCTTTAAAATTAGCAGATAAAGAAACTGGAGGATAGCAGAGCTATATATATTTTTTTGAATCAATCTCTTCCTCTGTGCTGCCAGTGTGGTATTATCGGCTGCTCCTTACCTGCTCTATGTGTTGATGCTGGTGGCCGTTGGAATCTCCAGGATCTTCATCCTCGCCCACTTCCCTCACCAGGTCGTTGCTGGCTCCATTACAGGTCTGTATACAGCATCATGTACAAGAGGAAATAAGGAGTATGGGCGGGCTATATGAATTAAGGTAATTTTACATGAAAAAAAATATATGTATGAAGTATATCATAATCACTGGACAGTATTGGCTATTTTTGGCTAACCGACTCAGTTAAATAACTGACAAGTACTAATTAGCGTTGATGTAAAAATCATATGAATCAAGAATTACATACGATTATCTGCCTACATGCTTTTGAAAAATCTCTGACACGTGAAAAAAAATGTATATTGTCTAACGGAATATATAAAGATATCATGGAGATGATTCATGACGGCAGTAAAAATTCAAGAACATGCAGAATTAGTTTTTTATTGCAAATCTGAATTCACTGATTTATTTAAAATGCTCAGGTTTCATTCTGGGGATTGTCCTGAGCCGCAGAGTCCCAGAAGGTCGCTCCCTGCTGTTCTTCTTTAGCCTCAGCATTGTTCTGCTGCTCGGTACCCTGATGCTACATGCCGGATTACAGCAGCTGGGAATCGACCTTTCCTGGTGATGCCTCCTCTTTACTATATTCATATATGTTATGTTCATGCTATGTCAGGTTTTGCTGCCTTGACTGGACATATTCTATTCCACAGGTCTATCGCTTTGGCTAAGAAATGGTGCAGCCGCGCCGAGTGGATCCGTTTAGATACGGCCCCGTTCTCCTCTCTGACCCGAGACTGTGGGGCCCTTCTCGGTTTGGGGCTGGCCCAATACTGGAGGCCCGGAGGTTGGTCTCTGCCTCGTGCTCCGCGGGCTCTGTCGCTGGCTATTTCATCCATGGGGCTATACCACGTGAATCGTCTGCCTCTCCCGGTCCGACCACAAGGTCTCTTCTATGGCCTCGTCTTTGTCAAATTCGTCATAGTTCCTCAGATTGTCATGGTGCTCGTACCTGGACTGGTTCACCTTTTCACACGCAAAAAGAAGAGGGACTAGAAACTGTTTTTCTCTGTCTACAGGTGTATTTCACACCCATGAGGACTACTGTTAACACTTAAAAGTCTATTTTATGTATTTCATGAGTACAGTTGTGGGTAAACGCAGGAGTTAATCACTCCATATTGCTTTTTTTTCTCTTAAATTTCAACTGGCAGGTGTCCTTTGTTTGTTCTTTAATTTAATTTTTTTGTATTTTAATGAGAGTACGTGGGCCTTAAATGAGCAGAATGTAATAGATTTTTTGATTACTGCACATTTACATGTAAGTACTCTTATAGTCATAGCTGTCGTAAATGCTGCAGTATTTTTGCCAGATTATTAGCTTGTTGAAAGGATTATTGTGGGAAAAGTGCAGTTTTGAGGTATAGCGCATCAAAAAAATATGACATGATTTGAAATCTTCTCGGGCAGAAACCAACTGTCGGTCATTTGTTCTCATTATTTTTATACAATGTTTTGTTCCCCAGACCTTCATCAGGGGATAGATGAGATTCATCAGATGGAAAAAGATGGCACCCTAATGCAGGCTTGAGGACCAAAATGTCAATAAAGTGTGTGGGACTAGTTGGCCGACTGGAATTCTTCTTACTTCTTAGATCCTAAAAACCTGTTAATACGAATGTTGAAAAAAAACCTTATAGCAGCTGTGTCGCAAAAACGTGATAAAATGGCAGAAGTTAAAGTGGCAATCTGGAATATCAGCCCTGGTTTATTTGGTGATGCCTGTAGTTACTGGTGGTAACAGCAAATTGAGTTTAATGCCACAGGTCAAAGAATTCTGAAGGCAGCTAAACAAATTATTGTCCTTTCAATAGAGATGTCAGGCAATGATTTGCCTTTTCCCATCATTCTGTGAGCAGCCATGATCCTGACTTGATCCTGACCCTGTGAACATCAGGGCACAGTGACAGGACTCGGTCATCTGGCTGAGAAGATGGAGGCTCACAGCCCGTCGCCTGCAGCTCCTCCTCTAACAGCGTCACTGGGGCTGCTCCGTCGCTCCCTGCAATATTTCAAACTGATCTTTGTCTAAAAAATAAACAATATGGCCGCTGATTTATTTTGTAGCGGTACTTTTGAACAATAGCAGTAAGTGCTGAGCTCACAAACACACTGCATCCTCTTTGACCGCTTCATAACAAAAGTCAACCCGTGATTCAGCAGTTAAATGCTTTTAATGTGAAGCCGCAGTGGCAGGAAATGTTTCAGTAACTTAATACAGTATTTTTTCACGTGAATATCGCCACAGACACCCGGTTCCTAATACTGAAAAATATATAAATATTGTAATACTTTCATCAGTGGGTCATAGGTTCAGTCAACATTGTCTTATCTCATTCAACAACAGATACTGACTTAGCAGGGATTTATTTAAATTAAAACCTTAAGAGATTGCCAGTGTAAATTCTGTGTGTAATTCAACAGCTTAAAGACTGAGATGGACCATTTCCTGAAAGTAGCACCGGGTTCTGGTTTTACGAGTATTCATGTTTGGGTTAAAAGGTCAAGAGATGTATGATGATGTAATTACATAATTTTTTTATGTAACATAAATAACAGTCCCATGCAATCAAACCAATAGCGGAAACATTAAAACTGCTAAAATTCATACTTTTACCAGTAACGATGGATGGTCATTTGGGACGGTGTCACCTGACTCCGACTCTGCAGGTTCCTCAGCTCCATAGAGCATTTTAGCATCCTTCAGCTTTGTTTTGGGTTTCACGGCCCACGACTCCACGGTTTTGGTTCAGTCTCGCCGCTGTCAACCACGTAGCCTTCAGACAGGCCGCTTTTGAAAACTTTATAAAAACATGTTAGTGATGTGTCTAAAGTTTGTTCTGTTGTTTAAAAATTGTGAGATTCACAAATATTTTATTTTTTGCAAGGTATTGGATTGCATTCGATTGTAAAGATGTTTATTATTGTGTTCACACGGGGCTGTTGTATGTGGTTATGTTGACCCAAATCATCTAAAAATAAATAAATTACATTTATATGTTAAATGCACATAATGAGTAAAATAAATAACCGACATGCAGGGCGTTTCAGTTGGTAACCATTTATAAATATGTTCTTTTTTCCCCCCAAATACATGTTTGACTGTACAGATTACAATCAGTTATCATGAGATAAAAACACATTCTTTTTATTGTTTTTAATTAAACTTTTTATCACAGCGATCTGAAAGCTCACATTTACAGACAAGAGAACTCTGCTCAGCAAGCAAATACATTAAAAATAAAAAGGACCTTTCCCTTTTGTCTGGCGAAGTTTGAGGAAAATGATAAGGACAGTTCAGGGATAGCGCTCTCTTCCTTATCCGGATCCAAACGCTCTGTCGCGCACACACCAGAGCCAGGACACTGCTATACATGTTTCTGCTTGAGCTCATGGAAAGAATAGAACATGCATCAGACTATGTACAGCAAACTAATATACACAGACAGCTTGAAACCACACGCCCTCAAAGATCCTGGACCGAGAGAAGTCTCCTTTAAATTAAGTATAGTACATTTCATACCTTCATTTCTGCAAAGATAAGTAGGGCAACTCTCCGGTGGCGGGTGAAACTGAGGATGAAACCGGGAGACAGCCCGGAAGAACCATCTCGCTTTAGATATTCTTTATCTAGAACCAAAATAAAATGTTACAGACAAATGGTCTATAACCACTCGCACATATACAAATAACTTGAATATTCTCATTATTCCATGTTCTTTCTTAGTCAAACTCCAAATGTGGAGTTTCTAGATACTGAAATGTCAGTCGTGTATTTTTTTTATTTATTGTTTTTTTGTTTTTTTTTTGCAGTAGATTCCACTTATTTTCAAGACGTGTGCAGGACCAGTGGATTAGACTGGCTCATTTGGAGTTAGAGGGTTTTGATGTTTATATATATATACATATATATATACACACATATATATATGTATAAATATATATAATTTTTTTTTAATGATTACTTAAATTTGATCAGCCTCGTTAAAACAAACTTTTGCTTTAACTAACAAACCCAAAGCCGGACGGAGCGGAATATCTGAGCCAGTTATTTACAACTTGTGCTAGAAAGTCTATACATCTTCGCCCGTTTAAAAACATTGTTTGCTCTTCATATTAGTCATTCATCGCTGCTTTTGTAAATCATATAATAATTATAATAATAATAGTGTCTATGATAGTCTTGTATCACCGGCCAGAGAGTCTGGCCCATCACACACCCACTTTCTCCAAATTCCCCAGTCGCAACAAACACAGTAAGTAAAATACATAAAGTGCACCCTTAGTTAAGAACTTGACAGGCATTTTTAGTGCAGAGGTGGCTGGAATAAAAATGCATCGTGGGTAAAAAGAAAACAGCACACAAAAAAAAAAGAGAATGCAGGAGAAAGGGGGAAAACGTCTGTAACAGTGGTTCGTGTATGAATTTGCTTGATTTAGTCGCTGAGCACTATCCACGTTAACCCATCTCTAGCATACGCTCTGTGCGTTCTACTCTCTCCTATGAACATACAGGGAGGGACAGAGGCGGACTTTGATGCTCATGTGCCACATGATCACTCACCACTGGAATTAAAAAAAAACCCAAAACATTAAGATCATGGATCATGTCGCCAAAGATTCAAACTATAAACACTTTTATTGCACTCGAGGCCTTTTTTTTTTGTCTAGCACAGCAATCTGTCCTCAAAACAAGAATAAAGAGTTGTGCAAAAAAAAATTAAAAATAGAACCATATGAGATTGTGCATTAAGTGATTCAATGCTTTGTTTATATAAGCAGGTGGCTCCGCAAGTATCCAACTGATGTCCAGACCAATATGTCAGAAAGAGTTAAGAGGTCTGTGACATGGGAATGATACTAAAAAAGAAATACAGAAAAATCACAACTTAGGGGCCTGAACCTCAGTAATGAGGGAAGTGACTGGTTTCAAAACTGATTTAACCGACGGGAATCGCGTAGGTGTGGGGGCCGTGTGCGACAGTAGGAATTTCCAATGGATCCAAGGATTTTAACGCCAGTTCGGAGCTTGACTTAAAAAAAAAAAAACGCACTTTCTAAATATCTGGGTATCATTTGATTCTGTAGGTGTTTATTAACTCAGAGCTGCATCAATTTGTCGATCGACTGATTGAGAGAAAATTTACTGGCAAGTATTTTGATTATCAATTCATTAGTTCAGTAAGTTGTTTTTTTGAAAGCAAAAATAGCAGGTTCACAGGTTCTCTCTTTTTTCCAATTGAATAATCCGCTGCTCTTTCTATTTTATGTCATTGCAAACCTAATATCTTTGGGTTTTGGGCTGTTGGGTAGACAAAATGTCGTCCCGGTCTCATGAAACTTACACTGGGAACAATCGTACCAATATCTGACATTTTGCAGGAGAAAAAAAAACAAGATTAATCATTAAATGACATGTTGCAGCGTAGAAAGCATTCTTTTGTGTTAAACCACGGCAAAACCTTTTTTTATTTTGACACAATAAAGGTAATAATGTCATCCAAAGTTGGTCTGTGCCCCCCCCTTCCTCTTTCCTTACCCCTGGTTGTTTTTTTTCCACATCCGTGTGACTAGCAGTGGGACACAAAGGCAGGGTTAACAGAATACAATTCAAACGCAAACTATGCTTTGTTTTATTTCTATGTACAATATATAACTTAATTATAAATATTGTCATTTTTCTCTAAGTACTGAGTTGTTGAGCCATTTGTATTTTTCTGAGCAATGTACAGTATTGAACATATAATATTGTATTACATAGAATAGAGCCTACTAGCAACCTTGGTTAAGAGCACACTTTGAAAGAACAGAAGATGGATACAGAGTCCACGAGTAGAGTCCGATGATTCGTACTTTGCGGACCCGCGGTCCCGCCAGTCGTGTTCACCCGAGGGAGCTTTTGTGCCACGCAATCGTTTTGGAAGTGCACTGGTCTTTGATTCGGTATGAGATCAGAACTTAGGACCCTCCTGTTATCCTACCTGTGCGCAGAATAATGATAATGAAATAATCGCTTCACTGTTACTTATGCTTTTCTTATAAGATAACGTCTAATACCCTAAGTGTGTGTGTGTGTGTGTCTGTTTATGTGTGTGTGTGTGTTTGTGTGTGTGTGCATGTGTGTGTGTGCCGGCTGTGCGGTGCGTCCTCTCCGACTGGATCCGTCTCTCGCGAGTTCTTTGAGACAAGTTTGTCCGTGTCACATGTACAAGGGTAAGCGGCGTCTGCTGTTTGAGCTCAATAGTGTCCCCCTCCGACACGCCCAGTCCGAGCGACCGGCCGCAGGCGGGCCATCACACGTTAGACTCCACGAACGGTCTCTTTGGTTTGATGGGGGAGGTGGGGCCTTGGGTGCGGGAGTCGCGCGAGAGCTGGCGGTACATGTTGTCCTGGTAGGCCTGTGCCACGGGCAGAGTCCTCGCCACCTTCACGTCCGGGTAGGTGGGCACCTGGCTGACCCGCTCCAGGATGTCCCCGCTGCCGCGGGAGCCATTGGCCAGTTTGCCCAGCGACGGCGGTTGGGCCTGGGAGTAGTAGTCCTCCTCCAACAGGTGTCCGTTTTGGGCGTTGTTGGTCTTGTTGTAGTAGGCGATGTTGCCCAGTGAGGCGGGGGGGCTGTAGGTGGAGCCTTGCTGGACCAGCTGGCCAGGCGAGGTGGGGCTGATGGCGGAGTCCATGGACGTCATGGCCCTGGACCGCGAGGGCTGGTGCAGGTACTGCTGAGTCCGCGCCGTCTTGTCTATGATGCCCATGAAGGGCGTGTTCCGAGAGCGGGTGGTCTCGCCCTGATACAGCCCCCCACCGCCCTGCGAGGGGGAGATGGGCGAGATGTCATCGCAGGTGCGCTCGTATGTGGCCTGCAGGGGGATCTCCATCTGCTGGATGGAGGAGGAAGGCCGGAAACCTGGCGCTAAATTCGAGGTGGATCCAGTCGAGATGTTGTTGCTGGAGGGGGAGAACCGGAGGCCTACGCTCTGAGAATGGATGAGAGGCCTGGGTGTGGGCACATGCTGCTTCATCTCAGTAGTATTGGCACTGACAGGGCGTCTCACCATATGTGGGATCTCGGGGGAGCCCAGCTGGCAGGGGGGCAGGGCATTGGCGCGCTCCAGCACGTGCTCGGAGACCGGGTAGTAGGCGGCCGACTGGCTGCGGCTTATCTGAGGCGTCTGGCTGTAACGGATGCCCCCCGGGCCCCCGCTGCTGGCGCGGTAGGCAGAGGAGGGGCGCTGGGGTAGCTCATCCTTCAACAGGCCGGACTCCATAACCCCTCCTCGGCCGCCGTGCTGACAGAGGGCCCCAGAGCTGAGGCTGGCCTGGACCTGGGGCATGGACCGTCCATCCAGGGAGGGCTGGTACACCAGCCGGCTCTCCACGTCCACGGAGCCCCCTTGGTAGCGGCCGCCCATGGAGTGGCCCATCTGGCCGCCGTAGCTGCTGTTGCCCATCACGTTGCTGGGCTGGTTTGTGCGGACTATTTGGGCTATAGAAGGCTGAAGGCGAAGGCCCTGGGCTTGGTGGTGCTGGGAGGACAGAGACGGCTGTGAGCTGAGCTGGAACGAACGCTGGCTGCTCATTTTCGAGAGGGGGGATTTGGGTCGGCCGGGGAGCTGCTCCGTCTGGTAGCGCACAGGCGACCCCGACTGGGACCTGTACAGACATACGCTCTCCACCGGCGGACTGGCTCTGTACTGGGCAGCCCGACGTAAAGGGGAAGGCGGTGGGCTCTGGTGATCCATTCCCTGACCCCCGGTACCCATGGGAGGCGGGCTGAAGCGGTAGGATGGCTGATGCACCGGGGAGGTGTGAGGGGGGCTGTGTCGATAGTGGGAGTTCTGATGTGTCGGGGACAAAGAGGGCGATGTGGGCTGGTACGACCCGCGGGTTGGAGAGGACATGGAGGAGGAGGTGGGGTGGTATTCGTAGGGCTGGCCCATGGGTGAACCTCCCACTAAGTAGATCTGATCCGGATGCGTGGGGGAGAGCGGCGGGCTCTGAATGATGGGAAGGCTGGAGGGATTGGTGAGAGACTCGGGCGGGGGCAGACCCATAGACATGGCCTCCAGCTCCTGCTCCAGGTAGTCCTCGTCCTCAAACAGGTCCTGGACGGGCTCCATGTCCTCCAGGCGGGGCTCCGGGGGAGGGGGCAGAGGCATGGACAGGGACAGGGACTCCTCCTCTTCCGGGGGAGGCGTAGGAGGAGGGGAGGGAGGAGGCTCCAGTTCCAGGTCCTGCTGCTGGTGCTCCTCCTGGTTGAGCTGGCGACACTCCTCCTCCACCCTCTGGAGCAGCCGCTGGATCTCGCGGTTGTTGGGGCACTGCTTTATGGCTTCATTCAAGTCCTCTAAGGCTTCAGGAAATTGTCTGGAAAAAAGAAATATTAGAAAATATTATTATTGTATTTTCTGTTAAAAAGTCATCGCTTTCCATAATAGTCTAATTGAAAATATTATCAGAACCATATGGAAGAGCATATGGGAGTCTCCATGCAAGTATCCGAGTGAAGAACGTTGCTGCAGAGATTATTTCACTCTGACCGTGATGTGTGGGGCGGTAAGAGGCGGGTACCTGCTGCTACGCTTGGCGCGAGCCCTGGCGTAGTACGCTTCGTACGATTTTGGTTTCAGCTCGAGTGCCTTGGTAGCAAACTCCTCAGCCATCCCAAAGTCCTGGAGAGACGGAGGCGGAGGAGAAAACTTAGCGAGCGGCACAAAAACGTACACCGGACACGCAGGAAAACACAGTCAGTGGGGTATCTTCATTATCCTGGGACGGACGAAACCGTCTGGCTATTTCATGCGATAAATGTCTCAAAAGTTAATCTGACGCAGACTTACGTTCATTTTCCTCCGACATCGGGACAGGTTGAGGAAGAGCGATACTTTGAGTTCCCTGAATGTCTTGAGGTCCTCGCTGAAGCCTTCGCGTGGAAACTTTTTGAGGGCGTACTGATAGCGCTGCGCTGCCTCCTTCACCTTCCCCTTCTGCTGGGCAAACAGAAAGGGGCCTGGTTATCGTTTCGTTCACAGCACATTAAAAAAACTCATTTATATAATATTTCTGTGCTTAAAAATTTATCGTGTGCCAAAAATTTCAAGCAGGACTGTACATGCAGAATCGTGGTTAACTTTACTTTTCTCCCTTTTCCATAATAGTCTGCGGGAGAGTCTATATAACTTATATCCAGTGACCCAAACAGTAACGGATCAGATAACTCCCTGCTGGAAAAGTATCTTTAAAATTGACGTTTAAAGGATATTTGCCACATTATCACACATTATCTATAATTCACTCTATGTAATATGAACGGCTCAGGGGCTGCTGCTTGACCTTGTAGAAACTGTCCCCCTCCTCGATGAGTTTGCTGAGTAGGATGATCATGATGTCGGGTTTGGAGGTGGCCATGGCCCACGTGGCTGGACCTGGGTAACACAGGAAGGAGCAGATGAAAAAAGAAAAAAAGAAAAAGAAAAAGAAAAACCACAGTGAGAAAGACACGGCAGTAGGCAGGAGAGGAGGAAGGAAGGAGCGACTGGGAGTCACACTACACACAACAAGAACAACGGGGATGAGGACCACAGCCGAAATGGGGAATGGATGAGAGGAAAAAAAAAGTCAGGCAATCCACTGCAGAGGGAAGATCACAAAAATGTGCTCTGAAACCCCCGTGAACACTGTGAACTCGCTATGGAACATCAGACCTGGGTCAAATACTATTTGCCAATAATTATGAGCCTCTCTTTTTTTTCTTTTTAATCCTGCTGGGATTTGCAGAGGGCTGATAGTTGTTTTTTTTTTTTTTTCCCCCTAAGCTGTGTGCGGAATGAGCACATTTTGTATTTTCCTCCGACGGCTGATTAAAACGAGCTTTAGCAATTATCTGCAAATATGCTTTGGCCCAGGCAAACCCAGTGTGGATGTACAGTACAATTAAAAAGGAAAAATAAAAATAAAATTACACTGTCATCTCTTCTATATTGAGACACATTTTCTGTCTTGTCAAGAAGTGCAGATGTACTGTAATTCTTTTGTGCTACGGACTAATTCAGGGGTGTGATCAAGAACAGGAAAAAAAATTTAAATAAATAAAGAAGCAGAAAAACGCTAATCTCCCAAAAAGCAAAATAAAGCTGTGTGTTTAAAGAGAAAGAAAAAAAAACTTGATCTCTGCAGACAGTTTTATGACTGAAAGAAAAAAAAAATCCCATTGACTGAAACTGATGTGTATGTTCTGCATCTGCGCAACAGCAATCCCTGACACATGTACACACACACCACAAAGATGAAAAGGGGGGGGTCTTGCACAAGGAGACACGAGGGGTAGGTACAATAAACAAAAGAGGCAAGCAGGAGGGATATATAAATAGATATATATGTATAAACAGGGCTCTGCAGGCGTTAGCTGTCCTCGGTGGTGGTGGTGAGGGGAGGGATGCTGCTGACTGGCCTAGCTGACACCGAGGCGTCGTCTGGGAGATGAACGATGCACAGTACAGTGGTTCTAATCACCTCAGTCTGCGGTGGCGGTTGGTACGGGGAGGGGGGGGGGTGGTTACAGATACATGCATTTCCGCTAAGACGCCGCCACGCAGAGTGCTACTGAGGGGCTTCCGTCATGCATCTGTGGAATGGAAGGTCAAACACCTTGAGTGCGACGTACAGGCTGAGAGGCCGGGCATGCGGTCATTAACCACTCGAACGTTAGCATCTACCTCTAGGCAATCCCCGAACTGCATCGCTCTCAGTGCTAATACCTTTCCGTGTTATTATTTGTCAGTGTGAGAAGGTTTTTTTGTTTTTTTTTGTTTTTTTTTTTCCCCGAAGCTAAGCTGGCCTGCCGACACTTAGGACGACACAGACAACACAGAGAGAGGAGATAGAGCTGTCAAAATGCCTGGTGGGGTGAGAAGTCGACAGCCTTGGCTTTACCTCGGGGCCGACTGGGCAGCGTCTGACATCCTGGGGCCGGAGAGAGAGAGGCGGGGGGGGGGCAAGAGTGTAGGGTGGGGAGGGAGGGGGAGGGAAGGGGAGGGAAGGAGGGGGGGGTCATGAGCAAGGGAGAGGAGCATAAGTGGGAGGGCAGAGGAAGGAGGGGGGCCAGAATTGCCAGAGAAAACAGGGGGGTGTGGGAGTTGCGTAGGAGCGAGAGGAAAGAGAGAGGGAGAGAGAAACAGCGGGGAGGGTGAGAGAGAGAGAGAGAGAGAGAGAGAGAGAGAGAGGGAGGTGATGGTGATGGTGGTGGTGGTGGTGGTAGAGGAGGAGGAGGAAGAGTGAGAAGAGGAACACAAAAAAAGCAGCAGTGAGAAGCAAAGATAAGTGCCTCGGCAAAAAAAGAGAAAAAAAAAAAAGAAAAGAGGAAACAAACACCGCAAGCGCTAATAACAACCTGTCTCTGGGCAACCGCGGAGAGAGAGAGAGAGAGAGAGAGAGAGAGAGAGAGAGAGGACGGGATCGAGAGAGATCAGGAGCCATAGAGACGAATGGAAGAAGGCAGAGATAGGAGAACATGACAGAGGGAGGGTGGGAAAGAGAGAAAGCAAAAAACAGCACAGCGGCAACAGTAGTACAATAAAAAGAAACACGCATCAGAGCCATAAATAGCTGAGGAGAAGCAGCACGGTGTGGCAGCGGTGGTGGTGTTGGCGGCGGCGGCGGGAGGAGGGGGGGGCGAGAGGGGGGGGTGGATGGCATACAGTAGCAGGAAGTGATTTAGAGCTACTAGGAGACACAAAACCTGAATCCATGGTCCATTACAGTAAAATGCTACGATGCTCTATAATAACCAGGAGGATAGGGTGGAATAAAAAGAGCGAGAGAGAGAGAGAGAGAGAGAGAGAGAGAGAGAGAGAGCGAGAGCGAGCAAGCGTTTTCTTTGGATTCTCCCTTTATAGTCTCTAATGCAGCTCTCATGCTTGAATCCTTTTCAACCAAAATACAGTATCTCACTTCACGGGCAGGCCAACGGCCTTTCGCTACGGGGCTACAGGGCAACGGCGCTGCTTTTAGAGGGGGGGGGTCCCTTTTTCCGTGCGCTCCGCGGCGGGCTCGCTCCGGTTCCATCCGCCGGGGCCTTACCTATCTTGGCTCCTTTCTTGAGCAGGGCGACCACCACCGACGTGTTTCTGCAGCCCACCGCCCTGTCGAGGGGACGCATCCCGCTGTAGTCTACGTGCTCTATCATGGCCCCGTGGTCGACCAAGAACTGGACCTGAAAAGGTGAGGGGGGGGGTGGCGTGTTGAGAACAGCTGGAGAACTTTCAAAGAAAAATCACCGGGAAAAACACACGCATCTCTTTTAGCTGGGCGCCGAGTCCAACTGTAAACTGTGAGTTATGTCCGCCATCTGCTCCAGACTGCGGTGAGAACTTTGTCTTTATTACTTTAAGACAAACACAATATTTCAAACCTACATTGGCTCCTTGTTGGGTACAGAGGAATCAAAACGGACTCAGGTGTGCATCGCTGAAGAAAGAGTCTCGGTCACACCCGTAGTTGCCGTTACAGCCAGCTTGATAGCTGCATATGTATTGTACATTAAATGTTGTGTACTTGATGTAATAAAGAAGAAATTAAAAAAGAAAAAAGACGTCATTTAGGATACAGAAGTAGTTTCTCAGCGTCCAGGTTGGCGTATTCAGATGTGCAGAGGTTCAAAACCCAAAGATATTCAGTTTATTATCAAAGAAGTTTGAGAAAATCGTATTAAACAGAGAAGCTGAAGCTAGCGAGCATAGAGTATAGACGCAGTTGAAGAGTTGCAGACTTGTTTTATGCCGATAGGGCTGTTGGTCATGTAACTGTTGCAGATCCAATTTTTGTTTAGGCCTATGATATAGGTGATAATAATATATCACATCTTGCTTTATTTCAATTTATATTTGCAAGAAAATGTATAATTTGTTGTTATGGAACGTCAAAGGGACAGGAGGGACACGAAACACTGGATTGGTAATTTGTCTTCTAGGCTCCAGTGATGAAAACATATATTTACAATAGCTGAGATTTTTTTTATGCGACACCCTAGTTTCACTACCAAGACCTAAACTTATCCTTTTTTCTGTTTCTTACATTGAGGAACACGAACGTTCTTCTACAAAACCTTTTTTTAATTAAATGTAGAAAGAGAAGCCAAAGTTCAGAAATATTTAAAGACAAGCAAATAGTCAAAACTGGCAAGAAATTATGACTTTAATAGGAAAAAAGACTTGATTCCAGCTTTGGGTACTTCACAGTTTTTTTTTGACACGATTCAGTCGTCTGAAGGTTCAATGCTCAGCCCTTTTCTTTATAGATCTACGCCCCACACACAGACACAAACACACTCAGCTCACCACTTCAGAGTCGCCGTAGAACGCCGCCAGGTCGAGGGGCGTGCGTCCGTTCTTGTCCGCGTGGTCGGTGGCGGCTCCGCTCTCTACCAGGCAGCGGACGACGGGCAGGTGGCCTTTCAGACAGGCCCAGCTCAGAGCGGTCAGACCCTCCTTGTCCATCAGAGACAGAGAGGCTCCTGTGGGGGGGGGACACAGTGACTGTCGCTGATTTGATTTGGCTCTAATGACGGGTTAACATCGCCCAAAACCTGTGGTTACCCTCTTTTTCATTAGTGCGCTCACTGTGTGTTTTCTTACGGCTTTTAGACAAGGTAAACATTACATATTTAAACAGGGATTCCAGTAAAAACATGCCGAGCCGCAGCGTGATGACTGGAATTTAGAGGATGTTTCTAAAAAGACAAAATTTCAGTCCCATTAAATCTCAGAAACCTTTAACCTGAGCATCCACTGATATTTTGATTTATATACTCTCCTACTTACATCACCATCAGATTTAATATACAAAAAATCAACACAAATGACTGCATGGATTCATCTCCTCAGCTGATAATTCATTGAACATCTGTTGAAATATTTATTTTATTAAAGGAACTTTGGAGAATCTTCCTATTTATGTACGTATTCATGCTTGTGTTTACAATTTACAGTGCCCTTTTTAAAAGAAAATTAAAATCTTGGATACGATCATTTACCTTGAGCTAGCAGGAACTCCACAGTTCCCAGGTGTCCCTCCGAGGCGGCCATCATCAGAGGGGTGCGGCCCTGCTTGTCGGCCAGGTTGACGTCGGCGCCGTGCGTGAGCAGGAGGTCCACGATCTAAAAACACAGCAGTACAGCGCCCGTTGTCATTATGTTACATCGAACGGACGCCTTACCTGCTTGGCGTCTGTGGGATGTAGAAATGACGACCCACCTGCCAGTGTCCCTGTCGGACGGCGCTGAACAGCGGGACGATGCCGCGTCGGTTGGGCTGGGCCACGGCCGCGCCCTGCTCCAGCAACAGACGGCAAACCTCCAGCTTCCCCCGACCGGAGGCGGCGGTCAGAGCTGGATGCGGACACACAAGGGCGCATGGTCAGGAAAGAGAGGAGGGTAAGTGGAGGGTAAATGTATCGGCCAGAAATGAGACTGTTACTAAAGTACCTCAAGTGCCTCCATGCATAGGTTTTTAAAAAGAAATTATTTTTGTTTTAAGAGGAAGGGAGTAGCTATTAGCCTCTGAATCGATTGTTTACCATTAAGTACCACTTAAACCTGCAATTAGTGATACATTTTTTTTTTTTTTTGGCTACGGCCCGACGACTAAACAATGAGATGAAATTCATTATAAGGCTCTATAAAGCCAACGGGAGCTGCGGGTTCGGGTTATAATTATCTGCAGGTTCATCGCTATGATTAGCCACTTTAACCTTCAGTCACACTGTCATTTTAAGCATTTTTAATCATAAATGTGGATTATAGCTGCTTTAAAGCGAATCCCGACCACGAATTCAAAAAAACTATGCACTGTGTAAAAAGACAGCTTTTCTGGGATATGTTTTATGTCTTACTAGAAGAGAAGAGAAGAGAAGAGAAGAAAAGTAAAAGGGAAGAAAAGAGAAGAAAAGAGAAGTGAAGAGAAGAGAAGAGAAGAAGATGCACTGGGAAACAAGGCCTTTGAAAGGACATCTTGTCAAATGTAATTATTATAATTGGAAAAATTAAAGCGGAGTGAATTCACATCTTATAATCAGAGTGTTAGCAGCCCCCCGGAAGGGTGACCCTGGTCATCCTGCTGGAAGAACGCTTCACATTCAAAAAGTTCAGTGAATATACATATATATAAATATATTTTTATATACACACACACACACACACATATATATATCTCCATGCGTGCCAATGTGCATGTATTCCCTCCGACTGCTGCAGATAATAATGTATTTTATAGCTGACCTACCCAGTGACACTGGACTTAGAGATCATCTCCAACGATAACCGTCATCCCTTCTGATCCCTCATAAACACTAAAGTACGGCTGAGTGAGTACGAGCCCCCCCCCGGACGGCGAGCGGCTGAGCGCTCCGGCGGCAGCGGCGGCGCGGGGGGGGTGACGCTCGCAGACGATGTTTCACCACCACGGGCTACAGCGATACGTTACATTTCTCAACACCCTGCCACGGCGCAATCAGACTAGTCATTTCCAAGAGCCCTGGAGCACACTCGACCCCTCCTCCTCCCCCCTGCTCCTCCCCCTCCTCCTCCCCCCTCCCCATGTGCGAGCCCAGCCCCGTCTCTGCTCCAATGACACCACTGCACTGCCATCAGCATCTGACGCAGCAGCAGCAGCAGCAGCAGCAGCAGCAGCAGAGACACGAGGACGATCTTTCACATCCGCACTGCAGCTCTCTGCCTCCAAGTGCCACAGAGAAAAATCCCCCTCATTAAAAACAAAACGAAGGAACAAAAAAACCCCTCCTCAGATCCTTAAGATGATAAACATCGTCTGAACTCTACGTCTCAGGGCAAACTGGTGTTTGTTAGACTTATCTGGGGAAAACTCACGAGCGCGCGAACCGCCGAGCGCTCGCGGTCAAAGCCGCCCGTACAGAATTCGGCCTCCCCACCTGTCTCCCCCCACAGGGTGTCGAAGTTGTTGATCTGAGCCCTCTCCACCTCCTCCTCGTCCTTCTCAGGCAGGTCCAGCAGGTAGGACACGATCTGATGGGGGATCAAGAAGGGATACGACGCGGGTTAATGTTCAAGTTTACCCCCTTATTACACTAAGATAAAGAGGTTAAATACAGATACATGATAGGAATAAAATAAGCTTGTTGTTATAGAAATACTTTGCTTTTGAATCTGTTGTTATGTGACCAATAAAGGCTGGATTTTTGGAGATTGACCTTTCACCATTAGCAACTGCCTTGACCATCAGTCCTTTGTCAATCAGTTGCTGAAAATAATAACTATCACAGAGCAATAAGGAGGAGTTATCAGATTTTGTAAATCATACGTTGTTCCTGTCTCCTTACACTGGAACTCTTTCCCTCTCTCTGTTTATTTAACTACTTTTCTCTGCGTTTCCTCCCCCGCCCTGTCTCAAACTCAAATAAGTGGCGATTTAAGTGGTTTCCAAAGAGATCTGTTAGATTTCCAAAATGCTTCCTCTCTTGGCCCATTCGACCATGCAACTCCGTTTCTCCTGGCTGGTTCCGTCACTGATTATCATCGAAAGTCAACATTTAAACGCCGCCTGATACTTCTTGGATTGCTTTTTTTTCCTCCCGTGACCAAGTTAAAATTTCCCTGTGGAGTTTCCGTAAGTGGGTCCCCCGGTGTAGTTTATCTTGTGCGCACGTGGAGGGGGAGTATGAAGGACGGGTATGAACACACGGACGCGATGCGATGGTTGCCGGCGGTTTCACATCATTCCACTGATCTACAGGCGGCGGTAACGCGCCAAGACTGGCTGCAAAAACTGCTGGATTTTAAATGTTTTAAAGATCAAGTGTAAAGTAAATGCATTCAACACATTTGGATATAGTCACATGAACTTTGATTACACTGAATGTGAACGTTACCTTTACCTTTTAACAATAAAACTCCATAGGGTTTAACTCTAATTTAGGATAATTTTGGATAATTTTGGCAGCTTTTCTGCTGTTGCAAAAATATGAGAGAAGGCTAAGATTTAAGCTCAGATGAGAAATAATGATCTAATGACCTACCCGGAAATATTGTTATTTTACTCCATTTCTCCATTTATTTGACAAACAACATTGGTGTGAATTTGGTGCACAAAGCCACAAACTGTTGCAATGATAAATAAAGTTATATATTTATGAATAAAATTCTTTTTTTAAAAAAATTCATTCATTGTTTTCTGGCAGAATTGATCATATTGGCATAGGAGGTAATAGTGATAGTGTGGCAGCGGCGGTGATTACAGCGGGTCGTCTACCCATCAGCCCCCCGTACCGTACCTCTGTGTATCCCATACTGGCTGCAGCGATGAGGGCCTGCTGGACTGCGTGGCTCTTGGTCAAGGCCGCCTGCTGCTGGGTCTGTGGCGACTGTTGCTGCTGCTGTGGCCCCATGCTCCAGTCGCACTGGATCAGGAACTTAACCACCTCCATGTGGCCCCTCAGGGCCGCGTGAACCAGGGCGCACTGGCCGTTCTTATCCAGGTGGTCCACCTGTTTAAAACGGGACGGGGATTCGGTCAGGGGGGGAAACGCGGGAAGGCACGGGAAGCTGGGGCGTCGGGTATCTGTCCGTGCGGTTCCATACCTTCGCTCTCCTGCGGCAAAGCGCGGTCACGATGGACATGTGCCCCCCGGCGGCGGCGTAGCCCAGCGGCGTGAGGCCGCTTTCGGACGGGGCGTCGACGGAGGCGCCGAACTCCAGCAGCAGGGCCACCATGTCCATGTAGCCCAAGTGGGAGTGGACGCACAGGACGGGGGCGTTGTTCAGCACCTCCGTACGGTAGTTCACGTTGGCACCGCCCAGCATCAGTAGTCGGCTCACCTGGATACAAACACAAAATACAATTAAAAGAGAGGAAAAAAAAGAGGAAATAAACAGTTAACGCTCCCGTGAAGCAAATTTCGAAAGCTACTCATGATTTGGTTGCCCGGAACGTTTGAATTATTCTTTAAGTGTGACTCCTCTCCGCCGTGTTGGCACCAGTACCTTGATGTTGGGAGTGTAGAGGTTTCGGAGTGAAGAAAGTGCAGCTGAAAGGCCCTCTGTGCTGTAGGATACCCACAGGCCTTGCAAGATAGATGAGGAAACCCCGACTTTCTTGCTGAGACCCTTGAAAAGAGTGAGATGGAGTGTAAATATTCATTACTCTGGCGCCTGACTGCAGCTGCGTGGGCGTGTGTATATATATTTGTGTGTGTGTGTGTGTGTGTGTGTGTGTGTGTGTGCGTGCGTCGACGTGTGTTTAGTGTACCTTGAAGATATGTGCTTTGAGGATGTGATGGCCCAGCTCAATAGTCTGCTGTCTGTTCAGCTTATTCTCCTGCCGTGAAAACCAGAAGGCCAGCAGGGTGTGCCCGCTCCTGCGGAGACCACAAAAAGACGAAGAATCATTCTGGCGTTCCGGACGGACTCGTCTGGGGGGGAGGCGGCCACGCCCGCGCCATCTTCCGCGCGGTCGGCGCAAACACAAGCCCCGTTCCGGCTTAGAAAATAGAGCACGTCCCGTGCTCGATAAAAACACAGTGTACCTGTGACTAACGGGGAGGCTTCTGTTCATACACCACTGACTAACTACACGGGCGTGCCAGTGGCTTTAAAGTAGCATTTCTGCATTTTAATCCACGTTAATCCACAACCAATTGCCTAGAGAATCATTAACTGCCACATTTTTTTGGTAAAACAGTGATGAATAGTTACTTTAACTGGAATTAGGTAGGTCAGCCCTGTAGTTGAACTGCTCATTTCACGGTGTAGATATATTTCCTAATAAATTCTTAAAGATATAACTTTTTGCTTTCTTGTAATTTTTGTTTTTAAGGCAGAATCTCATTAATCCTATTTCTTGAAAAACAGCTGCAAATATTAATAACGTCTTGGTGTTGCGGAAAATGAAAAAAAAAATAAAATCCTTTCACAGATTTCTGAACACCCTCATCTACAACTTTCAAAATGAATTTGGCGATATGGTAGAACAGGGCATGCTGGGGTGTTCACCTCAACAATAAAACTTTGTTCTAATTTCCTTGCTTTTTTATGGTCCCTCTCTGCTACTTCCACCCCAGTGTCCTGTTTCCAGACGGGATAATTAAAACTCCTGAAGCAAAACATTAAAAAATATTGCTTATTTCCTCTGACCTCACGTCGACAGTGACTGGGCACTTTTTCTCCCTTCATAAAAACCCCAACTTTCAGCCTCTTTCCTCAGGGTGTCCACGGTGTCGCCGGCCTGCCCTCACCTCGGGTCGCAGAGGAACTTCGTCTTCTCTCCTTCCTCTCTCCAGATCAGCCACTCCCTGAAGGAGGGGTGAACGAACATCCTGGTGCCGTCCCTCCTCTTCACCAGGAAGACGGACAGGTTGTCCACGCGTTGCTGGAAGTCCTCCCAGTCCAGCGTGCCCTGCGGCCAGAGACATTGCCTCGTTGTTATTTTTGGACACCGGCTGCCGATTGCTAAAGCCGTGACGCGGCGTTTATGTCAGCAGAGAGAGAAAACACGATAACTGGAATCCAGCTGTGATAACAGATCAAGTGTTAGGCGTCCGGTGATATTGAAAAATGCATCTGAGGGTTAAACAACACTGTGCATAGACATTCTCATTTACAAAGCAATGCAGTTCAATGTTGCCTGCTCCATCCATCCTTGATGCATCTGGAAATTCAATAAATAAATTAAATATATTATGCATTCATCCAATTTTTCGCACAAATAAAAAAGCAAGATTCCCTCTCAGACTATTAAACGCTATTTAACTTAAACGCAGTATTTATGACAAGATATGCAACAAACTTAAAAACATGTCAAAGTATTATCTCTAAAGAGTTTTAACACTCACAACTAAGCTAAACAGCTGTTCCGGACTGTGTAGGTGTTGTTCGATCAGATTATGCCGCCGACGACAAAAACCAACTCACCGACTTTATCATCGCATTTGTCACCTGAGCTCCGACTTCAGATCAGTGAGAAAAGTGCAAACAAGACCAAAAAAAAAACTAAACAAAAACAAACAAAAAAAGCCCAAATATTTATGATGTTAAATAACTAAAACTGTTCTAAATTTGGGAGGATATAATCTGTTCGTGACCTCATCATTCATAGAAAGAAACTGATTAAAAATATATATGTTTTCAGGGCTTTTAAATGTACCTGGCTATTAAATAAACTTTCGATAACATCAGCTCAGGGATGGAGTAAAAATCACTGATTAGCAAGAGATTATTTCACAAGGCAACTAAAACCTTTTAAACCCGTATTTCACACACTTTAAAACTTTGTTCTTTAAATAAAAAACTGACTTTGATGCCGACTGGATCAGTCCATTTTCATAATACAGTGATTCCTCTGAAGAGCCTGAGATATTGACCTTTTAGCATCCACTGCTCCACATGTGGAACATTAGCACTGTGTGGAATGTGGACCGGACCGCCACCGAAAAGCTCTCTGAGGTTGCAAAAATACCAGCATGAAGCATAAAATATGAACCCGCTGATTAGAGCTTTCTCTGGTCATTCTGGACTTCGCAAAAAAGAATACTCTGCTGTTACAATAACCCAGGTACAATGCAGGACAGGGTATATTAAAGAAATGTACCTTTTTAACAGTCTAGCTTTCCAATAGTGTCATAAATTCTTAAGAAGTGTCATAAATTCTTAAAAGAAAAAAAGAACTGTCTAAGGATCAAAAAATACTCAATATATTGTAATTCAGGCCACACCCTAGAAAATTAGGGTGTGTTGAAGAATTAAAAGGTCTGAGGTCTCCCCGCCGTTACCTGCAGTGACCCAGCGTTGATGGCCTGGTATATCTGCTCGTCGGTCAGCGGGTGGAGCGAGGCCACGGCCACGTTGAGCAGGGGAAGCGCCCGCTCGAACGACGACTGCGTGGGGAAGCGCATGTTGCACTGCAGCAGGTACACCTCCGCGAGGTTGACGGGAACCACCTGAGGACGGGGGAGACGGGGGGCGGGGTGGGGTGAGGGGTCTGAATCACAGCGCTCTATTCCTTTTGGATCAGATCTACAGATTATGAATAATGCATCGTGTTTGCGCAGCACGTCTTCAGCTATTCCACGTGGTCTTCCTCAGAGAGGGGAATGTGAATTTATTAGTTGTCATTTTTTTATGGCGCCTGGAAGCTCTTCTGAATACATGAAATTGAATGAATCTGGGGACGTGGGATAAAACATTTCATTATGAAATACACACTGAAACAATTCAGAGGCAATATTTATCAAAAAATTGTTTTCGATTCTGTCTGTCCCCGACCGATCGAGGCAGACGGACGCCCATCGTGAGCAGGATTTTCTAGGTTTCTATTGTTAAAAGGGAGGGTTTTGTTTTTTTTTTAATCACCACTGTCACCAAGTGCTTGCTCATTGGAGAATGTCGGGTCCCTGTTAATATCATTACAAGGAGAACAGTCTAGACTTGCTCTATATGATAAGTGCCCTGATATAACCTCTGTCATGATTTAGTGCTTAATAAATAAAACTGGCTAGACTTGACTTGAATGTCGAAAAGAGGATTTAATGAATCCAATTTCACACAAAGTATATCAGAGCTCAGGCAAATTCAAAATATCATATCACAGCCGCTGCTGGAGCGTCAGCAGCAGAACTACGATGACCGACTTCCTCCTGTTTATACAACACCTTCGCGCACCCGGTCCCTTTCATCTCATGCAGTACCAAAGCCTCTGGTTTAGATCAGTCTAAGCTTGTGAAAAAGACAAAGAACAAACTTACAAACTAGGCTGCAATGCCCCACCTTATAGCTGGAGCTTTTGAGGACAAGGTAGCCCTTCTCGATGAGGTCAAAGGTGAGTTTGAGGTACAGGTAGGAGCCCTGACTCAGGGCCTTGAGGTGGGCGCTGAGCTTGCCGAAGGTGGTGTTGTCCATCTTGCCGTTGAGCGAGATGTTGTTCTGGATTTCCGGGCTGCTGTGGATGCGGTGCAGGATGTAGCCCTGCAGGTCCTGGTCTATGGCGTCGTTCTCCTCCAGGCCGTCCAAGGAGATGCGGTGGAAGGGCAGCGCGTTGGTGATCTCCTGAAGGATCAGAAACATATTTGGTGATAGTGTTGAAGATGCCTTGATAAATCGGACCAGAGCCTACATACTTACTAACGCGGGGCAAAATACCCCCCAAAAAAACAACAACTCATTAACAGGTCAGAAATAAAGTACGATAGGCTATAAATAACTAGTCTATACCCCTTATTTCCTCATGAATGAAAGATAACGTGAGAGGAGTTGAAGACAGCGGATTCAGATCCAAGCAAACCGATTCTGAAAACACTTCTATTCACATCCTCTGCATAATGCGCAAGGAGGAAAATTGAAAAGGTCAGAGACAAAGGGGATGGAGTTGCATTCAAGACAAATTCAGTATCATCAGTTAGTGGCCTTCAGTCCATGCAAAAATAACTGAAAATGTTGATGTGGAACCCTCTTAACGGGCAGTGGTAACAACAATGAGGAAAAAAGAAAAAAGAAAAAAAGCAATTTAAAAGTGAAACCGCAGAGGAGTAGATGGAAGCAGTGGGATTCACTGTCCTTCACTACAATCTGTAGAGACGCTCAAAGAGAAAACCCAGACTGACTGACTGTCCTCTACCTGCAGCGTGGTTCTGACTGTGACCACCAGCTTCAGCCAGGGAGGGAACTTGTTGATGGTTTTGGTGAGGAAGGACACGATGGTGTCTCCGTAGTCGGGCTTGTGGAACTCTGCCTCGTTCAGACCGTCAATGAGGATGATGAGGTCCTCCTCAGAGCTAATCTTCCTCTCTGGGGAAAAAAGAACAAAGAAAAAACGAAAAACAATTAGTCGGCGTCAAAGACAGAAAGAAGTTCAGGGAATCGAAACCGACCTCAGCTGCATGTGTAGATAACTCTTTTCTCAAACCTGCCTCTCCTATTCGACAAAAGTCACTGTAGATTCAAATACGAACCGTCGAATATTTTGTTTTCATCCTTATTTCTCATGAAAGCTTGGAAGAATCAACCTGCGCAGCTCAGGTTTGTTTTAATAAGTCAGGGGCCTTACGAAAAAAAATTCACTTCCAGCACTGAGATTATGAAATTTAATCTTGATTATACTGGTAACGTTGTGCACAAGTATCTCATATCATTCACCGAGGGCTTGAGTCAAAGTATGAATTTGAAACTAACGTCGGAAAGGGAACCAATTATACATTGCTAAAAGCGCCGTGTTTGAATTGTGAATTAAACAGCTTTAAATTATTACAAATTCCACATTGTTATGAAGAACTTGCAGGCATTGAAACCAAAGTATCACACAAATGAAGGTTAACAGAAAAAGAGGCAGAATAACCTGAAGAGACCATTAAATAACTCTGATTACTTTTGCTGTAGTTTTTAAACTATGGTAATCTACAGATTTAATGCAAGAGATTTTTTACCATATACAGATGATTTCATCATTCCAGAAGCCCCAGATGAGATAAACGCAATGTTTTATGTCATGCTTTTCCCTTTAAAATCTGAAGAGGGCACAGGTTTTTGTTTATATATGAGTATTAATACATTCAGATACGGGACTGCAGTGGTGGCAGAAGTATTCAGATCCTTCCCTCAAGTAAAAGCACCTTTACCACAGTGTAAACACATTCTGTTATGAGTAAAATTCCTGCACCTCAAATCACAATGAAGTAAAAGTAAAACAGTATTATCAGCAACATGTACTTGAAGAATTAAAAGTGAAAGTACTTGTTCTACAAAAAAATGGCTTCTGTGATTAATAATTTGTATCATAATTAATTACATTATTAATACAGACGAACCAGGGTGGAGATACCTTTAATGACTTCTTTATTTACAGTAAGGTAGTTGACCCTCTGAAGAATAAAGAGATTAAATCTGGAGGGTTGTAAGATAATTAATGGGAGAAGAAATAAGAAAAAGCTAAATTCTGATAAATTAATTTGGGTTTGTGTGGGTTCATTTCTCTATATTTCTCTAATTCTGGATATTTTTACACCTTTCGGCCTCAAACAATTACTTAAATGGACAAGTCACAAGCCAAAAAGGATGGGAACCACCGGTTTACATCTTTAATAATTGTATTTCATAATCATATATGATTTTTAGGTGAAACCTTAATCTGAAAAGTAATTAGTAATTTAAGCTTTTTAGGATGAATGCAGTGGAGCAGAAGTATAAAACATCTTTAAAAACAGAAACACTTGGGATAAATTGTACTTGAGTACAGTGCTTGAGTAAATGTACTCAGTTACTTCCCACCACGGCCGAGCCCGCCGGGAGCTGCCGCCGTTTTTCGATCGCGAGCGCGTCACCTTTGTAAAGTGCATCCAGGGGCTCCAGGACCCCCCTCCTGAAGGAGGCCAGCGGGTCCTGGACGCAGGAGCGCAGGCTCAGGATGCTCTGCAGGTGCGGCTCCCTCAGCAGCTGCTCCCTGTAGGCGACCAGGTGCGGCGAGCGGCACAGCAGGGCCGCCACGTTGTGCACGAACTCCGGCACCAGGCAGGTGTAGGCGTTGTCCGCCTGGCAGTAGTGGTACGCCACCACCTGGGGGCGACAGAGAGTGGGGAGAGGATATCAGCCGGGTTTTTTTAGGTCCTTTTTTTTCCTGAGCGTTTTCCATTCCATTCCATTCTGGTAATCCCAACCTTGACTGGCCTCTGGGTATTGCAAAACTGATTGAAGATCGGTGTCAAGGAACACGGGAGTCAGGTGACATAATTTTTTAGAAATAACACCTTTTTTTCTTCTCCAGAGCTCTGCCGGTGCAGAGCCAGGTTTTCCCAGCCGTCCTATGGCTACAACTCATTTAAGGTTGAGTCAACTTCATGGTGGATGATTGCGGTATAATGAAACATAATACTTCTCGTTTCGCCGTACAGTTCTAGCCATTAATAATTCATGGCTTCTGGCTGACGGGAGAGAGACTGGTTTCGGAGTCGGCTCTTGGATACTCAGGTGTGAGGCGACTGTGGCGCAAAGAAGTCAAGTGTTTAACCATCATATTTCATGGCTATATACTTGAGGCGTGTTCAAATATAATGGTTAAATTATTGAATTTAAAAAAAAAAAAAATCTTCTTGGGATGGACGTGTGGTGACATTAGAAACTAGCAGAGGGAAAGTGAGTTTTTCCTGAGTTTGGCCAACAGCAGCAGGTGTGACCAGACGCTCCTGGGGACTGAGAGATCACAAAGAGTTTGAATTTTCAGAGGCGGTGGCAGCGATCAGAGGCCAGTGAGTAAAAGGTAATGGGAAGAAGGGCAGGAAAAAAAAAAAAAAGACTAATCAAAATGGAATGCTAATTTCTGGTCACAAAGGAATAAAGGGCTTTAAAACAAAAGGGGTGAAAAAGGGAGTGAGCTCAATTATTAATGTGCAGAGTTAACAAGATCTAATAGCTTGGCTGGGAAATGGCTTTCTGCAGGTATAAATATTTCATAAGGCTCCCTGGCAAAGTTGTTTTTTCTTTTTTAAACACATCTGCATAATGCATCAGGCTGGGACCAGGGATGCAGATGGCTAAGCGGTGGTGGTGGTGGTGGTGGGGGGCAACAGCAGACAAGGAGATAGAGCGCGAGAAACAGCCAGTTTCACATAATATAGAGGTTTACATTGCAACCAGGTCGCGAGAAGTTAAATACCCCAGCAATGCATATATAAATAAAAAAGAAAACAACTTCAAAAAGAGCTTCACAAAACTCTGAATGTATTAAAAAGGTAAAAACAAAAAGAAGTCCCAGCTTATCTCCCTGCCCGTTTTGAAGTCTACCACCTAAGGAGAGAAGCCCTGTGTGAGTCGGGGGGGGGGGGGGGGGTGCAACGCCTGAAACCGTATCATCTCCGACAGAAACCTGGGCCGTGTCCACGCTCGCGCCGCAGAGAGGCGTTCTTTTCAAAAGAGCGTGTCATCGGCTATCCCGCCATCTATGTTTTCACCAACTGAATAATTACGACATTAAAAAGGAGCCATTTGAAATTATCTTTTCAGTTTTGTTTTTTTTTCTTTTTTCAATTAGAGACAGAATGAGGCAGAGAAATTTCACACCAAACCAGAAACACAATGGAATTTACTATTATGATAAGATGATGGTGATGATGAGCATTTTCGTGATGCAACAGTATTTTCTTTGATGGAGAGAAAAAGGGAAAGAGGAAAAAAAAAAAGACCCTCGACACAATATCTGGCAATGGAATATATTTTTTTTCCCAGAGCTATGAGAGGAGAAGGGGAAATGAACGGAGGTGTGGGGAGGCGGAAGTGTTCCTGAGTGGTTTGAGACTGTGCACTTATCTTCCCCGTAAAATACCGCAATTAAATGAGAGCTGGAAATTTCATTTTAAAAATTACTACAAGCACACTTATTTTGGAGTAAATGGCTGTATAATAGATCATTTGCGTATGTAAAAGGAGGCGATGGGAGGGGTAGAAACGCAATGATCAACCACGAGTGGGTATTTAGAGACGAATGTTCCACCCACATTCTTTTCGGAGGACCTACAGGTGTTTTGTCTGTAAATCAGAGGCTGAAACCTGAATGTGTGATTGCGCGACTGTGTGTGGACGTGCCCACGGTCGCAGGTGGGTCTGGTACCTGGGACGCCAGCCTCCTCATGGCCTCCTCCTGGCGCCGCCTCATCTCTGGGGTGCCGGGACAGCTGCCTCCTCCCAGGGTGCCGTGCGTGGGCTGGGGCTGGGTGAGAGGGAGCCCCTCTCCATCTGGACACAGCGTTTAACACGTGTTATGCATTCAAGAAATGAAAAAAACAAACAAACAAACAAACAAAGGCTGAAGTGACACTGTCTAACATTTCTAAAAGGCTACAATTTTTAAATGTAAATCAGGAAAGAGAAAAAAAAGATAGGCTTGGAGATCATATGTGGAAATGGGCGGGCGCCTACGTTTGGGCGACGCCTGCGGGCTGTCGGAGGCGATCTGCCTCATGCGAGTGCCGTGGCAGCTGAGCGCCACCAGGCGCGAGATGATGGCGGTCTTGCCGAAGCCGATGTTGCCGACCACCACCACGCCGCGGTTGGTGCTGGCGTTGGGGCTGTTCAGGTGGGCGTCGATCTCTTGGAATAGCCACTCGCGGCCCGTGAAGACCGAGTCCATGGTGATGCTGGGCACCTCGAACAGCAGGGGCTTGAGGGCGATGTCTTGAGGCCGATAGGGGGCAAAACGCACTGCCGGGTCGGGGGAAATTGAAAAATTTATGAGTAGAATCACAGCTTTGAGCCAGATTTATACACTTATATTAATTTTTTGCAATTATCGTCTGCCCCTTTCTCCCCATGGAAACTGAAATAGGCAAGTTCCTATGTGTAAGTGCTCCTATGTGTGTGCAACTACTTAGACTCCCACATATCACTGATTATGAAGTTAAGTCTTTGTCTCATATAAAATCAAAATCTGTGTTTTTTTAAAAAGGGACGTTGTACAGTTAGTCGCTGCTCTAGTAAATTCTCCAAAAATTTGATTCTTTACCATTTTACCTGCAAAAAGATAAGTGTTTTTACACTGATTTTAAGGTTGAAAATATCTCAATCTAACCTATATCTAAGCTATTTATTTCTAATATAGCATAACCAGTGATACTGATTTTATTTTACATCATAGATTGAAACCACTATGAATAATAAGCCGCATCTCCTGCAATCAAACAAGCGTATCCTGATGGGTCAGTGAGAAAAAAGTAAAGTGTCTATTTACTGTGCTCCAGGAGGACGTGTCAAAGAGCCTGGTATAAAATGTCCTGATGAGGTTAGATTTGATTCGTTACGGAAAATCAAAGTAAGTTCGCTGGGATCTTGCTGTAAAACTAAAGATAACGTAGGAATAGTATAGTTTACGTGAATGCGAGAGCGAGAAAATTTAGCTCGACCTCAGAGAGGAGTATTTTGACAGCTCATGCTTGTGTTCACATTATTTCCTTTAAAACCCCTTCAGTTTCGATTACCCGCCTATATTTTACATCATGAGCAATCAGAACTGAGTGGGCTCTGCGCTCGTTAAGTGGCAAAGAGATAAGATGCCGAAGGAAGTCGAGGGAGCGACTACTTTAACAGCCGCTGCCGACTGTTGGTTTTGCTCACTAGGGGGAGTCATTAAACTGAAGTTCTTGAGAAGGTAGGCCATCTTTTCAGAAGAACATATGGACCATTAAAGTCTAATGAGGGTAAAATGAATCTGGTATGAACTTCTGAGGCCGTGTGATAAATTCAGTGCAAAATTTAGTCTGCTGCTCCTGGGTGTTGTCTCCTGGGTCTCGCCTCCTTAAACTGATTCGAGCTCCGGGAGTAAAACTTCTATCTGGTGCGTCGTTTCTTTTAACGTAATAATCTGCATCTGGTAATTACGTCTGATTCCAAATGCATGTTGTATGTGAATAATACAAACACTTTTGCTGGCAAGTGTGCGTATCTGTGTGTGTGTTTTTTTTTCGCCACTTGATCAGACAGCTTTGACTTGTAATGCGCCAGCGGGCAAAAACAGGGCGACTGAGAGCAGGAAACGTGCCGCTCGATGCAACAAAGGAAAATTAAAGGAAACTTACGTGACTGGGATTGCCAGGCATGGGTGTTATTAGCGGAAGCTGGGACGAACAGCAAGCAAAAGACAGGAGGGAGAGAGAGAGAGATAGAGAGGGAGAGAGGGAGAGAGAGGGATCAGGAGACAGAGAGTGAAAGCAGAGACAGAAAAAAAGGCAGTGAGGACAGGAATGGAAACTGGCAGCAGTGTGCAGAGTGTCAGAGCACAGAGGCAAGGTGTAGCCGAATGAAAAAGAAAAGGGGGAAGCAGCAGTAGCATCGACCCCATCGTTAGGTCAGAAATATATAGGGGGGAACCACCAGACCGGGCTCGATTACTAATTGAAATCCTTTGAATTACACCCAATGTATTCCCGAGCATGTCTGGAGGGGAGGTGGGGGGCAGGTTCGCACTTTTTTTTGGGGGGGGGGGTCTAATTGGTTCCATTGCGCCGGGCAAGATCAATCAATCCTCATAAAAGTAATTGAATCCAGTGCCGGTGGTAATTCGACCCAGGGAACGGGAGGCTCCACAGCCTTCAAATTCTGCAGCCTTATATGTGTGTGTGTGTGTGCAATATAGGCTGGTAAAGTTAGTCGAATCCCCACACAGAGGTAATCCACCCCAGCACCGGTCAAATCCCGAATTGGGGCGGGGGGGGGGGGGGGGTATTGTGGAGAACCTCGGACAAACTGTAAAACCAGATTTTCAACCTCAGTCTCTCTAACGGGTCCCTTCACGAGGGGTTAGATTTGATCAGAATCTCGCAGCGGCGGGCGCGTCAAGAAATGGCCGCTGGGTCAGATGATAGCCGGCGCGGCAGTTCATTTCACACTCTGCAGCGTACCGGCAATAAGCACAACTGTGAGTCAGAGCTGTAGGATTAAAAAAGAAGGAAAAAAAAGAAAAGAAAGCATCATACATTAGGCCGGGTCGAATGAGACGGTGCTAGCGCGCAGAATTTTTATGTGTCGGCAGATATTCCTTTACGGTGTGCAGGTGCAGCGCAGAAAAATAATATGATCGGGAAGGGAGGGGGCACAGGGAGGGACTGAGCTTTGCATTAGAGCTGTATGTCTTTTGCAAATGACTCCGGTGTGCTGATTAAGAGCGTGGCCACGTAATGAGCTGATTTTGCCCTTAATGTGTTCTTTTACCATTGCGCCCCCAACGCCAAAGTGCTGTTGCAAGCACGGCTCTTTTTCCAGGAACGCTAATTATAATCGCGGGATGGAAGAAGAAATGTGCCGCGCCGAGAGCATCCCGGACTCACAGGATCAGCAGAAAGTATAAAAAACGGACACACCTGAAAGAAGGTGTGTGTGGGTGTGTGTGTGTGTGGTGGTGGGGGGGCAGCGGCCAGTGGCCAGCGCTGCATTTTTACTGCGCCCTGGTTGCATCATCCATATTCACCAGTCGGATTATTTAACTTCCAGCTCACCAAACACGCACAAACACACACACACACACACACCAACAGTCAGATAGAGGCCGACTACTCTACTATGTCCATAATTCACAAAGTGTTGTCGTAGTTGGGTGTCCATGTTTTGAGAGAATGGGACTGATACAACTCTGGAAAATGTGGAAATGCAAAAGCTACCCATGCCTGCCATTTATAAAACTGTAGGCTAAAGTAAGAGGCTCAACGCTCAGAGCTGCTCTCTGTTTTAAGTGGTGGTAATTCAGTTATCTTGGGGGGGGGGGGCTGTCTGTAAAGCGCTGCCCCTTCCTCTCGGAATCGCTAACCACACCACCGCTGGCACTATCGGGCGCCATCCTCCTACCGGCACAGGCCATCACGGCTGTTGTGCGTCGACTCGTGCAGCCACTACTGCTCCGCTGCGTCGGGTTTTTCGAGGAAAACACAGCAGCCATGTTGTGAACGGGGGCCGAGGGAGTTGTTTCCAGGCTGGTGAGAGCAAATTTGTGTGTGTGTGTGTGTGTGTGTGTGTGTGTGTGTGGCATGGACGGATGGCAGTTGCTCATAATCCTGCCCATAACACTCTCCCTCAGGCGACGCTGAGCAAGGTATCACTCCACCCCCTCCCACCACCACCACCCCTCCACGGCCAGACCGAGCGAGAGTCGTCCCAGACGTTTTAATTATTCACCAGGTGAGGATGACTCACGGCGGCTGAGCAGCCATGAGAAGGAGGAGGAAGAGCGGGAGGAGGAAGACGAGATACAGGGGAGGAGAGGACGGGAAGTGGAAGGAGAGCGAGGGGAGGGGGAAGGGGGAGCGGAGTTGGCACAGAGGTGGAGGAAGAGACGAACTGATGGGAGGAGGAGGAGAAGCGGTTCGGAGGGTCTGGCTGCTGGTTTGTTTGGGGGGGGGGTTATCTCAGGTCGGGCGAAAGACTCGTCTCACGGCTGATGTGGGACTTTCTGGATGTGTCCAAGGGTTTTTTGTTGTTGTTGTTGTTGTTGTTGTTGTTGTTTTTAAAGGGCCGCCTGGTATTTCAGACACACAGTTAAAATTAACGTCATTTCTTCAAACACTGGATGTGAAGTTACAGCTACCAAACGCAGGAGCAACAGGAGCAACAGGATCTCCTCCATTGAAAAAAAAAAAAAAATTGAAATAAATTTAAAGAAAAAAATCAAATCTCATATAATTCGCACAGTCGGCTTAAGGCAACACAATAAACCTCAATGTGCCTGTGGCTGATGCATTTGTTCAGAATAAAATAAACTCTAATCTTCCTTGTGCCTACAAAGTTTCATTTAACACATGCTGTTTTACTGCCGGCAACGTGTTTACCGACTTACTTTATGTCTCGCGGCCAAACAACAGAGAAAAATTATGTCGATATGTTATATAAGAGGCGAAGCCTGCAACGGAGCTGCAAGACAGACCTGCACAGAGGTCTGCGTCTCAAGGTCTGGATTGTTTGAATGAAAAAATTGCTCGTCAGATTGAGATTAACGGAAACAGATTACGGCATCGCTATCAAACGAAGTGAACACTGTGGCAGATAGAGACCAGATAATCAGCCCCAGCTTCGTGGTGTTTGTTTTGTCTCACACCTGTTCCTGCACCGTCATCAAATCCAGGCTCTTATCTGCCTCCCTCTTCTGAGGCAGCAATAGGGGCCTTCTCCGGTCCCTGTTTGCAATAAATACATGTTTACTATAAACACAGATGAGATTCTAATTATTGCGGACCTGCAAACGTTTATCAAAATTCAGACTTAAATGATAAGTCCGGTGTTATTCTGTATTTTCTTACTGTCAAGACGAAAACCAACAATATTTGTCCGTCCTTCAATGTTTTCCCCAACATGTCCGTCTCCAGAAGCCCTTTGGTTCCTACTTAAGATGTACAATAGGATCCTTTTAAAAAAACAGTAGTGTGCTTTCAAGTACCTTAAACAGGAGCAAATGGTGCATTTGTTGGGAAACTGTTTTCGGCTGCGGATTAACACACACAGTTGTTGCTCCAGTGGGTAATTTAAGTGAGCGTTGAACTGACTCGAAATACTTTACAAGGCCCAGGTTCATGGAGAGAAATAAAGCTCCGAACTACGTCAGGCTTCAGGTACAAAGACACTCGTTAGTCCAATCAGTTCTTTTCTGGTCTCGGCATCAGCATCACTTATTATTTATGCTTCTCCGCTGACAGGGAATTTATACGGGAGTGATAACCCCCCCGCCCTCACAGAGTTGGAAATATTTTTAAGAGCCAAAAGCTACAACCATCAGCTAAAACAAGGCCTGTTCTGTGTACGTGAGCAGAGGTAGGACAGCGAGGGAGGGAGGGAGGGAGGAAAGGAGGGAGGGACAGAGAGCGGAAAAGACCAAGAGAGGGAAAGTGAAGATAAACGAAGGAGAAAACATGCGTGCGCGCGCGGCGTGCGGTTTTTGTGAGGGAGTTTGCGGCGAGCGGATAAGGTGGGCGGCAAATCTTCGAGGTGGGCACAGGCAGGGGCGCAAGAAGGTCCATCGCGGTCTGACTCATTCTCCTCGAAGCAGCCGGCGCAGCTCGGGGCCCCCGGCGGCCGGCATCAGAGGAGCTTTGACAAAAAGCCGAGAGAGCGAGAGCAAGAGAGCGAGAGAGAGCGAGCTGTGTCCGTCAGCCCGGTTGCCACCTGACCGACACGTAACCGGGCCGTCTTTTCGTCCATCCGGCAGCTGGCGTCCGGCGGTCGCTCGCAGAAAAAAAACCAAGACGTCCACTGTGACGCGCATTGAGTCAATAATATTCGTGCCCGACAATAAGGCGATAAATGCAAAAACAAAACGGGTGATAAATTAATCAAAAGCTACATCAGATTATTGGCATTTTTTTTTTCATTGATCTGTTTTTCGTTTTTTCTGATTTCTATGGTGGCTTGAGCGCTACCCTCCATTCATTTAAAAGCGTAAATGACAGATGTGATTATGCAATGACGTGTGTGAGACCAGACAATTTTGGCACAGAATGAAAGGTAATCAGCGTGGTTCATCCTCCCCAACGTCAAGGACGAATCTTGATGGGGACCCAGCCATTATATATCGTGCGGACAATGGGCTGATGATAAGGGTGGTTCTGGGGGAGAGCTGATGGAGCGTCCACGGTGGAAATGGCTCTGGAGAGTCTGAACGTGGCTCTTCCTGTTTCACAGTTAGATTCTTACAGGCTGTGCACAGGTCGAAATCTTGATTTGATAGTCGCGGCAGAGAAAAAGTGAAGAGTTAAAAAAAAATCATCACTGAGCCGCCTGAGGATGTGATGTAAATATTCAGCCAATCAAGAAACCAAACAAATAATACTCAATTCCTGACCTGTAAGTCTATTACATGGACTTTCAGGAATAAGGGAATTTCGTCATCATACGATCAGCAGGGAAACACCCTGTTCTGCGAGGCGCTCGCCTTCGCATCCCAACCACCCCCCCCCTCGCCGTCTCATTTTCTGTCTCTCCCGGTGAAACCGCGGGAGCGGTGTGCACTCGGGGAGGCTGTGACGCTGATCCAAGGAGGCAGGAAGCATGCTAGGACGCAGTCGGCCGGCTTGTAAACACACTCGGCTGCCCTCAGAGGATGAAGGTTGAAAGAGTGGCTCCGGCAGCGACAGCGTGGCTCTGAGAGGGGACTAGCTCTCGCCTTCCCTCTTTTTTTTTTTTTATCCTTTTTTCTCCGTGTCCCCTTCCCTATTCCGCGTTTGTCTGCAGCCAGCCCCCCCCCAGGCACTGCTTAGTTGAGTGCACTCTCAGCTAAGTGGAGTCTTAACAGGTGTTTAAAATACACAGGGACACGTATGTCGTGCGCCTGAGTGGCGGACGGCTGCCGTTACGGCGCTCATTACAGGCTAAATGACAGAGAGCAGAAGAAGAGCGAGGGGGACACATAATGCGGTGACATAAGGCCGCTTGGCCGAACGCTGCGCATGGGCTCCGTCCGCCCTGTTGCTCACCTCTCAGGTCCTGCCCGGAGCGACCCGGCCCGCAGGTGGTGCTCTGTCTGGGCATGCGCAGCGAGGTGCGTAACGGAGTGTGCCTCTGCTCATCCAGGTACGCCAGGTCCTCCAGGTGGGCTGAACTGGTGGCTGTGGTTGTGTGTTGGTGCGAGGTCGGGGGGGGGGGGGGGTATAGGACAAGAAAAAAAAAGATACCATTGTCAACATGCATGTAAACTGAGAGACACAACAGGTAAACAAGCCCATTATACACACACACGGTCAAAAGAAGGTGGCAGTGGCTCGTGCCAGTTCCTGGGGCAGTTGTCAGGCTCCCAACGAGCCGGCCCGACACGGTTCTGCCCCGAAACTCCCTCCTCTCAGTGTCTGTCGCGCGGCAAGGAGGCAGATGCCGCCCGAACCCTCTCAGGATTAATTAGCTCGGCAGACAAATGTCTTATTCATGGAGTGAGCGCCGCCTGACGCTGGCTGACGAGTCTACGCACCGCGCTGCACCGAGCAGCGGTGGAATAATGGGAAATAACACGGTTTTATTCCTACTCGGGTCGGGTTTTCATAGCTGCGGCCCCCCCCCCCATCAGTTATGACTACACTTTATTTGCTGTAGTCATTCCTGACATGGGGGAGCAGAGCAACGTTGCAACAACAGAGTCCAATGAGCTTTCAGATCAACAGGCAGCTTTTAAACAAGTCAACCATCTCCTTTTATTCGGAGCTGAACCCAAAAAGTGGGTGCGCCTGAAATGTCAGTAACAACGCCCCAGAGCACAGGAAACCAGGAAGTTGGTCTGAAAACCGTGATAGGTGTTTGCAGCAGACAGTGCGGGTAATAATCTTATAATTTCCCATCATTTTCTTTCCCGGATAAAGCTGACTAGCGTGGAGGTTTGTTTAAAAGCTGCTATCTTCTGTCGGCTTGTGTTTCTTGCCCCATTTGACTAATGGAGTTCCCAGATCTCGGCAATTACCTCATTTTTATGGCTGATGGAACTGATGGACAAACCTACAATAATAAAAACCAACTTCCAATAAGACGAATTTGTCCTTCACTGTTTTTAAAAAAAATTGAAAAAATTATTTTTTTCTGGTAGTAAGTAGAATCAGACCTGGATGTTGCTTTTCTTTAACATAATACCTTAAATACTCTGAGGTCCTGAGATCCCGGGTCAAATTGAAGGACTTGGGGAAATGTGTGACTGGCAGTGAATGATTCCTCTCGGTAATATCCTCTGCCCCCCCCCCCTTTCCAGTCAGCCAAAAAAGTACGGCTCCATAATCCCTCCGGGTGGCAGGTCTCCGAGCCCACAGCCTCTCACCGCTGTAAAACCCTCCAGTATATCACCACTGATCCTGTGCACTGTCCGTGGTTCAAAGAGTGGTTTCTGTGCGGCTGGAGTTAAGCTCGGTCGAGTACTAAGCACACATATGGCTGTTTGTGTGTGCGGGAGTGTGTGTGTTGCCGACTGCATGAGCCACCCCCAGCCACGGACCCAAAAATGAGCCACATGGGTTTCCCAAAATGGAGGGAAAAGTGGCAGCTGGGAATGCCGGAGGCTCAGCCCCCGATGGGGAAGGGGGGGGGTGGTCATCCAACCGGGGTTAAACAGGAGACGATGGAGGCAAACAATGTGCTGCCGAACCAAGGAGGAGAGCGACTCGAGGGCAACTGGGCCGAAATAAAAAAGTTGGATCTTTTCAGACTCGCGAATCTGTGTGCTCATCATCTCTATCTGCAATGCAGCAGGCTGCCGGGGGATCACATCCACAGCTCCTGTGCCAATGCGCTAAGACCGCACGCGTGGCGGGAAGGAACTAAAGAGGGAACCAGGCAAATGGTGGAAGGAGAGCGAGAGGACGGAGGGAGCACGCGCTCTCCAAGACCAACCGGTCAACCGGCCCACGGCATCGGCCGGGGGAGCCGACCGGTCGCCGCAGACGCAAGGCGGCGGTGCGGGCGGTGTGGCCGGCGCAGCCAGCGCTCTGAAGAGATTATCGCTCCTCTCACATCTCCCCGCCGAGGTGATAAACGACGCCAGTCCCCCTATTTAAACGGCGATATTTTCCAGGTATTACACCGACTGCGCGGCGTGGGCAGGGGTGGGGCCGGGGATGAGGAGGGAAATCGGGTAAAAGATGGAAGAAAAGAGGGAAATCGATGACACTTGTCCGCCCACCGAAGACTGAAAAATGTTGCCGGGTGAGCCGTTATCTCAATTCAGTGAATTTAGAGACTATAGAGTGAGAATCTCAGAGCGTCTTCTATATCCCTTTAGTCTCTGTATGAGTGGAGAGGGACTCCTCCGTCCCCAGGCTGTTACATAAGCTGGCGCCTATAGATCCTCTAACATGGAATCTTGCTTACCAGCGACAGTGTTGAGGAAATTTTTTTAAAATAAAGTTTAAAGCACATGCTAAGACACCGATGTCTGACATTCCCTAATACAATGGAGGTGAACTGAACTACTCAAAGAGAAAGCCTCCCTACGAAATCCATTCTTTTCAAAGTAAAAGGTGCATCATTTCTGGAAAGAAATGCAGTTGATTTTCTTTTCCATTACTGTGAGCAAACCTCTCCGATGAATATCTCAATGCCAGGACGATTAAAACATCGACTGTTTACATGGCCAGATACCACTGGAGGCTTTTTGTTTTTTGTTTTTTTATAAATTTGGGTAAATCAACCCTTTGAAAACAGCCCTATTAGGGTTTTGATGGAATCTGGACCACATTCGGAGGCGGGCTGGCACGTTCTGTGGAATAGCATCCAAACCGGTTTTAAATGCGGTCTGCAAGAGTTTGGAGCCAGAGGGTCTCCCAAATCTGCCTCTTCCTGTTGGCTTAAAATGAACATTTTTCCCCCTGCAAAACAAAATGGCGATTAAAAAATAAAATTAACCTCTGACTTGCCTCCTTGGACCTAGGACAAGATGAGCTATTTTTGGTTGTTTGTTTATATGCAAAGGCACATAGAATCAAATGTCATTTTGAATCCAGATACAAATACCGTGCAAAAATAACCAGATATAAACAAGGATCAAAACAGTCAGGATTTCTCCTCAGAATCAGTTATGATACTTTTTTCTGAACTTTAGCACAATATTGAATCTCTGGAGTCTACGTCGGTTTTTCATTTTATTTATTTATTTATTTTTTTAAAGGGATGTTAGCCCGATACGAGCAACCTGAGCCTCCGCTCTTCTTGTCTTTGCTTGGCGACAGTTTTCCACTGAAGGAAAACTTGGAAAAATGAAAAAAGGAAAAGATCTATTCCCTTGCTATTAATTCCTGATGGGGGAATAAAAGACTTGTTTCTATAATAATTCTATCACCATGAAGCTGGTAAAGAAAAAAAACTGAAAACCCACCCCGTGCCTTGGTTACTCCTTCCCTCCACATCCATCTTCAGCTCTACCAACGCACTGCCTTCATTAGGTAATAGAGTAGCCCCCCCCCAACCCTCCTCCTTTCTTTCCTCCCCAGTCGCCTTCTGCTCTCCCTCCCTCCCTCCCCCTCTCTCCCTCTCTCCCTCCTCCACACATCAAAGTGAGACTCCCTGTCACTCTGGGGGATAGAAGCGGTTAATGCCCGGGGCTTTGATGTTCCACTGCTGCACAGGCCCAGCCAATCCCCGGCCCCGCGCTCGCCTCCCGTCACCGCATCATCTAATAATTCTTTGTGGAGGAGAGAGTGCGATGGAGATTATGAAACTCACTCTCCGTTTCACTCCTCTTCCACATCCATCCGTCTCCCCTCTCCTCGGTATGGAATCCCTGTTCCCGACGGATCGAAAAGCGCCGACAGAAAAAAACGTCTTTTTTTCCACCCCTCTCTCTCCTTCTTTATGTTTATTTAATTTTTTTTTTTTTTTTTTTTTTTTTGCATCATCCGCAACTTACAGTGTGCGCTTTTTTAAAATGTTTTTTATTTTCTTAAAAGCCGTTTTCCAGCTCACTCGCTCTTCCTTTGAAGGTCCGGGGCGTAGAAGGGGCGGAGACGAGATCCGGGGGCGAATCTCTGAGCTCGGCGGAGTCGCGGCGCTTTGCCAGACGGCGGCGTCAAACAGGGGGAGGCATGACCGGCATAGAGAGAGGGTAGTCGCTGCGGGGACGCTGCCTCGTCAGGCACATCACAGTGTTTAGTGAAATACATATGCGTGTCTACGGCATGTGTACACACTATGTTTTCCTCCAGTGGGAGTGGGAGAAGTGCATAATGGAGCTCATTGTCTGCAACTTCCTCTCTGATGATGAGAACGGCAAGACAATCGGAGCCCGTCAGGACTGGCTCGGCGTTACGAAACTGACATTTTCCCCTGGTATATTAACTTTTACGGGTGCTTTTTTTTTCTTTTTTCTGAGGCAGCTGTGGCTTACGACAACAAAACACACACATCAATGGGACCTTCTGTCAGCAGCTCGAATTCCAGCTTTCCTGTGTGATGCTCCTCCAGCCGCAGTATGTTCTTCTGCTGAAGCCCTTTTTTTTTCTCTTTACCCCCCCTCCCAGTCTTTATTATTCTGCTCTGCGGTTCTCCAATCTACACCAGAGGGCTGAGAGTTTAACAAAATACCACTGTGGATTTGCAGCAGCTCCGTCTCAAAATAACCCCATGAAATTTGAAAGCGAGAGCTGTTTCCTCATTAAAGACATGTTTAAAAAAAAAAAAATTTTTTAAAAAAGCCGTAAAAATGACATCAAATGTAAATCAAATCAAACCGCAACCGAGCTCTCTCCGAGACCAGTTTTAGATTTCAGGAAGTTTAAGCTGATTTCTCACAGAAATGTGGTCTGGAGCTTTGAGAGGCTGAACTAGTCTGCAGACTATCCAGTAATGTGAGCAGAGGAAACTGGAGGAAGTTCCATTTGCAATTGCAATAATTTACCCAAATGTGCAACATTTTCACACAAAAATCTGGATGGTTAAATCCCAGCTAAAGCCAATGAGGGACAAGTAAAGGAACTCAGAAGAACTATGGGTTTCCCTGAGAGATGAGTCGAAGGAAAAGTCCCGCCCGAAATTTTTTGGCGAGCAAACACTCGATCAGGCCTGAACGCCACACCTGCTGCCGCTCGCCCTTTGACAGTTCAACCGCCACAGAAGCCGCCCCTGCAAACGGGGCTGGAGCCACCCCTCCCGAACACAAATAAAACCCTCTAGTCCCCTCAGGAGCGTTTCGTTGTTTGCGATCACGGGATTCACACAAAGCAGACGCAAAGGAATTCAAAGGGGGGGGGGGGGGTTGGGATCGCGGTTGATCGGGGAAGAAAAACGGGCAGGGATGGCGAGCTTGAAAGGAGTGAAAAGGAAGCGCTTAAGAAGTCAGAAATAGGGCGTAACATGCAGTCAGAATCAATTTTGCCAGAAAAAAAAAAAAAATAAAGGACTCAATTCCCATGCACTAGTAAATAAACCCTGTTTCTGATTCCCCGGACAAACCGCTGCCTCCTTTTTTCTGCTGCTTTCACGGGAGAGGAAAGGGGGTTGGGGGGGACTCACCGGCCACAGAGTTGGGGCGGGGCATGAGGTACAGGGGGATGGAGTGGGCAGAGTGGGAGGACATGCTCTCCAGATTGCGCTCGGGGATTTTGTTGAGGCTGTAGGTGGAGGCCGTCATGTTCTCGTCCACCCTGTACAGGAACGAGTCCATGCCTGATTTCTGCGACTGCCACAGCTTGAGGTTCGCCCGGGAGCCCTCGCCGTACTTGCCGCCCCGCTCCATGTTCTCGGAATAGCTGGTCAGGGTGGCTGCAACAGAAGGGAACACCGTCCTCAGTGCTGTAACCATGAATAAACAACCACGGCATTTAACTCATTGCCTTGATGCTCTCGGGCCGTTTTCACACTGCGTTTGTTTCGAGTTTAAACCCCAACCCATCAGCTTTTCCACTCGTCTGCTGCTGTTCTCAATCAATCTGGTGTTTTTCGGAGGGGGTTCGGTATTTTTGGTCCTGAACCCAAACTGCGAGGTTAACCGCGCACAGATTTAAACTAGAAGGACCAAATGGAGGCGGCTCTGGCGAATCAGAGAACCGTTTTGTGGTTGAAAGAGCCAAGCTGCAACCTCAGGCATGTTCCTGCTGACTGTCAAAGGCTTTTATCTGTCAGAGAAAACCAGACTACCAGAATTTGGAGCTACCTGTCTGAGCAGGTTGACTGCTTCTGTAACTTTTTTCTTCTTTTTGAATCACGTGTTTTATAGACCTGCCTTTAGTTGCTTTCTGGCTTTACTCCATTGCCTGGTCTGCGTTTACCATCTGAAATCTACCCTCATTGATTAAGATATTTAAGCCCCACTGGTCAGATGATAAGACAAAGGGTGATAAAATAAAATGCCCTTTAAAGCAATTTGTCCTCTTGTTCCTCAAGAGTCTTAATGAAAAATAAAATAAGTACCAAAACCAACAGTGACCTGATCCTGGTAACAGCAGTTCACTGGAGTGTATTAATCCGCAACTGAATATTAATCCCTAACAAATAAAGTATTTGCTCCTGTTTGAGTAATGTTTGCTAAAAACCACAGTGAACAGCTGTTTAAACAAATTATTGAGCCTTTTTTTTTAGGAAGGCACAATATATATATATATATATATATTTTTTACCAGTTTTAATAGATTTACTTTTTTGTCCTCTTCAGTAGGCGCCGCAGACAGAGTAGGGAAGTCAGGAAGTATCGAGAAACGGACTGAGACACTGAAGGTTTTGGTCTTTTCAGGAGACTATAATCCCCCACGTGGTACAATGTATTTTACAAGCATGTTTTGGCAGGACCGCTCTGATCTCACCGATAATCCCGCTGTCCCTGCTCTCCAGCGTCGAGGTGGGACTGGTGACGGAACCGTAGGCGCAGTCCTTGTTGCCGGCCTGGCCAGGCATGGCCGGGGGGAGGGTGGAGCAGGGGCTGCCTGCAGGGGGGGACGCAGTGCTGCTGGTCAGGGTGGAGCACGGGCTGATCCTCTGGTTCTGGCCCTGGCGCAGACACACAAACGCGCATTCTTGAAAAGCTTCGTTCGGGTTTTACTCGACAGCTCGACCGGTATAGGCATGGGAATAAATGTACAATGTTTGAATTCTCAATGTCTGACTCATACACAAAAGGAAAATGTCAATTCAATATTGCAAAACTTAGTCCCCCCCGCTGCTTTCACCACATGTAGCCACGTCCTTCCTCAGGATTGTCTCCCCCCCAAGCACACAAACACATCATAATCATCACATCATCTAAGAATTTGTGACTTTTTGTTTTCAATCAAATACCAGACTGAAAGAGCTTCACAAGTCAGACAAAAAAACCCAAACAGACGTTTACAGACAAACTCAACCGCTGTGAAAAACCACCTGAACCTACTGTCACGTTTAAAAAAAAGAAAACACATCTTACAGCACAACTGCCTGCAGCTGGCGAATATCGCCAGAGCGAACCAAACGTCGGTGAGTTGTGACCCCAGAGCATGTAAATGCAGGAAAACGGTAGTTTCCCTTCTCAGAGACAAGAGGGGAGTGGCGTTTCCCAAAATCTGATTCTGTGCAGTCCCATGGCGCATGTGTGGATGTATAAATCTTCCTAAACACATGTGTTTGTGTGTGTGTGTGTGTGTGTGGGGGGGGGTGCGTGACAATCTCTTCTCCCAAGTTTTAACACTAATACAACTTAAACTGGATTTTAAAAATCAATTTAAAAATTGATTTGTGGAAGATGAATTTTCCAAGAGGAGGATAGAGTGTCTTATTTTCATTGACAGACCTATTTTCATCCATATCTTCCTCTTGACTGCCATGACTACAATTATGTAAAAGAAAAACAACAAAAAAAAGCTGAACTCCCGTACACACACTGAATACATGTTCTTTCGAGTCCCAGCATTGTTTCGGCGTCCTGCAGAGATCCTGTTCTGTGTCGGCTCAGGTTGGGGGACAAAATTAAAGAAAAAAACAAAAACAAAAACCAAAAAACACCCCACATCTAATCCGCTGCTGCGAACACCCACAGATGCACACACACACACACACACAAGCACACACACGCCAGAAAGATACATGCATACAGCAGCCACTAATGCACAGAGGCTCAAAGAAAAAAAGAAAAAACGACAAGGACGGCGAGCGGTGAAGTATGTTTATCTGACGGCGAAACACACGAACACGTGGAGGTCTCTCTCCTTGACGGCGCCGGCTGATGACTGCATGTCGGGGGGGGGCAAGTACTGCCTGGGGCAAAAACCTAGTCAAGTTTAATCTGCAGGAGCAAGGCTGAAAGGACACACTAAGCTAATGCACACACACCCACACGTGTTTTACAGTCAGGAGCAGGGCTGCAGCTAGCGATTATTTATATCACAGACTGATCTGTCAATTACTGTATCTGTATGGGCGGCCGCGGCCCAGGGGATGGGACGGGTCCTCAATTCATCCCAGGGTCCGTAGGCTGAACCCCGAGCTCCTCGTGTCCTCGCGTCCAAGAGTCCCTGAGCGGGACAACTGTCCCCGGTTTATCCCGACCGGCCGAGCGGGCCTGGACACTGCCGGGTTCTGTTGCGTAAAAAGCACTAGATTAAAGCGGTCCGCTCATTTTTTTTAATTTAACATTTGCAAATAATTGTGACCAACCGCTTAATAATTCCATCAATAGAATGCCAGAAAACATAAAAAAAATTAAAGCCTATCAAAAGAGCCCAGAGTAATGTGAACTACAAAAAGAGGAAATTGAGAAGCTAAAACCAACAAACGCTTGCTTCATAAATGATCAAACAAGAAGAGTAAGTGCTTACGGACGTGCTAGTGGCTCTGTGGAGACGTATTTAGGTGCAGTTAGCTAACAGCTAACGGCTAAACTTCAAGCTAACACACTCACAGTGACAATGTTACCGACTGACATTTAGCAGGTATAACGTTTCGCATGTTCGCCATCTTAGTTTAGCATGTAAGTATATTAGCATTTGCTAATTAGATCTAAATATAAAGTCCAGCTATAGCTGATGGGGATGTTGTCAGTTCTGGCAGCGTTTGGTCATAGACCAAAGCTTTGGACAAATCAAAAGTTTTGTCCTGATCCTGCTGGATGAAAAGCCAGATAATCGCTAAAATGTTCTCAGTTCATCCTGAGGGAAATGTGAATTTGACTAATGCATTTTGCGGCAGTCATTTCAGTTTTGGACACACTGTCACCTGAAACAAACTTCAACCTCACGGTGGCGCCAGAGTCAGAGGGGTCCCTGTCGGGAATCATCCTCCGGGAACCGTGAATGTCCGCACAAAAGTTCCACTGGAAAACAATCCAATGGCGTCTAAACCAAAAGGGCGGACTGACTAGTCGTCAAACCCCAAAGCCAAACTACCAGCGATGCTAAAAACATCAAGCGGTCGTTCAGTCAATGTCGACCAATTGTCAAAGTTGTTGTTGGTTTTAATGAATTTACTGTTTAGGAACTAGCCAAGAGTATAAAAATTTATATGACACAGCATAAAAGAAAGAAACTCCTCCAACAACACACACACACACACACACACACACACACACACACACACACACACACACACACACACACACACAATCACTCCCTTGCCAATTTATTAGGTACACCTTGGCAACCTAATGCCATCCAATACAACAGCTCAGCCACAGACACAATGTTGAATTTCGATTGTCACAGGCTGTTAATTTAACCATAAATTCATTGCGAGGGTTGAACTCGACAGCATTTTACGGTTTTATTGCACGGCCCATATGCTAACACTACAGAGAACAAGAATATGAGAGACACTTTATCAATAAGATGCAGTCTGGTGCAAGAACGCCATCACAACAACCTCAGTAATAAGCGATGTGGCAGATGCGCTGTACTGAATTGCATGAGTGTATCTAATGAAGTGGCCAGGGAAGCGCATGTTGCACGGTAGCACCAGTTTAGTGAATTCTAAACTGTGATTTCTGTAAACTAATCAACACACTCTCCATCCCAGCCTCAGGCCTCTTCAGGCTAAGTGTGTGTCTGTGTGTACAACTAATTGAGTAACGGAAAGAGTCCGCCAGACTCTTTCAGCCGCCGCCGCCGCCGCCGCCGCCCTCTGCTCTGCTCATGGACGGGACCGCCCCGAAATGTCATGTTTACAGGAGCCTGATGTGGACGCCAGCGAAACATAGGCGCCAACGGGCGAGACCCCTCAAAAAAACCCGGGTGGGCGCCGTGGCGAAAAAACACTCGCCCTCTGCAGGTCTGACCTTACAAAAAAAAAAGAATAAAAAAATAGAAAAGCCGGGCGCGGATCACGTTGAACTCGGAGCGACGCGTCTATTCTGGGGGTGGGGGGTGGGATGGGGGGGTGAAAGGCAATTAACTGCAGTCCCTCTGCGAGAGTTAAGGTCACCTTGTTCCATCAGCTGGCGAGGTCTTGCGGTGAAGACATCAGCTATTGTAGGAATGTAGCCGCGTCTAATGGGAGATGGTAGATAGGATATGGAAAAATTTCAAAAGTAAAATGGAGGGGACCCTCAACCTGTAGTCACTTTTTTTCTAACCCGCTTGGCTTCACTGTTGATTAACTACAGCGAAATAAAACCCACAAGTCTACTGTATAACTGTTATGTCTGCTGTCCATTGAAATCCAGTAAAGCCCAAGCAAATGAGAAAAAACACATCAAAAGCCAGCTCTCTTAGTCGCTAATAGATGGTATCTCAAGGTAATCACTGTCATTTTTTGGTCGGGTTAACGAAATCAAATGAAAAAAATTACAGTCTGGAGAACGGCATTCGGGCCAGATATCTCAAATAATAAGTTTGCGACACGACAGGGTGCGAGCATGAGTCACGTCTCTTAAAAAATAAATTTCAAAAGAGGGCCGCTTGAATAAAACCTCTCTCAATTCATACACCCCCACTGCTACAGCAGCGCTCGCATCACACGCAGAGACCATCGGTCTAATCGCTTATTCACACCCGGCGGGGTGAAAAAAAAAAAACAAAAAAACATAACCCTGTACCTGGGCCCACCTGAGACGCTCCAGCAACAGGTCCCCCACCCCCCCCCAGTTTGGAAAATTCATACCCGTCACATCAGGTTTAGCTGGAGAAAAACCAGGGCATCTGCTGCGGAGCTCAGAGCGGCCTCGTTGTGCCAGGGGCTGTTTGTTGCACAACTGCCAGATTCAACAAATAGAAAAGGTTACGGCGCAGGGGGGAGACGCTGAGCGCAACCTGCTGCACGTCAACTAAAAATTATTTAAAAATCGATTTCAGTAAGCAAAGTTTTAAAAACACTTAAGTGTATTTGTCCCAAAAAAAACCCCCAAAACATAAGTAAAGAATTAGACGGAGGCAGATATCTGATTGCTCGACGGAGAGACACCGACAAATCTCTGAATCCAACGCGCCACGGTGTCTGAGGGCAGATTCGCAGACGAGTCCTTTTGATCTGGCTATCTGCCTCCTAAAACATCTGTCGGAGACAAGTGTAAACAAAGATATTACAGAGATAAATGTCAAAACAGATCAAAATCAGGCGGCTGCGTGTTTGTTCACGTTTCCCGAGCACGGCCTCTCAACAACAGCGATATGTCAAAATCTCATAAACAATAAGACAATTAGATTAGGGCAAAGCATATCAATAGCACAGAGGGTAAAGCAGGGTTTTTTGGTATTTTTTGAGACCGACCCCAGACAACGTTTCCCTTAAAAGGACTCAGAGTGAATGTGTGTATTTCTGGGAAGGGGGGGTTGGATGCAGTGTCGGAGCTTCAGATTCCACCGAAACGGAGCTAATTGAGCCGAAGATTTAAAAATATGCATGTTCTCAAAGAAATCCAGACAAAAGTGAGCCTGGCAACCATGTCTTCAGATTAGATTTGGTTATGAAGAAAAAAAACCCACCAAAGAACAAAAGTCCGGTTCATTAGCGAGGCCGTTACCTGTCTCGCCTCGGGTTCCTCCATGCTGTACTGGGTGCCGGCTGGCCCCTCGCTCACTTTGTCTCCCAGAAGGAAACCCAGGCGCGTCATCAATGTGTTGGCTGCCTCATCCACCGACGGAGGGGGGCCCAGCTCCTGGCTTGACTCCCCTGCAGAGGCCGAGAGAGAGAGAGAGACAGGAGGAGGAGGAGGAGGAGGAGGCGGCGGCGGTTTGGGGGGGTGGGGGTGGTGGTGGAGAGGAAAGAACAGCATAGAGAGAGGGGAGAGAGAGAGAAGGAATGTGTGTCAGTGGTGGGCAGAAGCAGAGAGGCAGCTTATTATTAAAAGAAGAAGAAAAAAATAAAAACCAAAACCCAATCCTATAAATACTCCAGTTTCATGTTTCCTCTTTACCTGGAAACACTAAACAGGCGGTACAGCCGCAGCGCTCGTTTTCCGCGCGAACCGCCAGCGGCGACACCACACACCCGCAAACCGGAAAAGACGCGCCACCTGTGCTGGGGGACGACGAGGCGGGGCACCCTACCTGAGTTCTGCCGTGGCTCCGAGCTGCGCATTACGGGCACGTTCCCCGACAGCCCGGACGTCCCGGTCGAGCCGTCCGCTCGCGCGCTCCGAAATTCCCTCCGCCACAACCGCAGGGAGCCTTTCAAACTGTTTACATAAAACAACTCCCCACCGCCACCTCCTCCTTTATCCACACCGACTGACAAAAGCCCAACACACTGACGGCAACTCCTTCCGCAACGCTCATCACCCCTGCAGCCTGCGTGACGTAATGTGATACGCCCTTCACCTGCGTACGTGTGTGTGTGTGTGTCTCAGAGAGAGAGAGAGAGAGAGCGAGCAATGGTGTGTGACTTTTTAACAAAGGGGGTGTGTATCCACCTCTCTGTCCTGTTTACAGAGACTCTGAGCGCTGAGGAGAGAAAATAAAACCCCGCGTGATGATCAGATGATCAAAAAAAAAAAACCAAAAAACAACAACGACAACACACACACACACACACACACACACACACACACACACACACGCACACTTGTAGAGCTGATGGATTTCAAGGACCCAAAACAAAATGGGAAAAACCCCCAAATCCTTAATGACCTCATCCTGACGCCAGGTTGCCTGGTTACTCTCCACCCATAACAAACCCTCAGCGGTGGTGTCATGTTTTCAATAACACCTGGCCCTAAAGCCATGGAGGTGCCGACTATATCGTTTTCAATTCAATTTCACTTTGCCCGCCGGAGTGTCACGCTAAGAGCGGGAGCTCTCCCTAATTGCTCTCCCCTATGGTTGTAAAGAAAAAAAAAAAAAGGTACCACCAGTTAAAGACAAACAGCTGCAAGTGGATGATGTAAAATTAAATACATAAATAGATTTTTAAAAACCCTCAGAATTGGCCGGGACATTGAGGACGCTTGACGCTAATAAAAAACGGCGATGAGATGGAGCCAGCTGGTAGCAGGGCTGGTTTTCTCTTTCTCCTCCTCCTCCTCCTCCTCCTCGCCCGTTTTCCTGAGCGGCAGGTCGGACCAGACTGGCAGGTAGCTGCGCTAAATCCTGACTGACGAGCATTAGACAGTCTCCGGCCGCCGCAGCCGCCTCTGCGGAGACGAACAGCTCGTCTAAAAGCCCCTGGCCTCTCACTCGCCCTGTCCAAAGACCCAGAGGCAGACAGACAGGTAATCTAACCCCCACCCCCACCCCCCACCCACCCTCTTGCTCAGGGATGGACAAGCAGGGACACCGTCAGGATCCTCATTAGATTTACTCCCAGTCTCTCTCAGGCAAAAGTAAATCGACAGGCATCTTCTTAAGGGGGTATGGGGGGGGGGCCTTTGAAGCAAATGGGGATGACATGTTGCTGTGGCTCAATAAAAACACACAGCGGCGACCAATAACGAGGTAATCACTGCACATTAGGTCCAAAACGGCTAATTACGCATGGGGCTTGATGAGACGGATACGGCCGCTCGGTAATGCAGCTGGATGCACTTTATATGGAGCAGAACACATTTGCGAGGGCCTCCAAGGTCACCGGATCCCGGGGCGTCTCCCGAGGAAGTACGCGCTGTAATGGAGAAGATGTAGGTGGATGGAATCGGTGCACCACCTCCCTGAAGCCAATGTCAAAGGGGGGGCAGACGACAGCTGCCGTGGACGGATGTCGATAGGAGAAAACAGCAACCGAACGGAGGCAAAACATTTTTCCCACTGGAAATTGTAAACCTATATATCTATGTATTCTGTGTGTGTGTGTGTACGTGTGTGTACGTGTGTGTGCGTGCGCGCTAGCTGCAGCATCTGTGTGTCTGGACCTGCAGGGAGCGACGGGTTCCCGGTTGACGGACTGGCAGCGGTAAGCAGTGAATACATTAGCACTGATTAGTCAATGGCTCCTGAGTTGCGGCCGTGACCGTGTTCAGATGGTGGTGGTGGGGGTGGTGGTGGGGGGCTCTGTCTGCCTCTTTCCCTGTCACTCATCCCTCTGTCTACCTGTCTCGCTGTCTGCCTGCGCTCTACCTGCTCTCTCTCTCTCTGTTTCCCTTTTGCTTCCGGTCGCGGGCGGCCGCCGGACAACCCTGGGGCAGCGGCGAGCGGTTTGTCCGGGTTTTTTTTTTTTTTTCTTTCCCCCTCCTTTTGATGTGGGAGCGAAATCTCTGATCTGGAGTCAGTCCCTTGAGCTAAACATGGGCCTAAAACCCTTTTTTGTACATCCTTAAACCGTCTCACTCCAAAAAATATATAAATATATATCACTTGGTGGAGTCCGTGGCTAAGACACAGTTATGTGGGCAACAACTACACTATAATCACGATGCAGTCAAATCAAATCAAATCCTAATGTTTGATAGGATGATATATCATCACTTTTAGTGTATCGACAGCTTTTAAACCTTCCTCTTAATGCTACCAATACTAATGAGTTACTATCAAAGGGGGATGCATACGTTGCATTACCATAGAGCCTGTATTGATTCCTTTGTGTTTATTGCTCTACGTTTTGTTCTATAAATACACATTACGACAATCACATGCGCCTCCTCTCGCCGGAGCCGCTGAAGACATACATCCAGATGGCTTCAAAGGCTCCACGGTGGCATGGAGAACATAACGCTCGCTTTGAGAGGAACTTCAGACCTTTCTCATCACGGTGACACCATCAGATCCTTAATGATCAAATTTGAATATGTGGAAGAAGAAAAAAAAAAAAAAGAAAAGCATGAGACACATCTCTCTTTTTCATAACCAGCAACAACACCCCCCCCCACCGAACTTCCGACACACACACACACACACACACACACACACACACACACACGTATGCATCAACACATACTCCTCTCCACCGGATTCCTGAGCTGCGAAGGAGACAGATGGTTGCCATGGCAACTATCTTTCGCGCGCAGCCAGGAATGTGTTTCTGTGCGAGCGCATCTGTTTCTCCCCCGGCCGTCCACGGATCTGCCCTCGCCGAGCCGAGGGAAGGCAAGGGAGAAGCATGTGTTTCTATGAAGGGGGGGGTATTAATAGGTCCGAGGCCAGCGGGTGGGATAACACATACCAGGCGGGCGGCTACTGTTTCACCCACCTGGGGAACTTTACCTTAGACCACAGAGAGCAAGATACTCATTCGCAAAACAATGACCGGATCCCAAAAGTAACAGTGCGAGGCTCGAAGCGGAGAAGTGGCGTGCGTACGGATCGGAGGGTGCAAGGCAAACTCTGCAGGGAGGCCGTCGACAACCAGGCGAAAAGGAAAAACGAGGAGCGGGCGAACCGATGAAGGACGACTGGCGCAGGCGCGGTGCTCGTGCTCCGGCAGCATCGGGGAAACCGGCGAGTGGAAGGAACGGATTTCACATTCCTCGTGTGCACATCATCGATCTTATCTGTTCAGCAGCTCTTAGACGCCTCGCATGTAAAAGCACCTGATGACCCAGGACACCCAGGTCTGGGTTAGGAGTGGGTGTTATGCTGACATACTGTACATGTACAGACTTTGCTAGACTGTTTGCGCCGGGGAAACTTTTTTCGGGCCATCGTGGGCAAGGTTACAAATCAATGAGCTGAACTGCATTATGGTCGTATCGGATATTTGATGAGTCAGGTAATTCATTTGCTGGGACAGTATAAATATTAGGGCTCTGATCTAGACTCGCTCTATATGAAAAGCGCCCTCAGATAACCTCTGTTATCATTTGGTGCTATATGAATAAAACTGAATTGAACACACATTTTTTTTGCTATTTTCCTCCCTAAACAGTTTTTTAATTGATTTTTTTTAGAAAATCTTATTGCATCATAAGTCTTGAATTGTTATATTTTGTCTTTGATTCTTTCGTTTTCTTCTGAATTATTTCTGCTATTTGGCATATTTTATTTCGCCTAGGTTGTTTTGTAAATATCTGGCACTTCAATGAGATATGATATATATATATATATATATATATATATCATTATATAGTTCTTAGCTTATTCTTTTTATTCATAATATTTGGGGTTTTGTGATTTATTTATGTGATGGTTTTATGAGTACGAGGTGTTGAATCCTGCATGGGAGCTTACGTTGTGTCGTGGTCCCTACTCTTGGATACCACTGGTGTCAGAGTCTGCCCAGGGCTTGTTAGACACTGTACAGGTTGCTTGCTTTATTCTCTCAGCCTGTCAGCTGCTGTCACCATCCCACCAGCCGCTGAGAGGAAAAGAAACATTTCTGATATATACTCCCCCAAAAAACTTTTCCCCTCAAATTCGCTCAGTAAAAAAAAAAGAAAACAAAAAAGAAATTTTAAAAAATACTGTGGATAATAGTCATTTTATGTGTATAAAATTATTTTAAATGATCATTATTTTTAAGCTAAATGGGATGTCAGTTGGAAATTTACTCGACTCCTAGTTAACTCCAACATATCTGGTTATTGTGACCTAAAGTGACACGTGCTGCGTTTCCTCGTCCGGGTATTTACTGTAAGAAGGCTGAGCTATGACGCCATTAGAAAAGCTCGATATAACTAGGGTGGCCGGTGCGTCTCACGGGCTTCTCTCGCGGTACATCCACAAATCACATTCACCGGCCCCGCAACGTTCTTCGTGGGTCACAACAGTCGGCTGATACCTGACTCTCCTTCCGGCGGCAACAAAGCGCGTGGGCTGGCACGCAATCAGGCGTTTAAGTCTACTGTCCCACTGCCGCTCACTCCATCGATCCCTTGTTAAGGGCTAAGATGTCCATCTGTCCGACCTGGGAGGTGCGAGTCCCCACCCCCCCGGGGGGGAAGAAAAGTAAACCATTCATCCCAGCCGCCTGCCGGTTCCCCTTCCAGCTCCCGTCCTTGGTGCACGGACAGAGAATCCCCGCTCGCAATCGACTGTTTTTCCCTGCCCCAACGGCGGCGGAGATTAGCGTTTAAACCCTGAAGTGTCACATCTGCAGGAGCTCCGAGCGGGCGGAGGGGGTCGCCTCCACAGTCTGGTTCGCAGGACAGATGCAAAATTAAGCCAGGATCAACAGTTTTTCCCATCCATGATATTCAACAAAGAAAAAATCCAGGTGTTAGAACCAAAGAGATTATCCTAATGCACCGCATACTGTTCAGGCGTGTACAGAAATAGGAAATACCATACAATATATAATCTAGCACCACTCCATAGACAGATCGCCTACTTAGAGCACCAATTGAGCAGAGACTCAGCAGAAGAGGCTGGAAGCAATCGTCTACCATTTTCCCCTAGATTTACATCACTTAAACCCTTAGATCCACCCCCAGCCCCCAACCAGCCATCATTTTCCCTCCTGTCTTCGTCCGACTCCGGGATGTGGCAGCATCTTCCTGCTCTGCGGAGAAAGTCAGCACAGCCACCAGAGGTCGAAAAAACCAAGCCGGAGGCGTCAGGAAGCCCCGCGCTGCGTTTCCCGGCAGCAACAGGAAGAGGAGAGACAAGATGAGAACGCAGATATACCAGAATCAAATCTCACCAGAGCGCTATCCTCGGGTGACCCGCTTTACCATCCTCCCTGCGGAGGGGAGGGACGGGGGGGGTTGACAGGGATGGATAGAGGGGGGCAGGGTGGGGGCAGAGGGAAATCTGGACAAGTCCGGAGGATTAGAGCGCAACCGCCGACCGTGAACCAAAAAAAAACAGAGCCGGCACCTAAACGAGCTCTGCGTCCGAGGAGCGGAGCGAGGAGGCGGCGAGGGAGGATTAGAGATGCAGAGGGGGAGGGGGCGGTGAGGATGGACACCGTGGGTCCCGGCGAAAGCCATTTTAGTAATGACCTCGGCAGTTGTTATTTCGCCTTCACAGCAGCCGCCGCAAAGCCGGCAAAACCGATAACCCCCCCCACCCCCCCCACCGCCGCCACATTCACAGACATGAACCGACATGCAAGAAAAATTAGAAAAATAAAACACGACAAAAAGAGGGATGAGCTGGCCAAAAAAAACAAAACAAAAAACAACAACTTACCAGGGCAGTATGTGTCCAGGTCTGGATTCCTGGCAGTGGTGGAGGTGTGTGTAGGGGAGCCAAGCTCTGATTGTGGAATGCGAGGGCTCTCCACAAACTTTGCTTTCCGCAGAGGGGCTGGGAGCAGAAAGCACACACACACACACACACACACAAAGAGAAGGGGACAACATGTACACACACAGAGAAACACACACACACATTCACAGAGGTCAGGGAGATGGAAGAAGACGAGAGAGAGAGGAGCGACAGGGACAGGACAGAAAGGGAGGAAGACAGAGAGCTTATGAACTTGACACCGACAGAAGGTGTAAAAAGACATCCTCAACACTTTATTAGTCAGGATTCCTGTTTGCCTTTGGTTCAAATAAAGCCATAGCGTGAGTAAGCAAGCGGCGCCGGCGAAATCGGATGCAGGTCTACGTCCGACAGCAGAGCCTAAAAAGCGCAGCTGAAATGCAACAACATTGTATATATGTCATATTTCCTCCGCACGGGCCCACGTTTAAGTCACAGAGCAGCCAACAGGACGCAGCGGGCACTAAACTGGAAAAGGCGGCGTAGCATCAAACGCATCCCTTAGACGAGAAGGTCGGAGAGAAAGGGCGGCAGAGCGATGGAGGCCGGGGGCTGGCGGTTGTGACGCCGCGAGTGCGGACGTCGTGGCGGCGGCAGCTGGTCCGCTGGGTTTAGGACGGATGTCCCTTCACAACGCAGAGGAACCACAACAGAACTCTACCATCAGTGTGATCCTTTAGTTAGCAGAACCACTTTGTCACATATGGATTCTAATGCCACCATGATGCGTCCTACAACCAGTCCGTCTTTTAACATTTGAAGAGGAGCGACCACCTCAGCTATACTCACACATGACAGGAGCCAAGACATATTTCTAATAATCTTTTTTCTTTTTTTTTTACTTTAATAAAAGCTCTCCCCCTCTCTTGACCCGTCCTCTGAGGAAGGGGTTGGACACAGGCCCATCTGTGCAAAGAAATTCAGCAAATATCAGCTAAATCACGTGTGAGCCTTGTTTATTTGATCTAATCTTCTTTTATTTTTCTTCTTTCTTTCTTTGGGCTTGTGGGGGTTTGGGATGGGCAGGAGCTAAGCATAATTTGCTCTTAATTGACTAATCTGGTTAAATAAGGACTTAGCATAGATTATGGACTGTATGCTGCAACTGTTACCCATTCCTGCTACGGGTGAGCGGGAAGTCATGAACGGCCGCTGAGACGTAGTGTGTTTGTTCAATGTTCATAACAAGAACCGGCTTTTTAGCTACTTTTGTTTGAGGCTCGTGATACAGTTAGTGGTAATGTAACGTGTGTGTGTGGGTGGGTGTGTCAGGGTGTGTGTACATAATGGGTGGAGAGCAATCCCTATGTCTATATACTGTATGTCTTAGTTCGTGTGAAGGCAGAGAGATATAGAAAAAGAAGACCGTGGTGCAGCAGTGCAGCGATTTGGTCAATGAAAAATACATAATAAAACACCAGCCATGTACAGTATAATGGAAGGAAATGGAAGGACATGGAGCAATCCTACAAAATGGCTATTTTAGAAATATATATATATATATATATATATATATATATATATATATATATATATAAGCCCAATTTCCATTCTTCCAAATGTACATAAAAACAGATACCATCACTGTCAAAAGCCCACTGTCTACAAAATGTCAACTCTTCAGGAGTCAGTTCTGCTTTATACTTAAGTAACAATGTTTTTTTTTCCCCACAAATACTGGTAAGTCAATGGGTTTTAAAGGACTTTCTAACATATGTCAGTGGTAGAACATCTCTAACCATAAGGGAGCTTATAATCCCTCATTTTATCTGCACAAGACTAAGAGTCTACTGCTGCGCTAGCAGCTTGTGTGTCTGTGCTCAGGCACGGCGATGCTTTGAGCTAAATGTTAGTGCCAGCTTGCTAGCAAGCTCACAGTCAATAGGCTAACATGCAGATGTTAAGCAGGTTTAATGTTTACCTATGGCATTACCTTAGTACGGCTTGTTAGCATGCTAATGCTGCTTAGCAAGAAGCACAGAGTGCAGCTGAGGCTGATGGAGACGTCCTTAGTTTTGTGGGTATTTGGTCATAAAACAAAGACGACAAGACGCTGAAATTCTGCTCGATGGAGCCAGAGGATATTTTTTAACTCATCCTGTGGGAAAAACAAAATGTCTTCACCAATTTTCATCCAAAAAGAAAAACAAAACAAAAAAAAAGTCGGAACCAAAGTGGCGAACCAGCTGACCGAGTGACAGCAAACCCCCAGAGCCACGTGGCTAAAACGATCCCCAAACAACAGAGAGAGGAGACATGCCGACAAGGCCTGGGACTCAAGCGCCGCGTTTTGCATTTCATTAGACAGCTCTTGTGTTTAATGACAATCAGAAGATTTCCTTTCGAAAGGTCCGCTCCTCGATCCAGATCTCAATTTTGCACTGAAATCTATTGTCAAGATTTGGGATTTTCTGTTCGCTCACAAACCCACAGTGGAACGAGCATAAAATCATCCCGGAAAAGGAAATAAAGCTCCGTGTGTGTGTGTGTTTATGAAGTGGATGCATTCCCTCGGCACACAATCACACACACACACACACACACACACACACACACACACACACACACACACACACACACACAACCACACACACACACACAGTGTCAATACTGTGCTGTTTTGGTCTGGAGAGGACTCTGGTAATTGACCACATCTAGGAGGTGAGCCAGCACAGATGCCGCGGCGAGAAACTACAACTGACAGCCGGGGGAGGAAGGGGGCCGCGAGTTGCCGAGGGCCGGGGGGGGGGGGGCTCCGACGGAGACGCGCTCCATTTATCCGGCTTGACAAAACGGGCCACGCCGAGATCATTGTCTTTAATGACGAGTTATGTATTTCAACTGCGAGTTGAGATGGTGGAAGTGTCCGTCTTAATGGTTAATTTAGATTACGATGCAGCCGGTAAGGTGGTGATGTATACAAGGCAGAACTGAGGATGATTAAAATTATACAGAAAAAATATCTATGAATCTATATAATGAATCACTTAATACACAATATAAACATACATTTTTGTAGGTATTCACATCCATGTATACATACTTATTTTTCACATTTTCCTTTCCCATTTTACTGAAGTTATTTGTTTTGATTACTGTTTATGAATTAATCATGGCGTATTTTGACTTTGCTGCCATTTCCCCTAATTTTTGTCATTTGTTTCAAGACAGTGGTCTTAATTAGTGAATCCACAGTTAATTTTTGCCTGTTCATCCCTAAACAGACCTTCACTCTTTAGTTTTTGTGTCACAACGCGGAATTAAACTGTTTAAAAAACAAAACAAAAAAGCGCTGGTGTTAACTAGTCAGTGGATGTAAATGAGAATTAATTAAGAACCCCTGACCTTCAGCAAAAAAACAAGAACGGAGAAATGTTCACTTTTCGTCTCCGGAAAAAAAGGGGATCGATGCGGCAGTCTGCAGTGGCCGGACAATCCACGCCGCGATCAAGCGATTAGGCCATCAAGCGAAAGGGCACGGGCTTAGATCTCTCTTTCCCTCTCTCTCTCCCTCTCCCTCTCCCTCTCTCTCTCTCTCTCTCTCACGCCCAGGCCCCGCCCTCCCGCGCCGACGAGCCGGCAGTAGCTCGTAACGAGCTACAGGGGGACTTTGACGGGCTGAGCCCCGGCGCGACGGCCTGTGTGCAGGAGCATCGGCGGTGGGTTCCTGTTATTCATCAACGTTTGTTCTTTAAACTCAATTATTTATTTATTTATATTACATTTACACAGCAAAAGCACCCCTGCTGAACCTCAGTTGAAAACATCTGTGCTTGGAGCGTTTTTTGTTTTTTTTTACCATTATTCTTAACTCCTCCCCAGAATATCAATTTTTGGATGAACTATGTTGAATAGGAGATTATCACTTCTTTTGTTTTGTATTTCTTTTTATCTCCCCCGATCTCACCTCTATAAAATAGTGAAGTGAGTCTGTCTATCGGAGTAAATCCCCTCTGTAGCACTGGCTCCAGGAGACTAAATCCCAGGGACTTCTCTCCTGCGGCTCTGTTGTCAGCGTGTGCCAAGCCGAGGATGGGTGACAGTGTGATGGATGGCAGCAGGCAAATCCACTCCCCTAATGAGCTTATGAATAAATATATCTAGTCTGTGTGCGCGTATGCACGTGGCCGTGAAATAGATATTTGTTACATGCTCTGGATGTGAGGGCTGTGAGCATGAATATGCATGTGGGCATGTATGTATGCAAGTGTACATCCGAGATTAGAGCTAGAAAGGGGAGGCGATGCGGAGACCGGCGACAGTAAATAAGCCAAAAGACAATGTGATAAATTTCAAAAGCTGATCTCTATTCCCAAGATTGTCAGCGTATACACGTATACACACACACACACACACACTGCCTTTGGTGAAATTATCAACGAAAAAAAAAGAGCGAGTAATTCAAATTCACAGAGTGTTGTGCATATGAAAGAGGGAAGCTTCTTTCAACGCGACGGTCCTCTCAGACGCAACCTGGGTTTTCAAGATCTGCATATGAATTTTTGCAAAGCTCCAATGTGCAACGTGCGATTTCTCGTTAGCTGCAGATAAGTGAATGGCGAGCACGTAAACGGAGACATTTCTATAGCAACGAAGCACCGTCTGTGCCAGCTCCGCTGCAACATGACCTCAGGGCCCCCGCTCAGACAAAGACACAGGTGCCCGGACGTGCCCGCATTAACATATACGCTCGCATACGGAACAACGATGTGGATGAGAGCATGCATCGCTTTCTGCAGCCCGAGCGGAGCTTTGCAGGAACTGAGCACGCGACCCTGGTAGCTATGGCAACAGTGGAGCAGGAAGGAGGGGTGGCGACAAGCCTCGCGCACCTTTCCGAGGTGGTATCAACACAAGGGGGTCGGAGGGTGTTCGCCGGCACTTAAAGCTCCAAGGTCCCTGCACGTCCGCTCAAATGCAAATCAAACAACTTCCCTGCGTTGACAACTCTTGGCTGCTCTACAGGACCAGGAGAGACCTGGTCCTGAGTCCCCTCGGTTCGGGGAAGCTGTGCTGCAGCTGAGGCACTGTTGCGCCAAAGAAAACCAGGCGAGACGGTCGATATCAAGCTCCTTTACAAACGTGAGGACAACGAAGACGCTCTCACAAATGTTTGAGTTTCCTTCACACATTATATTCTCAAACAGAGCTGGAAGATGTGGGCAAATCGTTATCACACTATTTCAAAGGCTTTTTTTTCACAATTATAATACGGTGTAGTGAAACTGTGTAATGTGTTATATTATATATTATATTTATTAATGTTTATTTAAAATTTTCTCAGAATAATCCATTTAAACCACATTAAAAAAAAGAAAAAAAAAGATAAAAAGATATGATCAAGATTAAGATCAGGGCTCCAGTGACAGCTGACAAACAATAATGATAACGATATCAATAATAAGCCCAGCCATCTTCTTAATGTAAATGTTAAATTAAATTTGAATGCCTTTTTCAGGAGGTTGTACAGGTTTTTGCTCCTATTGCTTATTTGTAATAGAAATTTTATTTCAATTAACAAAGCCTCATTTGATTATGTGGCATCTCTGAAAAGGTTAAGAATCGCTTTGCCGGCAATCTTACAGACGACAGAGGTGATGGTTCACAATTCGGCCTATGAAGTCAAAAGAGATGCAATAAAAGGTGCAGAGTACAAAGTTTTTTAAGTAAATTTGATAAGAAATGTTTTCATCTTTTGCAGCTGAACATGAATCTAAACACAGATGTGGCTAATATTAGTCTAGACTTGTTATTCAGGGGCAATTAGATGTCACTGTTTCATATCAATCTCGCTGGTCTTTATGTTTGGCCAGGAGGCTTTTTCCCAGTGTGAATGCAGACAACCGGTTCGGAGACAACGGAGGATTTCGCGCGCGCTCGTCTTGACGACTTGTTGGGGAAAAACAACGCAGTGCCGGACGACGCGGCGAGCCGTTAGGTCGCCGCCCCGGAGGCTGCTGACGGTCAGCGGCGGGAGCGGGGTCCGCTGGCCGAGGCCGCCTCTCCCTCTTCTTATGTATGTGTGCGAGCGCCTGCGCGTGAGGGGTGTCGGCAAGCACGCACATGTGTTACCTATCATTACAGCCTTGGGAGGATTAGCAGAGCAAGGTGAGGCACAGGCAGAATTTTAAGAGGGCGGAGGGAGGGGCCGATGCTCTAAGAACGGTCATTAGCAGAGCGCTCCCTAGCCTCAAAAAGCTGTTAATTCACTGTTTCACATAACCTTATTGGGCTTTGGATTAGGCCACAAGCACACGAGTGATACCCGAGCCACGTCAACAAAACGGATCTGGAGGACCTAAACCTGTGCAGGAGAAGATTTTTGTGAAAGTTATTCTGACATCTCCCCCTATTAAAGAGTCCAGATACCCCCCCCCCAAACAAAACATGAATTTGTATGCAGCAGTGCGGCCACTGAACAAAAGTACGGATCTGGAATTTGTTTGGGTCGTCAAACATTCTGAAAGGAACTCGAGGGAGAAAACATAGTCAGTAGTTTTCACACAGGGCCCTGAAGGCTGTTTTCAAGTTAAGACTGAACCGGAAAGACCAGACATAATGTGGCTTTTTCCCCCTCCTGGGCCCAAAGCACCGTGGAACGTGCTGCCTGAAGAGTCAAGGCTAGAAAATCCGGAGACGTCTTTCTATAACACGTTCGCTATAGTTACGTTCTCTGCTGACCTACAGACTCAACTAATGTCTGGGTTTTTAACTCAGCTCAATATCACCACTCCTTGGTTATCACTAAATCCTTTAACACGAAACCATTCGTCTGTTTCGAGCTGCTATATTTGTGCCATACCATCTCTGGTCTAAACCCTTGCCGTGTACATCCTCCTTATGTCCATGCCGCAGGCTTTCTGGGCAGCTGTCTGCTCCCTTGAGGGAACCCTCCATTCCTGAAGGACTCTGCCCTCATGAGTCAGCTGTGGAAGCGCAGCGGCTACTGTTAACGCTGAGCAGCCTCGACGCCGTTAACTTCCTTTTCGTATGGTCCGGCCACTTCTCGGAGGCATAGGTGACACAGAGGTGCGACTCCGAACCTCTCGAATACCCTCCCCTCAGCGAGCGGCCACCGAGGGCCGGCTCTGCCGAGGCCTGGGGACTTTGGCGAGCCGTAAAAATGGAATACGACACCGCTTTGAGAAAGCGAAAGTAGCATAATTGCCAAGGACACAACTTGATACGGGGGCCTAATAATAGCTAGGCTGTCTTGACCTCTGTCCCAAATGGAGTTCAGCCTCCAGTGGAGATATTTATAACTTGACAACCACACCCTCTGCGTTGAGAGGATGAGGATGAGCGGCGTGTTTCCCTGCACTCATGCAATTAAGAAATTCAATTAAACACCCATGACAAGACAATAAAACGGGAAAAAGCATGATGCATGATTTTGAGGCTCGAAATTAAGCTTCTGATTAAGATGTTTCCGATAATCTGTAGCACGACATAAATTGAACATCAAAGCCTCCCCACCTTCCTTTTTTTTTCTTTTCTAAATGTCTGACAATAGCTATAATCAATCATTGCTCTTGTGTAATCCGTAGACATAGTTAACAGCCTGATTCCAGCCACACAGCGTCGGACCCGTGATCCAGACGAATGCCTCGTAGCAGGTTCAGCGCCCTTAAATGGCCGAGCAAGTGAGTTAACAGCAGACAGACAAGTGGTGAATGTTATTACGGAGACCGGTGTCATTGGGCAGGTCTGTGCAGCAGTCCGTAAGGGGTTTTGGATACGCATGGGCACACACAGACACACAATAACACATTTCCTCAGGCCTCCGTGTGTCTGCGTGTATCTCGCGGGGAAATGTTTGCTCAGCCCTCCACCGTCAGCACTCACAGGAAGCAGTGAGGTGGTATATGTAACCCACTGCTCTGTTTTGTAAGCAAATCATTATCATTGCTATTAATAGCACACTGCGGGTTTCTCTTTTCCACTTTTTTCTCCAGAAGGCACCGCTAAATATCCAGATAAAGCCTAATGTAAGCAGCGGCCGCACCACAGTAAGGTGATCATTTACTTGTATAGAAGCCCTTCGCTATTCTACAGATTAAAGGAGTACAAATCTAAAAAAGGATAAGCCATGCATTGCTTGGTACCAATAAAACATTAAAATATGTTGACCAAGATTAATTAACACTTGGGGATTACAGAGTAGGACCAAAAGAAGGAAAAAAACAAAACATGAAAACCCCTCACAAAACATTATTCCAAATTCGAAAACCCGGAGGGGGAAAAAGAGCAAGTTTTGCTAGTCTAAGATCGAGTGGCAGGTTATTCCACAAAAGGCTTCCTCACCAGTATTAATGTGTGAAAAACTGGACGAAAGTGAAGGATTTAAAAGGTCTGGCAATCTTTAGTAAAAGGAGTTATTAGGTCAATAAAAGATTTTTTCAAAACAAGAAAAAAACAACCAGTGCAGCCAGTATGGTGCCATAAGCAGTGGGCTAATGTGATTTCTCCCTTCCACTGCAGAGGTTGAAGTCAAGATTTGGCTCTGAAACTAAAATCACTCTTAATTCTTTGAATCTTGGCCGGAGAGCTGAATGTTTATTGATGTTCATCTCTTTCAACTCCTATGAGTCCTTTGAAAAGAAAATCGTTTTTCTTTCTCAATAAGTTCTCAAGTATTTTTTTAACCTCTATGCAAAAATGAGGTCAGAGCTTTGTGATTGTCTGGTAAAACTGAAAATTACAATTGGGTATTGTGATGACAGGGAGATGGGAGGTGTATAAAGAAAAAAGTGGAGGGCTGAGAAGAGTTCTGTGTGGAACACCAGAGTCAATATAACAAAAACAGTATGTTAAATATGAAGGAAACCAAACAAGAACGCTACACTAGACTGTCAATCAAACTGTCATGATCAGCTGTGGCAAATACTGTGCTAAGGACAGCCACTTCGTTAGGTCCAACAACATATATCACTTTCCGTGTTACGTTTTGTCGGGCTAATTCAGCGCCGTGGTATGTTTAGGCGATAATTCTAAAAATTCTATAAAATGCCATTGTCAGTTAGATAATGGGGTATGTGGCAAAAAAAAACAAAACAAAAAAACAACAGCTTTCTTTGGAATTTACCAAGGAATAGCGGATTACAGACGGGCCTGGAATCGCTAAGGTGGGCACTGCCTGGGTTTGCATTTCTTTAGGCGACGGCATACGGTCGCCTTTCTGAAAGTTTTAGGGAAGAGTTCCAATTGCACATTGTTACTTGGCATAGACACTGGAAGCTGACTTTAAAGAGCCCGGTCTGAGCGATATCAAGAACAATAGAGGATGACTTCATCTTGCTAATGGCGGCACTCACTGCATTTTCATTCACCATAATAAAAGGTGGTAATTCGAGATCCCAGGGAGTTGTTGGAGAAGTAGCAACATTGGCTCGCCTGATGACTAATTCATAGTCCACACAAATGAAAAATTTTGCTTGACTGCAAAGGAAAGAGGACTCATTTGTGGTAAATAAAAACAAACAAACATAAAACCTAAAGGTGAGAGTCGCCGGATCGCCTGTCGACAGCATATCATGGGGAAAGTGACACCCTCCAACCAGTTTTCAACAACTCCAGCATGCAGCTCACAATTAGATTCCTCTTCTAACGTTCTGCACTGAGAAACAATACGAGGGAATTTTAAAGGGCAGTGGTGGTACCACTGTTTGATTTATAGCCCCGGTTTTCCTGCCTAGTACATACTGTGCTCAATTGCCAATGGAGTCAGGCTGTTTTTACAATCCGATTCGAGTGGGAGAACAGTCCTTTGGCTCCACAAGAAAATCCAGAGGGCATACTGTCACTAAATGGTGAATATAGCCCATTATCTACAGGTTAGCAAATTAACAACACATTCATTTTTCAGAGGCACTGAATATTAGTCCAACCAGGCCCATTTGATATGTTGTGGGTCAGCTCAAGCGATGCCTAAAAAGTGACCATGATTTTAGATGGTCTGTCAGATTTATTTCAGAACGTGTCTTAGGCTTATGGGCTATTTGTCTGACACTCGCTCAGGGGAATTGCAAAGGGAGGGAAACCGAGCAATTATATGAATCGATATCAGTCTGAACCACCGCAGAGGGAATATGAGGTTTTAATTTGCCAGATTTTCAGGTAAAGCGGGGCCACATCTATTGAGGGGCCCGCAACTCCGAGCCAGGTTTAAGGGGATCTGTCATGCGAATAAACATGGAGTCATACAGGACGCGTGAGGAACTCCGGTCGAGGCAGAGATGCAGAGATGAGACGTAACCTTGGAAAACATACTGTGTTACCCACATCACCGGCTATACTGTACAACACAGTTGAACTGAGATAGTGCAGCCTATACTTTTGAATATAACCTCTCTAACTATCTCCAACAAGGCTTTTCTGTGCCTGTTGAATAGCAGTCTTTAGATTTTTCAGCCATAACTCTCTGTCAGGCGATCATCATCATTCAGCTAAAATATCCAGAGACAAGCAGAGGGGGAGAAAGGGCGATAAATTATACTGGCATCCTTTTTGTTATAACTGTGGAAGGATGCTGTCTATCACCGCGAATCAGACACCACCCCCCCCGCCAACCCTGCTCCGTCAGGTTCAAATAACTCCACCAGGGATCCTAAATCCAGCAAACATTCCTCCACCATGACCACAGCCGACATGGCTATTTAGCCGCCCTGAAATTGAAGTTCTTGGGTGCCTATGCCCGGTACGTTCTGAAAGACAGCCGACGAGCTAAGCTCATCAAAGCGCTCTCCAGGTGGTGCTACTAAGTGGTGCGAAAAACCGGCTGTGGGCGCCTCATCAAAAACCATTCACCTGAGACCAGCAATAGCAGCTGCTGATGAGGTGCTTGTGTTTTGCTGGCAGACAGTGTTATTGAGACATTTTGTTCTGTTCACACACCAGCCAGCAAGCACCCCCCCCCCCAACAAACCCCCACATCCACCCTCGGGACGAGGCAGGGAGGTGGGAAGCCTGCAGCACTGGAATTGGAAGGAGGGACCATATCCCAGCACATGACAGGGTGATCCTGGTACACAACAACAAGCCGTCATCGCTGCCGCCGCCGCCGCCGCGGCCGTAGCCTGCATGGTGTGGGATAAAAAACTATCCCCCACCAACTTCTACCCATTTACGCAACCGTATGCTACGTATGACGTTGCGCTCAGGAAAGAGAAGTGACACACACAACAACAAGAACAAGCACCATTAGCCACCCACAGCTCGTGCTCAGACACACGCACTCCAACAGACATACACACGTATGTATGCATGCACACACGCGCACACACACACACACACACACACACACACACACACACACACACACACACACACTCAGGGACAATTGAATGCTCACCCACGCTGACGCATGAAACAGACCAGCTCGCCACGAATAAAAAAAATAATATAAAATAAAAACACTTGGCACTCTGGTTGATTCACAGGTCCTCGAGCCTACGTTGTCATTAGAGTGCAGCCCTCTGACAAATGCATCATTTCATGGAAAGAAATTACTTTCTTGCACTCCTCCCGTTAGCCCCGAGTCCCCACAACCATCATTCGGACCAGTGGCCGCCACAGCTGCTCCAGCTGTGAGACCAGAGAGCAGGCCGGGGGAGGGGAGGGGGGGGGGGGTCCGGCCGAGCAAAGAAGGTGGAGCAGCAGGTGACCGGGGGGGGGCAGTTTGCGGGCACAAACGGAGGAATGAAACAAGCGAAAAGAGGGTGTGGCAGGGCTCACCATTCTCAAACCAGATCTCGCATTCCTGGAGGCTGGGGTACGGCACCAGCTCCCCTCCTTCCCCCTCCAGCGACACGAGCAGTCCTTCCTCCCTGAGCGATGACCAGTTCATCAAAAATAAGACAAGACAGGGGGGGAAAAAAAAAGAAAAGGAGAACGGGAAAAAGAAAAACACCTGCAGCAGAGCAGGGGAGGGGAGGGGGAGGAACAGAAGCTCTCCCTCTGCCTTCCCTCTTCTCTCCGTTCGGAGGAAATCTCCACAGGTTTCAGCGCCGACGCTGCCCGCTCAATTCAGTCGCAGTAAATGATACAGAGCCAGGCAGATATGGCAGTGACGGGAGGAGCGAGAGGAGGAGGAGGAGGAGGAGGAGGAGGAGGAGGAGGAGGAAAGAAAGAGAGGGAGAGGGAGGAAAAGGGAAGGAGGAAGGAAGAACAGAGCAGTCACTGTGTCACTGGGGAAAGGGGGGGGGGGGCACAGAGGTGACACTTGTGTGATGAAGGCATGTGCCGAGGGACGGCAGGTGACCGAAAGCTTCGCCGCTACGAAAGACGTTAAAAAAAAGAAGAAAAAATTTTTAAAAAAGACGAAAAAGAAAAGAAGAAAGAGAACAGGGAGCTTTTCCCTGCGAGGAGCGCCGCCAGCACAGATAGCGGCCAAGCTCCTCGTTCGCCTCCGTGACTGCATTAGCGCTCGGCGTGTTATGTATAGATGTGAGAGGCGCGCTCCCTCTCTCTCTCTCTCTCTCTCACCCTCTCTCTCTCTCTCTCTCTCCACAAGAACAGGAGCCCAGGTCTCCTACAGATGAATGGTGCAGTGCTGCTGTTGTCATGGCAACCGCAGAGCAAAAGGAGGGGGAGGAGAAGGGTGGGTATTGGGGGAGGAAAGAAAATGGCATAAAAAAAAAAAATACGTGGAGGGAGGGAGGGTGTTATTAAAGAGATGCAGTTTTGCCGTTCGTGGATGGAGCTTTGGGGACACATCACATCGCAGGAGTGTGTGAGTGTGTGTGTGGGGGGGGGGGGGTGAAAAAAAAGAAAAAAGCAGACGCTTTATTAGACAGAAAACAAGGTTTTCAATAAAGCCTACTCCATTCTCCTCTTGGGCTCGGGCATCCCCGTCTGTCCTTGTTTTACCCTTGAAACTGTATTTGTACAGCTGCAGCCATGTTTTACGGCTTATTTAAAGGGGTCCGGACCCGCGGGGGGCCGAGGAGTTTATTGTGTATCGCCTTCGCTTTTATCGGGGGTTCGTTTTCCGTTCCGGCTGCAAACCCGCCGTTTTCAGAGTGGGTTTTTTTTCTGTTTTTTTTTTTTTAATATCAGTCTCCTCCGGTCGCACTTATTTCCCCGGCGTGAAACCTCCAACCGCCCGCGCACGCTACCGACGAGCCTCAAAGACGCGCTGCAGTCACGGGTTAAAGTCTTCGAGCGCCACGTCACCTGCGCCGCCCTTTTATCGACCCGTCCCCGCCGTAAAAAACGTTGACTCCGGCCAATAAATGATTAAAAACAACAACAACAACAACAAAAACAACAACTTGACGTTTACGTCCGCGGCATGAGGCAAGTGGTGTGTATTGTAGGCCGGGCGGGGTACCGTCAACGAAGTGCAACGCGACCCGGCGAGCTGACAACTGGGTGGGGGGGTTGATCACATGCCTGGTTTAGAACGTAAAACACTATCATAATTAAAATGAGCACACATACACTTGCTCAAGAAGGTTTTGCGTAAGAGGCAGAAGCATCAGGAAACATTTCTAACCAAGACTTTGTTGCTGACTGGCCTTTTTTGCTTCTTTTTTCCTGTGAACAAGCCTGTAATCAGTTGGGGAGTGATAGCAATCCGGTCCTGTTTTTTTTTTTTCCTTCGGATTGCAATCTACGCTTTTGAGACAAAATAAATCTTATGGAAATCTATGTTGTCTTTAATCATCTTTAAACATTCTCATGCAGCTCCTAGAAACTTCAAGCTCAAGAAATAAACTATAGTTTTTCTTCCAATTGCCACAAAACACAGCTCTATGTTACTTTTTCTAAATCTTTTTTTTTTTTTAACTTTTGTAGTTTATCTTACCCGTTTCTTTTTCCTGTATTTGCCTGACAATGGAAGGACACAGACTCACCCCTCCCTCCTTCCTTTTTTTAAATGCCGTGACACATATCAAATGTAATTTATTCTTTCAATCCCATGCATCATAATGTCAACTTATATATCAACAATATGTAAAAAACCAAAACATTCTTGTAATAGTAAACTATTCTAATGGTTATTTTAGAAACTTTAATTCCTCTGTTTTGGTACAGTTTTCCACAAAACCTTTATTTCGTGTTCAAAAATGTTGTCCCTGAGCTTTATACCTCCAAAATCAATTTTACATTTTTATTGTAATTATCACCGATTCCTTTGTTTGCCGTCTCATTGTTCGTTGACATAACTGCTTTTTAATAAAGCAGTGCTTTTCTTTCCAAGTCTAATCAGTTATCTTTTCTTTCCATGTGTAAACTGAACTGCGTGATTACAGCGTAACCCAACAAGTAAAAGAGTCGAGAGATAAACTTTTACTGTCTCACTGATAAACTGCAACATCTCACTTATACTGCAAAAAAACAGCAGCATAATCAAACAGATGAAACTCCAAAGGCGAACACCGTGCTTTGCCGCTCGCACCATCGTTTAAGTCTTAATGTGGAGCCAAAGACGGCAGCTGGTTAAAACAGCGAGTCCAGCTCGGTCTAAACGGTCACAGAGTTCACATCCCGGCACCTCTAAACCTCAATAATACACATGCGTCATCTTGTTTGTTTAGTCCTCACGAAAACGTAAAAGCGAAAATTCAAACATTACGTCCGTTCGTGAGCTTTACAGGTGGTCGCAGATGGACTTTGTGACCACCGGGCGGAGCAGTGCCAACTAGTTTTGCCCAGTTTCCAGTTTTTATGCTAAGCTAAGCTAACTGGTTGCTTCATACTCCTCTACATATGACACTGGTATCAAATGTCTCATCCGGCTCAAGGCGAGTCAGCGAATTCCCCAAAATGCCAAACTTTTGCTTTGAGCCCTTCTGTCCGTTTGATCTTAGCGATCGACACTTAAACACCTCGGCAGTTTGGCTTGAGAAAATCCTACGCCGCAGCGGCTTTGCAAGCGGTTTTCTTTTGAGCAGGCTGCATTTTTATTTTTTTTTTAGTGTGGGTATCCGCACGCAGACAGGATCACGTCAAACTGAAACGCTTCCTCATCCGCGACATTTCCTGAAAACACTTAAAGCGACTGTTTCGTTTTCGATCCAGTCATTTCATCTCTTGGGAAACTAACTTTCCCTTTTCTCTTGCACGAGCTTTAGCCATTAATAAACTGCAACAAAACGTCAGATTGAAAAATGTTTTAATTCCCTCAAGGAACTTTACACTGACATATATTACAGTAAAAAAAACAAAACAAAAACCTGATGTTTGCATTTCGTAAAGAATAATGAAACTTTGTGACGATTTTTCAAGACTAAAATATCCTGAATATTCTGCCGATGTCTAGAATATGACAATAATTTCTGTTCTTCAGTGCCCCCCCCTCCTCCCGAAGGGCATCATACTTCAATTTCATTCACTCCTTTCTACATTTAACCTTCACTCTTTATTTTTCACCTGTGACAGTGGAGCCAAAAAAATGTCACATTTCCTTTCCAGCGGAGCAAATGACCCAGAGGGGCCTGCGCCTCGACCGTCCCGGTCCCGGCGCGGCCCCCTCCGAAGTAATGACAATAATCGAGGGACAATTTTCTCGTGGGCGCGACGCCGGGTGAGGCAGGCGTGGAGATTGATGCGTCCCAAATGTCAGCGTGCCAACGCAACCGCCGGCTAAGGAGGCGTGGAGAGACGGAGATTGAGATTGAGATGTCACAAATGTCAGCCCTCCTCTCCCGGAAATACGCCGAGGGGACAGGACCGTGCCGCGAGACGCCGGAGGCAAGGTGCGCCGCAGGTGTGTGTCAGGTGGATGTGAACTGATGCAAACAAACCAATTGCTTGACGACAACTTTACCATCTCCTGAAGATGGTTTAGAGCCGCAACAGACAATGATTTTTTCTTATATTTTTTCTTATCGTTGATTAATCTGATGATTATTTTCTTAATTAGTTGCTCTGTCTATAAAATGTCTTAAAATCTTAAAAGCGTCCATCACAATTTCAAACAGAAGTTACGTCACCGACCAAACACTGCAAAATTATAGACGTATGAACAGTGTTGGAAATTGACATTCACTTCAGTTTTGAGGTACTTTTACTTCACTATTTCAATTTTATGCTACTTAATAGTTATACTTCACTACATTTCAGAGGGCAGTAGTGTATTTTTTGCTCCATTACCATTTTTTTGGCAGCTTTAGTCATGAGATTCTTTGCTGGATAAGATTTAACATGCAAAATAATGCACTGTTTTAATTTAAACTACCCAATAGAATATAAAGTGGTTAAAATTAGCTCCATCCTGAGAGGCTTCAACACTGAAATTCTGCTTACACCCTGATGCATGAAATTTAATTAGCCAGCAACATAATATATAGTGACTTGACTTCTTAAAGGGATGGTTCGGTATAATTCCTTTTGATACTGTTTGATACTGTTTTGATACTGATACTGTTTGATAATGTTTTCACCAAGGGAATTTATTTTTATATGCAGGAGTATTTGTACACTATAGTGCTATGACTTCTATAGCACCTATAACGAGATGAGAAATTATTAAAGTGCTCATAGAAAACACGAAAAAACCTACTGTTTTCTAAAAGGCTTAGGGATAAAAAATATCTACTGATGATGTGATAAGATCTTTTGGTTCAACCGTGTTCTTAACTAAAGATATTTAGTTTACTATCACATTAGGAAGAGTTCTCATCAACTTGCCCTCGCCCGCTACTCTGGCTATTAAAATTTCCTAAAGCCAAAGGTGGTGTCTTCAGATGTCTCACTTTGTCTGAACAGTTCAAAACACCAGGAGATTGAATTGATTTTAAAGTTAAGATAAAGAAAAGCAGCAAATTCTCCCAAGCGAGAGGTTGGAACCATGAGATTTGTGTCAAGTTTAACTATTAATCGATTGTCAAGTAAGTAGCAAATTAATTTTCTTTTTATCCACTCATACTGCAGCTCTACAGCAGATTTCCTACGATTTCCCAGATGCCTGTTGAAAATCCCACAACAATGTGCCTACACATGCCGTGAATTTCAGAATTTCAGAATAAAATCTGATTAAGAGTCCACTGTATCTGAGTGAGAAATAGCCCAGCAGGTGATCCTGTCATCTCAATCTGGACACTGACCCGGTAAAATAAAAAAATTAAAAAGACAAAACCAAACCAAACAATAAAACATTCCCACAAATGCGGCATTCATCACCGGCAGCTAATTTAACCGAGCTCAGCTGTTTTAATGTGGGTCCTTCAAGACCACCCACACGATGAGCTGTAGAAACTGACTCAGCAGCTCTGCACGCCGTACCTTGTTAATCCTGACGGTCCACGCTGCCGCCGAGCACTTTCATACCTACATCATGTCCATTTAGGAGTTAGCTTACTGTAGGACGCTCACTCGCACGCTCATCCATTACTATTATGCACCAGAGAGACAATGATTTTTAGATATACTCATGTTACTGCAATTATTGCAGTAGGAGTGGGGAGAAAAATTAGGTGGCATTATTAAATCAAGTTTTAAGGCCGAATGCAATTTTTCCACCTTTATGTGGCAGCCCGTGGGGGAGCCAGTAATTGTATTGATTGCCGCCATTAATTAGGAGAAAGCAGTGTAATCCGGGGAGAGATGTTGAAATAATTCCCCTCTAAACGCTCCAGAGTGGAGCGGCGCCAATCAATCAAGCGGGGGCCCGGCGTCTCCGTCGGGCCCGACACTCGAAGCGGGGTTCTTTGGTTTTGTTTTTTTTTGTTTTTTTTATTGAAGAACAAATAAGCAATCAGCGATTACAACTCATATCGGTCGGCCACTGAGACACCGCCGCGGGAATGAGCAATCGTTGCCGCTCGGAGCGTGAGACGACACAAAGAGCCAAAATGGGTCACTTGAACACGGCGGCGCGGGGGGGCGGGGTCTGCCAAACAATGCATGAGGACGTAGGAAAGCAGCGTATATGAAGAAACTTGTACTTGAGGAACTTCGCTACACCGTTTATACGTATATATTTCCATGTCAATTCCACCCCTCTGCAAATCAGAGAGGTATAGTGGCCAAATGAGCGGTAATTCCTTGTAATTTTAAAGGAATTCTGTGGAAAATGTCAGTGTAATTTACTGCAGATTATACGTCTTCGTGTTCTGGGACGGCCATTTGCGCTTAATTAGTTTTCTTGCGTCGCTGACTTGCGGAGGAATCTCCATCAAAAGAAATGGCCGGAATCCGAACGGTTTTCTATAGGACTACCGAGGTGACATTAAAAATTCATTGGAGTCAATTAATTAGAATCGTGCCCCAATTGAACAGGCTTAACTTATAATTAGGAGGAAATTACTTAAGTTTTCTTTCCAAGATGAAGCCCCAGTTACGCGTCATTTACTTTGTTGGAAATTACAAGGGGCCGCGTGAAATGGAGGCGTTGCAAAAGTAAAACGCTGCTCACACATTTTTGCATCAGCAATAACATTCCACTCGTGTATGTGGTGTCACTTGAGTCAATTTGTCTGTTTTTAATACTTTTATTTTTGATGCTCTGGCGTCGCTTTTTGTTGATTTATACTGACATGGAAACACACGTTTTCACGCCGCGGCGAAGCCAATGCGTCAGGCCTCGCTCTAAAAGCGTTTCACAAGATGAGCATTTTCCCCGCGCTATTCAAACGGCTTCTGATTACGTCCAACCAGGATGCTTAGAAACATCTTCTTCTTCTCCTCCTCGCTCCTCGCTCAGACAGAAACTCTGCCCTGACCGCATAGTCCAACCTTTTCTGGAGGGCAGGGAATTTAAATTGATCTTTCTCTTAGGGGTTTAATAAAGTATGAAAATATTATTACTGCTAGTTCCGTTGGACTAGAGCTGATGGAGATAACCATTTTTTTATGTAATATTTGAGTCCAGGACATACATTGGCAGGCTGATGATTCAAGTAAAGTTGCTCTATGAAATGATACTCCGTTGAAAGTACAAGTTTAGTATTTTAATGTTAAGTTAATGTTGAGGTTGCTGCTGTGGAGCTAATTAGGCTACAACTAGATCCTCCTATAAATGGTTGGGTACTATAGCCAGCAGAACCCTCCAGAACATACTGAATGGACCCGGTGGTGAGATTGTTTAGTTTCGAGCATGAACGTTCTAAGACAAAAAAACCAAAAACAAAACAATGATACATAAAGGTCGACTTCCCGGCGTTTCCCGGTGTTTAAAATTATTCAAATTGTAAGAACATCTTTGAGAATGAACTTTGTTTTTTCCATCTTTACTCAAACGTGTCTCTCGTAGCCGTATCTTTCCTTCTCTCAGGCGGCAGTATTGTATCGGTCGGCGTCACACGTGCTATTAAGCATCCGCTTACTTTTTGGATAAATGCAGTGAAAACGTATGACCGCTTTCGCATTTCATCCACAGATAATCAGGCGCGACCACCGACCAAAGAAACCCGCTAGGTCACACTGTGATCACACAGTGCTGCACGACTCCTGCCTGCCTCACCAATTTGTTTCACAAGCTGACCCCTCAGGCATCTGAAGCCCCCCCTCCCACCTGAGAGTCTTCACGGACGCAGAGGGGGGTTAAATCAGAAACCCACTGATTCCCTGAAAAGGTCAGCGCATTCATAGTGTTTTCATTCAATCAGAGCGGCGAGGCCGTCCTCACCGACGACGGGGGGTGACCCAGGGGCTATACGGGGGGGCAAAGGCAGACGGTTGCGGTTCGGTGAGGGGCCACCGGGGGAGATCAAAGCGTCGCCGCCTCTCCAACCTGCCGCCGCTTTGCTCTCTGATGCTCTCTGCCATCTACCCCCCCCCCCCAGCCCCTCAGCCGTCTCCGGTGTGGGAGGGGCTCCGGGCCTCGGACGCCAGCGTGCAAGCACGAGCCCGGCGCTGTCAAGCTGCGCGGGAAGCGGCCGCTGAGCTGAATTAATTAAAGGGCGAGAATGCCAGGGTGGACGGGACCTGGCAATCTGGCGCTCGAAACCACTTCAGAGAAGACGCCGGCTCTTTTGGCGACTCGGGCCGTTCCAGGGTTTTTTGTGCGTGTTGTCATGGAGTCAGTTGTGCTGATGCAGGACTGGTTCGGCTCCCGCCAGCTCCGATAAGTCATATATCGACATGTGATCTGAAGAACAGGCCTCGTCGGGAGGGCTCCTCATACACAGGATGTAAGGAACCTGAACAGCCTCTTATTATGTACAGATATCAGTCCCGCAATGCTGCATCAGTCACACTAGCTGCAAAAACAAAAAAAATTCATACAATTTAAGTTGTTTTCTGGTGTTTTCTTTCTTTAAGCACCTTCATTACTACAACACGCTACAATATTATGCACAATAGGTGGTGTGACAGAGACATAAATCTGGAGGGATTAACACAGCAAAGGGCTAATCCTGCCAAAATAATATCTCTCACTGTCATGCACCCAAACACACACGAGAATGTAAGACGACCGGTTTCAGTTGACTAATTGTGCAAAAGGTAAAACCAATCAGACGAGGCTGAATCTGCAGGAAGCGACAAAGCTGAGACATTACGTGTATTTAAAAGAAAAAAAAGAGAATTAAAAGAAGAGAGAATTCCTCATTCCCACGTTGAAATGTGAGAACACAAAGCGTCCGTCGCGAACCAGCAGCGCCGGACCGGTTCAATGTGTCGGGGCAAAGGATGGCGTGTGCGCGACGGCACTGCGAAACAGCCACGTCGCTGCGTCGCCCACGGAGCACGGACGAGACGGCGCCACACGGCGTTAATCTGGCTCCCCTGCGACGAGCCGCCAGGGGAGCGACGCGCTCGTATTATGTATCTGTGCAGTCACAGACTCGCACAGGCTGACGATCTGAAAAAGTTCATTCTGATTCACACGTGAACGTGTCGCCGGAAGCACATTAAGTCAAAGAGTTAAACATAAAAAAGATAATAATAAAAAATTACGAATGGGAGGATCGTGACCTGGACGTGATGAGATCGGCTTGGTCTCAAATCTACCCCCCCCCCCAACAAAAAACCCAACAGCCTTGCCCTCCGTCACACACACACACACACACACACACACACCAGTTAAAATGAGAGAAAATCAGTTTTGGCATGTTTCCTCTTTATAAAAAAAAACCACAACCCACAGCTCAGACAACCTATGAGAGGAGCATAAATCATTCTGTATGATGTAAACCCCCCCAACACACACACACACACACACACACACACACACACACACACACACACACACACACACACCTCCCTCTGCATATCACAAATGGTTAACGATCTGAGGTAGCTGAGAGGCTGGTGCACCCTAGTGGCGGCTGCTGCACCGAACCTTAAAGTCCTTCACTCCCACTCTGCCTCGGTGCGGAGGCTGCGCTGACACCAGGGTGAAGCCACAGCGTCAATACTTCAATTCTCATTTTGAGTTAACAGCCCCCCCCCCCCAACAGCGGCGAAGCCTCTGGACGTCCGGATCCGGCCGGCGTGCCGAGCCACGATCCCTCGCCACGATTACAGCAGAGGAAACATGACACAGGCTCATAATCAAGTTAATGGAGAGACAGAAGGTGTGTGTGTGTGTGTGTGTTGGGGGGGGGGGGGGGTCCCCTCCACATTGACTGTCAGACACTAGTGGAGAAAAGAAAGCGATTAGCAGTGGGCGATGAAGAGCAATGAAAGGCCGCAGCTCACATCCTGTCGTCTGTTCTCGCCCCTGTCAATTAGTTGGGACTCTGGCGAATTACCCCAATTGGAAATTGCAGTGCTGGGGCTATATGTACGCCCCCCCCCCGAGCCCATGGCGAGTGATTGCTGCTCATCAGTGGGAACTTATGGGTGAGAAATCGTTCCACTCCTCCCCTTCACTTCAACCCCCCCACCAAAAAAACCTGCTGTAATTCACTGTGTGATTCTCCGATTAGAGACACTGCCGACAGTAGCACAGGGAAGTGTTAAGGGGGGGGGGCTGTTAGCACAATGAGTCCATGGGGGAGGACAGCTTAGGCGAGGATGCGCGTACAAGACAAATGTGAACCAGATTTCGCCCACATCTCAGCCGGCTGCCTAACTGATTCAAAACCTTGTGTGAATCCTCTGCCACTTACAGAGCCCCCCCCCCTCCAATTTTCTTTTATTTCTCTTTTACCTGTGAGCTTCTTCACAGGCTGGAGCCTGACGCTGATGGTCTGGTGGGTGAGGAGCGGCGAGGAGGGCAGCGAGCGAGACACGCCCTCCATTATGCGAATGTGCTGCATGCCCTCGGCCATGGAGAGCGGGGGCACGGCGTAGTCTCCCTCGAAGGCGCGGTCGCTGTCTACGCTGCCACCTGCAGGACGGGAGGCAACAAGAGAGTGAGAGTGAGACGCCGCTCCCTCCCCTGGGGGCGCAGCGTCGACGCCCGACGCCAACGCCACGACGCCGCCGCCTGGGCTCCGTTTTCCGGAGGTGGAGGCACGGGGACGGTATCTAACCTCCACAATCACTTATCTAACCCTCTCACGTTTCGTGCTCCCCTCTGCATTTGTGGATTCGTTCCAATAATGCAATCCAACACAGTTCACATCCTCTTCTTGACGAAAATATAACACTCTCAATATCCACAATGGCGTCGAATCAGACAATTATTCCCTTATTCCCACCTAGACGACCTCCTGTCGATCCGCTAATCGTTTTAGCACCGGTAGCGTTTTATCCGAGGGCTGCTGTGTCAGATTGCATTGGATTTTACTGCTGTTTCTGTTTTTTTTTTTTTTTTTGTAGAAACTGTACGACACAATACCTCCGCCCCGAGGGCCCCCGGATTCTGACACCAGCGCCACACCAGTATCGAGTAACGGGATCGGCGTGACCCAGAAGAGGGAACAGCCCCGCAGGCGGCACGTGGCGTTTACATACGTGGTCGGAAACTACAGGCTGCCCGACCTCCGCGAGCCCCACGCTAACACAATGCCCCACAATTCAAATATAATGGAAGGAGGGGTTTTTGCTCACCATCTGAAATGTGTTTAAACAAGCCAAGGAAAAAAAAAAAAGAGCTCAGTCATCATGACCGTGAGAGAGAATTTATTTACATAAAAAAAAGGCCTTTCACAATGAGCGGTAATTACAGATGGAGCACAAACGACCACTCTCCGTCGCTTCCCCACCCCCTTCTCCTCTCTAAAACCACAAATTATGACAACTTAGGGTTGTTGGGGTTTTTTTGTTTTTCACACACTAGCATTCCCTGGTGAATAAAAAAAAAAACAGATAGATAAATAAATAAATACAGAGCTGTCTGTAAACACAACATCCATTCCGAGGAACCCGCCCCGGCTCCTATCAGCCGAACCCCAGCGGACGGAGCCGCGGAAAACCGACCGGCCGGGAGGCGAGACGCCATCAGAGGCCATTATCAAGACGCCAGTCCCGGACAAGTCTCGCAGGAATCGGCTGTCGTAAACGGAAACAGGCGAGTATAGAGACTGGAACGCAGATGGAAGGAAACAACAAGCGCACAGGTCTATGCAAAAAAATACAGCCAGAGCAGCAGTGACCCCCCCGAACCTGGAAATTCTCCTCATGTACGCGGAGCCTAGTGGGAATACCAAAGGAGGAACTTAGTATTCTGGGGGCAATTATCGGCGGTTTAGGATTTAGGATCTCCGTTTTTATGCATTCCAGTATTGGTCTCTACTACTGTTAAGCAAATATTCTTCACAAGCTGAAGACATTAGCGACGTTTCCACTTAAAGACAATCATCTTAAAATCCCGAGTGATGTCAAATAGGGGGAATTTTTCATAATTTACCGTTTTTCAACAACCAACCAAACGCCTTCTTCTGAATGGTCTCGAGGACGCTGGTTTCTACGCGGAGGTATGAGACGGAAATAAAACAAAAAAAAAAAAAGTGAGATTTAGGGCTGAAGGACGGAGAGGGGCAGGAAACGTCGCACTTCGGCGGCGGAATCCGGCGAACGTCGGCGTCTGGAGGGAAATGAGGGCCTTTTATTTTAGACGGCGTGAGAGACAGGTTCAAGGGCCACTCCTCGCCCTGAAATACACACAAACACTTACTTGTCTTGGGGGGGTGTTAAGGCAAAATGAAATTATAATCACCCCAAAACGTTTCCCGCCACGCGCCGACATTCCTGCTGTTGATAAACATCTGCAATTGCACCGGATACCCCCCCCCCCCCGAAGTAGCTCAGAATTACAGACCAAATTACTGGAGTATAAAATTCATACAGTTCTCCCCCCTGTGAACATAACTTCATCCCAGCGCTCATAAAGTCTCCTGCTATAAAGCTCGGCTGTGTCCCGCTGTGGAAACATTAAGGAAGAAGAAATGAGGTCTGGAGCCGGAGCGTCACAGGGAGGGAGAAGGTAAAGGTGGGAAAAGAGCTCGCGCGTTGGGGGGGGGGGCAGTAACTCGGCTTCACATTCACTCCCACAATAAAAATTCACGGTCGGGGTTCTGCTCGTAACCCGCAGAACCGACGGAGGAGAATCTGGTTTTATTGGATCCGTCGAGGTCGAGGCTCCTCTCTTCTTTAGAGCATGTAATAATTTTTCAAGAATAATTAAAAGACAGATGTGGGAAACTTGGCTTACCTTGGCCGACGTGGCTCAGGTGAGGGTCTAGACCGGGCGGGCGGGGGTCTGCCGGGTCCTCGCTCCCGCCATCTGCGGACGAGGAGCGGAGAGAGAGAGACAGGGAGTGAGCTCGGTGGTGCCGGCAGCGCCGCGAGGAGGCGGGGGTCAGCAGGAGGGCCGCCGCCGCCGCCTCCTCCTCCTCCTCCTCCCGGCCCCCGACCAGCCAGGTGTGGCACCGTAGGACCCCCAGCAGGCTGCTCACGCACAGCCCCTCCACGCCCTTCCTCCCGGGGCCCCGGCGGCCCCTTATGGTGGCGAAGGGGGACCGTGCCGCCGGGCCCAGCTTCTTCCGCCCGCCCATGGTGAAACGGTTGTCTGGGCCTGTCCGCTCGGGGAGGCGAGGGGGGGCCGGGGGGGGTTGGGGGCGCCAACGCGGATAACCCGACGGTTTACGCTATAGCCATCGCCGCATGCGAGAGGGTCCGGCGCTAGAGCCACAGTGGCGGAGCTCGCCGGGCTCTACGGGTCAATGAGTGGCGACCGCGGTGAAAACAGTGGGCGTTTCCCCCGATAGACCCACATACGGTAATGATATGAGGATCAATTGCGCCCAAGGGAGCGTGCAGGCCGAATTAACCACAGTGGATGGAGCTGAGAGAAAAAGGGTGTGTGTGTGTGTGTGTGTGTGTGTGTGTGTGTGTGTGTGTGTGTGTGTGTGTGTATGTGTGTTTGTGTGTTTGTGCATGCGCGCGGGGGGGGTGGGGGGTGGGATCACTAGGCAGCAGAGTCAGTGTCAATGGGGGATTGTTTTATAATCCTGTTCAAGTGCGGATGGATCGACCGTAAAGCGCGACAGGCGAGCAGAGAAGGTTTAGAACAAACGATTTACACCCGGAATAAAAAAATAATTCATCCCCCCTGGAATCAAATGAGCTATTAATAAAAATCTAAAGTCAGCTACTTTCACACAAACTAGTCTAAGACGATGGACCCCCCCGCTCGCGTGTGGACGGATCAAAGAGCGGCGCGCGAGTTAGAGAAAGCGAGAAGCCCCGTAATCGCCGGAGGATCCGGGGCGTTTTCGGCGAGGCCCCGTTTTTCTGTGGGGCCCGACACCGGCGCAGAAGAAACCCAAACAAACGGCCGGGCGTTATCTGGCCCTACCACGGGGTTTCACGCACAAACATGTGCACGGACACACACACACACACACACACACACACACACACACACACACACTCACACACACACACACACACCGCCAGTAGCCGCACACAGCTGGGGCCCGTTCACTGGTGGAAAGATCAAGCCCGTCGATGGACGGATAGAATAAGCCGCCGGGCATGATGGTTGTGTGAGAACCGGGTCGGCCCGAGATTGACACCGATTGTGGAGGGGGAGACTCCCGGGGGGGTTGTTTATTTATTTATTTATTTATTTATTCATTCATTCATTCATTCAATTAATTTCCCTCCCGGTGTTCACTTCAAATTGATAGAAAAAAAAAAAAAAAACCTGAACTCTGACGCAATAAAACGTAGAATAAATGCAACCTTTTTATTCTCGGTGTGTTTACGGACAAACAACCCAGGTCCACGCCGCTGACGCTTCCGCCTGCTATTTCGTCTTTTTGGCCCCCCGCCTCGTGCACCTGGCGAGCCGCGTCGGCCCGTAAAAATCAATGTCGTGAAAATCAGCGCGGGGCTTTGAAGGGGCTGTGATGTTGTGAGCGGAAAAAGGCTCGGCGGTGCACGGCGAACAGATTCCGCACGCTCGCTCTGCTCCCGTGGCGCATCTGATTAGCACCTCGGGTGACGTTCCGAGCGGCCCGCTCGCCGCCACACCGGTACGGCGGGTGCCGAAATGTCACGTCTGAAGCGGTGATAATTTCAAATGGACGGGGGACAATAAGCCGTAGAATTAGACACAATGGATGACAAATTTTATTGAGCCTCGTCTTTTTGTTCAGACGTCTGGTTATATGCTGTTTAACCTGATAAACCGGAGCCCTCGATTGTGACACGCTGTGTTAGCGCTGCATGTAAGCTTCGGTTTAAGATAAAAGAGTTGCAGGCTTCGCTGGAAGTGGAACAACTTTTTTTCCCTTTAAATTCAGTTTCTAATTATATTCCACCCACCAAACGAGAAATCTACGTTAAAGGTGCAAATTTTTCAAAGGAATTTGTGGCTGAGGTTTTGGAAAAAATCCACTCGCCACAAACTCGGCTTTGCCTCTTTAGTGAAGTCTCCCTTCTGTTGACTCCGGTTTCCTTTTCAAGCTGGAGAAACGCGTCGTCGTGGCTCTTTTATTCCGACGGGGGGAAGCTTGTGTTCTTCGGTGCAGATTGCTCCCTTGTTCTCGGTGATCACGGCGCATTGTCCTGCCACCGCAGATCAATTGGTATATTAAGAAGGGGACATGAAAGGGGAGGACCCGCGGCTGACAGAAGACAGGGCCGCGTTTTGGTTCCCGCGGACGAGGCAAATGGTGGACATCCGTCTCTGTCAGCCACTCGAGAGGCTACGACTGAACACAGCTCGGTATCTAGTTCAGAGTCGGGGGGGGGGGGGGGCGCTGCGCGTTAACCACATCCTGTTCAGCTGCAAAACTCAGACCCTTTAGTCTCTATCGAAGCGAAAGACCTGGTCTCGTAAGGCAGAGACACAGCGGCGCACTCGTGCCGGTGGCTGTCTCCCTTTGGCGGCCCTAACGCCGTCTGACGTCTGATGGCGATCCCGCCACGCGAGGGCGGAGAGCCCCGCCATTGTTGCCGTTTATGGCCGACTTTGATGAACCCCCCTTCGCTCGCGGCGCTCAATACAACCTCTGCTCCAGATGGAGGCTCCTTTCCGCACAGGTACTGTCCGATGGCGGGTTAGTATGAATACAGTCATTTGTGTGATCACCTGTGGCAGAAAAATTAAAGACCGCCACATCTGGGTTTCGGTATTTACCGTGGAAATCAAAAAACAGAAGTGAATCTCTAACCCTGAGTAGATCACGTCCCTCAGCGGAACGTTCTCACTCAGGTGACGGCTGCGGCGATTCCGGCCGCGAGGTTCACTTCCTTCCTGCCTTATTTTCTTGCCGTTGCTTATCTCCACCACGGGTCCCTAATGTTGTTGTTGTTGTTGTTATTGTTGCGCCGCCAACTCACCTCCGGTCCCCGGTGTGTGTTGCACCAGGAAGCAAAGCAGGGCCCTAATTAATCACCTGGTTATTTTCCTTGTCACAGCAAATTCTTCTCACCGTTCATCAAAATAATATTTCCAGGTTAGAGCTACAGCCCCCCCCCCCATTTTAATCGCAGCTTCTTTGTAAAGGCTTAAACCAGGCACAGAACTCCAGTTTGCACTTTGAATACCTCAAAGGCCCAGTGTCTACGAAGACAGAATAATAAACATGTACTTTTAGCGCGCTGTCCCTGCATTATCCCGGAATCCCATCATGCACGTCTTTTCTTGAATGGGCCGAATGTCTCTGGTCCCCGACCTCGTTCAGGAAAAAAGAGGGAATTGCATTGAGAGCGGCGACAGCGACACAAGGTGGCATTTTATCCGGCGCGCGCCAACCCAAACGCCAAGGACAGAGCTAGCCCCATGCATCGCGCACGCCGCGGCAATGCCTTTGCGTGACCCGATGTGCCACGGGGTTAATGTAAAAAAAGAGAAGGTTATTAAAGAAAAGAGCGTTAATAAAGAAAAGCTCGGAATCAGCAAAAAGGTAAATGCCAGGGAGTGAATCAGTACAAATATGTCAATTTTTATCCTGAAAACCAAAGAGCTGCCAGAGTTTTTTGTACGATAAAGATAAAAAGCTCCAGTTAATGATTTGTCATTTTCTCTATTATGCTAGAGAATAGTGAAAACGATCAGACGGAGCTCCTCGTGTCATGAGTTTTGTTTTTGGCCAAAGATATTTGATTCATAATGACATGAAGCAGAGAGGAGCCGCGAACAACAACATCCTGAAATTTGCCACTTTGGCCTGATAAGTCGCTCGATTATCAAAACTTGTGGCGTGTTAAGTTTCTCCCGATACATTAACTCGCTAATCTATTAGTCAACAAACCATTTCAATGACAACACCGGCGTTACCGGACTGCTCCCGCCGTCGGTTGACTGATCTAAAGCACAGGGAAAAAAACAACAACAAAAAAACAAAAACAAAACTCTGCTCCTCCGCCGTGACATTCGTTTAAGCCGGATTTAATCAGATTCACAACAAAGTGGAGCATCTTAATGAATCACAACGCCGCAGCCTGCTGCACTGAGCCGTACGAGAGTGCAGACATCTGCTCGCATGAAAAAGAAAAACAAACAAACAAAACAAAAAAAAACAAAAAAGCTGGCAGACGTCTTCATTAGTGTCGGCCGCGGTGTAAGCTAACACAAAAAACAAAACCCAAAAACATCCATGCATGGGATGATGGACATGCACACACACACACACACACACACACACACACACACACACTCACACACTCACACACTCTGTAGAGAGTTCACATCCCCAGCGCTGCACAGGAAGTGGAGGATTCTGACATCCTGCTCATGTAAAACAATAGGGGAACCGCTTTCACCCAAACACACACACACACACACACACACACACACACACACACACACACACACACACACACACACACACACACACACACACACACACACACACACACACAAACACACACACATGCACGTGCCCACACAGCAGTGATGGGGAAGCAGCTGGAAAAAAATCACAGAGGTGGAAAAACGGAAAAATTAAGCAAACAAAACCGGCAGCCAAGCAGCAGTGGTACCCCACGTTTATTATTCATTTCTGATGTCAAGGAGTTCAAAGTTTAAATCGGGAACAGAACCTCCTGACATAAGCTCAAAACCCGTTAGCTGTCATGAAACTGAAATTAAAGCTTGCTCATTCCCGATCGGGGCGCGCACACACACACACACACACACACACACACACACACACACACACTCACACACACACACACACACCGAAGCAAGAAGAACAAGGACAAAATTAGAACTCGCTTGTGATATGACAAAAACCTGCCTGAATTTTGGCCCCGAAAAAGAGGAAAAAAATGTTCTTTCGGACCTAATCAGCGAGTCGGAGCTGAGGAGTTAGTTGGTTCGTAGCTGCTGGGCGACAAAGACTGAAGTTACTCACAGCAGCAGCTACTCGATTTATCCATCGGTCCATCGACGGATATTTATTACGGCGCCTGGCGGCTGCTGAGGCCCGTGCCGCTCGGCGTTCCGGCCCCTGGGTCCATTTTTTTTTTCCTAAAGCCACACGAGAGGGAGGGCGGCGGCGGCTGGAGGGGAGCCGTTTGTCACCGGGCCCCATCGCCTGCAGTGACAGGGCCGGAGGACGAACCTGTCAACTCCTAAGCAATCTTAGATGGTGGGAGGACAAACTGCCGTGGTTACGGGGGCCCCCAGCGGGCGGCGCGGGGGGCGGTTACTGTTATGGACCTCTTTAGTTGTGGGTCTTCAGGGACGGCGAAAGGAAGGTGCCGAGTAGTGGGGGGGTGGGGGGGGGCAGCAGTTTCACAAGCTGTTAACTGCGTTTAGGACGATGCCTGTATCGGCTTTGATTTACTGTGTGTAGAGTGTGTAGCAGACACTTCTGATAGTTTTTGAAGCCGACTTTCCGCTGGAGAGTAAAATAACGCAGTGGGGCAAAAATAAACGAAACGAATTTTAAAAGCCACGACCTGGAGCTTCTCATAACGCGAACCCCCCGAGCGCCGCGGACCACGGGTTTGGTGTCATCTCCTGAGAACTGGCGGAATCTATGTTGAGGAGCTAAGTCCTCGACCTTTGTTGAGTTCCTGGTGGGAAAGGCCAAATCAGGGGATGGAGAGTCTTTAATAGCAAAGACTGTTTCCATCACATTTTCTTCCTCATGATTTCACCAAAAATGCATCTCTGCAGCTGCAAAACCACCAAATCCCGCTCGCGGTCGACTTGGACAGATCTCTGCCGTCGTACCCGGGGCTCCTTCCTTTTACATGACACGTTACCACCTCTCGAGTCAGCAAACTTGGTGGCAAACAGTTGCTTATTTCAATGTTATCATACATCCGGAGTTGTGCGAGTGTCATCTCGATGGATGCGATGCCGATGCTCCCGGGAACGGCGAGGGGGGAGCCAGAACGGTAAAGTTGCGGGCCTGGCTAAACAATGAGCCTAAAGATCAATACACAGCATCATCGCCACGAACCACTGCTTCCACATTTTCAGGAAGAAATATCAACTATCCCTGCCTTTAATTATTAAATGAATAAAAAAACCAAATTTAAAATAAATTTATAATTAGTCAAAACTAGTAGAGATACAGCAAAAAATAGGACATGTTTCCCTGGTTTTAAATAAATCGTCATCCCTCCCTCCCTCCACCCAGAGGAGCCCGTGACCCCGGCCCAGTGGTATATCTGGAGGACAGCGAGCAGCGTTTCGGCGGCAGCGGTGTCGGCGGCGGCATCAGCGTGCCAGAGAGGTGACGCATATGTGAGTAGCCGGCTGCGTCAGGCTCTGGCTGACGGCGACGCGACTCAGCGGTGTCCTGGACGGCCGGAGGTGTTATGATGGAGAGAGTGCGTGGAAAGAGAAGGGATGCCTGTGCGGGCGAGAGAGAAAGAGAGAGAGAAAAAACGAAAGAAAAGAGCGACATGCCCCCGACTCCTACGCCGCCATCCGAGGCTGGAAAAAGCCGCGTCGCACACTGAGTGGGTGGGCTTCGTTAAAATAAAAGAAAAACCAACCTAATGGATAAGAGTCTGGAAAAAAGAGGCCGCATCAAACATCTCCCACCACCAGTCTGACTCGCCACCGGGTTACATCACGGAGCGGAAAGAGGAAGCATGAGGCGAAAATAACCAAACGGAAATGGATGCGTTACGAGGATCGTTCGGCCGCCTTGAGAGTCAGAAGCGGAGGGAGAGTAAGAGCGTGAGCAGAGAGATGATAGGAAAAAATATATATATAAGGAAGAAAAGGAGCCGGTGTGGCTCCCGGTCGGCCTCCGGGCGTTCCAGCGAGGAGCGACGCGTTCGTTCCCAAACATTTTTAAACCGCCGATGACACACAGAGGGACCGCGAAGAAAAGGGCAAAAATAGGCAGAAAGAGGCGAAAAATAGGCAGAAAAGGGTGAAAAAAAGGCAGAAAGAGCCGAAAAATAGGCAGAAAAGGGTGAAAAAAAAGGCAGAAAGAGGCGAAAAAAGGCAGAAAAGGGTGAAAAAAGAGAGAAAAAGGCAGAAAAAAGGGGAAAAAGGGGAAAAAAAGGCAAAAAAGGGGAAAGAAGGCAAAAAATCTCTCCATCACCGACGCCAGGACTGAGCCGAGGGCAGCCCCCCCCCCGTCCCCTTTTTTAAATTTTATACCTCTGTTTGAACGTCTGTGAACTGCCGCCATTTTTTTTTAATTTTTTTTACCAATCAATCACCCGTCTGCAAAATGTCAGGAAATACAAAAAAAAAACGACTGAAATTTCAAGGTGACGCTTCCGTTTTTATCTGAGCGACAGTCCGAGACTCAAAAGCTCGACTTTACGACGATAGAAATCGGAAGAAAAAAAAACGGCAAAATCCTCAGATCTGAGAAGCTGGAACCTGCGGATATTTGGTGGGTTTTTTTTCCTTAACAGCTTAAAACGACCTTTCAATCGCTGTAGAAAGGTTGTTCATCTTCGCCTGGCTGACTGACTGACTGACTGACTGACTGACTGACTGACTGACTGACTGACTGACTGACTGACTGACTGACTGACTGACTGACTGACTGACTGACTGACTGACTGACTGACTGACTGACTGACTGACTGACTGACTGACTGACTGACTGACTGACTGACTGACTGACTGACTGACTGACTGACTGACTGACTGACTGACTGACTGACTGACTGACTGACTGACTGACTGACTGACTGACTGACTGACTGACTGACTGACTGACTGACTGACTGACTGACTGACTGACTGACTGACTGACTGACTGACTGACTGACTGACTGACTGACTGACTGACTGACTGACTGACTGACTGACTGACTGACTGACTGACTGACTGACTGACTGACTGACTGACTGACTGACTGACTGACTGACTGACTGACTGACTGACTGACTGACTGACTGACTGACTGACTGACTGACTGACTGACTGACTGACTGACTGACTGACTGACTGACTGACTGACTGACTGACTGACTGACTGACTGACTGACTGACTGACTGACTGACTGACTGACTGACTGACTGACTGACTGACTGACTGACTGACTGACTGACTGACTGACTGACTGACTGACTGACTGACTGACTGACTGACTGACTGACTGACTGACTGACTGACTGACTGACTGACTGACTGACTGACTGACTGACTGACTGACTGACTGACTGACTGACTGACTGACTGACTGACTGACTGACTGACTGACTGACTGACTGACTGACTGACTGACTGACTGACTGACTGACTGACTGACTGACTGACTGACTGACTGACTGACTGACTGACTGACTGACTGACTGACTGACTGACTGACTGACTGACTGACTGACTGACTGACTGACTGACTGACTGACTGACTGACTGACTGACTGACTGACTGACTGACTGACTGACTGACTGACTGACTGACTGACTGACTGACTGACTGACTGACTGACTGACTGACTGACTGACTGACTGACTGACTGACTGACTGACTGACTGACTGACTGACTGACTGACTGACTGACTGACTGACTGACTGACTGACTGACTGACTGACTGACTGACTGACTGACTGACTGACTGACTGACTGACTGACTGACTGACTGACTGACTGACTGACTGACTGACTGACTGACTGACTGACTGACTGACTGACTGACTGACTGACTGACTGACTGACTGACTGACTGACTGACTGACTGACTGACTGACTGACTGACTGACTGACTGACTGACTGACTGACTGACTGACTGACTGACTGACTGACTGACTGACTGACTGACTGACTGACTGACTGACTGACTGACTGACTGACTGACTGACTGACTGACTGACTGACTGACTGACTGACTGACTGACTGACTGACTGACTGACTGACTGACTGACTGACTGACTGACTGACTGACTGACTGACTGACTGACTGACTCACTGACTCACTGACTGACTCACTGACTGACTGACTGACTGACTGACTGACTGACTGACTGACTGACTGACTGACTGACTGACTGACTGACTGACTGACTGACTGACTGACTGACTGACTGACTGACTGACTGACTGACTGACTGACTGACTGACTGACTGACTGACTGACTGACTGACTGACTGACTGACTGACTGACTGACTGACTGACTGACTGACTGACTGACTGACTGACTGACTGACTGACTGACTGACTGACTGACTGACTGACTGACTGACTGACTGACTGACTGACTGACTGACTGACTGACTGACTGACTGACTGACTGACTGACTGACTGACTGACTGACTGACTGACTGACTGACTGACTGACTGACTGACTGACTGACTGACTGACTGACTGACTGACTGACTGACTGACTGACTGACTGACTGACTGACTGACTGACTGACTGACTGACTGACTGACTGACTGACTGACTGACTGACTGACTGACTGACTGACTGACTGACTGACTGACTGACTGACTGACTGACTGACTGACTGACTGACTGACTGACTGACTGACTGACTGACTGACTGACTGACTGACTGACTGACTGACTGACTGACTGACTGACTGACTGACTGACTGACTGACTGACTGACTGACTGACTGACTGACTGACTGACTGACTGACTGACTGACTGACTGACTGACTGACTGACTGACTGACTGACTGACTGACTGACTGACTGACTGACTGACTGACTGACTGACTGACTGACTGACTGACTGACTGACTGACTGACTGACTGACTGACTGACTGACTGACTGACTGACTGACTGACTGACTGACTGACTGACTGACTGACTGACTGACTGACTGACTGACTGACTGACTGACTGACTGACTGACTGACTGACTGACTGACTGACTGACTGACTGACTGACTGACTGACTGACTGACTGACTGACTGACTGACTGACTGACTGACTGACTGACTGACTGACTGACTGACTGACTGACTGACTGACTGACTGACTGACTGACTGACTGACTGACTGACTGACTGACTGACTGACTGACTGACTGACTGACTGACTGACTGACTGACTGACTGACTGACTGACTGACTGACTGACTGACTGACTGACTGACTGACTGACTGACTGACTGACTGACTGACTGACTGACTGACTGACTGACTGACTGACTGACTGACTGACTGACTGACTGACTGACTGACTGACTGACTGACTGACTGACTGACTGACTGACTGACTGACTGACTGACTGACTGACTGACTGACTGACTGACTGACTGACTGACTGACTGACTGACTGACTGACTGACTAACTGACTGACTGACTGGCTGACTGACTGGCTGACTGACTGACTGACTGACTGACTGACTGACTGACTGACTGACTGACCGACCGACCGACCGACTGACTGACTGACTGACTGACTGAAATCGGGGGGAAGTTGTTTAAAGGAATTACACAATCTGGCACGGTGGCCGCCGCGACCTGCACGCGTGCGGCAGGCGGACAGGGGGAAGGCGGGGCGGCGTTCGAGCGGCAGGCTCATCGCCCCGTCGACCAATCAATCTATTAGTGGACTAAATCGCTTCAGGGCCGCTTGAGCCAAGAGTAACTGAAGGAAGCAGACAGAGGTGAACCGCATCGCCAGAACCGCACCGCCAGAACCGCACCGCCAGACCCTGAATTGTGGTTACCCCATCGCCTTGTTTTGGTCAGTCTCCACGTCTAAGTCCGCGGCACAGGGCGCAGCATCGCCTCCATGTCCCCCCCCCCATCCCCCGTCTCCGAGCGAGGAGGGTTGTGCCGCTCGCGACTCCCGCCAAGGTCGCAGATGTCTCTCTCCGCACCGGAGAGGAGTGTTTAATGAGAAGAGGTCGGAATCCTAATAAAATTCACACGGGGAGGCCGAGGAGGACATATCCCTGGCGGGGGGGGTATTTAGCTGCCTCCGCAAAACGCCCTTCAAATCGCCACCCGGGTGAATGACAGTCAGGGCTATTACCATGCAACGGCTCGAGGACGAATACAGGTAAATTCGATCCTTCTCCCTGTTGCTCTGGGGCTCCCTTCACACTGTGGGGATTTGTAAACCTCACAATAAAAAAATAATTGAAACCCGGAAACGTGGAGGGGAGAAGTTTGCACCACGCCCTGATCCTGCCGAGGATGAAAAGGTTCCTAGAAGATCAAGTGCAACGGGAACGTTATTCAAGGGATTTTGGAAACGCTGGATCCATAAATCAACAACTCTGCAGCACAAAACACTGAAACCCACGACCAGAATACTGAACCAGGGGGAAAACTGTCGCTGCTTTTCCATCAGCGGCTCCGCATCCACCACTTGTTGCAACGTTATGCATCTGTTTGCTCTCTGTAACAACTCCAGCAGTGGCGGCGGCAGCAGCGTCAATTATTTTCCCTTTACCTCTACCTTTCACAAAGAAAATGAGATTTTAACAACTTCATGGTCAGGCAGACAGACTGCTGAATCTTTTATGAAAACGGGGTGTCTCAAAATTATACGCCGTGTTAAAATGCAAAAGGTGTTCCGACTTGCGTTAAATATACAGAGCTCGTTTCGGGCAATGAAATTCCTCTCTCGCCGGCTCACGTGAAAATCAAGTCAACTCTCCGCACCGCTCCTGCACGCCGAGCGACTGAATTTCAAAACGTCCCGCGGAACGGCCGTTTCGGTGACGCCGTTCCCGTTTCTGATAGGAAACCGGCTAATCCTTCGGGCACTGTCTGCTACCATCGCCAAAAAGAAGAACGACGACAAAAATGTACACAAAATTAAAAAAAAAAGAATCTGTCTATATACCGATTTAATGCTTGAGACTTTTATATGGGCAACAGCAAGTCTCCTTGTGGAAGAGCAGCCAAATGCCAAACAAACAGATTAACAAAAAAAGAAAAGAAAAAAAGAAAAGTCCAGCATACATCTCCAAAAAAGTCACGAGCACAAGGATGCGTGTTTGATTCCGGACAGGAAAAATGGGGCCGGCGGCAGACGGGCGTAGTGTGATTTCGTCTCTCTCTCCGTCCCAATCGCAGTGCAAAGCTCTCAACCTGCCAAGGGCCTGACAACTGGGGAGGGACGGGGAGAGAGAGCGGAGGAGACGGAGAAACAAAAAGATGGAGGGAGGGTGGGCTCGACTGTGGCCATGGCAACGGACGAAGCAAGGAGGACGGAGGGAAGGTGAAACGTGGAGAGACGAGAGAGGCGGCCCCTCACCGCCACCGCCGCTCTCATCGCGCCCTGTTATTCCGATCCTCCGCTCGCCCACAGCAATGCTATAACTCACTCTGTTCTCGGTGTCATTGTGACAATGGGACAGGGGACAAAAAAACAAAGACCTACACACACACACACACACACACACACACACACACACACACACACACACACACACACACACACACACACACACACACACACACGGACAATCTCGGCTGCGATGGAGACAGGCCTACAACTGCAAACAAGCGGCCCTGAATAATGAAACAGACATTAAATATAAAACAGGCCGAGGGTCCTGGGTTGCCTGCAGTGCCACAGCGGACGCCGGCACTTACGCACGGCGGGGAGAAAGTAGGCTACTGTATGCGGCTGGATATCCGTTATCATTAATGTGACAGCTACACCCGACTGTACAGTGCATGCGGCGCTGCATGGATATATTTAGACGAGTTGGCACAGGGAGCGTGCCAGTGTCCTGACCTGAACCGCCGCCACTGAGCCGCTCCAGACGCGTTCGCCCAGACGGACGGAGCAAAAAAATACGTTGTTAGGGAACCGTGGGGGCAGCTCGAACCCCGGGGACCAACTGAGGTTACGAAGAGTCGACAACAGGTGAAAAAGGAAAAAGGTCATACAGAGGAATCACATGTGGATGGTTGAAAACAAGGTCACAAACTCCAGGATATGGGTCAGTGTGTGTGTGTGTGTGTGTGTGTGTGTGTGCGGGACAGTCGAGCATTGTTTTTGGCAGACCGAGCATGCTGCCTCATTGTTTCGGCGCCAGCCTGGCACGGGCCACTGCCGTTTTCGACGTCGATTAATCCGTCGACTATTTTCTCGGCCGGCCGTTCGACTGCGAGCTCGAAAAAAACGGCGGAAAAAGGGTGAAAAATGCGCAGGAAGGTTTACTGGAGCTCAGGGTGGAGTCAAACTGCCTGTTTGGTCCCACACCCAAAGATATTTTACATTCAGTGATGTAAAATGGACCAGCAGCAAATCCTCATATTCAAGAGGTCGCAACCTAGAAGCTTTGTTTTAAAAAATGACTGAGGGGTATTATCAGCCGATTACGTATCTGTTGACTGATTAATTAATCGACCTTTTCACCTCTGTGTGAATGACGAGCTGTGTACAGTCTATTAGCATGAGCCGTTGTTGCACGTAGCGCTCCCTAAAGTACACGTAGGGTCAAAATAAACCATGAGTTTTCATGGGGTCTGGTCGGATGTGGACATCCGTTACACGGTCAGTTTCATCGGGGACAAGACAGCAACAGCAAACCAAAGCTGGATGTGGGAAGAAAGTGATAAAAGAAGAGGGGTCCCACCTCTGTCCCGTTCTGTTTTTAGATGGATCACAGGTTAGGTTCGGCTGGAGGGAAGGGATGACAGTTTTATCATCATTTAACCGTCAGTTCTTTTTCTTTTGCTGTATATACAGTGTGAAAAATGCACATCAAGGGTCCCCGACCCAAAGGTTATGTCTTCAAAATGGTTTGTTTTGTCCGAGCAACTGTGCAGACTCCAAAGATGTTCAGTAGGAAATGATTTAATAGCAGAGAAATATAGAAAAACAGCAGATCCGGACATTTGAGAAGCTGAAACCGGTGATAAATGACTATATAATAAATACTTAAGCAATCAATCAATCAAGTGTCTCTATTGCTCAAAATGAATTTGAACCAATTAATCGGTTAATCGATGATGCACAAATGGGGACACGCCTGTAATATGTGCACTTGCGTAAACCCCATGTGGCGCCGTCGTCTGACCCGTCAAACCACATACATTCATCCACAGGCCTGATAAATCCTGTCCTTCCAGCGAGTGCCAGTGGGAGTTACAGCTATTGAGAGTGGCAAACATGGCTGCCACAGACTTGAAGCAGGGGGGCAGACAGTCAGACAGACAAGTATAGACATAGACAAACTGTAGGTTTGAAATCAGAGATGGCACAATGACTACAATCAAACCGAGACAGTCACGGGGAGTTGCATCAGGACAAGCAGCCAGCGTGGGTTTGGTCCACGCCTTGTCGTTGTGGTCCCGTCCCCCCCCCCCCCGGTTGCAACTGCGGCTCTCGTGAAGCCAACCGATGCCGCCGTCCTCTTATGCAACGCCGTGTTTTTGCTGCCTTTTATGATGCGGCGCGCGAAGCAAACACAATATCCCTCAGTATGCTCAGCTAGCGAGGGCACTTCCTGCTATTCAAAGGCGCACAGCGTCGAGCAGCAGTAATGAGCCCATCCACATCAAGAGGCACAATGAAAGCCCAGTTTCCCCGACTGGCAAAAACAACAGGAAGCCGCTACAGAAGTGGGGGGCGATAAGTCCTGCGTGGCATCAGAAATTTAAAATGGGCCACCATCGCGTTATTTCATATTCCTCACAGCCAAATGCACAATCCAGAGGAGTGTTTCTGTTTATAGAGGATTTTGTGTATATATATATATATATATATATATATATATAGATATATTTATATTTATATATGTGTGTGTGTGTGGTACGCCTGGAAGAAAAAAAAAAGATGGATAAATGGTGGGGGGGGGCTGAGGGAATTCAACAGGATAGAATGGATTGAGGTCTGAGGAGGAAAAGAAGGAAAAATGGTAAAAATAAAATCAAAGTGAGGACAAGTGTTGGCAAATGGTTAGCACCTGCAATTATGAGAATAAATGGATGATTAATGGGTGGGATGAGAGGGACTTGACAAAAAAAGGAAGATGAGGGGGAGTAAGAAAATAACCACTCCGGGAGGAATGAAAAGAAAAGAGGAACAGTAGGATGGATGTTAGGAAAAAAAAAAGAAAAAGAGACTGTGATGAAAATATCAGAGCGCACGGACTGATGATGAAAAGGGATGAAGGAAGAGGGGACGGGAGCGGCGGCGACGAATGGAGAAAACAAAGATGGAGGGGGGGGTCAACCTTAAGGTGGGGGCACTCAGGGGAGGGAGCTGGACACGTTTGGTTATGAGATGATGCAGATAAATGGAGACAGAGGGGCTTGGGGGGGGGGTATGGGAGGATGGGAGGAAGAGAGGGGGGACGGAGCGGATAAGTCTCATTAGCCTACGCAGGGCCGGTACATTAAGCCTTCCCTGCTCCACTGTTCTCTCCATCTCCCTCTCTCCTCGCTCCCTTTTGTTCTCCAGAAATATCTGAGTGGGTGCGAGAGAGAGAGAGAGAGAGAGAGAGAGAGAGAGAGAGAAGCAGCGAGTGCGAGGAAGAAGGAATAGTTACCGTAAGCGGAGTGATGACAGAGTGAGGGGGAGAGAGGGAGCAAGAGTGACAGAGGAAGTCGATGACTAGTGAGCCGGCCTGGTATTTTTAGAAACCCTCAGATGCAGAACCAATGGTGCCAACAGGACACCTGATTTTATCTTTTTTTTCATGCTTACTTTGCCGAGAATTAAACTACCTTTTTTTTTTTTTTTAACACAAACATAAGTTTTGGATGTTATCCTAACAAAAAGGAGAGGAGGGATTAAATCAGTAGAAACTGGACTATAACTCTGGATGGTTTCGAGCAGCGTATTTTACGGCGGAGGTGCCCTTTAATTCGGGCGGGGCGGAGCGCCCCCGCTGCAAAACCAGCGGCGGAAGAAATGATCACATTTTTGTGAAATATCGGTGGGGAAAATAAGCTTCCGCCCCAAAATCGCACGGCACAAATTCCGAGCATTTCATGAGTTTTAAGAAGGCACAGTAGCCAGTTTACCAGTAGCCGGGTTACACAAAATTGGTGCCGGCATCTATCTACATTTTTAAAGGTAAAAATTCCAAACATTTGTGAGAATTTGCAGGTTTTCTTTGTCTACTGTGATTGCAAGTTGAATATCTTGGATTTATTTTTTATTTTTTTGGACAAAACAAGAATTTTTAAGAAGTCGCTCTGCGCATCGGTAAATTGTGACGGGTACTTGTCATATTGTTTTGCAATATTCCATGGATCAATCAATCGACAACTATATAATGGACAGATTAACCAACAGTAACTAATCTTTGGTTGAAGGTCTACAGTCAACCACAGTTTAACCCCCTTCCAGGTCCAACTTCTACCAAATGTACCCGTCTACCTGCGCGATGAAGAATAACCGTCTGCATTGAGTCATGCTGACTTTCAGTTTTACCTTTAAATAGAGTCATTCAGATCATCTGGATAAACATCTGGCTTGTTTACAACCTGTCTAACCATACGACTGCTTGTGCTTGCTTGCCCCTTCGGACTTATTTTTTGTTTTGCATTTTTTGTTCCATGTTGCCAGATCTCAACGATAACTCACTGAGTACAATATTATCACTACTGTAGAAAACAACTATTAAAACTATGGATGTGAGATTCAGATGTGAGATTCAGGTTGTGATACAGCAGAAATATTCCTCATAAATCTTATTTACATTGGGAAATGTCTTAAAAGACCAAAAAAGCAAGAGTAATAATGTGACAAAGCATCTGGGACCAACTTTAAAAAGAGCAGTTGACAAGTTTTATTAATGAGATGGTAAGAAAAGAGCAGGGTGGAGGAGAGAATCTGTTGGAGCACAGAGACAGAGTGGTAAGGATGGGTATTTTTTTTAATAATTTATATATATATATATATATATATATATATATATATATATAAAATACCTCTACCTGGGTTTCAGCACCAAAACCGAAACAACTCATACATTACTCTGAAAAATATAATCATGTTTTTCTGGAAAACCTTTCAACAAATGGAGCCAAAGTTCTTGAATTTGAAATCCTAAGAGGATGATCAAAATAAATGGATCCTAAAATTGGCCAAATTCTGGTTCAGATCTGGAACTATCTGATTAAAAAAAAAAACAAAAAACAAAACCCAAGTAAACAAGATCATGAATCTGACCAGGTTTTCAATGCCACCATTTGGTATTTGACAGTTTGTCACTGTTCTGCAGACACATAAAACAAAATAACAAAAAAAAAGATGCAGGATCGACTCCCAGCCCTTGAGCGGGGTAGTGGATGGGGTGGGGGGGTGTAGAGAGATGGAGGGTTGAAAACAGACAAGAGGTGAGGTCGTTTTCAGGAGACCAACCCCCGCCGGCAAGCAGAGAGACTTTGGCGTTATTACTAAACTCGAAGACATAAAAAAAAAAAAAAAAAAAAAAGAAAAAGACAGATATTCCATGAAGCACAGAGCGAACAACCATCAGGACGCACTTGATCTTTCATTTCTGTCTCTCACACGATCTTCTCTTCTAATGGCCATCTGTCAGCCACCAGGGCCTCTCCAGTTTTCTCCCTCTGGATATATTTTCAGCGTCTAAGTACAATAACACACATTCTCTCACACACACACACACACACACACACACACACACACACACACACACACACACACACAGTCCATGCTCAAGGTGTGGCACGATGCCGGCAAGTCGCTGATTGCCGGCCACCTGGGTCAAGGTGACACCGAGCGCGTTGGCCACAACAGAGCAAACAAATCAGGGGGTTTGACACATGCTGATGACACAAAAAAAACAAAACAGAAAAACCAGACAGTCGACACTGCTCTTAAATCACACACACTTGAACCCTTCACCTCTCCAAGTGCACGCCGAGACGCCCACACGCTGCCTTTTGAAATCGAGAGCTGCCCAGACTTGCCCAGGGAAACGGCCAAAAATCATGACAAATTATCAGCCACCGAATCCCCAAGAACGGCGGCTCCTTCCAAAGCCGGTTTTTCTCCCACACTCCCCGCATCCACGACTGAATTCACAGATCCCAGCATTTAGATCCATGCAATCCGTCCGTCCTTCCATCCATCCATCCATCCATCCATCCCTCCCTCCCTCCCTTCATCCTCCCGCCCCGATTCATCCGGCTCACCTTTGTCAGTCGAGCGCCTCGTCTGCTCAGGCAATAGAAATCCTGCACCATAGTAAAGGGAGATCCCAAACAACAAAAGGAGGAGACTGTAGGGGGCACGGAGAGGAAGGGTGGGGGGCAACTACACGGGAAGAAAAAAGGCAGAGAGAAGAGGACAAAAGATAAAGAGGGAGGGAATAGAAGGGAAAAGAGGGAGAGAGAGGTAAAGGACGGCCCAGACAGGCAGAGAGCTCTCCACAATGTGAGCAGCAGAGGAAAGGGCGAGCGCCAGGTGTCAGCATGCATACACTCACTGAGCCGCGCATGCACACACACACACACACTCACACACACACACACACACTCACAGAGTCTCACACACACACTCGGGCAGACAGGCAACTCTTTCTCGCTCTCTCGCTCTCCCTCTTCCTCTTCCTCCTCCTCTTCCTCCTCCTCCTCTTCTGTCTCTCTGGCAGCAATAACTCTCCCTCGTGCTCCTTCCCTCTCTCCCTCTCTCTCCCTCTCTCTTTCTCCTCTCTCAGCCGGCGTAGAGCTCTTAACTCTTTGTGAGCCAGGGATCCGATCTCCCGGAGCGGCTGCTCTCCTATCGCGCTATGATTGGCGAATAATTGTTCTTGTGTTAAAATAGCGATTTAAAAGAGGGAAACTTCAACGGTTCGCAAACAGCGCCGACCGTTCGCCGACATTCCCGGAGTGTTTTGGCCACTTGGGGGCAGTGGAATATCCATACGAGTCTATAACGGCCTTTAATCAGTTGATCCACTGTTAATAAATATGTTTTAAAACCATCTTGTATGAGGTGAACATCTTAGTAGGCAACTGTTGATTTTATGATTGACATTGACATTTTACTCAACTGCACCCGATTTCGCTGGTTCGGTAAAAACAAACTGGCTGTCGCCCAGTTGATGTGCTTCCTGTTTACCGTACGCAACTCTCACAGCAGCAACTTCGACTTGACGTGGCCCAAGAGGCACAGATGCAACCAATAACATTAACAACGGTTACGTTCCAGTCAGGGGTCAAGAGTCAAGAGTCAGCCAAGCACAATCCCAGGACCCTGAATCCAGATCCGGCCGAATACTAACCAGACCCGACCCTGCTCAGCCATCAAGGTCGGATCGGGGCTCGGGAGGTAGAGCGGGTCCATCGGGCCGCATGCTTGTTTTCAGGCAATACAAAAAAAAAAAAAGACAAGAAGTGATTTTTCTCTACATTAATGATCTAGGCGATGATATAATTTCATTTCGATTAAAAACAGCCACCTAGCAGGTCGCCCAGGAGGTGCTGAGGATAAACGACTGACATCCACCGGACAGACTGGTCGGGTCTCCAAATTAAACTTTTAAGCGAATAATACTGTTAAGTTAGTTTTCCCACCCCAAAAGCTCTAGGAACTGTTGCATTCTGGGAAGCTACTGTTAACATTAGCATAAGCAGCCAAAACAGCTTCCCTTTGTCAAATGCATCTGACGCGGGTGCATTATTTTCATTGATCCTATGATTAGGTACAGGCTCTCTGTTTATTTTACCTGAAATAATCACTGTTGCTATATTTGTCACAGAAACCAGCAAATTACACATTTTCCTCAATGCAAGTATTAATATATGATAATCTTCCTATAAATGCGTCGTACAATAACGTCGATAGTACAGGAGAAGGATGAAGGGGTTTATACGCCAACATACATACGTGTTCTCCCGAGTCCATTCTCAATACGCCATGTGTCAAATTGCCTCTTTATTCTATTTTAATCATACAGAGGAGATTGCTCAAAGCGAGGAGGACAACGCTGATATAGGCAACATCTGAAAAAGAGCCAATATCACAGAGAAATAACACATCAGGGAGCTCAATGCCCATCAGGGAGTTACAGCTCAAACGTGTCTTTGTGTAGACCCATGACACTGTCTCGTGGGCTCGGGAACAAGGGTAACAGCAGCTCACGGAAATTCGCAGTGATACTTAACATACACACCTCCATAATCTCAGTTGCATGTTGAGTGCATGACAACGTCCCAGGCGACAAACAGGCGAAGAGTGTCCCCTCAGAATCGGCTCTGGCTCCATCCACCTCAGAATCAGGGTCTTAAATGCTTTTTTTGTTTTGTTTTAATCTTACACTTTTATCAGGATTGGTCCTCCATTTCTTGCTAATACTTCTATCCAGGATTAAAAGGAGAATTTTGGGGTGAATCCAGAAAAATGCAACATGGCACCAGATGCAAAAATATATAAATAGATAATTTTTTTTTTTAAATTGTGTAAGCGCAGAGGTTATTGTCACCATGGATGAGGTTATATTTTTACTCCCATTCATCACTCTTAGCCAGCAGGATATTTCTAAAGCCTTTTTAAAGATTTAAAAGAAAGTTGGGAACAGGTAATTACACCTGGTTTTTGGTGCATTTAAAAAAAAACTAAACAAATTTATGTGCTATCAAGTTTTTATATATCTCCCAAACTAATTTTCACATCAAGATTAATTTTCGGGGCCGGCTACTGGTTTCCTTTCGGTTTACTCGACAGCCGGGCTCGTGCACAGATAACAGAAGAGAAGGCGATCCAAGCAGTGGGTACCGAACCGGACTGCATCAACTGATCTAAAGCCTAAACAAATCGTCAAATGATTCATTAGTCAATCGACAAAAAAGATTCATGCGCAAAAATTTTGATAAGTGGTTGTTTTCAGTCAAAAATTAGGCTGTTTTCTTAATCTTTTTAGTAGTAAATTAAAAATCTTTGGGTTCTGAACAGACAAAACATTTGAGGACATGAAAACCATGAAAGATTTAATCAACAAATACTGATTTGTGATTTGATGTTCCTGAAAAACCCAAAAGTTATGTTTCCTGTAAAAATAGTGGTCAGCTGATTTTATCAGCCAATATTTTCTTATCACAGATATATTTCTATTTGTGTATTTGCTGTCTGATATGGAAAAGATGCTTGGGTAAATTAGAAATGGTGAAATTACATACACACAAATGAATGGGAATGTGGTTTCAGACTTTTCAATCAAATCTCAAACAAATAGAAAAGATGCTTTGTACCAAAGTAACTAATTTCCATTTGCAGTGCCTGGGCAGGTGAACAAAAACAATAAAACACTGAAGAAAACCCATCTCCATTGCAAATGGGCTGACGACCGACCAGAATTATTGGCCAATATATTGATATCTGTTTTTTGTTTTTTTTTTTTTTACAACCAAAAATCCAGTTATCAGTCAGGCTCTAGTTTCCTGCTCCATTAATAACACCGTTCCCTGCGAGTCACAGAAACAGGTGTAAATATCATTCGAAACGCAGCAGACTCGTCCACGATGGGCCTCCACCGGCCCCGACACGTTCAAGGCCTGTTAGCCTCCCGAGCTGCCACCCGAGCAAGGACACAGCGGATCTGGGTCACAGTAACACCAGCCGCAAAATATCAGTCACACCTCGGCCCTTTCATCGAGCTGTCACAGCGAACGGAGCGGCGAGGGCTGACACGGATCCAGCGTGACGGCGCAACAAACACGCTGACATTACAACGAACCTTCAAACTCTACTTTGTGTTCAATTTGTTTTTGTGATAAAACTACATGGGAAACTTATTGTAAGGAAATTTTTAAAAAAGAGGAAAAAACCATAAAGGGATGGTGGGAAAGTGAGTGGAGGCAGAGGTAAGGGAAGGGAAATGGACACATGGAGACAGAGCGAACAGGAGGGAGAGTTCCCACTATTAGACCAAGGTTTCCCCATCCAAGCATCTTGTTGCCTACTCCCCACCGCCCCCATGCTTCCCTTTGCCGAAAAGCGCCGCCTGAGAGAGGAACGGCCACGGCGTCCGTTAAAACTTGCCTGTTTTCCCCTTACAGCGAGTGAAATTACTCTGGGCACCGCCCGAGCAGCCATCAAACCGCCGCCGATGTCAGCGGGGTATTCGAGACCCTGCCGGGGGTCCTGGGGGTCCGACGCACGCCGCGTACGGGGCTTTAGACACGCACCGGGCCTTTGATGCAGATTTATGACGGCAATCCATCCAGGACTGCTGAGCAGAAGAAGGCAAGCTGGTGGCCTTGGAACACTGAGACGTGAGTCAGGCCATTTTTCACACATCAGAGTGCGCTATAACAAAAAAGCCATAAGAGGATGTGCTTCACTGCGATTACAGCGATGGCGGCGACACAAAGGAAACAATGTGCAGCTGAGTGCCGTCGGCGGCCGTGAGTGCCAGCTATTACTGCGAAGAATGCACTTGACAGTATTGGGGTTTTTGGGTTTTTTTTTGGTTTGTTTTTTCTTTATTCAACAGTAAGCAGCAGCTATATTGTCTTTAAAGATTTTTCGTCACAGCACAAAGAGGCAAAGGTGTAACTAAAATCGTTATGTCATGACAGTAGCCAGGTTTCAAATTTTAAACCTCTTTCCAGGAAGATCTGAAAAAAAAAAAAAAACACCAAAAACCCCAAAACACCCCCCCCCAAAAAAAACAAAGCACGAGAACGACAGGGTGACGTAATCGAGCGGGTGCCAGTCAAACCTCCAATGGCGGACGAACGACGCGGGAAACACGACGGTAGAGATGACGCCCACGCTCGTTCGAGCGAGGTCACGGTCCCCGCCGTGGCTTTTTGCTCTCTTTGGCGAGTGTTTTAAGTCACGTGCGACCAACCTGCGACAAGCGTCAACACCTCTGTGACCAACTGATAACATAACCAACACGTGGCCTGAACGTGGCCTGTCCGGGGACTTGGAGCAGGTCTGGAGCCTCTATGTTTTCTTTTACTTTGTCACCTATCTGTATTGAAGTTTTGGCTCTACATGCACAAAGAAGGTTAACAGGGTAGCACGGCTCAAAGCAGGAAAATATTCCTCTTATCATCTATGGTTTAAACCAGTGATTAGTATCAATCTCTATGTTATTTTCAAAATCCACCAGATAATCATGTGGTATATGATATGTCGAAGAAATTGGGAAAAATGCCAAACACAAGTCGGGCAAACAAAGATTAGCTGCAAATCCTCACATTTGACAACTGCTGTAGAAAGTTAACCGATTAGCACAGTTGTTGATGATTAACTGTCTGTTGATCAACTAATCAATTATTCAACTGAGCAATACATTTGGTTACATCTGTCATATCTTGACACACTCTGGTATCTGAAAATCAACTTATCCCAGTTTAAGCTTTAACTGGCCCCCTATTAAACTAAAACGCACTCAAGAGAGTGCAGACCTCTGTTGAGGCCAATGCCAGTAAACGTCCACCAGACTTCAGAGAAAAAAAATTCAAACTCTTAATAAATAATCCGGATTTGGCCCAAAATCCAATGGGTTCATCTCTGATCCCATTCCACATCTCTCCACCGAGTTCAGTGCAAATTGGTTCAGTTTTTTTTTTTTTCTCGAGCATAATCCTGCTGAAGGCAAACAGACACGGGTGAAAACATAGCCTCCCTGATGGACGCGAAAAATACATTAGAAATCAGACGCTTCTCAGCCACACGTAACTGAAACCCAACTGTTGATCTACGAGAGTCAAGCGCGAGGCTGCGACTGGATGAATCCTCAATGATCGACTCCAAGGAAAACTTTTTTTCCTCCAGTCTTTTGTAATGTCTGGCTTTGTTTTTCCTTTCTCTCCGCTGTAGTCAGGTTTCCCTCTTGCAAAGAAACTCTCGACCTCTATGATTAAATACAATGTTATATAATAGAATAAATAAATAAATAAATCCCCACACTGCCGAGAGTCGATTTCTATTATTAGATGTCTCGAGGGTGGTGAACGTGGATTGTACTACAAAAAGCATGGAGTTCGGAAAAGGTAACGTCCCAGATTTTGTTATGTGTTGAAGACGGCGTTGCTTAATATTCTGTGGAGAAAAAGCCCAGGAACTGATTTTCTCACTTATGCTTAAGTAGCCCTTTAATATCTTGATATTGTTTTCCAACCCGTCTTCGTGCCCTGACCATGACTCTCAGAAAAGGTCGTAGAAGAGGTTCCGGGCCGTCGCTTTCGTTGAGGCCTGAGGACCGTCGCATGGGTGGCTGTGACGGGGGTGGTATGTGCATCAAGTGGCGCCACTGGAGCATAATGACGGGCCCAGAAGTGCCTCCGCCACAGTCCACAAGATTTCAAGAGAGTGCCAGCGCTGACACTCCGGGCACGTCGCCCCGAGCCCTCTCGAAGGCTCCTCTTAATCGCCTCTGACCTTCGGCGCGGTTTTTCATCCTGCCACGGCTTTGTTACCACGGTTACCCCGCGGCGAGGCCACAGGTGCCCGCTGATGCGGTCGGCAGCTCCGTAGAAAAGGGGGGGGGGGTGCGCCCACCTTATCCGACACCGGTTACATCGTCTTTTAACCTGTGCGAGTAGCAACTTCCCCTCATTCAACGTGGTTTTCGGGCGAGGGGCCACTCGCGGAACCCTTCACGGACCCCCCCCCGACTTCTCCATCTGACTTTATAAATGATAATGAACTTCCTAGAGAAGAGGAAATTATACAAGACAATGCTCAGGGGGGAAGAGACCAACTGAAGAGCCAAAAACAAGCACTTTCTGACAGTTTCGTAAACACTTTATCTCTTGAGCTCTGATGAGGAAAACAGAATATACTCACGCATACATCTACATAATAAGGGACCTCAGAGTTGGAACAGACTCTCGATTCAGCAACTTCACCGTGGCAGACAGCGCATGTATCTAGTGCTATACAGCTCCTCAGTCGCCACTGCGTAAAGCCACTTAAATAAATAAATGTCAAAAGCCGGAGGAGCAGAGCTGAATGACACATTGCAGCGAGGATCGAAGATGCTGCAGACGTCAGGCTGTTGTCCTTAGTAACCAAAGGTCAATGCGCCTCTCGACAGCTGTGCGCCATATTGATTCGCAGATTAATTGTCTGCTCTGCCGGCTACAATCTGTGTTTACACAGCATCTTAATAATCACATTTAAAGAGAATTAAGACACACAGACTTTACTAATGTTTAAGTTATTTTCAAGCAAAAAAACAAACAAACAAACCCAGAAACTTGTGATGATTTTTCTGTTTTTCTGTTTCACATCACTGCAAATTGAATCTCTTAGGTTTTCCTGACTTTTGGCGAGAAACAAGGCATGGAGAGTATCTGGGAAGTTGGACGGGTACTCGTCACAATTTACTGGCATTCTTTAGACCAAACAATGAATCAGCGAATTTAGAAAATAATCAGCAGATTAATGTGTGGCTAAAATAATCAATAGTTGTGACCTTAAAATGGAGAGGGCATCGATCCTTATCCTTAAATGTCATTAAATTCAAAGGCTCAAGATATAAATGTGAATTACGTGTATTACTTGGGTGTAAACCATAGCAACTTTAACATTTTGCAGTCTGAAGTGAATGGAGCGAATGAGAAAGACTAAATATGACATCCCTCTGCAGGAGCACAGAGCCCCTGCCTGTTAACAGGACCTGGTCCAGTGAAATCCCTCCATTCATTTTTTTTTTTTTCCCTCCCGGGTTCATTAATACAGGAAGGAAGGGGACATTCTGTGGAGCAGTAGGTGCCAATCTGTCGCGCCGTGGAGATCAGCCAGAATCAGCTCATGTTAAGCTGCTGCTGCTCCTCCTGTAGCCTCTTAAATCTATCTGATAATATTCTACTAGGTGGAATGATTCATTCCAACGCATGCACTCGCTAATGTTCCCTAGATATTCCCTAGCTTTCTTTGCATGTAAGTAGCAATATATATGTAAATTTCGCAACATCTGCATATACATGTTTTTTTTTTCCCCACTGCATTTATTAGATTTTAAAAAGTACACAGGCTACGCAACAGATAAAAATCAATCATAAATACATAAGCAAACACAAAAATAAACTAAATATTGGGTGCAAAGATGGTATGCAAATGGGTCGCTAACTAGATTTATATATAACTGTTGAGTATTACATCACAGTGAAGAGAGAGATTCCTGTGAAGTTAAGTCCACTTGTCCTCAGTATTAGTTTTTTCATGGACATCAGCAGCTTTAATGTTCCTTTATCTAGCAGACAAGAGACTTCCCCTGTATTCAAAAACATGGCAATTGTAAATATGACTTTAACTTAACTTTAATAAAGTATATCTTTCTTCCTATAGTCCATATCTTACAGTTTAGTCATAAAATATATATCATCCGTTTTAACTACACCAGATGTTTATCTTTTCAACCATCTAAATCTCCGGAATACAGAAATTACAGGTTTGTAATGAGTGTGCTGAGGAAAATTTAACAGAGGAGCAAAACTGTAGCCGAATATGAAACCGAAGCATCATAATGGCAGTTAAATTGGCCATTAGGCCCCTGTGTCATATTCTAAGCACAGAAATCATGCTGTAGTTAATTCCCCAATTTCCATGCAAAAAAAAAAGAAAAAGAAAAAGCCAGACTTTAGAATTATCCAAATCTAAATAATAAAACAAGTCACCTGGGTTCCTTTTCATTCTGATCAACGTTAATCACGTGGGGGTGGAACAGAATAAGAGACAAATCAAGCACCAAGAATCCATGCTACCGCTAATAAAATGCATTTTTAAATTATATATATAACATAGGGAAAGATACCTTAAATGTAGCCACATGGGATATCTAAAAGTCACAGTTCTGAAAACTTCTAATGAGACTTTACTGGATTTGCACAGTGCAAGTGGTCTCATCTGCAACTCAGGATTGACCCTGCTTGCTTTTACACTGCATTAGCCCTGACTGTGGTGTCACTCCTCCTGCCCCAGAGTTTGAGGCATGTTTACTGATCTGATGATCCCTAATTAGATTTCTCCGCCACTGTGGAAAATGAGCCATCAATTAGAGTGCTGTGATTAGGGGGAGCGATTTGATTCCTGTCAAGCACCTGCTGCCTTCAGACTTGTTACCGGAGTTACTGGAACGTTCCAGGTCCGACTGAGGGGGGGGACGTGGCTGAGTCCCTGCGGTAAGCTGACGTAAGAGGGCTCTGTTCAGCAGAGCACTGACATTTCTAAAAACAAGATTTCTTTCTGAGTTAGTGAATCCATCTCTTTTTGAACGCTCTTACTAAACTGCTCGTATCATTCTTCTCTGCAGAATGACGGCACAATCACAGACGCCTGTGCTACGGAGCAGGATTTGGGGTTAGCGGGGTAACATTGAGCTTAACCCTGGATTTCAGGGTTACAAAGCAGTCTCCTACAGCAGCAACTGATTGGAGCACTAAAGCCTTGTACTTGTACATACATGATATGAAGTAAGCGTACAAACCCCTTTGAATTACGTTTTTGTCTTTATTTTTTATATCCTCACATTTGACCACTTGACACCGCCACGGCTTCAGCTTCGTGTCCGTCCATGTTTGCGTTTGGTTATATGCTGCAGAGACCGACCCTTCAATGATAACGGCCATCGCGTTAGCGCTTGCCACGATGCCGTTGGTTAGACTCAGAGAAGACAGATAACGAAAAGCTGCTATGTTGAACTCGCTTCGAAGCACAGGCCTCAGGTTGGTCAAGAGTGTCCAAATCGCCAATCTATAGAGGCCAATTTGGATCAGTCTAGTGTGGAACCATCAATCTTTCAAGCATCTCAGTGCATCGATCGCACAACACAGACAAACAGCACTGTGATGGCTATAAGTGTGCATTTTGGGCCGTTAAAGAACAGTAGTCCAATTACAAGACTGTGTGAAAGTAGATATATGACCTTTGCATGAATTCAAAAGCTGCTAAATGCATCTGCTGATAGTGAACGGTTAAAGAAAAAAAAGAAAAGACAAAAAAAAGGCGACTTCCCGACCTGTATAATAAACGTGTGGTCTTAATTGGTACAAGACAATTTTATTACCTCAGTAACACGTGATCACATCACTGGATAAATGCAGTGATTTTCCCCAGATCCATCAAAAAATGAAAAGGAGTCAAGGCAGAGGTGTGTCGGGCTTGTTCCCCACCCTGTACCTCAACAGTTCCACAATAAAGAGGGGGGAAGTGTAGTAACGACTCAGCCCTGCGTCATCACAGTACAAGATGTCTCTTTTTGTCCCATTTCTGTCCGTTCATCACCGTTTATGACATTAACGAGGCCCAGGTACAGTCCCGACTACTAATGCTCGGAGTCGGGGGGGGGGGTTCATGCTCTTTCTGCGAACAGCGGCAGAAGATAAATAAAACATTAGGGGCAGCGAAGTGCGGCATGACTTGCATTTCAATTTCGATTTTTTTCCCATGTGGGTCCGCGTAGTGCTGATGATGCAGGATGAGAGTTGCTAAAACTTCATCTCTCCGTCCACGCAGATGAAGAGGCGTCACCTTCGACTACACCTGTCTGAGACTCACCTCTCAGTCGTCCCGGCCCACCAATCTCTCCGTCACAACGCCGGGATCAAAGGCGCCTTTTCATCTCTCTACCCACCAAGGTCATCAGATACCGGCGTGTCAACTTTGATGACCAGCCATCCTTCTTCCTGACCACGCCGCATCCGCCTCCCGGTCGTGGCACTTTGATCCGTGCAACATGAGAAAAAGTCAGGCTTTCAGCTGACTCAGTGCGCCGCCCAATCCCTGGTGCAAGGCACAGTTACCTCCTGCCTCTGCTACTGCAATGCTCCTCCAACGGGCCCTCCCCTCAGGCAGGGCGAAAGCCGTGCGGACGGTCCGGGAAGCGGCAGTGCGCCTGGCTTTCCCTTAGGCTTGAACCTCCGCTGCTCGCTGACCTCTGCTGGCTCCCCCGGGCCGCCCAAATCAAATACAAGCCACTGATACTTGCCTACAGAGCAGCCACTGGGTCTGCTCCTATCGACTTCCACTCAATTGTACAGGCTCGTGCCCCTTCCTGGCCGCTGCTCTCCAAGAAGGAAACGTCGTCTGGCATTGAGACCCCTGCACACGAGGCAATCCTGGTCCAGAGTGTTCTCGTTTGTGGTTCCCCGATGGTGGAATGAGCTACCAAAGCGGGGGGACCCCTCACGCCTCCACGTCTTCCTGAAACTCTTGGAGGCTCGTCTCCTCCGAGGAAACCTCCTCTCCCAACACCTCCGACACCCCAACACGCCAAACTAACACTTAAGATGCACCTTTAGTGCACTTCTTTACCTGATCTCCTTACACTTAGTCCTTTGAATACAAATAGCACATACAAATAAGGTCTCCTCCTGTACCGCAGCTTTAGTGTTGTGTCACCTTGGATAAAAGCATCTACGCGTAAACTATAAGGTGAAAATGTATCTAGTAGGACAAAAACAGTGAAGCTGTATATCAGTGGCCTTTTATATCAGACCTTATATCTTTAAAAAAAAGAAGCTCAAATCATAATTCTAAAATATTTTCGGTATAAGGATATTTTTTCCTCCATTTTCGGATGAGCAAAAAAAAAAAAAAAAAAAAACTAAATCTTCTTAATCCCAATTCATTTCAACTCCTTGCAAGTATGTGCACATACGTCCAAACTACATCTTGTCTGTTCAACTGCCACGCTCAAGCCCATCTCAGTGCTTATTAGTCAGGCAGCCGCTCCCCGGTCCAGATAACCCAACGCTTCAACCCCATTTCTCATTTTCCAATCAGCCGATGTCATAAACTGTAATTGCGGTGTCAGGCTGTTGACTTTGTTTCAAGCCGAGACCCACTTCTCCCGCCCCTGCTGACGGGAACAGGAGGGGAGACGGCAGTCAGAAATGTTACCCATACCCACCACAAAAATGAAACAAATGCCTACACGCTCCTCCATTTTAAAGCCCAGAGTCAAAGGCGGGATGTAATATCTGAGATCTTGAGGGGACATTTTCCTTCTCGTTCACATTTCGGATTTCCAGGCGGGTTTATTTGTACATGAAAACTGCCGCAGGCAACAGTAACAGCGGGCCACGTTGTCAGAAAGAAAGCCTTACATACACAGACCGGTTGAAGTCTGATCCGTGTCTAAGAGCGTATCTGATAACTAAACACCGCTGCCGCAGAAACTCCGAGACATTTGTCCTTTTTGTTTAAACAGCCCGATTCTCGGGGTGTGAGATTATACGTGCTCTCGAGTGAACATTCACTTCAGATCTTGAATGGCGCCTGATTAATCACGGAGTAGCTGAAATGAGAAGAATGGCAGCAAGTCACAGACTGACTCAACTAATAATGATAGTGACTGTGGACAAAAAAAAAAAAAAAGCTACACAATGTAGTTTCCCCAAAAAGATAAAACCCCTCTTCCCTGAGTGTGCCATGATAGAGATTTGTGCATGTCTGCATCATTGCAATCAGAAGAGCTTATCTGTGTTATTCAGTTTAAAAAATGCCATTCAACAGCCTTGTAACTTGGGGGCTCGAACAATTTCTCCAGTGCAGATCAAGGGACAGCTGGCTCATCTGTTGTCTCCAGATTAGCGCGCCTATTCCCCCTCCGGAGCTCTGGCATTCCTTAAGCCCGAAGCTTGCTTGTAACTGCATCAAACACGAGACGATGATCATCTTATCGCACGATCTTACATCTGAACCAAAGACCAATTTCAGCAGCCGCTGCATCCGTACGTAGGGGGCAGTTGTTTTTTTTTTGTTGTCTTTTCTTTTTAGAGTGACAAGTCCTCCCTTCGAGCCAAGCGCTCCTCCCACGGCGGCGGCCGGCCGACGCGGCTTTCTAGCACTCCCCGTCTGCCATAAGCTGATAAGTCACAGTTGCTAGAACCAGTCCTTCGAATGTCCTTGGAAGGACTGGAGCAGCTAAGTGAAAACATGTCTCAGTGCATTTATTTCTGGGTCTCAGCCTCTTGAAAAAAAGAAGTGGAAACTGTTTGTTTAAAGAGTCAGTGTGCAGCAGTTGGGGGGATTTATTTGCAGAAACTGAATAGGATACTTATAATCATATTTTCATTAGAGTCTAATCACCTGAAACTAAGAAACATTTGTTTTGGTTAGCTTAAGATGAGCCCTTCATATCTGCGTAGGGAGTAGGTCCTCCCCCCCATGTTGCTATGGTAGCCCAGAGCGGACAAACCAAACACTGGCTCCAGAGAGGATCGTTTCACGTTTTCATGTTTCCTGAAGGTTCTCCTACACACTTGGAAAGGGAGTGGTGAGGGAAGGGCTTTTCATTTGGTTTGCAAGCTGCAATCCCACAGCTACACTGAATCCCTCACACCGGTCCTTTAAATAAGGGCTAGAAGAGTCGGCGGTCGACGTGTCTGCTTGTGCCCATAAACGCGTGTGACACGGCGGGATACGGGGGTTTTGGCGGCGGGGCCGTATCGTGAGAGCAGCCCTTGTCCGCCGGGAGGAGTGGATACCCTGCAAAGTGACAGCAGCAGATATCAAAACACTGGAGTGTACTCCGGTCACGCGCCGCTGCTCGGTCTGCTCCCCACTTCACACATAAATACAAAAACACACTGGGGGTGGCAGCGGTGGGGGGACACTGCTTACGGCGAGTGTACCTCAGCCCTGAAGGCTCGAAGTGAAGGACATCACAATATATGTGAATGAACCAACAGATATTGATATATACACACACTGCATATACACAAATTTCCTGAAAAGCAGTTCAGCCATGTTCTTAGAGAGTTTAATGCTAATTACTGCTGCCCAAAAGTTAAAGCCGCTTTTCTGAGAAATGGTGATACAATTTGATTCCTATCATCTAATTTCGCCAATTAAATTTGCTTAATGCATATAAATATCCTGTTGGTCAGCTGTGACAAACATTGGGATTTCGCTAAGCTTTGAAATATGCAGTAGCTGTAATAACAGTAAAAATTATCTTCAATTTTTTGATGAATGATGCTCCACATGGAGAGAAGACTTTTTTTAAGCCAAGGAAGATCGATAACAAACCAGGAAGTCAGACATCGCAGCTGAGGGATGTTATTAAATGGCCTCCTGGAGTCTAGAAAGAAAGGAAGGGACAGCATAACACTCATCCACTGAATACTGGGCGCCGGAGTGCAGCTATTGAACATCTTCAGCTGGTCATCTCAAGGTCGCCAGAGAAATCAAATGTTATACCAGTCAGGCGACACATCAGCGGCTCCGACCATACCGGGTTTCCGCAAAACATCAGGTCAAACAAGTCAACGGCAATCAAACATTCAGGGGGCTACTTGGTGAATTCACTGTCATCAGTGCAACGTGGCAAGAGCCTCCCAAAACCACTGCAAAAAAAAAAAAAAAGTCTCAAACACTGATTTTTTTCATAAACACATCCACTGAAGTGGCCAAAGTAGAAGGAGGAGATATAAAAATATACTGAAGGATATTTCAGGCTTTACAAAATTAATTCATTTGTGCAAATCGTGTGGGCGGCTGGACTAAAGCCCTCAGGAGCCGTATTTTCACACCGTAATGAAGACCCTACCCTGGGGAGACTGTTGAGGGAGTGGAGATTGTTACACTGCCCCGGCAATAACAAGCAACATTATTAGATTCGAATAAGGACGACTGCGCTGTTCCAAAATGAGCGGTCAAAGCGCTCCAATTGTTGCTTCTGGCTGGGATTAGAACACATCAAAGGCCCTGTCCCTCCAAGCGAGAGCTTTTATGAGGCTTGATCGACAGTAATGCCTGCGCGGCAACAAAAGGGTCCGAGTGGTCGTCCCAAGGAACGAGGGGGGGTAACGTGGCCGCTGCTTTTCAAGAGTTATTTCAACCGACTATTGGGCAAAAACTGGACGCGCAGGTTGGTACCGAGTACTGTCTGCGACGTGTCTGCAATGTGGAGCAGTGAACGCTGCAAAAGAATTAAAGGCTTGATCGCACCGGTCAGAGAATGGCGGAAAAAAAAAAAGAAAAAGGGAAACAATAAGGTCTACAGTAATTACAAGGACTGTAATGAGCTGCTTAGCCGGACTCGGGCCCAATTAACCATCAATATAGAACAACCAATGAAAAAAACGTCTCCAACTCAATTCATTTTAGTTCGTTTAAGTCGTCATTGGCCCCTTGTGAGTTCGTTAGGCTTCGTAGCAACTGTCGCTAACAGTAGCAGTAGTGTTTGCCACAGGTCTGATGGGGGGTGAATGAACCCCCCCCCCCCCGGAAAAAAAAAGGACTGAACAATTTGTAAATTAAATTTATGACTTTTTAAGAGCTCACAAGACCCTTTTTAGCGCCTTTTTAGGACTTTTTAAGACTTTTTAAGACCTTCTGATATCCCACGTACTGTACACATTCATACACCATACAACCATGTTTAAACACAACAAGAATAAAAATGCTTGGCTAAACCTTGAAGGCTTTATCGGTCAGGCGATTAGAGCTCCACCAAGACTGCAAATACCTGGCTCACTGTCGGGAATCTTTACCGTCAAACAGCTGCAGGAAGCGTTGAGTTTGTTTTGCAAGGAGAGCGCCAACACGCATTTATTACAGCTCTGAAGGCAAAGCACAGGGAAGCGCGATTCTTATCCGTTAGATGAAGGACGAGGTGGGAAAACAAAAAAAAACCCCTTCAGTGACAAACGACAAAACCTGTATCAGACAGGTGCTACTGAATCGATGTCAAGAGAGCTCGGCCGTGTTGGGAATCGCAAAGTCATGGCTGTTGAAGGGTAATGATTGAAGGGGCAACTCAGGAGGCTGTGAATGTGCGACGGAAACAAAAAAATATCCATACTACAGCGTGACATTCGTGGCCGACGCACGCCTTCAGCGGGAGGGCGCAGCTGTCCGAGCGGCAGCACCGGCGACTGCGTTCGGACCTGTTTCTGCAGGAAACGGGTCCCGAAGGCGTCCTCGGGACTCGCAGGTTGGTCCTTAAGAACCAAAACACCTTTCATCTTGTGAGGCCATGTGCCCCCCCCGCTTCCTGAAATTCACCCGGCGGAGCACACGAGCGCCTTCTGCGCGCCGACGGGCAGATGCGTCATTGTTTGTGGCTGGCATGAGAAGACAAGACTCACCACTGCTGCGACTCTTGCGGTTGGCCTTCCCTCCCGTCAGCAGCATCTTCAAGCTGTTCCTGAACATGACTGCGGCAGATGCCCTGGACCAGACTACAGAAAAATCTGTCGAGGGGAGGGGAGACAATACATATTAATATTTCTGAGACCACAAGCCGTATGACCACCTGTCTGCTGTGAAATCTTTCATTGTTAACAACAGAGTTCTCATAAGTTAAAAGTCATTACCAGGGACATCAAAGAGATGAGAGAACCTTCAAAAGAAATGAATGGGAAGTTATGTCAGAAAACACAGAAATGGGGGAAATCATGCAGCTTTATGCAGCTCATCAGAGCGCGAGATCAAAGGTATCCTCGTAATTAGGTACAATCAGGTAAATACAGAGCCGCGGTAAATGCAAACTACTTAGGTGGTGTTTGTTTGGTTTTGTTTTTAAATGTAGCACTTTTGTCAATATTCACCAGTTTACACATAAGCAGACGCTGATGGAAGCGAGCTTCCCTGCAAATCCATTGGGGGGGGGGGGCAGTGTTTCGCTCAAGAAACAATGATACGTGGACAGAAGAGGTCAAGGATCAAACCGCCAACCCTGCAATCAACGGTCCAACTACTCCACCTCATTATCGTGTCGTTGTTCCAGTGCACACTTATTCACTGGGTGGATTTTGTTTTGTTTTTTTCATTTAAGTCATCAATCCAAGAAGCTTCCATCTGAATGTTTACTCTGCGTAATGAAAAGAAGACTCACCAAACTAAAAATAAAAGTAATTCTTGCTCTTTTTGTTATACTGATATAAAGTGTTGATGCAGTAAAGCATCAAAAATAAATGTATATATTCATTTGTATTTCGTTGTATTGTTTTGTTTTACAAGTCTGGGTCTAAAAGTTAATGCCAATACCAGCAAAAGAACATGGATTTATGCTTCTGCATCAAGTCTATGCAGAAGCTTGCGCGTAGCCTACGCAAGTGGCTACACCATCATGAACAGTTGTACTTCTCTTTTTGGCATCACTCTGCCATTGCACCTCCAAACCACCAGTTGGCGGCGGTGTATATACGCCACGGTGTTGGGTTTCCTCGCCACTGTTTTCCACGAGTTTGTTGTTTGTGGTGAACTGTGAAAAAAAAAATTTGCATTTGGAAGCGCCAATATATTCAATATACAGCAGACATATACTGTGTGGTATCATAAGACTACAGACAACAAAGGGTGGGGTTTCAGCACAAAACAGGGGTTACACAACTGACAGACAACACCTTAATCATATCATATGATTGTCTTCATTTCTTGACTGCATCTTGCTCTATCCCATTAACCCCCCCACCCCCCCACTGCGGCAGATGTTCTCCATTAGGTGGGAGTGGCTCCCTAAAGCCCCACAGACGGGCCCCAGCTGAGGAGTCGGCTTTGGACCCAAACAATAACAGAAAAACACCCTAAAAGTGGATGACATGGAAAAGCTCTCAAAAAGAACTGCTCCTCCTCCCCTCCACCTAACCCTGTTTAACCAATGTATTTCACAAGCCCCCCCACCCCACCCCCAGACCTTGACAGGGGGTCTTAAAAGGCTTCCAGGATCTAAAGAGTACAGAGAGCGCAAGGGTCACTGGGGAAATGGCAATGAGACAATGCCTGACATTATGGGTCAGGTGGGATGAAACGGAGCCAAATGACATCTGTTGTATTTACTGATTAATTTGGGGGTTTTCTCTTCTTTGTTTGTTTGTTTGTTTTTTATTTAGTTCATCTTTGGGAACAGCGCTCTTCCTCAGGTCACACTTTATGATTCAATGCCCAAATGGACCAGCGGTGTCTGCAGACGAACAGGGGGAGGTCTGAGACACTTGACCATTGGTGCAGATTATCTTAGATTTTTACGAGGTTGAACCTCGACGCGCAATTCTTTTTTTTTTTTTCCTTACTCTATTTAACACGTTTGGTTTCACCAGGCTGCGTCTGGCTGGCGTTTTGTAAAATGAAGTTGTCCACAGCGAGTCCCAAGAAGATTGAGAAAGAACCGAGTGCAGTCCGACCAGTTGCCCACTGTGAGTTTAGCTTGATTCACAAAGGGGGGGGGGGTGAACTGACAGAGAGGTCAATTTGGACGACAACAACAACAATACCACTGAAAAATTGAAGGGAGCTACTGCAGCTGCCAAAATGAGACCAGACCGAGCCTCATATCGCTTTAGGAGCTTTTGGAAATGACTTCGGCTTTGTTTGTGGTTTGCTGTGAAAGAATTGCAGTGGCGATGCTCATTTTCTCCATCGGTGACCATTCAGATTTTAGTATTTTTTTGGCAAAGTCTTGAGTCAAAGGCACGAAGCAGAGAGAATCAGGCACCGTCTGACTGTGGCGGTTCTTACTCACTGGTCACTGTGTTATATTAGACCGTGTTAGATTGGGTGAAATAGTCATGAATTCTTCCCACTTGTTCAGCCAAGAGTCACAAAACGGTCAGGACCTGCCGTCTTTCACAACTACAGGTTCACCGAGATCAGATATATCATCACAGAAATCGTCAGAGCAGATCAGAGAAGGAAAAACATCTGAATCATCGACTTGCTGTTAAGAGACGTCCCAGATGTTGCGTGGACCGCTGCCCACTGCGTACTACGCTTTTCCATTCCCCACACCCGACATCTGTTGGCCTTGCTAAGGTCCATATCATAAAGTGTAATCTCGCCACATCTCCTCCAACCACAACACAGAATATGACATCTAATGAATTATTTAGAACTACTTTATCAATATTTAACTGCTTATATTCACCTCTAACTAACTATATTGAGCTGTAAATGTGTATACACACAAACACATACATACATATATATATATATATATATATATATATATATATATATATATATATATATATATATATATATATATATATATAAATAACTTTTACATTCATGTTACATAACTGCTCACTATTTATACCATAAATAACCAGAGCTATCCACTGCTCATATTGTAAATTTCACGATTTATCATAGCTGCTTTACATTTTGTATATAATATTGTTTATTTTGCATAAGTCACAGTTAGACACCGTCTTTCTATCACCACCCACTGGTCTATATTCATTATGTGCATCAGTTTATCTTTATCTCTGCTTGCACTTTTGCTGCTGCACCATCTGGCTAGAAACCAAACTGCATCTCATTGTGCTGGTACTTACTGCGCACGATGACGGCTCTAATCTAATCAAATGTTATGAGAGTTCAGAGTGAAACACACGTAGTACCAGAGGAAGCACGCGCAATGTTATTACTACATAATACGCTATGTAAAAGTTCAGTTTAATCGAACCCCGCTTAAAATGAACAAGTGTCTTTAATGCTACTGACTGGCTAGGAAGATAAATAATTGCTGCATGTCGGGTACGAGATGGGTACGAGAGGATCCCGACGTCTCATGTGATTTCGCATCTAATAACACATTTGACAGCAGTTACCATTCCTCTCTCCAAGCCAATAAAAGTGCCACCAAACGCCCCTGTCACATACAAGGGCTTGATGATCAAGGCCAATGCAAATAAGCATGATGGCATTTTTACTGTTCCTTCTCTGATGTCGGTTCAAACCTACTAGTTTGTATCGCATGCTAATAATTCCACTGCTCATGGAAAAAAAACAAAAAACCCCACTCTGAATTAGTGGGATCACTGACAACAAATATGAATATTCTTGACCTCGTTTTCCGAGCGTGCAGCGCTACCCGGCCATTGTGACGGGTTCCCTCTAAATAAAAAATGAGCCCTGGTGTGAACGAGCGGGTCTTCGAGGGAAAGGCGGACTTTCTTTCTTCCTTAACTCTTAATGTTTCGCCCGGACCCCGATGCAACTGTTCACTGGCGGAGTGAGGAGGAACTTAAGAGTGTGTGAGATTGTATTAAGAGCTTCCTACAGCGCCGTCTATTATGAATGTGTTATCGCCACCTGATATGATTGTCTCCGGAACTGATCTGAGGCAGGGACTTAACTGATACTATGGGCAAATATACCCCCAAAAAGATATTAAATCCCTCTAATTTGGGGATTTTGGCCCTAATTATGTGCACAAAATTAAATGTGACCCAAAGGGTACAAAATGTAATAATTTTATCAAATAATAAATTAATAATAATTGTAATAATACCCACCATATTCCAATGTTTGCAGGTGTAAGGTATGACGGCGATTGTATAAAACTAGAAAAATCGACATCATTGAAAGGATTTGGTCGTGTAAAACCAGATGCTAAATGACTGAGGTTAGCAGCACCAATAGTAATGGCAGAAGCAAAACTTAAAATGGTGCATTTTCCAAGGAGAGTGTTGGCCCGTGCCCCTTTTCCTAAGAATCTTCACAGTATTCGATTTCATTTCACAAAGGCAAAATGCATCTGCGTGACGCACGATAAAGGTCTTAGTTCTTCAGTCGACCTCGGTCACATTAATCACCACCGCCCCCCAACCCCCCTCCAAGGTGTGGGGAGAAGAACTAGTTAAAAGGCGGCGTAATCACAGCAATCACCTCGGCTGCTTTACGATTCGGTGACACCAGTGATCCTAACACCTACCAGAGGGATAGATGAGAAGCATTAGTCACATCAAAAGCAGCAGTTCCGGTTCTAGGTGGCTGAGCAGTGACACATGCCATGAACGGCTCACAGTGTGGGCCGGCCGGAATAATCCGGACCCCCCCCCATCCAAGCTGATATATTAAGAGCTGATTCACACTGTTAATTAACATTAACAAAGGATTAAATACATTTACAATAACTATAATAACACTTTTGAACCCCACACATTTTCTGACTAGTGTCAATGAGAAGAAAATGTTCTGTAGCTCATGTAAATCACTCCAATATGGGGGGGGGGGGGTCGGTGTTCATCACGTGGACCGACCCAGGCCCCTCCCTCCTTCTGGAATTTGCCCATCGGTATGCGCCGGTGTGCATTTCCCGGCGACAAGATGTAGACAGCGACGAAGGGGCGCAAGGTGGCAACGGGTCAGATCCGTCGGCACGCACGCTCGTCACCGGGGACACGGCCAAGGCCGTGTGACGGCGGGAGGGATCGGGGGATTCGGCGCTAGCGTCGGTGCAGCTCGCCCACAGCGTCGCCTCAGCATAAAATATGAGCAGGCAGCAGCTTATTATGTCTGGTCTGGTTAGCCTACAGGCCAGAAGGTATTCTGTGATTATAACGCTAAATCAAAATCTTAAAAAGCCATGACTCAGTAAGTACACACTGCATCCTCGCGTCGGCTCCGAATAGCGCAGTTGAAAGGATTAGGGATGAAATACAGAGGGCCTCACGGCCGAGCCCAGTAAATCTGCCTCCGCACGTACGGCGGCGGGCTACCCAGGCGCGGCTGTGGCGGTCCGGCCACTGCCGGAGCAGAAAAACAGGGAGGGATACTGCCGTCTGTTTCCAGAGGAGGCGATCAACGTTTGAAATCTTAGAGGACGGGATACTGAGTAGGCAACACACACACACAGACTCTCGGAGGTCGTCCGAGAGAGAGAGAGAGAGAGAGAGAGAGAGCGCACACGCATGTGCACAGCCGAGGCAGCGTTTTCATGTGAGGGTGTTTCATCTCTCGTTCCCACTCTCTCTGACCCTGTGTGCCGGCCTTGGCGAAGGAAAGCCAAGAAGCAGCATGCTCTCGCAGATAACGTGCGTAAGCGGATGCAGCCCATCTCAGGCTCTTCCACGGCCCGGGCACAATGCTCCTCCGGTGGGTTAAAAAAAAAAGGAAACACTTAAAGGCATATTCACGAGCCCAGCACGGCGAGCAGCTTTCATCTGCTCTGGTCAACCGTAGTGGTACTCTGAAGAAATTAAAAAAAACATTCAAGAAAAACACAGACACAGTTCGGTTTAGTCGAGAGCGTCGGCTCACGGAGGCTGAATTAACAACAAAAGGAAAAAAGGGGGGGGCTCTAATTTGACAGATGCCTGTGTGCAAGGCTTCAAACTCGCTCCTGCATTACCAGCTTTGGCCATTAAATATGTAGGTTTAGCTATAAGCTCCGCTTGAAGAATTGCTTCGTCATGGCATAATGCTGAGAAACCGGAGTTATGATTATTAGAGGATTAAAGCTGAGGCCTCTTCAAACTGCAGCCCTCCTATAGAATGAGCTAAATTTTTAATCACAAAGCCTCATCTAAATTTTTAAACATTAAAAAAAAAAAAAAATTCCAACTGGCAGCAGGTAGAGATGACCCCCCCCCCACATAGGATCTTAACCTTGACTGAGAACCGCCATAATACTCCATTAATTACAAAGCTTATTTACAATCAATAAAGTATCCTTTAATGGGGCCGGCGATGGCAAAAGGCCGGTGTTGCAGGGCAGCCAATCGGATTTATCTCGTGTTACCCTCGGGCTCCAAATTAAAACTCGTCTGAGAGGAAACCGCACAGACACAATCATGGTATTAGAGAGGACCCACGTCCCCCACGGGAGCGCCCTTAGTGGGATTACCTATAACGTACAAGTTACAGCGGTCGTAAAGCACAGGGGAGGGCTTTAAAATGAAAAAAGAGCATATTGTGCTTGAAAAAACGGAAAAGGAGGAAAGAAAACAGGGCAGATATTGGGATACTAAATAAGAACAGCAGCAGAGAAAGCACTGCAGTATAACTCAAGCTGAGTCATGCACAATCCATCGATTTCCTCCATTTGTTTCTATGCACATTCAGGGTTCAGGGAGAAAGACCGAGGTGAGGAGGGTGGTGGTGGTGGTGGTGGGCAGATGGACCTGTTCATTAAAAAGAGAAACCCTGCATCCCTAACCGGAAGAGGACAAGATCGTCGCACTTAAAAACCAGAAGCAGGACTCAAGCCGGAGCCCCCCCATCTCGCCAGCGGCAGACACCCTGCAGCATCAGACGGGGATAAATCACACTCCCATCTCCAGTTTGAGGACGGCCGGGGGAGCAGACTTCCATAAATCACACTGATATCAATAAGGGGAAGTGTCAGGGCCCCGGCTCGCAAGGAGAGAGTCGCACGGGGGCCGATGCAGAAAACCACTTAAGGTTGCTTGTAACAAAGTTTTACTCCTGCCCTGCAGTAGATTATTTATTAATCCAGATTAATGCCCCCCCCACCGCCCTCACTGCTTCACAGCGGCGAGGTGGCGATATCTGTATCAGGAGGCGTCACATAAGGGTATGATCAGTCACGGATCAGACAGTTGGGTTGCGGGGCGGCCGAGATTGCTGTCTGACCGCGCCTCGGCTCTTTGTTACGAGTTCTCCGCGGAACACGGGCCACGTTCAAATCACGCCCCGGAGGACTGTCAGACGCCGGAGTATAAAAGTTTAATTTTTCCAAGAATGGGAATGCACCGCAGGTTTTTGACATTTTGATATCGGCTATGAGAGAGAGAGAGACCCATTATAAAATATGGAATTTCAGTGACGCACTCGCAAAGTTCACGGAGCTGCTGGCTCAAGGAATAAGATTTTACCTGAACAGTGAAATCTTATTTCAAAGTATTCTTTTAAAGATATCCCCAGCGTTACAAAACATCTAAAGGGAAGAGTCTCCAGGATAATTTAATGATACCACAGGCGTACGTCAAAGCCGCTTATTTGAATTTTTTCAGAGAAAATCATTGCCTCGGATACTACGATACCCAGAAACCTCAGCCACGGTCGTTATGGAGAGGAGGCCGGTAAAGAGGCGAGAACCAGGGATCTACCAGAACGACTTGTTGGCGCCGCTGGGAACCAAGAACCATGTCACGGTAGCAAAGTTCATCCGAAACTGTACCAGAATCTGAAAGTGAGCACAATTATCTGCTGAAGGTTTCTACAAAGTGTAACCTTTCGATGCTGCTGGTCCTCAGAGGAGCCTGCTGCAGAATTACAAATGATCGGATCATGTTTACCGAAAGAGCGACTTTCCATTCACCTGATACACCTACAGAAAACCAGTGAGGCTTTTTATGGACCCCCCCCCAATCCGTGGCCGATGAGGATCGATCCAGGTGCTGTCACGAGCCGAATAAAAAAAACTAGCCACCGCTCTGCTCCCCGCTGACACCTGAGCTTCGGCTCAGACCTCTCCGCCGCCCGTGACCTCAACCCAAGTCTCCCAGGACACCGCGGGAGCGACGTGTTCCCGCACCGTATGTGGGCTCCGTGCTTTTGCTGTTCACCGCTTATATGATCTTTTGAAGCAATGTTATAGAAGTAGGGCCGACAAGTTGTGGGTCTAAAAAGGGTATGTTCTCCTTGATAGCCTTCCGCTGAAAAGGTCCACGCTGCTCAGGCAGCGTCCGGCTTAGCGCACCTCTTCTCCACCACACCGGCGCGGCCCAGATACGGCCGAGCGAATCGCTATCTCTGAGGATTCCCCCCCGTGGGGAAAGAGAAGTCCTCCCCCGCGGGCCAACCGCCATGCGGCTCCACTACCCGAGACCCCCTACGCCCGGCTCGAACCGGCTCAGACCCCTCCCGCCCTCTCGCTCAGATCCTCTCAAAGGAGGCGACGGAAATAGCACGTCAACCTTCATCAGAGTCAGAGGCAGCTGAAAGAAAGGGGACATAATTCATTGCCTTTTATTTTTTCCCCTGTTTGTTTCAGGGGGCGTCTCGGGCGAGACCAAATAATGGGATGAAATACTGTGAGCCATGTAGGCAGGTGTAGAGAATTCCCAGAGCCGAGCCGAGGAAGGAAATAAATCATCTAAATGCAATGAAACTATTTATTCTCTCAGAGCTGCTTGACCAGTTTCTTTTTTCTTTCTTCTTTTTTAAAGTTCAGTTGCAGGTCTTCTTCACAGTCCTTTTTCAGGGGGGAACCAGCTCTTTGTCGGTAATTAACGAAAAAGCATGCCCCCCCAAAAAAAAAAAAAGACAACGTGGCTGAGGCTGATAGGTTGTGAAAAGCGCTGCTTTACAGCTTCCTCGCTATTGCTTGGTTGCTGCTGTGAGCAAAAAATAAATAAATAAAATTTGCAAAGACCAGGCGGCCGAGCGACGGCGAACGTGTGGCGGCGGAAAGGGGAAGACATGGCCGCTCAGCATCCTCGCCGCTGCGACGTTAAAAGTACCGGCACCGCTCTACTGATGCAGCATCACCTTGGTTAAAATCCCACAAGGTTGAGGGATTCTCAAAGGTTCGGCTTTTAGCAACAAATGGGGCTAAATGAGGACGCTAAAGGTCGACCCCCCTGTAAAAGTAGTTTATTTCACCCAGAGACAGGGAGGGTTAGACGGGAGAGTCCGATTAATCCCACCGACCGCCGCCTCCAGTGCTCCCATCCGCTCCCCTTCGTCATCCTGCCTCTCCATTCACAGACCTAACTGCTACACCTGCTGGCCATTTGGAAGAGCTGCCGCGCCATCTGCATCGACACGGGTGGGGGGGCAGGGGGGGCGGGAGCCACATTAACACAATGATCAATCCGAACCTAATCTAAATCATAGCCTTTCATCTCTGCTGCCGACATACGACACCGCGGTGTCGATCACCCAGTCTGTTGCATACGTGGAAAAAAGAAAATTTTCTTAGTTTTTTGCATAAAGCCCGCCCCAGGGGCTCCCGTCTGCACGCCTCCGGCGCCCTGAACCCCGTCAGACAAATAGCCCGGCGCTTCGGCGGAAGGAGAACGGGCTCAGTGTCTGACAGGCAGGCTTAGAGCCGCAAATAACAGCCGTGACACGAGGAGGGGGAGGTCATTCCGCCGGGGGCCCGCGGGCGGCAGGCAATCGACGCCGGCAGAAGCGGCCATTTGCATGGAGATGGAGGCATTTAGAAATCAGCCGGTGTCGCCGGCCCGGCCCGGGCGGTGGAACGAAATCCTCGGAATTACACAGGCCGCGGGTGCTGTAGTCGACGCCTGGCCCCGGTTCGATCCCCGTTTGCTCATCAGCCGTCGCTTGTGCTAGTGTCGGACCTGGATCCTGTCGTGTGCCGTGGGATTTTAACGGAGGCGGCTCAGGATCACCTTCGCTCCACCAGTGAAGAGACTTAAAAACGGCAAAAGGGCAAAAGGGCATCTGAAATTGATCTACAATGTTCAGACACATTTTTTTAAATTTAAATAACACTAAATCCCAGTGAATACGACCGAGCCGAATTAGACGCTGATAAACAGGGAAGACCAGTCTATGGGGCACCGCACAGGTGGTGCGCGAAGCCTCCGGACTGGCAGGTGAAGAGAAGCAGCTGGCGACAACATGTGTTATTGGTGGTAGCACCGAGGTGAGGGATTATCACCTGGCGGTGAAGAAAGCAACTGTCCCGAGGCCCTCGACCCCCCCCCCCCAAGCTCCAGGCCCACCACGTCAACCCATTTCTGCTAATTGGGCCGAGCATTTGCCTGGGAAAGGAAAAAAAAATAAAAAATACAGCGCTGAAAACCGACACCGGCTGACGTGGCGAGGACCTGAAGGTGGGTCCTGCTTCACGACCTCGAATTTCACACTCCACACTGGAGATTAAAAAAAGGGGGATCTACCTGAGTTAAGGACGAATAACATCAGGTGACCCTAATTATATCCACTGGGATTTGGTGCTGTAAGAGAATAAAAAAACCCAAAAAGTTTATAATTTCTGCAAATTAGTTTTTAAGTCCGAATTAAAGCACAAAGATGGTTGTGGCGACTTCTCATAACAACCCGAAACACACACGCACACAAAGAAACACACAACTTGTCCTGGCTCGGCTGCTGCTTGCAATCCAGCGGCGAGCCTCAAGCTGGTTTCGCACGGGATTGCGACCGCAGCCCCCCCAACCACCACCAACACCCTCCCACCCACCCCCCCGTGTGCCGTCAAGCTCTCCCTGCCCCGACACAATGGGATTAGCCGGACGACCGGCCGGCACGAGCTCCCGCTGACGCCCCGTTAAAATTCATTTTTTCCTAAAAATGCTCGACCGCATGTTACTTAGCCAGGGGCCCGCTGGGGGCCTGTAGTAACCCCGTATCTCTTGAGCGGCAGAGCCAGACGCTGCGTCGAACTTCCTTGCCTGGGGCTGTTGTGTATCGAGTGCAGCTGAGTGGCTGATAGGCTTAGCATGTCTTCCGAGTGGAGCGGAGCCACGGGGGCACTCCCGGGTCGCAGGGAGCCTCCGTCCGCGGACGAACTCGGAACCGGAGCGCGCCGGAGTGGAGGCGCGGCAGCTGTACGGAATAACGTCCGACCCTCGGTGCCGACATCTGCAGCTGAAATACATTACAGACCGCAAAGCTTCAAACCGTCATTTAAAAGAGGAGAAAAAAAGAAAAAGCTTGGCGCAACGTTTTGACTTGCAGAGCTAAGCTGCTTCGGCTTGCATGGCTGCCTGCGGCCACAAAATAAAACAGACTCATATATTTTCCTATGATGCACTGGACCAGTGCGAGTAGCCAATCAAAGCTCACCACGAAACAAAATGCCATGTTTTTTTTCTCCTCTATTTGATGTCAGACTCAGTGACAGCTGAAAGCTTCAAATTGCCGTTCGCAACGAATCCAAGACCAGAGCCTCAACTCTGCAGATCCTCTAAAAGCTCAGATGACATTGATTTCCGACATGTTTTTCTTATGCCTGGTGCCGATGTTTCTTCTAAAAATTCTTTTATGAAAACTTCTGCATGGTTATGGTTTGGGAAAAGCTGTGGAAAAGCTATGGTAGAGTTGGGTTTATGCAGCTAAAACACTTGGTAGACGTTAGGGAAATTTTGCAGTTACAGCTGCTAAAAGGGAGGATTTAAATTACGGCTCCGCCACGGGATGCAAACCGTTGTCTCCCGCGGGGAAGTCGGAAGCGACCCGCTCCGATCCACGCCGGAATCCTCCGTCTCGCTGCATACGAGGCACCGCTTCTTCGTTCGGTAGCTCGGGCGTGAATCGGGGGGTGCGGCGCCGTCCGACGCGAACGGAAACTCTTAGGGATGCAGGGCTGACCTATTTACATCTTCTCTCTTTATCTGGCCGTTTTCTTTTTTCCTTTTTTTAAAAAAAATTTCACTGCTGCATAACAGTAGCAGGAATAATTGCTTCTGAAGCTCAGGTGAAGGGGGAAGGGGGAGGAACGCCATGATGAGTCCCACGGCGGTCAACGCGTCGATGCTTTCTATTTATACCTTCAACGGATAGCGCCGGTGACGTCAAGGAAACCCACGAGGAGCCCGCGCACCCGGTGAGGCGTTCGGGGGGTGGGGGGGTTGAAGGGAACATTTTCAAAAAGCACAAGACAAGAACAGGTCAATAAGGCATTGCCCACCAACCAAACAGGGCCGAGAACAAAGGAGAGTAGCGGAGGTTTGTCAAAAAAATAAATCAAAGGGTACGAATAATGACATCTGGTGCCGGACAAATGAGTTTCTGCCCTCAGCTGTGCCTGCTCGCGCTTAAATAAGATGGAAAACAGGTAGCGACTGTCAAAGAAATAAAAAAAACACTGATTGTTGACAACGGCCCCGGTTTGGTTCGTGTCGGGGGAAATGAGTCCGTGAATTACACCGACACGGACATAAACGCTGTTTTTTTGTTTTTTTCCCCAGTGAAGACGGAGGCACGGCGGTCGCAGCAGGAGTTGAGTCGGTCTCAGCGCGCGTCGCTCCAGCCGCCGCGTGCTGTCGTTGCCGCCGCCGCCGTCGCGTGCCGTTGTCCATGCCGCCGCGTTCGCACTGTGTGGACAACTTTGTCCACCACGAATTAGCAGCACCCCTCCAATCTCCTTCCATTTCATCCGCAGAGAGTTTTCTGCGGCAGGCGGGGGTGTGGGGGGGGTATGTCTTTAGCATGCAAAACACTTACTACAACAGTGAAAAAGAGGTGCTGACAGATTCCAGCGATGTGCTGTACTACTGTTGTTTTTTATGTAATCAGTCTTGCTTGCGGGAAGAGGAAAAAAAATAAAAGGATTTAGGTCGACAACAGGCTGCAGCTTTGTCATTACAAATGGGACGTGTGCCTTAAATTCATTTCTTTTCCCACTCACATGATTTAGAAATGCACTTTTTTCTTTTCACCCCATCCAGACTCTGTTTATTCCAGATCCAGCAATACAATGCCACAAAGAAAAGACACATTAGTGTGGCTGACAACGGCGACGACACCTTCAGCGCTGCCATTCACGACTGCGGCGCCGGATCTCAGACGACAGCAACGAGGGATCGGAGGACGGCGTGGGCGGGGGAGGTAAAAAACGTCTGATATTACCTGCTCTCCCTGTTCAGCCTGCCGTCAGGTCGGGTCGCCGGGGGGGGGGGGGGGGGGCACACGGCGAAGGGCCGCCTTCGTGTCACGTGCCAATCAAGGGGCCCAGGTGCAGAGTGACAGGGGCGCCTCCTGCGGCACCACGGGCCCGATCCGGGCGCGTCGACGGTCTGTGGGTGATATTGAGCCTGTTGCACAGATGCCGGCAATCAATCCATCGCATTTTCAATTCAGCAGCGGTGAATTTTAGCGGCTTTTAATTGAGAGATACTTATCATAACTCATTTCATTAAGCGACTTTGATTGTTTCCACGTCACATTACAATTATTTGTCTTGCGTTATTATGAATAATCCGAAGTGCTGGGGCTCCGTTGTGAAAATTAATGAGCTATACACACAAGAAAGGGCATCTTCACTCCGTCTAGTCCTTATTAATTTCTCTTAAATGAGGCAGTGTATTCCAGGCAGGAACACAGCATCCCCCTCCCGCGCGACGATGTCTGCATGAGTCATACGACAGCCACCGCCGCCGCCACGCGTCCTCAAGGGGGCACGTGTGCCCGAGCCCCCCCGCCACTGCACACATGGCGTCCGTCGGCCGAGGCGCTGAACAGGGGCCGCGTTTCCCCGCCTCAAAAGAGAAACTAATCGGACTTGAGGGCGCAGAGGCATTACGTGGACGGGAACTCGGGTCTTCCTCTTTCCGCTGAAGGTCACGGGACGACGGCGTCCACATTGGCAGGCTGAGGTCGGGGGGGGGGGGGGCTGCCAACATCAGCAAAGGGAAGGAAAAAAAGCTCTGTTGCCCTCTTGAGATAGAAAAAGCGCCCAGGCCGATGACCACGGATAAATTCCATATCGCTAGCGCGCTGAAACACCGCCAACGCGCCTTGGCGCCCCTTCGCACAGGAAAATGACCAGTAGCATCTTTGGAACTTCTCAACGGAAGATCAGAGTGAGAAAGAAAAAACAAAAATAGATTTAACCACGAAATCTTACTTAAACCGACAAGAAGGGGAGAGAAAGTCACGCCACCGGCCCCGGGCTCGGTTCTCGTCGCTGAACTTTATCGAGGCCGACTGACCGGGAGAGAACAGCCTCATGATGGACCCCGCCAGACTCCCGGTCCTTAGAAGTAACTGGCAGCGGCCACCGCCTGTACGTTTCCCACCGTGTGTGTGTGCGTGTAGTTTTTAGAAGTCGTGTGTCGATGATAAGCCTTGGCTGGAAAAAATAAAGGGGGAATATCCCGGAAGCCTGGATTCCTCTAATGTCTGGACTCAAAGTCAGTCAAAGAAAATTCAGTCCCCTTCATCACCATCATCATCATAAACGATCATCTGCATTTGTCCAAACTCTTTCCTGCTTCACTTCGGTTAATATCAATTCCAAGCAAAATTTTTTTCCCATCTGACAGTTAAGCGGTTGACCTGAAATAAACCGGACCGAAGAGGCCAGACTACACCAGGTGACCCCGTTGGGGAGGAGACCGGCGCCGATCCGCCGTGGATCCGCCGAGTAATTCGCCATCCTCCAAGACGCGCTCGCTGCCAGCTCTTCTTGGTTCTCTCTTTTCTTTACAATACAATGTATTAGATGGTGGGTGGTGGTGGTGGGGGGGCAGCTGTTATCCGGGCCCAGCTGTCAATGACGGCTGGCGGAGATGGGAGGGGAGGAGCCGATTTTGAAGAAAAACCTTCGCAAACACGGCCCCAAAGGAACATCGCTTTAAAAGCCCCCCCCCCACCAAAAAGAAGCCCAGATGATAACTTGATGTCTCTGTTCACCTCGGCATCTGCAGCGCATCCACCAACCCGCCCGCATTAATTACACTCAATCCCCCGACAGAGACTGAGGAAAACATGACGGACTTGGCAGGACGGGGCCCAACATGAAACGGTTCGTCGGTTCCGCCGCGCGTTCCGGGCGCGTGGAACCGACGAGGTACCCGCAAGACGTTGCGGTCTCCTTGTATTAGGTCCAGACACAAATTGCCGTTTAGGCCAGGATTTTTTTTGTTTGTTTGTTGTTTTTTTTTTTTTTTTGGGGGGGGCGATGGAAAAAAAAAATCAAAAAACCTTTGACAGCAGGAAAATTAATTCACAACACTTTTTTTTTTCTTCTTCTTTCCCTGGAACGTATCTCCATCCCCCACAATTATTATGTACGAAGTGAAACGAGGGAAACGATGATAAAAATTGAAGGGAAATTGCGGCGCGGCTCAGCCTAGACTACAATGCGGATTCGCCTTTCATGCTGCGCCGTTTCCCCGACCGTACATTAGCGGAGGCTGATTTCCCTGCCCCTTCATTTCCTGCGCCGGAGTCTGGCTAGTGTACTGTGGACTGGAGGCCTAATGAAGCGGCTTTAAGACGGACAACTGAAGTCTGCTGTTGAGCTGAAGGCTTTTAGCTGGAATTTTTTTTTTCTGGAGAGAAAAAAAGGAAACGTCTGAAATAATTAAGTCATGACTGAATGACTGGAAGCATTGGCTATGGCTGAATTACAACCTAGTTTGTGGTCTTCTTTTTAAATGGCAGATATCATCAAGGGCTATTCTGAACCTTAAACACTCCACCATTCTGCTCGTCGAAGGTTCCTGTCGTTTGCATCCTTAGTGAAATACATACGAAGTAGGCGTGGCCCTTTGGACGCAGACAAACGGAGAATCCATCGTAGGGCAAACGGCATGAAAAGCCCCTCGGGAACCTCTGCCACACAACTGTCGATATTTTGCCCCCAGACTGAGCAGTCCTCAGCTCAAAGCCAGCGCGGGAGAGGGCGCCGGCCTGAGGTTGCCCCCCCCGGCCTCCCACCAAGCTGCCGACGGGAAGGGGTGACTCACCCGGAGCCACCCTTGCCAGGAACCGGGGCCCATGTTGCCTGCGGGCGAACGCTTTGCCCATGTGTCACCCGCGTATCCAGCCGCGATCCGGTCTGAGCGTTTGACATTAGACACGGGTTATCTCCCATGTCACGCGCCGCCGCAGACCAACCCCCCCCCCGGGATCACCCAGGGCCTTATCCGTCCATCCCGGCCTCAGCGTCGCGTTCAGGGCCGAGTAACGATGTGATGCTACCTGCATCGTGCTCTGCGAAACATTCCAGCCGCCCTGGAAAAACAAACCCCTGCCTCATCTGCTCCGAATCTACGGTGGATGAGCGATGACAAGTCCTGACAGAGCCCAAAGTGAAAATCGCTCCTTCTACCACCATGATGACTAAAAAAAAAAGAAGGAAAAAGCTAAAGCAGCAGGGATCAAGGCAGGAAGCAGAGCCCCCCCCCATCAAATCTGAATTTATTTTGCCTATAAACTGGTTTTCGTCACAACCAGCTGTCAGTGTCGGCGTTGGTTGGTTTCAGCGTGTCAGATTTGACACAGCTCCCCTCCGGTAGCTGTAGGATGTAGTTCAACTCACACGACCCGCCGGGGATCAGCCATACTTTCCCAGTTCCCGTCCGCCAACTTGACAACGCTGATCGCGCTCATCATCGTCCCCTCCGGCGCCCACCAGAGATTTACCGCCCGAGGCATCCGATTGGCCAAAGCATGACTAATTCTACCGGAGGAGAATCCATAAATTCAATTGCTTCACCGTGATGGGAACCCGATGCGTGTAGGAATTAGTAACTACGGCTCCCCCGTGCAGAGCCGGCGCCAACGCCACCGAAGGCTCGACGGCACGTCACACTCATCGGACATCGGAGCGCAACCGAAGGACTGAAGGTCCAGAGACGCCTTCACGTCCCCGCGTCTCCACAACAAGGGACCGGACACAGGAGCCCCCGCGGCCCCGTCAGCCAGTGATCGACGTGGCGCGGGGGCCGAAAGGGACGAGGGCGTCGGCCTCCCTCCGGTCAGGGACACACGCAAATTACAGGATCCGCGATCTTCGAAATAGATGTCAGGGAACATACCGCATACGCGAAGCTTCATAAAACAAGAGAGCTTGACAGAAGGGCCCGCGGAACAAAACCAATTTACTTCCCAGCATATGTAATTTGCAGGGAATGAAAAATGAAAGGTTTTTTGTTTGGGTTTTTTTTTTTAACTCATGTAAACCCAATTAACCACTCAGACAATGAAATCCCGTCCTCGCCCTCTACGGCGCGACTGGCGCGGACCTTCTTTCGCGCCCGGCTTCTGCTACGATCGCAGTTTGAGCCGTGTCCCGAGCGGCGCCTGCGGACTGTGTCCCTTTTGTGCGGATTCTGGGAGGGGAGAGAAGGGAGCCAGTGTCGTGCGGTCAGGAGGCGTCACAAAAAAGAAAAATTCAAGCGCTTTCTGCCGTGCCGGGGGGTTGAGAGGCCGGCATTCAGAGCCGTTAGCCTCTTCCTCAGAGGAGAGCCGGGGTTTAATGGGACCACTCTTCCACTCCATTTGCCGCGGCCGCGTCTTACAGACCACAGCTGCGTACATGCGAGCCAGTAACTGTCACTCCGCATACCTCCCCCCCGGCCCGGGAGCCGCCGCCGCCGCCGCCGCCGCCCTTCAACAGCTGACAGAAGGTGTCCAACCTCAGACACTCAACTCAGACACGGACCGTGGACATGATCGCGTACGGATTTAAAAAAAAAAAAAAAAAAAAGAGAGAGGCCCATCGCAGACGCCTTTTTATTCTAAATCTTACTTTTGAACCCCTGGCGCTGCCGCCATCGTCTTCAGTCTGGACTGTGGTGACACCAGGAGGCCTCGCTCTTTCTCTCTGCAGGTGTCTGACGCGCCGAAACCCACAGAAAGAAAAAAACTTTGTATGAAATGACTTTGGATCTATTTCAGAGCCAAACAACAATTTCATGGCTGGACAATCACAGAGTAATTCCCCCCCCGTAGCCGGCACATCGATCAGTGCTCAGGAGACACTTCTTAAAAAAAAAGACTATTTTTGACAGGCGGCTCCTACAGGAGACAACGGCACCTCCACCGACTATGGTGTAAAAAAAGTACAAAAAGGAATAATAATATATGCACATGACATGAATCTATTTCCTGATGACTGAGATTTCTGTGCCCCCCCCCCTCCCAAAAAGACAAGGTCGACTAGGCCGAAGTGTCAAAAACGCTCCTCTTAAAACCTGCGGCGCCGCCAACAGGCTTTCACACAAGTTTCCTAATTATCTTGAAAAATGAAAAAGCCTGAGCTCAGATTCACTCGGATAAATTAGCGAGCGTGGAGGTAAACGTCATCTACGGCGGATTTCCAACCCTGATGTCAGCAGCTGCCTCCGTCCGACGACGGGCCGCGTTCCCAGCAAGTGGTCGAACGCCACGGAGGGTTGTTTTCTCTACGACACGTCCCGTAAGCTTCCCCACGCGGAACCTGTCACTGGACGCGTTTCAACGTGCTGGCGTGTTGTCCTTTTCCCCCGGGAAATACCGAGGTGGGGTTGACCCCCTAAGGAACCTTAATCTAAAAAGGTTAAACCATCACGTAGAAGAATAAATAAATAAATAAGAAAGGTCAGTATGTCGGATAATAAAGGCCGATTGGCTACTACATGATTCAGGGGTTAAAAAGAAAAGAGCAGTGGCGCATTCACACAAACATCCATCAGAACCGGCGCACAATTAACCAATTAACGCACGCGTCCGCGTCAGGAAGCCGGAGGAAGGTTGCACAAGCTTGTTCTTGTTAACAATGTGGCCATTGTTCTGCGAGTGTTCCTCCCCCCCGAACCTCCCCCCTGAACCTCCCCCTCGCCCCCCCCCCATCACCTTGGTGCTATGCGCCGGTAGCTGTAGGAGGAGGTGCCGCTTCAAGTTGCCCGAGGCCTGAGAGGTGAGTCACCGCGAGCAGACGGCGGGGAGCCCCCCCCGACCTCGACCCCCCCCCTTCACCGCCGATGATGGTTCTCTGAGCCACGGTGTGGTGGGGGTGGGGGCTACAAGGGGGCAGGCTGTCGAGGGGCAGACTGGGACAGAAGACAGTTGTCACTCTGCTCGGGGGGGGGGGGGTATCTGGCATAAAGTGCTGCATTCAGAGCTGTTTCGTAGAGACATGCAGACCCTAAGCCCTCTGACCAAATGTATCATTATGTCATTAAGGGGGGAGTTAAGGGGGGGGTTAAGGGGGGGGCACCACTGAAATTCCTGCTTGGAAGAAAATGGGTGAGGAATGGAGACATGAAAAATTAAGCCTCTAATTTGGAATTTTAACTGCTCACAAAACTCAAGGACATTATCTCCTTTGACATTCATCTGTCATCTGTGTATGATCTGAGCAATAAATAAAAACGAACCGCGGCAGGAAGTGATTTCAGAGACGGAAACATATGTTCACGTTATCGGGGCAACTGCATAAACAGAAGTGGCAGTCTGGTTGTTCTAAGGAGGATTAAGCAGCCCCACGCGTATTTGGAGGGGGGTGGATGGGGGGTTGCTTGGTTTGAAAACAAGAACACTCCGGTGTTTGTTAAACTAACAGTCCCTTAAGTGCTCCCCCGTGAAATCTAACAAGGTTTCCTTCAGCCTCCCCCCTCCATCGCTGCCACGGCGACGCCCCCCAGTGTCAACGCAGCTTCCTCTCAGTCGGGACAAGGACGACCGCGACGCCGATTCTGAAAAAGGCGTCAGAAGTGTCACTTTGGCACAAAAAAGGAGCCGTCAGACGAAACGGCGACGCCGCAATCGACCCACCACCCCCACCCCCGCCGCCTCCGCCGCCGCCCCCACCCCCGCCGCCGCCCCGATCCCCGTCCCGGGCGTCACGTGGACTTTTTTTTTGTTTGCATTTTATAATTATAGCGGGCGCGCCGCTCTCTGTGGGGAACACTTTAGGAAGACTTCATCTGAATTTTACACGACGCGTTAATTAAGCTGCGCCAACCGACGGGAGTCTAAATAAGTTGCAGCAACACTAATGAGAAGAGAGGGAGGAAGTCGCGTCGCCGTCAGTCTCAGAGAGATTCTTTGTTTTTTTAAGAAATATTGACTGAAATTGAGTGAAACAGCGATCAGAGAAATTCCATCTCCTCCATCAAAAATCATTTTCCTACCATTATGGATTTTATTTTTGCTCAAACACGACATATCTGAAAAGGTTCACTATGCACGAGTTTCTGAGGGTTTCACTCGAGGAGGCGTCCTAATGGTTTGGTGTTAAATAAATTGGGCAGATTCCAAAAGAAAGAAAAAAAAAAAACAACAAAAAAACACCCAGAACGTTTTTTCCAAGGTCAGCTTCTTTTGTCACTCGAAGCCAGGTAGGGTAGGGTCAGCCAAGCAGCAGCTGCCCCCCCCCCCCCAGGACACCCCCCCACACGCACACACTCACAAACACACACACAACCACACACACACACTCACAAACACACACACCACCCCTCCCACCCCAACACCCCCAGAAGACGATGATTAGAAGAGAAGCAACAGCGAAAACGCCTCCCTTCGCTCTCCGTCTGGTTTACAACGATATGGGGTTTCGCTGGAGCAAAAGCTGGCAAATAATAACGAAAAAAAATACAAACAAACAAACAAACAAAAACATCCACAGAAATCTCGGTCCCCACAGAAAGCCCCATTCAAATCTCCATCATGTGACAGAATGCATAATTCTCCTTTGTCCACTGGGAGTCTGCATTATTCACCGAAAAGGCCAGAAATTAGATCAAAACAAATTATGCGACCGACACTCTAAATCCCCGTTTCGCTGATAAATATGGCATTTACGCTTTGCCTCTCATCTCCTTCTCCGAGGCCAAGACTCTTTGAGCTTTCATGTCAAACAAATGCGTCCGTGTAGAACTCTGGCGGCCCGTGTTCGCCTTTTAATCGCCGGCTAAAGCGCCCGGGCTGCGGCGCGTCGAGTCGCGGAGAAAGCCGCCGCTCCGAGAGGCTCTTCCCGCTCCAGTCGGAGGAACAGGCGCTCGGACACATCGGCCCGCTCAGATCCAGACCACGCGGCCGAACACCGCCACCCCCATGGGGCACGGGGCACTGCGGACCACTTTACTAACATGAATTGTTATCACTACTTAATTCACATCACACTGGCCAAGATGGGGGCAGGGGTGTGTGGGGGGGGGTGGATTCATAGCAAACAAAGTGCTTCTTGTCATTGTGTATCTCGGACTAAATTGAGAGTGGAATCAATGCAGTCGTTATTCCATGAGTCAGTCTGAAGTCATACAAAAGGCAGTAAAATCACACAATGAAAAATGGAAAGTAAAGTTGTTTTCGTTGGGGTTTTTTTTTTTTTATCCCTCGGGCGAGACCGACTTAACGTACGAGTCGGACCAGGAACCGAACCAGAGGGCGGGGCCACGGCGTACGAGGGATGTTCAGTAGCCTCTCGTTCGCGGTACCGGCCTCTTCCCAGACGCCTCATCGGCTGCTGGCGCGCGACGCCCCTGCAGCTCAATCGCTCACTGATGCGCTCGACGAGCCGAACCGCCGCTGTCCGACATCGAGACCGGAAATCTGACGGTTCCTTTATTAATTAATTTTCCTAAATCAACTTTAAAACACTATTATTTTACTGGTGGTTTAATTTACAGCTACTATCTAAATTAATTTCATTTCCAGCGTTAACTACAGACAATTTATTGTTCCATCCATATTGTATCATCTCTGGTAATCGAGTTTGTTGTCTATCGTCTGCTCTAAAATAATTAAATCCGAGGGTTTCCTCACAAAGAATATATATTAAATTTGTGCCAATATAAATAAAAACATATCAGAAATGGCCTCGAAACCCAAAACAGTCATCTCCAGTTTTCCGCAAGCAGGGCAAACATTTTAGGAAACAGACGGTAGCGTATTGCATCAAAACCCAGGTGGAGAAATTGTGCAAAAACATCGAATCCACCGATTACGAACCGCATGTAAATTTCATTAACTACAGTAATCAAACTTATCCTCCACGGGCGCGTATTCACGTCAGGTTGAGACCAAACCTCCCACTCACCACCGCACCCCCCCCCCCCCCCCCCATTTCCAATTCTTTTTTTTGCAGCTAAAAACTTCAGAGCCTCCATTTGAATTCTGCCATCATTTACATAAAGTTAATTAACATTTCTCAACTTTCAAAAACTTTTTTTTCCCCCACGTTGCCTTCTAGTCCCACAGTGTTTTGATATGCAATTCACTCATGCACCACAGAAAATGAAAGGGCCCAGAAACTTTGCAACTTTTGTGGAAGCTTCGCTGTTACACCGCGGCGCGGTGCATCGGCGGTTTACGTGCGGCACGCAGGAAACGAAGGCAGCAGAGGGGCGACCGCCTGGCTCGCGTCAGGCCTGTCAACCCCCGACAGCCATCGACTCGCTGGCCACGTCCTTCGAGTAACAGAGGCGCGTCACCACCGCGCGTTTTCTTCCCAAAACGCTGCAAAATGACGCACGAAGACGCTGGAAACACGACCGTGCGACGGACCCTGAGGGCGGCGCAGTGCTCTGATGCCTCGTAGCATCGGCCGACACAAAGCTTTTCCCCCCGAAACTGTCGATTAGGTGTGGTTGCTCCAGACCAGCATTTTTCCACTACTCCACAGCAGCTCAAATGCAATTTCCTAACGTGACAGTCTGGTATTACCCCCCCCCCCCCAGCCACTAAACCAAAGCAACACTCTTCTTTTTTTTTTTCACCTACTCCAGCATCCTTTAAGCACAGGTGCCCTTTTCATTCCCAGCCGAAAATAAGAAAAGAAATGCTGCCTCTAGTGCTGTGACCTTGGTTTCATTAAAACATGTGGCTAAAACTGGCGAGAGAGAGAGAGAGAGAGAGAGAGAGAGAGAGAGGCTGAAAAGCACTCAGACACAGAGGGTTGGGGTTTTTTTCTGACCAGCTTTTAGAAAGTGCCACAGCTAAGAAAAAAAAGCATAAGCTGTCGAACATTTCAGGAAAAAAAAACCAACCACCTCGAAAACACCTACTTATACCTTAAGAAACCAACCTAAAATGGGCTTATCTTTCATTATAAGAAGAAAAAAAAGAAAAAAGGAAAGTCTGAGCAGCGGCCTGGCAGGTGTCTACGCTTCAAGTGGCAGGTACGGGTCCGCGGGCCGACACGCCGAGCCGCTATCCGAGCACGGCGAATGAACGGGGGAGGCTCGCGGGATAAAAATAAAGTCTGCGGATGCTTCGCAGCCGCGGCTGTTTTGAACGCTTGCTTTATCTTATTCGGCGTTGATCGAGATGAATGAAACGTGCGAGGCAAGGTAACGCAGTCTGAAAGCTGCCCTGGCAGAGTGTGTGTGTGTATGTTGGGCTGGAGCCTTCAAAGCGTTGAGAATGGGATCTGGTTAGAGAGCCGGGGTTTAAGAGCATTGCCTGAGATTAGCCCCCTTTTCTTAAAAAATCCGTCTCATTACAGCGGTTCCACGTCATAAAGGAGTGGGAGATGATGGGAGTAGGAGTCGGCCCTTAACGCTGCAGCTAGCGAGGCGGTGGCGGCGGCAGAGCCTCAGCTGAAATGGGTTTCTCTCTCGCCTCTCTCTCTCTCTCTCTTAATGCCCAGATCCCAGACACACAGCTGGAGGAGGCAAAAAAAAGTATGACTGACCAAAGGAAGAACATAACGAGGGAAAGAGGATCAACCGAGTTTATTTTCTCCTGTGTTCAATAGCTGGTCTACAAAACAGCATGTACGAGTGAGTGAGTGTGTGTGTGTGGGCGTGCACGTGTGTGTGTTTGCGTTGTGCGTCTGTGCTAACGTAGTGAAAACACCGACAGTTCTGCTAACCAACCACTGTGTCATTACCTCTCATTACCTCCCCGTGTTAAAAAATGTATGCTTCAGGGCCTCCCCGTGTCTCGTTGGCCAAATGAGGAGGGGACATAATATCGTTTCCGTGGAACTGGCATTAACGCTCCGTGGGGCTTTCAGCTGGATATCAATTAGAGGCTCATTAGGTGTTTCGAAACGGCGGCGCCTCTGGCTTCCCGTTGCCCTCCGTGAAAACCGGCTGACCCTGACCTCGAGGGGGAAGACCGGCGCTCTCGAAAAAAAAAAAAAAAAGCCGTCCAGCATCTTACATTTCAGAGAACACACCGTTTGGAAATAATATTAATTAGAAAAGAAAAAAGAGAACGAGAAAAAACACCTATGTGGCCGGCAGAGCTTAAGTGGAAGAGCGAAAAGAAAAAAAGTCCGTAGATCTTCATAAGGACATGAATCGTTACCATCAAAGATCCCACAACTTTTAGTGGAAGATTAAATGGCAGCAAACGCACCAGATTTATACCCGAGGCTCCGACAGTCGCCTGAATTCAGAGATGGAGCAAGTACTCAGGTCTTCTACTTAAGTCACAGTAGCAATATCACCCTGTAAAGATACTGTGTTAAAAGTAAAAGCCATTAATTCAGATTTTTTTTTTTTTTCAGAATTTATGCAGAATGGCCCATTTCAGTTTAATATATTTTGCATGATACTATAATACTGGGTTATAATTTCTCATGCATTTATGTGTGTACGCAACACTTTAATGATGCCGCTGCTAAAGGTGGAGCTACGTTAATCGCCCTGTGTGCCGGGCAGCACACGTCATTGTTTACTGGGTCATTACCGCAGTCATTAATAGTATGACTGCGCAAAGTAACCAGAGACTGTGGCTGTCAGAGGTAGTGGAGTTGAAAAGTACATTTACCTCTGCAGTGTGGTAGAGTAGAAGTATAGAGCGGCATCAGATGGGATTACTACAGTATCATACCCAAGTATAGTAACTGAGTAAATATACTTGCTTACTTTACAGATTAGGAACTTGTTGGTCTTTTGTGCCTTCTAGGTTACAGTGTGTGTAAATGCATATTGCTCTGTGTTTGTGTGTGTATGTGTGTGTTGCTGCATGATTGCATGTTTACCCCCCCCCCCAAACCCCCTCCCAGTGCAGTTAGGGGCAGAGGTGGCATTACATGGTATTTTTAGACTAGGGGGGGGGGCTCTTTGTTTCCAACTGCTAACACAATGAACCCTCGTGCCTGAGCAAGGACATATGTTCGGTGGCCGGAGGCTGAGCAGAGGACCCCTCCCTCTACCTTAAAAACGAAAAGAAGAAAACAACCAGTCCCCGGTCGCCGTGCACGGAGTCTGTCACTGAGGCTGTTTATCTTTTCACATCCCAGGAAACCGGCCTATCCTCAGGAGCAAAAAAACAAAACAAGGTTTAAATGCATTCTGTAGGGCATCTCACGCGGAACGCTCTGCATCTACACACATATACGGGACCTTTAAAACCCCAGTGTCACACTAAAGTGCATTATACTTACATTACACTAAGTGCCACCGAAGGGGGTAGAGCACCGAAGCTCCCACAGTCGAGCTAAAGTGGAGTGTCTCCCTTTGAAAGAGGACGAGCGAACACAGCCGCGGTCAATAATCCTGACATTTGGTCGAACCAAAGAAACGTCTTTTTTCTTTTGTTTTTTTTTTATCTGAATGCACTTTTTTTTCCCCCTTTTTGAAATTCACAAGCGGCGCATGTCCGGGGGATAAAAACAACAATAAAGTGCGGCTAAAGGGAGTCTTAAAAATAGCTGGCGCGCCGAGCCACGTAGCATCGAGGGGCTCCGGGCCGACAGTGCGCACAGCAAGAGCCACTTCACTTAGCCTTGATTTATTTAATCCAATCCCGTTGTTTGTGGGGGCCTGCGTTCGGTTCGTTTGCTGTCAGTGGGTGATGCTGCATCTCTGCATGTTTACGTTGCTTTTTCAAAAATCTTTATTTAAATTATCTACTCATCTCATACAAGCAGCGAAAAATAATCGGAATCTACTTCAACAGCAGGAACATCAACGATATCCAATTTCAGTCGCATTATTCAGTCGCGTTCGGGGCGTCCGTGCTTCCTAAACTCCACATTTATTCCATATTTAAATGAGACTGGGGAGACAAAGTTAACGAGACGTTCTACGACTAATGGTTCAGTCTGTTAGTGTTTAACCTGTGGATTATTTTTGATTGAACATTGTTTAAACTTTAACAATATAGACAAATGTCCTTGGCAAGGATGTGAAGTTGGGCCAAAAAACTTTCCAGTGTAAGGAAATAAATTAGAGGAAAAACTGAAAAAAAAAAAAAAAAACACCCACTGCAATTCTAATTTCATATTCACATTTAGTTTGACCAAGGAACCTTAAAGTGTTACTGAAGAATGTAAAAAAAAAGGAGGTTTTTCATGAGCACAAGGAGAAAAATTATATCAAAAGCCTTTATTCTGTGGAGCATATCTGTGTAAAATGACCGGTTTCGACCTCACGTGGTCTTTGTCGGAATAAAAATCAGGACTGAAAAGCCTCAAATCTGAAAAGCAGGACTCTACAATTGTTTGAAATTTTCTGAAACGAAATTAAATAAATTACCTGAAACAATTGGCCTTTCAAAGCTGCCGTCCAATAATTTTCCCCCTTTACGTCAGCATTATGGCCGATCCCAGACGACTACGCTGTGGGTTTTCTTGCTGTCAGACTCAGCGACCAAGTGTTTGAGACGACTCATGTTAAAATCCCGGTTTTTTCGGTGGAACGCTGTGGGAGGCTCATGTGACTGTGGCGATATGTTTTGGGTTTTTTTTTGCGCAAGTTCAGTTTTCCACCGAATCTCAACAGCGGAGGCGGTGAATGTTGAGTCATAGAGCCACAATAGCCACATTTATTGGAAATACGCCAGGTTGAAAAATACCAGATTCATCCTTAAAATCTGGCCCATCGTGATTTACAGCCATTTATGCATTGTAGTTCCTCAGTACAAAGGGTGTCATTGAAAACGGGGCTGGTGGGGCCTCAAAACAATGCTAGTTTTTCATAAAAATCCTTTTCTCCGACACTCCTACGCCCGTCGTCACACCCTGTTTTAGCAAACAAAGCCAATGGAGGCAGCTGCATTAACAACAACGGTGTCCACTATGTTCTAAAAAGGCGCAGAAATGCCGGGCAAATTTTATAATTGAGTTAACCCGTTAATGGTGCCTCACATCACAAAGCTGGGGCCCCCGTCTCCCGCCGCTAGCGGAGCGCCACACACATGGGGCCGAACAGTGGAGCTATTTAGATGTGAAAGAGCGCCAGTGTCTAACCAACGACCCCCCCCCCACGGGTCACATTACAAGGCCTCGGCAGCAAGGGCGTCGATGCAAGGGCGTTAAGTGGGTGACACGGCGGCTGCCCTGTTTATCTCGTGCGGGACGCAGCATGGTGCACGGATAAAGTGCGCGGCCTTCACGGCGGTGGCGGCCAAGCCCCCCGATAATTTGCTGACGGCAAAGCCAGATGTTGTGATTCAGGAGAACGGGGAGGACGAGTAAAACAGTTGAGATGACGGTTCCTGTGGTGTGCACAGGAGAGAGAGTCTTAAATAAACTCTCTGGTGGGCGTACAACTATGCACTTTCCACATCAAAATTGATGGGCTGGGGGTGGGGGGGTCCGCTAAGGTCACGGTTGCTCTTGAGCAACTCCGCAAAACGAGGGCTGTTGCTACCTTGGCGGCTGTTGCGGCCACGAAACGCAGCACTCAGGCCTGATGAATGCTCTGCCGCTCATCTGCCGTCAGCAGCTGGGGCCGGCTCAAGCAGCTGCCTAATAGGCTAACAGGGATCACCAGCTCCCAGGGGGGAGGTTTGAGTGGCAGACTGATTGGATACAGCCGCGCGGCCCGACCCTTTGTTATCCAACGGCCCGGGCCACCTTGGCAGTAATCGGGTGGCGTCGTGCAACGTGAGGGCCGGAACGCATAAAACAACGCATGCAGCGCCTCCGCCTGTCCGGGGAGGAGCAAGTCGTACATATTCACTAAAGCAAAAGTGTCCGGTCGCAGCGGTGACCGCCGGAGGGAAATGCAAAGTGCGGGGGAGAAAACGTCTAGAGGTGACTTCCGCCGCACGTCCCGAGGCTCGGCTAGAGCCGCCGCTAAGCCTCAGACACAACGGTCCGGACGCGCAGTGGAGCGTCAGCGCCTCTCAGGCCTCATTCGCTCTTCAGAGATCCACGCCGAGATGCCAAAACGTCAGAAACGCACGCTTAAATCTTCTTCCGCGGGGCAATCACAGGCTACTCGGGCCTGGAGCTGTGCACTACTTACACCGAGAAGCCTTCCCCTGTTTTCAAGGTTTATATCATTGCTCAGAACACGGTTTCTCAAGCGTTTCGATTTTGATTACAGAAGCGATGATTAGGATTATTTGTGGTTGTCACGTTAATTCTAACGTTCGGCTACGCATAGCTAGTCGCTGGGCTGTGACACGCCGACCCCCCACCCATGAGGGAGTTTTTGCGTGTGTCTGTGCTCACGTGAGTTCGCGCAAATCCGAGCTCTCGGAGTGCTGTTTAAAATCAGATCAAAGTTATGAGTCCGGAAGTGCAGATAAAAAAAACACAGCAGCAGTAAAGAAATCTCAAGCTCGTACAGTGTAATCTCAACAGACAGGCCGTCAGCCTTTTATCTATTCTGATTCGAAACAGCAGATCTTATTACACACTCTCTCTTCGGGGACATATAAATAGTTACCAACGCTACTGTAATGATCTGTAAGCAACGACTCCGCGGCAACCGAACACATGCTCCTGCCAGACACACAAAATACAATGCTGTGCAGCAGACAGACTGAGATATGAAGTTGAAAAAAACATAAACCCGGAGTTATAATATATTGATGCAGTGCTCCAATTTATTGTTATGAAACCGTAACTAGGCCTACATATCATAATAGTCTCCCTTGTACGCTGCAGACTAAAGCACTTTGATCCTGCGCTGTATTTTCGGTGGAGCTGCTGGAGTCTTTTTTTTCCTTTTTTTTTTTTTCCAAGGTGTATATCCAACTCCTTTGAAAAGAAACAGGCAACAACATGTACAAGATGTACAAAACAGTCTCACCAGCACCTCTCTATTCTATTCTGGCCTTTTGGATATCATAGAAAGTTCCCATACATACTGCACATATTCAAAATGCTACTGGTTTTTGTCGAAATCACTTTCTTCTCTGCAATTAGAAAACAAAAAGCCACAGAAAGAGGCGTTTGTGTAAAATAACAACCCAGAAAGGCCGCGACCGTCCGAGGGCGGACGGGCGGCCGGTTCCTAGCACGGACCTCAAGGGCGTCGTCCGGTCCGAGGCTCCGTCGTACGCCGCCGGGAAACAGAGCTAAAACGGAAAGAAAAAAAAAAGTCGCAGATTCCTGGCGGGTACTCGGAGGAGATAAAACGACGGCGACAGCTGACCCCGGCGTTATTTCCTCCAACAGAGGGGAGGGCGAGAGAAAAGAAAAACTAGCCAAGATGAAAACGCCCCGGCCTAACTTGGCATCCGTTCGCTAACGAGAGAATGAGAAGCGCCGAGAAGACGACTTCTTCGTTATTAAGTAGTCAAAAGGGGCCCGATGGGAACGAGGGACACGCCTCGGGAGAGTCCGTGGCTCATCGAGGGAGGGCAGCGCCGTCCTTCCTTCCAAATGAGACAATTCCTCCCACCGAGGCTCGTTTTCAGGCAGCGCACCTGTGTTTCGCTGCACTGACATTCATCGACTCCGCACAGGGAGTAGGATGCCGCCGCTGCCGCCGCCGTCCCCGTTGCCTTGCACTTCTAATGCGACTGCCCTTGCTCCGCTCCGGGGACCTGAGCCGAGCTACCGGCCAAGGAGGAAATAAATTAGGACTGAAACATCACTTTCAATTCCCTTTACACTGCATTTTTTTTTTCTAAACTGATGATAATGCTATTCACACTACGGTGCACACAAACGACTCACAGTCGTGTACGTACAAAACTGAAAGGCCTAGCATATTCTGCCCCCCCCCCCGATAGCCTTTCCGTGGTTTCCCTGACTGCTTTCTTCTGATTAATAACGGCATAAAGAGGGTGCCATTTGCCTCAGCGCTGGGGGGCTCAAACCGTCCCCGAGGATGACACCTTTATTCCCGATCTCACATTTTCAGAGCCGATAAGATTCAGAGAGCGGCATCCGGCGCTGTCTGGCCCGGGCGCAGACGCGAGACGAGAAGAGCCATTTTAGTCCATTTAATAAAATAGAATTTAAAAAAAAGAAGGACCTTTTCATATCTGAGGGAGCAGTCAAAACGTTCTCGTGCGTTTTAGAAGCCTCTAAATTAACTCCGACCACTTTAGAGAACACAAAGCGCAATGTCAGATATAATATATATGTTACGAGAATAAGTGGTATAAAAGTGTCTACAAACGGACGCTGGTGGTTCTTCAAAGGAGACGTTAAGAGTTTTGGCTTTATTAAAACATCGGTATGTAAATTCATATATTTTTTTTTGTGACCATTTGCCGTGGTCTCTCTCTCCGATGCACAGACTTTGCCTCGTCCGCCCCTTCAGCTGCCCACTGAATAACATTTCAGCATTTTAGCGGTGGCGAACGGTGAAAGGAACGACAGCCGCGCTAAAATAAGAGGGGTTCTTTTCCCCGTAAAAAAAAAAAAGACCTGTTCCTCCATTAGGCTGCGATCTATCCAGACTACTGTCAGTGGAGAAAACTGTCTTCCACAATAGACCCCCCCTCCATCCCCCGTCCCAACTTGTCCTCCAAATGAAACAACAAAAGAAGCATTTTCTGGTCTGACGTACTTGTTGGCACGGCGACAGCGTTTGGCTGGGTCTTCTATAACCCTCGTATATCTCCCCTGACAAAACAAATCACGTTAATGATGTGATAAAGTCTGGTCAGGTGCACGCACCAAAAAAAATAAAAGAAAAAAAAAAGGCTTGGTTAGATTTAGGGGAGAGGTTTGGGTTAAGGTGCACTCGGATCGGGGAAAACATCTCGGTTGGGTTTAAAAGCAGCGCCCTCGATGAGGAGGCCTTAACAAACAAGCGAGCAAACAAACAAAAAAACAAACAAACAAACAGCGGCCTCCGGCGTTTTCTCGCCATAATCCCCCGCGACCTCCAGAGGGCTTTGTCGCTTCGGCGCGGGCACGTGTCGCTGCTGGGCGCCCGCCGTGCCCGCCGCTCTTCTCCGGGGAGGACGGAGCGTCCCGTCGGTTTGCCGAGGCCCCGCGTGAAATGTGAACTGACATAAATGTCAGACGTCACAGGCGTTGTGCGACTAAACTGTCATTTGTTCCATAAAACAACAATAGTCTTTGCAAAGAAAAAAATAAATAATAATCTTGATGTTTCTGCATCTATCTGAGGTTTATCCACCGGCCTGAGGAAAATAATCAACAATATGGACTAAATCTCAAAATGCCACAAGTAGCAGTTTTTAATGGCATTAAGGCGTTTGGCGTTTTCTGTTTTTTTCCTCTGATAAGCATTGGCCACTGAGACGCCAGGCGGGGGGGTTTCATTTGCTGCGTAAACGGAATTCCTGACAGTTCTGCTCCATCAGGGCTGCATAACTTATCATATAATGACCGCGATAACAGCCTCGCTCTCGACAATAAACCCCGAATTTGATCCGTTGCAATACGGGCGCTAGGGGCGGCCACTTTTGAGAGTCGGCTTGTATTCAGAGATTTGAGGCATGACTTATTCATGCCGCAGGTTTTTTTTTCTTAAGTACAGTGTGAGACCGGAGGTTGCTTTCTGTCAGCTTAGGTTTCGGAGCGACCCTTCGCCCCTTCGCCCCTTCTCCGCGGCAGAGCTTTTTATTTTAACCTTTGGCCCGTCAGCGAGCGTGACAGGAGGGACTACACTGGCCGGGGCCTGTGGAAAACAAGGTCCTGTCACTAACAACCCCCCCCTCCCTCCCCCCAGAGTAGAGAGAGATAAGAACTGGGAGACAAAAGAGTTTGGAGCTGCTGGACCTAAAAAGAAAGAAAAAAAAACCCCATCATGATCTCATAACGGAAAAACCTCCACACTCTGAACTCGCAGATGTGTGTCAGGACTCGGGTGTAGCGGGAGAGAAGCAAAACTAGTGCATGTCATTTATGTGATGAGAGAAAGCTTTGAGGATGACTGTCTTTTATCTGTGCCGAGCTGACAACCAAGAACTTGAATAAAAGAAGTACAGCGAGTCGTCAGGCAATCTCCAGCCTCATACAAAAACCATGAGTGCTGGAACTCAAATCTTACCCGTCTGCAGACCTATTTTTCTGATAAATGCTTTATCGCAGCTTTTCTCCCTGCATGCCAGAGAGGCAGAGCTCGCGACCGTAGGAGTGTGTGCGTTTGTGTGTTTTTCTATGTGTGTGTGTTAATGTGTGTGTGTGTGTGTGTGTGTGTGTGTGTGTGTGTACCCTAACGCCCTAAAAATGACATTTTCCTCCGTGACGTTTTTTTTGTTTGTTTGTTTGTTTTGCAATTTTCAACAACCCAACCATATAACCAAGTACCGTAAGACACATATGAAAAAAACAAAAACAAAAAAAAACAACAGTCAAGGTTTCTGGCGTCTCAGAAAATTCCCTCAGAACTACTTTCCCCCCGTGCGAAGTGCTGAACGGTGCGGCGCAGGGAGAAATAACCCCCCCCCCGCAAACAACAGGCATTACACAGATTAGCAGCCCTTTGTTGAAACATACTATTACCACATAAGTCCCCGTCGAGAAGGACCAGATGTCAGATAATAGGCTGTGCGGAGTGAGGTAGGTGCTGGCTGGGAGCCACTGAACAAGTAGGAACAGCTTCCTCTGTTTAAACCTCTTCACTTTGTGGACAGTTTTGCTGTTTGGGTGGGCAACCAACAACCCCCCCCCCTCCCTCTTTCTTTCTACCCTGAGATGATACATGTTGAAAAGGAGGAAGAAAATTCAAGTGTCCCATAGGTGCAACCTGCAGTGGAGTCACCATACAAGGATATTTCTGTAGGTATTTAACCTAATATCAATTCACCCTGTTAGACGCAGCCAGGCCCTTCGTTTTTTTTGGGGGGGGGCATCTGCAAAGCCTCTGGTAGCCTCCCTGGTCTTTGGTGTATATGTGTGAACCACTGTCACCAATAAACATTGTAATGTAGGAGGAAAAAAAAAACAAACAACAATGTGTCGCACAGCTCTGAGGGAAAAGTCTCGTAAATGCGTTGCACATGTTGCAGCCTGCCGAGATTTATAAAGAGAGAAAAATACAATTGCTTGTTATTGTGTACGAAGGAGCAGCTAAGTCTATCTCATTAAACGCTGCCGGCGGTGTTTATTGGCTTAGCCGGCCGGTTGGCCCGGCTCTGCCTGTGAGCAGCCGGTAAAACGGGCATCGTAGGTTAGGGATCGGCTGCAGCAACAGCCCGACACCTCGAACACAAACATTTTTGCGAAGATAAAACAATAATAATAACGTTTCGGTTAATGCCGTTTATTCGGGGGGATTATTGGACAAAAGTTTCAACGCCGAGCACGGGCGCAGCCGGAGAACCCGCAGAAGTTGCGGTAGAGGAGAGACGGACGGACACGGACGGATTACCTTTCCTAGACCCGGACCTCTGTTTTTCCGGCCGGGTTTGGCATCACATTCGTGCCGCCTCCTCCGCTGTCGCTCCTGCGGCTCCGGTACCGTGTCTGCTGCAGCGCTCCGTGCGGCTCCTTCCCTCCGATCCCCGAACCAAACGACCACCTTGCACGTTTCTGGGGGGTTTTTTCCTCTCTCTCTCTCTCTCTCTCTCTCTCTCTCTCTTTTTTCCAACCTCCAGTCGATCCGAGATCGGGCGACTCTGAAAAATAAACTGCAGCCGAGTCGGAGCTGAGCCACGCTCAGTCCGCACGCAGCCTGGAGACGGTCACAGTAGCGACACCCATGGGTGTACGCGGCGCAAGGCTCGGTCCTCCGCAGCGGCGGCGGCGGCTGCGGCGGCGGCGGCGGCGGCAGCAGAAGCGGGAGCAGCGGGAGCAGCAGGTAGCGGTGCCCGGACTGACGGCCGCCTCTCGCCCGCCGATCGTGCCAGGCGTCGCGGCGGCCATCCACGGACGTGCGGGCGCGGTGCAGTCGGAGAGGCGGTCGGTGCCCAGTGCCACGCAGCGCCGCAACATGGAGCGCTGACCTGCCCGGATCACTGGATCAAGTCGGTCAGACCCACCGGATCCGCCACTTCCGGCGCCGTTTTTCAAAATAAGTTGATTTTTAAAAAGAAAAAAACAACAACAACAACACGACCCCAACAGCTGCGACGTTCACGACGTCTGGGGCGAAAAAGTGCGCAAAACAAAACAGAGAAAAAATCTATGTTGGCTGCGCTTCGAGAATGTTTTAACATCCAGGAGATTAAATGTCACTTAATTCCCCTTTAGTGATCATCTTTGCCGTATTTCCGGGATTAGTCGGGGTTTTTTTTTGTCTCCGAGCGGCTTGACGCAGCTGAAATGCCCCGGCGAGCAAACCGCAGCTCGGGGAACAAACATGCAGGGGGCGGGCGTGAGGGGGGGGCGGCGGTGGGTACGGGGGTGGGAGGCAGGTCCGATGAATTATTTATGACCGAAAGGAAGAACTAATACCTAAATCATTCATAATTATTCGAGAGAGGAACAAGGTCGATGCCAATCAAACTTCATCCCCCCCGGAGACCGGTGGAGTGATGGATGGAGAAGAGGTTGACCGGCGTCGGACACCGTCCTGACCTCTTACTCGATCCGGTCAATGAAATTACGGGAAATCACGGGTGCAGCTTAAAGGGGGAAAACCAAGAACCCGCGGTGTTAAAACGGCCTAAACTCAGCACGTTGTTTACCGAAGGGACCAACTAAAGGGCTGAGAGCATTTTATAGAGAGCATGTATGTGGTGGTTGTTACAATAATCACAGTTTAAGTACTTTCTCTCCACCACTGCGCTGATGGTGCTGATTACTAAGTGAATGATAACGTGCTTAACTCGGCATTAGCCGCCGCGATCTGCTTATTCTCTTATCGCGTGATTAGCGTCGCGGCCAGCGGCCAGATTAGGACCTTTCGGCGGCGGAGCCCTTCGCCGCCGCCGCCTCCCGTGTCCGAGGGTCGGGCCCCCGAGGGTCGGGCCGCCCGCTCCCCGAGCTCCGCCGATTTGCGGACCATACCCGATGATTGATAGATAAATAAATAAATAAATAAATACGGGAATAATCGCGTGTGGGATCAACGGGTCGTTGTGGGTTCGCAGACCTATGGAGGTGGAAGGAGCGACCACCGGTTTTATTATTCCCGTCTAATCGCCGGCTCCTCTTCCAGGTCTGTTCGGTCGTTTTGGTCATTCCCTGTGTGTTGACCTGCTCAGTCCGGCCTCAGTCTGAAACAGGTGGATACGGTTCGCCCTCAATCATTTCCCCTAATTCGTTCGTCATCCAGGAGACACCGTGATCTCTCTCTGCCATGTTCGGCGCTTGCCGGGATTGAGACGTGCCATCGTCACGCCTGTCAGCTCCTAAGCGATGCGCCTAAATATAACCCGGGGTCGGCAGCAGCGACGGGTCCCGCCGAGGGGCCTATTTGTACTTTAAAAGGTTCCCCCTCTGCAAATGTTAACGGGAGATACCTGAGGGAGGCCCCTGGAAACCGCCATCGGTGCGTGCTGGCGTGCGTGATGGACGAGGTGGTCCCAGATACCCTCCCACCACCACCACCACCACCACCACCATCCAACCAACCAACCTCCCACCTCTGGAAACACATGCTACCAGTAGCATTGAATCAAATCCTGTCAGAGCTGTCTGGATATTAAAGAATGAAAACACGGCAGAGGTGACTGCAAGGGGAGGAGAGATTAATGAGGAAGTGGTGGTAATGGTGGTGGTGGTGGTGGTGGTGGTATTGGGGGTGGTGGTGGGGGTTCATCTCACGCCAGATTGCGAGGAGATCAGCGGAGTCGTGGGGCAGCGCCGGAGAAGCAGGAGAGTGACTCGGTGAGGCCTGGGCCCCGGATCTTCTGCTAATCCACCGGAGCCTCAGCTCCTCTGGCAGAAACCCTGTGTGATGCCAGTGGGTTTCTTTTTGAGCTATTTTCAGCTGTTGCGCTAATATGAGACAGAGAGATCACAGGGTCTAAGCTTTTATCGGTGACACGTGGCTGCCTGTTTGTGTTGTTGCATATTTAAATGCGAACAATAAATCAGAAATATTAAATGTGTGCCTGTTGAGGCAGTAGCCTGTAAATAATACTGGCTCATACATCACACATGTAAACATCTACAGTTGTGGAAAGTAACTGATTGTATTTACTCAGGCGCTGTACTGAAGTATAGTATCGAGGTATTGGTGCTTTATATTTCTCCACCATAACACAGAAGGAAAATGTTGTTTTGTTGTTAGGTTTTTTTTTTTTGCTTTTTTCTTTTTGACTCCACTACACTTGTCTCCTAATTTTCAGATCCAGACTAATAGAGTGAGCATAGCAACAGTTGCTAGGAAGAGAGACAGGGCAGATCCCTGAAGAGCCGAATTGCTCATTTGGTAAGTCAGCCACATAAAATGAAACTCCCTCAGGACTTTTATTTCCAGAGTGGCAATACTAAAAACAATATGCTGGCCGAGGGAAACTGGAGCCCGAGGCTCAGTTATATTCTAAATAAGGGGCAAAACATCAAATGTACATTTAAAGGTGATGCAACCGGTGGTGAAGTTCTCCTGTGCATCTCTGTGGGGGAACATCTGTTTAACACAGGCATGTAATCGCCATGGAAACACATCTTTTGGGGGAAAAAGTGGGGGGTGTTTACAGTGACCATCTTTCACAACATCATGTAAGTGACTTCATCTTTCACATCGATCCGTCTAAAGAGTGAGTCAAATGTTACATTATATTTGTTTATGTTATATATTACTATTTTTTTTTCATATTGATATGAGGAATCATCGTATATATTTTAATCATCTGACACAATTACAGGTAATGTAATTCAGTCTCTTGATGAAGTGAAAAAAAATGCTTAAAGTCGTAATTTTGAATTAAAAAGGGCTTTATTTAAAATTTGACTTTTAACAATACATATACGATAATAATGTATTTTTTGCATGTAAAGATCCAAGGATTCATTTAATCAAACTTAAAGGGTGTCTTTTTTCCAAAAGAATAGGTTTAAGATTTCTGGTGGTCTTTGCATTTTTTTTTTTTTTTTTTTTTTTGCCTAACTCTTTAAAAATCACATAAAAACAAAACGAGTAATCACACAATTAAATTTTGCAATTTCTTTTTTTTTCCTTTCTTGAAAATATTCTTGACATTTAACCCACCTTTATGTTTTTTTTTTTTGCCCCTTTCTCTCCTCTTGTCAATTTATTGTGTTTTATAATCAATGTAAAAATTTAAATTATTTTGTCCAAAAAAAAAAAAAAAACTTGCGCCGATTTTCATATGTTGTAACGACTTGCCGACTGCTCAAGTGTTAGGCTGAAACATCGTGTTGGCTTTGTGGCCTTAAGGTTGATTTGATTGTAAATGTTGCTGTTTTGTCCTCACTGTTCTTGTTTTCTTACCTGTCAATTTCTAGTATTTTAAACTAATGTTATGATAAATTTGAAAGCGAAATAAATTGAGGCAATACCTGCTTTTTTGGGTATTGCCTCAATGGGTATTTTTGGGTATTTTCATAACTATCTGTGAAGTTTGAGGTTGTAACATTTCCCTCTGCTTGGGGCCGCAGAGCATAGCTGCCGCTACAGTAGTAACCACACGCGCACAGTCAATGCACCTGACATTGGGAACAGGTGTTACACCTTGCTACAGTCGTGCGTTCGCCAAGATTATTTCACACCCAATGACATCCGAGCCTGCAAGTGTTTCTCCACGCTCGCTGGCTTCCATCTGTTATGGTAATGACACCGTAAATGTACTATGTGCTCTAGGGTTGCACCTGAAAACGGGGAGCGACAGGGCGCTGAAAACCTGTTTGGGGTGCAAAGGAAACGACCAGATTTAGACTGTCGGGTACTGAAAGTTGCACGTTAAGTTTTTCAGAAGATATTCTTCCTATATCCACTGTATTATTGCTTCTTTTGAATCTCTGTTTTGTCAGATGTCTGGATCAAAGGTGGGATAAAGGGAGGGCAGACACAGAGGTGAAACAAGAGATTCCTGGCAAGCAGACTGTTTTGTTTTGGTTTTTTTGTCGCTATCAAAATCTGTGTCAGCTGCAGAGAAGGCCTCAAAGGTAACAACAAAGCAATAAGAGCTCACCCTGTATGGGATCAGGAATTTGAAATGACACCATCTTCGGAATACACTCACCAAATACAAAATTTAACCGCTGTTGCATAACAGTTGCATCCAACACCCCCTCTTGAGAAATACAGCTTTCCAAGACCAAGTCTTACGAACTGCTTACAAAGACTCCAGAAAATCTCTTTGCTTGCCACCTGCAGTCAGCCCCCCCCCCCCCAGCTTCGCCTGGGCCAAGGAGCCCGTGGAACAAAGGCGCGGTGTCCTGCCTTGGAGCTATCTCCAGTGGAACCCAGATCATTGACTGCAGAGCTGGCAAGGACATCAAAGATTCCCCCATGGAGAACCCCCCCACCCCCAGCATCCAGATGTAAGTTTTCTGGGATACTTTTGCACCACAGGTTTATAACAGGATGCAACTGGACAGTTTTCCCGCTACCTGGTGCTTCTTCTTTTGATCCAATTTTGATGCTTTTTTTTTTTTTTTTAAATCTTTTCTGCCATTTCATAACATCAGCCGTTACTTGTTATCATCTGTGTTTTTATTGCAAGCCAATATGTTTGAATTGTTTTGAAACACAGGGTTTTTCTGCATCCCTTTTTCCGACGTAACAAAAAGCACACCCCTGTGCGGTACCATAACAAGCACGGATCTGAGAATGTGGAAGGTGGTGGATTAAATGGATCCATCCATTGGGAAGCGAGCAAACAAACACAGAGCCGTGACATCCTGAAGAGCGAGAACAAGATGAAACACCTTCCTCGACAAAACAAACACTGAGGTGGAGATCATAGACATCCGAGTGTCCCTCCAGTGCTGGGACTCTGGACGACTTCCTGGGAGGTACCGCCGCCGCTCCACATACTCCCACGTTTGATATATGCTCTAGTGAGCCTTAAAGAAGAGAACGCAGGTGATGACTTATTAGCCATCCGGCAGGATTTGTTTCCCCTTTTCCGAGGGCAGTTTCTCCGTCAAGCTCATCGTCCATGAACCCCCCTCACGGCATTCATAGCCCACGTGGTCTGCCTGCAGCCTTTCTGTTCACTGTTAAATGCATCAACGATGTCAGGTGGGGAACTAATGATCTGTACGGACCCCCCCCCAAAAAAAAAACAAAAAAACAAAAAAACAAACCAAGGCGACCTCATATGGCGCCGCTGCCACCTATCACCGACAGGCTCAAGGGGAACAATGTGTCTCGCATTCAGCAGGCTGACCAGCAACCCCCTTCCCAAGCTTCAGTGCAGCTGGCAAACATCACAGACAGGTCTGGCCTCTTCACCCAGGAGAGGCTTCTCTCAGAGTAAGTCTATTCTGGTCAACATGGAGGAGGACGCTGTTCAGAAAGGAGACAGTCCCACTTACACACACTGCTTCTAATGAGGCCCAGGGCCCAAGAACTTCTGGAAAGCTGGATAATCTGAACCTGGTTGATTGGATGGTGTTTAACGATATAGTAAAGAGCTAGAACCCACTGTTACGGCCCATGGACAGGCTAGTAGTAGTACTGCCCAAGACCCCCATGTCACCAAAAGATAACAACAAAGAGACTCGACTGAAGGTGGTGATATAATTTTAAAAAAACAACATTTTGATAGATTGTTTTTCAAAAACAAATTTGGTTTTCTGATGGATTTTGGTTCATTCACTTCAGCTGTCTGAAGGCACCGAGCCAGACATGAATCCAGTCAGGTCAGTGGAAAGCCACAGGTGAATTTTTCCATAGTCTGATACATCAGCGGGGCAGTTAGAGGCTGTTTCACTGACCAAGGGGATTATAAACCGACTGTGAACGGGATCATTGTTCATATGTTAAGTCGAGCTGTATCTACTTTTCCAGGGTTAAGGCTCCGCTCTGTCCAACAACTGGAACTGTGCATGGGGGAACAAACAGTTGACCTGTTTACGTTTGACCGGGATGATCTACTATTACTAGAACAATCATCTTTTGCCTTTCTTAGCCTACTATGTTATTTTGCTTGAAGAAATATGACAGTAGTTTATAACAGCAATTTTGTCTCCCACCTGTTTTTAGGCGTACGACATCACTGAACTGTTCCTCCATCATCTGGAAGAGGTGGTCACTTTGGCCTTATCTAACCAATCATCGCTTGTTACCGCCAGCACTGTTGACACTGACCTGCGAAGTCTCCTCGCATCTTCATGCATCTCTATGCATCCTTGAAGCACATGATTGTATTACTTAATCATTCCATATATTATTGAATAATGCATAAAATAGGTTGACCCTACCTCTGTGACACTCACTATTACCACTCAGGTCTCTGGAAGTAAGGTACCAGGCCAGACCTGGAACCAGAATGCTGCAGTTGCACGATGTGCATCACAGAGCCACCAGGAGGATTGATCATGAGCATTAAGTGCTTTGAAATGTCAGAGAAATTGCCTCAAAATATGACAGTAATTATTACTCAGATAAGTGAGAACATTAAGCGTCAAACTGAATGAAAACGTCTGATTGATATGATTAAAGTTTTGTGGCAAAAATCCTCCAATATCTTTGAATTTCTGTCTTAAATGATGGGCTCATTTTCAAATATTCTACGATAAATGCAATAATGTTATATTTTTGTTTTGAAGGAGCACAGACTTTGGAAGTTATTGTTTAATACAAAATTTATTACATTTTCCAAAGTGTCAAGTGTTATTTGCTTTAAGGCCTTAACAGAATTAGAACATAACCTATAGTGACAGGTCAACATCATTAGTGCAAGGTCAACATCATTAGTGTATTTTCAGAACTGCAAACTCAATGTTAATTTATCTTTACAGAACGTGCAATCAAAATAATCTGGACGTGTGTCAGTCACTAACAAATAGGCTATTTTAAGAACATAACCCACTCGACAGTAATTTTTTTTCTCATGCCAAACCTCTTAGGTGTATAGAACTTGCTCTGCACCGAAATACACAACTACAAAACAAACCCCACCGTCAGCAGTGACAGTATGAAGCTGTGCTGTGTGGGGGAGTGTTATTAAGACTCTTAAGTTGACGTTACAGGGGAACTGTATCTTACAATATGCATCAGTGTCACATGAGCGAAGTCACTGATGCTCCTCCTTGAGATCCCTGTGATGTGGCTCAGTTCCCTCACAACCTGCGGTGCATGAAAATGAAAGTTAATCCATGCAAATAAAAACAGCTCATATGGAATATATATCGTGACAGATCCGGTGCACACTAACAATAGCTACGCTTAGATGTAGTGGATGACTTGATGTGTTGGCACATTAACTACAGTTCTGACATTTAGAACAAATAATCTTGCGGGTGTTATTATTAAAGCACAGTGCTCACCTTCTCCCATATTCCAACGTGGTGGAACAACGTAGCCACAGTGATGACACCAACACCGAGAAGCATGCAGTCTTCAGTCACTGTCACAAACTTCTCTCTGTGTTTTTGTTGTTTTTTTTTTTAAAGAACAGGGTTAATGCAGTTTTAGAGAGTGAATATTGGACTTGTGTTCACCAGGTGGCCAGAAACGCAGCTTTCAAAGGAACGCTAATGTTGCTCCGTGTCTGCTGGATGTGGAAACAGGCAACTCTTTGCTAACAAGTTTGACATACAAAACTTAAAAAGTCGACTATATGTCAATTTTGTGTTTCACAGCTTGTTTCCACTGCCTTTGGGGGGGCACAACACAATGGCACAAGACAGAATTTGAAAAAAAAAACAAAATTTTGACTGTTCTCAGCTTCCTGCAGTCTACTCAGCTGTCAATCAAGCAGCTTTTCCACTCAAACGTGACGGCAACTGTCCTGAAACGTAAGGAAAAAAACTGCGGCTCAAAGATAAAATGTGGTACCTCTGTTCTCTGGTTGGGCTGGCGCACTGAACGGTGATCATTAGCAAGGTGTCATAGATGGCGGATCTCTGCAGGCTGACAAACTGGAGAACATGGCGGCTGTAGCCCCACAGGCTCTCCACGGGAATGGACGGCTCATTGTGTCCTATGAATGTTTAAACAACTCAAACCAGTACACAAATGTATATGGATAAGATTACTCCCACAGAGCCCTGTCCGTTAATATCTCCCGATTTCTTTCCCATCCTAACACTTGACCTTAGCTGCTCCGTGTCTTATATCTTACCAAGCACCTCTAGAAGTATTTCCACATATAGCAGAGGGTTGGGGGCACTTAGTCTGAACTCAAGCTCCTCCAAGATCATCAGCTCTGTTTCCATGAGGGTCTGCTTGGAAACACTGTGGCCAAGTGAATGGAGAAAGTTCACAGCAGTGTTGTTGTCGATCATCTAAAAAAAACAAAATAAATTGAAAAAAATTATTGGGAGAATATATTATTTTATATTATTTTTTTATACTACTGGGGATTGAAATTTATTAATGGCGGACGTCTCTGAAACTCACATGACTGTGCAACGACAGTTTGCTGGCAAGCTGCACGCAGGAGAAGACGATGAGGGGGAATTTCTCACCGATCTTGTCAAAAACGGCATCCTCGTAGCTTCCCGGCTGATCGGCAGCAGCACCTTGAGGCGTGGGGGCGGTGAGCAAATCCGTGAGGCGCTTGACCATGAACCTGAAGGGGGATAATTGCGCACATAAAGGCAAGGCTGAACCAATAACATTCAAGGTGGGGCAGGGAAGGGCAAAGCTGCTGCTCCTTCTTACCTTTGAAGTAATTCAATGGCATGGTATCCAACCAGCGGATCAAGTCTCAGATCTTTAGTTATAAGGAAGATGTACTCTAAGTTAAAAAAAAAAAGGAATCATTAGTGGTACATTTATGTTTTTTTTTTTTTTTTTTTCTTTTTTTTTTTTTTTTTTTTTTTTGTGCTTTTTGAACCAAAAACCAAAAAAATAAAAAACAGCCCCCCCCATGCTGGGTTCACCACCCCACCACCACCCCCCCAAAAAAAAAAAAAAAAAAAACAAAAAAAAAAAACTGACCGGTGAGGACAAGAGACCAAAGTATTTATTTGAAATTTCTTTCTTCCTTTCTCCCATGGCCCCTTAAGCTTAGAAGGAAAAGAATGTAGAGAAGTAGATAGCAAAAATAAAAAATAAAAAAAACATGATTCATTTATTTCAATATTTAAAATAATATTTAAATGTTGTTTTTAAGAGGCATATGGATTTTCATTTTTATTCATTAAAAAAAAAAAAAAAAATCAGCTTCAGCAGGGAGAGGCTGGGGAGGGAGGGAGGAACACCGTTTTTTTTTGTTTTGGGAACCCCCCCCTATGATGACAAATCCCAAATCCCAGGTGTATGAAAGGCTTAAGAGTGATGACAGGGTATGGTGAGGCTTAGTGGGCCCCTCAGATTTGCTCTTGTAAAGCCTAGTCAATTCCACCAAAAAAAAAAAATATAAATAAAAATATGCACCACAGCACAGAAGAAAGAATTACAAATGAAAAATAAAAAAAATAACGTCATTCTACTGAAAATAGTCTACTCTGTAAATATATTTGTAGCAACCACAGAAGATGTGGTGTCAGATTATATTTTAAGTTTATCCGATTGTTGAAATAACTGTAGCAATGGATAGCATGTACAGTATGTATATATAATTGTGAAATTAACTAAGATTAACTAAGAGGGGGCATTTATCCAGCTACTAACTGTCAGAGCTGTGTGCAACTGTGACATAAGAAAACTACAAGGGCTCCCAAAGGGACCCGCCAAGGCCAAGGCCAAGGCCAAGGCCAGACTTCTTAGAGAAAAATTCAAATCCAAATGATCCATCCCAACACCTGGTTCGGTGTAAATCGATTCGGTAGTTTTTGCCTTATTCTGCTGACAAACTAACCAACAAACAGACGAAGGTAGTAACACAAAATTACCTGGATACACTAAAGGGTGACCGATATACTTAATTATTAACAATATAATTTGATTATACGCCTTTAAAACGAGCAAAATGCGTGTTAAAAATTAAAAAATTACATAATTCAAGCAGGTAGCTTTAAAATAACGTATTCACATATCCTAGTTCTACTAACGCGGAAAAATAAATTGCTTGTTAGCAGCAGGCTGAAATTAAAAGAAATATATGGACGTACTTACCGATGACTCTTTCATCCTTAAAACCTCCGCTGCAATTTGATAAATTGTTGAGATGATCTCTGTTTCTTTGGTTGAGGTTAATAAGAAAATCTGAGAGGAGGTCAAAAGAAGTTTGACGAAACCTCAACCATATGCCTTCATGCGGGGACCGAACCAATCTTGTCGCCATTTTTGCCGCAACCGCCAACCGTCGGCCTCTGTAAAGTAAAGACGTCAAAATTCACCAACTGTCGAGTCTACGGTTGAGAACCTTTTCACTTCTGTCGGAAAATAATTTGTGGAAAAAAGCAAATCCAAACCAGGAGTTTATGTTTTTCCGGAAGATGGCGCTGCTCCCGAGGTTTGTAGCCGCAGCCTCGTTTCCACCTCTCCCGGTAGGAACCAAAGCTACCACGTGGGACACATTTTGCTGTTGCGCATTTTTGTGTCCTTCGTGCGCAGCGACGCTGAAGTTCGCTTCCGATTCGCCCGTTCAGCGGAACGTTTGAGGGAAATTCAACTTTCAAAACGGAGCAGCCGGTTCCCTGAGTTTGCATTTTATATCCCTGAGAGAGTTTTAGACATTGTAGTTGAAGCTTTGACGCTATTACGTTTTAAATCTACTTTCAAAAACTTTATTTTATCAAAAACCACTATACTTGAAATGGTGAAATATGGACTAGATTATCCTAAACAACTCAAAGAGTCTTCAAAATGAGATGCCAGATTTGTGAAACCTCTATTTTATTTGAGAAATTGAAAAGGGGGATATTTCGGTGCTTAGTTGACACGTAGACCAGCTCAGACCGAGTCCAGATCTGAAACGACTTCACTCAGACTCGCCACATCTGGACCGGACAGAAAACGGAGAGAATCGGTCGCTCGGTATCAAAGGTTAAGTTTCCCCCCAAGCGTTTGCTCTTGATCGGCCAATCGGAAGCGGACTTCCGTACGCGGCGCCCCGCCTTCTTCCGCAGCGCAGATCTCACAACACGCCGACGGGTCCGCCCCCTCGGCAGCGGAACGCCGCCATCGGGGCCGATGGTCTGTAAATCAGCGCTGCGCCCGACTGTTGTGAAACGAGCCGACCTCCTCCCCCTCACTGGCCGCAGACATGGCTGACAAGATGCCGAAGGACCCCGAGGCTCCGTTCGCCACCAGGATAGACCCGGCGAAGGAGGGTCTGTCCCCGCAGCAGATGCACTTCATCAAACAGGTGGAACGCGAGCAGTGGAAGAAGCGGACGCCGAGGCTGCGGGGCCGAAACGCCGCCACGGGGCTCGCCATCGGGGCTCTCGTCCTGGGGATCTGTATCCTTAGCCGAGCACGACGACGTCGACGCAAGGTGAACCATGTAACGTTAGCTTAGCATGCTAACGCTACGCCACGGTCCCGGGGGGGTTTTTAATCACGTAATTTGATTCGTTCTTTTACCGAAACGAATAATAAGCCCGACGCTAATTAAGCCCGTCCACGCAGCTTGTATCTCAGATAAATGTCCGACAAAGCTCATTCGTGTAAGTCAATGGATGCTAGCATGACAATTAGCCGCGACAGAAAGTTCATGTAATAAGAGTTTGGACGTATAAGTGAATTAAAACACACAGGCCGAGCCTGGTACAATCCTTAGGCAACTCGCTAGTTAGCATCGAGTCTAATTAACTACACACTTTACGTGGTCTGACGTTAACTAAGTTAACTAACCTGGACCCTGCCTTCTTCCTGGTGCCTTCACGGTGTTTCGGACAAACCTGTTTCCTGAAATTATGGGCGCTTTTGGAGGGGAGACGTTTGTTACTTGAATGCAACCTTCACCTGTCCCAGCCAATGACAAACTGTTTTCTTTTTGTATTAAATATTAAAAGATAACGTCTATATTTTCCCGTGTCACTTAAACACACTTTTGCCATGACAAGCAGGACGTAAATAAACTGTTCACTAAATTAGGCTCAGGTAGTTTTGTACCAACTAAACTCAGTGTAGAAGATTCACCCAAAAAAGCTATGATTGGTATCTTTTTTTAATACATTAATGAAAAACAACATTAACACACTATTTTTCTAGCCTCTTCTGTTACTACAAGCAGTGATGACACCAACACTCGGCTGACATGCTTCTTGCATCACCCCCCTCTCCCCGTAATGTTTCTTACATTATGCTTCTTGCCTCCACCTATTTGCCTTGACCGCTCGCTCCCCGCATTAGACGGCTACACGTTTTACTCAGTCTCCCAGGAAAAGATCATGGAGGAAATGGACGAGGAGGCCAGGCAGGCGAGACTGCAGGGACCAAAGACCGGTGCCAACTGAGAGGCACGAGTTTGCCCGCCTGCTGTTGGACTGTGTGTGTCCTGCACTCCATCCAGAGGGGACTCATGAGGACACTGATGCCGCCGTCTCTCTTTTCATGTCGAGACAGCGCTGGACTTTGTTTTTTGTCTTGATCGTTAAGGGTGATTGTGTGGTTCTTGCTGCTGACTTAAAACTAGACGTGTCTTGATTTTTGAATAAGCTCCACCTGTCAGTGGAAAGGACTAATCCACTGACTCAACATGACCCAGACTAAAGCGTAATTACAGCCCTTCTAGACCAGATCACGTGAAGCGGACACAGTGTGAGGGGAATGTACCAAATTTCCACCAGTAAATGATTTAGAGGGGCCTTCACCGCCAGCGACACAGCTGAATCGACACACGGATCAACCTGTTGAAACATATTATTTATGTCGCAAAAGTGATGGTTTGTTGAATAAAAATCTAATGTATTTGATTTTTTTTTTTTTTTTTTTAAGACACAAATATGTCTCTGTAACTACATTCAGTAAAAGATGACGGAAGAGCAGTGGTATTTACAGTTGCATTTATTTTTGTCAAAATTTGATATACAGAGTCTGATCTAGCCACCGAGTCTCGAGAATAAAAATATAAAATAAGACATTGTAAGGGAAAGGCACAGATTCAGCATGGCAGGACAGCAGCTTCAGAAAGCAATACAATTATATATTTACATTCAAAATTTAGAAATGTCTTTGAATATATTATGGATCTTGCAGAGGTTCAACTGCCAGAAAATTCAGTGTGTGTTGTGAATTATTTTTATTTTATTCTCTTTATAAGGCAACAGCTACAGATTCACAGCTTGGATTTGATTTCTCCCTGTCCCACAATATTACTAACTACTTAAAACTGTGGGAGGGCAGATCATCCTCACTGTGATCCAATATGAAATATTGTGATCGAAAATAAAGTGGAGGATTTTCTCTACCTCCCTTATGGAAAAAAACAAAACAGACCAAAAAAAAAAAAAAAAAAGGAAACACGTACAGTATCGGCTCTTCCTTGAGTGAGCACAGTTTTTATCCACAAATGTGTTAAATGACTGAGAATTAGAGTAGAATCGTACTAAAGTGCACAAGGTGCTTGATCTATGGTACAAGCAACAAATATGATTTTTGCTCGAGCAAGAATTAAGGTTGCTGAAATATTTAGTTTACTCTTAACTTGTAAACATGATCTATAAATGCACTCTACTATATACACATGTACAAACAACAGGAAAGCCAGTAGTCTAAAACCTAGGTGGATCTTTCACAACTAATCACCATGGAGAGAGTTTTAAGCCGGCGATAGTATTTGGAAAAATTGACATGATGTTCTCTTTGCTTCTGTACCTTTTTAACAGTTAGAAAACAGATTTTTTTTTTCCAGCTGAAGCGAGCTACATACCAACATTTATAACTGATGTACAACTTTTCTTTCCGATGCTTTAACATCCTCATTATATCTCCTCGTTGTACTGGTCTAGAGCATGAACAAAAATCATCTTCATTAAAAATGTCCAGACTGCAGTCAGACTTCATATATTTGGAGACTCTAGATGACAAGACCACCGAAGAAACCAAGGACACACTACAACAGAATGTTCTCGTAATATATATTTAAATATATCAAACTTTACAATGCATCTAGACTGCTCCCGCCAGCCCCTGGAGGGCAGTAATCAGACCGTGCAGTTGGCAGATGCTGAGACGTCATCGACAAACTACCGCAAACGTCAGTTGTGAAATTATCTGGGAGACATCGTCATCCGTGCACGACAGCCGTCAGTGAGAGCCGGAGCTCTGCTGCAGGTTCACGTTACTGTGCTCAGATCGATTAACGGCAGCGAGTCAGACGAGCGAGGAAAAAGAACTTATGGTCATTCTGGGTCAAGGTCATAGCAAGTGCTTTGTGTATCACTTGACTGCGTTAATGCAAACAACAACAACAAAAAAAGAACAGTAGAAAGTATTTAAACCAAAATTTGATGTGGGTTTTTTTAACAGTGCGATATGTGGCAGCCCTGGTTGGCCGGTTACCTCCGGACCATTGGGTCCAACGGTTTATCCATGGCATAGCAAATTGCGAACTTGTCGGGTTTTCAACGCGAAGCAGACTGGCGGATGTCCTGTGCTTCAGCTGCAGCAAGATTCACTGGATCTGACAAAGGGGGCCCAGGACCGGATGCTACAGTTCCTGTGCGGATCCAGCTATGTCTGTGACAGGTTTCTATACATCTGAGGTAAAGGGACCACTGGCAGAACCTTGTGACCACTGGCAGAGGGAAAGCAGTTTGGGTTTTTTGTTTATTGTTTTTTTGCTGATCGGTGTGCCGGCGAAAAGTGTCGAAGTGATCCTCCTCTCGGGACGGGCTTGACCACTGCAGTCACACTTCAGATGAGGTAGTCCAGATATACAGCGTGCCTGGCTGGGCACTTACTTACTAGAAAGGCGAGATGGGAGACAAATGCCAAATAAGATAGGTTTGGGTTTTTTTTCACTCCATTTTTGTTGAGTTTAATATGAAGTTTCTCAATGCAATGAAAACTCACCATTCTACTAATGTCAGTGGCAAAGGTTACCCCTTTGCTGGGTTTGTCCTGGGAGCCGCTGCTGCTGCCTCCGAGGGAGTTTCTCCTAATGATACCTAGGAAAAAAAAAACACAGCCCATACGCTACAAAACCCATATAGACATAAATCCATCACTTATTTACCAGACTAACTGACGAGTCCCTGATCAGGACGAAATGCGAATATTCATCCTCACCTTGGGGAGTCAAGATGTCCAAGCGTTGCAGGCTGTTCCTGGAGACGGACGAGGGAATCCTCCTCCTTGACAGGCTGGCGGGGCTGGAGGCATGGGGCGCGGGGGGAGGATGCCCGGGGGGGGGGCCTTCCCCATCCTCTCGTACAGCTCCTCGATCTCTCTCTTCTGGGCGGTCTGCAGGGCCTGCACCTCTGTCAGATGCCTGGTAAAAACAACAGAAAGTAGCAAATAAGCGACTGACTAACAAGGGAGTTGTCCAAGGTCTCCTTTTGTGGCCTGGAGAAAAACAAAACCAGGCTGCTGTAGTCCTTGTAAATCCTCCAAAGCTTGTGAAGGAGTGGAAATTAAAGTCTTAAAAAGTTTGCGGATCAATTTTGAATCTTTTTTTTCACACCTCGTATTTGGAAGAAAGCCTTTTAATGGAGTTTTGTCTTCATACAGGAGAGTTGTTTTAAAAACTGATGATTTTATCTAAATATACAATATAAAGACATAATAGGACAAAAATCACAAAGTCCAATGTTTGTCCTTAGTCTTGTGTTTAACCCCAAATTATTAAGTCCCTTTCATAGAAGAACATTAAAATCATTTAAAGGTGTTGGATTTGAATTTGAATGAGTGTAAGAGCCCTGATGAAGGCTCTGAATGTACCTCACTACTTCAGTAAACATATTCAGGCTCATCTAGTTGATGATGATGAAACTACTTTTGTCCCCTTTTCCATCTAATAATATGTTAATTTTACATTCAAATGCTGTTTATAGCACCCACTAAGTACAGAGCTGTATTTTGGGGATCCTCGCTGGCGTGACTTACTTCTCTCTGAGTTCCTGGAGCTCCTCCAGCATTTCTTCGTCATCACTGTCTGAGTCATCGCTGCTCAGGTAGGGAGCGCTGCGGTTGTAAGTCATCATCCATAAATGGTGAAGGGCATTGCCGTACTGCGGGCTGCCCGCCGCTCCGTCCCACAGCCTCCCCTCCACCTCGGCGGCCGTCACCGACAGCCCACTGTCTGCGGACGTCCCCATCAGGCTCAGGCTGTACGCCCTCCTCCGACTCCTCTTCCTCGTTCTCGGTCTGTCCCCGATGACCTCCCCCTCTTCCTCTTCGTCCTCCCCCTCTTCCTCCTCCTCCTCCTCCTCCTCCTCCTCTCCTCTGTCCTCTTGCTGCTGCGGCTGCTGCTGCTGCTGCTCCTGGCTCCCAGCCCATCCCAGCTGCCCATCCACCTCCTGGAGGACCCCCGCCGACCCTCTGTGGGGATGTGGGTGAGGAGGGGACATGGTGAGGGAGGTGCCCAGGCTGGTCTCGGACTGCTCTTCTGTGCTGCTCTCTGAGGAGGTGCTGCTGCTGCTGTCCTTGGGCTCTAGTGCAGCACCTACAGGCTCAGCAGGCGCAGGGATGTCCATGCTGGGTGTCACCTGGAACCGGCCGACAGTCACTGGTGCAGACTGAAGTTCTGTAACATAGACGTTTATGAACCTAAATTAGTTACCTTAAGGATAAAAATATATGTAAATTCCTTGACTAAATCTCCAAAGTTGTTTTTTTTTTTTTTAAAGAAATGGGTTATATAGTTGTAGGGCTAGAAAGTTGTAGTACTTTACTTTACGTGTCCATGTATAAGAAGTTATAACATCTGGACAGCTAATTTATATGAGTGACAAGCCAATCACTGGCCAAACAGCAGCGATTGCTCTCTAATCTGATCAGCGCTGATTGATCATTAGGACAAAGCCCCACTCACTCCCATCTGCTGAGGTTTTGATCAAAATCTAATCATGTGTCTCTTGGCAACAGTCTCGAAAGAGGTATGACTCTGTTCTAATTTAGGGAGGAGTGGAATCTCCCGGTGTAGGAGGATTTGATCTAAAGAGGCTTAATTTGCGGCGGGGATGATGACGGACAGTTGTGATGCTTATCCGGCGTCCCGCTCAAACCAGGTGTGGGACTGGTCTGGGCGCACTCACATCTGCCGACAGTTTTTCGGGAGCTTTTCAACAAATCCTGCAGTGTCTCAGTTTGCCCACTAAGTGTCCCCCCCCTCACAGTGAACATGAGAAGTGCCTGGGCCCCTGCCCGCCGAAACAGAGGCCCTCTGTTGAGTGCGGGCTTCTGAGGTGGGGCATTAAATACTGACAGGTGTGGATGTGGGAGGGGAGGCCCGTAATGAGCGGGGCTGCCCGCTGATTGGTCGGCGGTGGTGGGCAATGCCGCAGTCACACCCTCGCTTGTGTCCATATTGAATGGAACATTACATCCAGACGGTTGCGCAATGGCTGCTGAGGCACAGCTAACAGATTATAATGCCAACAGGGATACGACAGGCGGAAAGCCAGTTTGGGGCGGGGGGGGGGGCTGAAAACCACTCAAGAAGCAAATTGTCCGTAACAGAGACATCAGACTGTATTTAAACCTAATACATAATAAAAAGGAGCAAAAGGGAGAAAAACGTATCATTTTTTTGGCCTTGGTTGCGCCTGTGTGTACAGACAAGCATGTGTGGGGGTTTTGTTTGGGGTGCAAACACAAACATCATACAGTGCGCCGTTTTATGGGCCTCCCCGGCGCCCCGCCTACTAACATACACTGCATCAGGTGTTTACGATCCGGAGGCCAAGCAGGAGAGGAAAGTGTTCCAGGGTCGCGAGAACACGCAGAGCGTTTCTTACCGGATCTGGCGGAAGGGGCTTTCGGTTTCGGGCTGTCGGCGTTCAGCTCAGGGACGGCGGCGTGCAGTGGAGTGCTGAAGGATGATAACTAGAAAAGGGAGAATGACTATTATTAGCATTTTTGCTGCAATGGGTCGGGTATCAACACAGATGTGACAGATGCGGATCAAATACAATTTCTCCGTCAATGTCCTTCTAAAATTCAGGGTTTCAGGTATTGCTCATGTCAGGCCAGCAACTTAGTTCTTAGTGTGACAGAGATCCTTGCTCTAATCCTAACTCACATAAAATAATCCCAATAAGTTCCACAAAGTGAAAAACAGAGAACCTGTACTGAAGCAGTGATCTGTATCTGCAGATACCCTGAGTTGAGGTATGGTGACAGAGGAGGCTGGATTGGTGCATCTCAGAATGTTTTCATTGATTATTTGTCTGCAAGTGAGTTTATAAAATGTCAGAAGATTGTGTAAAAGGCCTTCCACAGTTTACCAGGCCCCAAGTTTGTGTTTTCAAAAAGCTGAAGATATTCGGTTCACAAAAACTAAAAAACATAAAAAAAGTATAAGGTTCAGATTTGTGAAGCTGGAACCTGTGAATGCTTAAAGGCATTGTTTGCTCATTAAATTACATGAAAATTAAATCAATGATCACAACTGTTCAATCAATTTTTCTGTGATGGACCAACTGATTAATTTTCTAATCATTTTAGCACTAATTTGCATACACACAAGGCGGCTTTGAAAATCCTGACAGATATACACCCTGAGATAAGAGCGAGGATGACTCACAGTGCTTTCTGGGCTCTCTGGGGGCGACGGGGAAAGATCTGACGAGGAGTTTGAACTGGAGACCTGCGGTTTGGGTTTGGCCTGGGCCGGAACCTGCGCTGAGTATGGGGCCACATAGCCATTGAGACCGTTCTCCTGGTTCAGGCCGGGGGGGCCGGAGAGCCCGGCCTGCTGCGGAGGCTCCTGAGAAGCCAGGGGAGGAGAGGGAGGCATGGAGGGTGGGGTGACTGGGTGCTGCCAGCTTGGGGGACTGCCCTGAGAGAATGCGGCTCCATCGGCTTGAGGCGTACTCTCAGGGCTGTGGTAGACACTGTTGTGCGCTTGGACTCCCACTGTGGGGTAAGGCGCCTCTAGCGGCGGGGTTTGGTACTGCTGAGGGTAGACGGAGGGGTAACCCGACTGAGGGCCCATGTGAGTAGGCAGTTGGGGGTGGAACCCTGGATAGGAGGGCATCCCCTGGGCAGGAGGGATGAAAGACTGAGCCATGCTCATGGCCATGGAGATGACATTCGCCAAGGAAAACAGGGGCTGTGTGTGGGGGGGCCACATGTTAGGATGCTGAGGGGCAGACGGGGACATGGCGATGCCCTCGTTGCCGCCAGGGCTCTCGCTCTGAGGGCCGGGGGACCCTGGGGCCGGGGAGGAGACGGAAGGGAAGGTGGGGTTACTGGCTACCCTCGTGAGGGGGCTATGGATCCCTGCCGGCTTGGGGGAACCCGCAGAGCCCGGGTATGGGAATGGGAAGTGAGTGTGGCCCATGAAGGGTAAGTGGTAGTGCTGGTGGTGAGGCAGGAGCGACGCAGGGTGGTGATGGTGCTGGTAGTGAAGAGGAGACCCTGGAAGACAGAGATGTAAAAACAGCCTCATTTTTGGTCTGAAGTGAATCATCTTGGGCATAAACTTTGCAAAGAAAAAAAAAGAAAAACGTGTACAAAAAAATAAAAAAGTTACATAATATCCCCATTGAGTTTGTGCATCAAAGCCTGAGAAGTGCAATTTTATATTCCCCTGTGCCCTCCACCACCCCCACCCCACACAGTGTTTCAGTGGAATATTGGACAGAGTTGACCCAGAGAGAGACAAGTTAGATCACACATTCCCCGGGGTTTGGTCTGTCCAACTCTTCCTTCAGCCCCCCCTGCCAAGACGTGCACCATGCGGAGCAAAAACACTCCCCTGTACTTTCAGATAATGGGTTTCCATGGCGAACAAAGACATTGCGTTTAGAGCAGCATCCGACTGTAATTGCATCGTAATCCGAAGCACTTGTGCAGCGGGTTTACATGGCTGTGAGGCATATCAGCCACGACGGAGAGAGAGCGAGGCTCCATTGTGTCACATTTTAGAGGAGGTTAAATCAAACACACGTGTACGTGTGTGTGTGTGTGTGTGTGTGTGTGTGCACACACAACTTTGTGGGTCTGATTGAGAGATTAAAGTAGTTGGGAATTCTACATCACTCCTTTGGGAATAGTTTAGGATGCCAATACCCCAGCCCCATCCATTGATTTGACATTTACCCAAACAATGGCTCCACAGTTATAAAAACCACACCTCCTGTTGCTGATGATGCAAACCAGCCTCTAATTTTCCATGCGTAGGTTAAGCAACACTCTTTCACGGTGGCATGAGGCCAAGAGGCATTGCAAAAGCGACCGTGCAGTTGACTTCAAGCAGGGAGGGGGACACAGTACAAGAGGGGGTGGGGTGGGGGGGGGGTGAGGATGTTCAGATGGCCACTGAGGCTTAAACAGCGGGCATATGGAGGATATGTGTTCTTTAATTCACATCAAATGCTCCTCCTGTGGGGAACGGGTGGGGGGTGGGGGGGAGTGGAGGCTTTTCTTGGAACTTGTGTAGGAGTTTGTGCTGGCAAACAGATGTTGACGACTATCGCAGCAGCAGAGAACAGCTCGCGGTTTACAGCGACAGCATTCACAGTTCCCTAAAAGCCAGAAAGCGCCCCTCAGGTGAGGTAATTACCCAAGAGGCCCCGCTGCAGAAGCAGAGACAGAAGAAGGCTTTGAGGTGTTGGGATGGCGGATGGCGCCATGCGAATATCAGAACAATACCAAAAACGGGCCCTGAGGAGGAGGAGGGATGGAGGGAGGTTTATGAGGTAGCCGAGCTTTGCTTTGACTTATTCTTTGCCAGAGGACTGTAACAATTTTTCAGTGTGCTGAAGCAGCAAACAATGCTCGGCCTCTTCACGCGGGGACCGGGCGGGGACCGTGCCGCGGGGGGTGTTACCTGGGGCGTTGTGGAAAGACTGGGAGCGCATTAGAGGTCGCCCAGATGAAGTCATGTCTGCGCCGAAGACGTCTCCGTTGGGGCACGGGGGGGAGCCGCACGCCCCTGCGCCCGGGTTAGCCACACCGAAGTCTGGGACAAGACACGCACGAGTGCATGAGTAGATGCCCGTGCACACACATCTGCACACACACCAAGATCATGCACAGCCAAACAGATGCAACACACAAATACCTGACATGCAGTGAGAAAGACGGTCTTTGTGCAGTTCACATGCCCCTTTATGTTACTTTCATTTAATTATAAGTAATAAGCACATTAATTCACTTTTAGATTCATATCTTCTTTTAATCTCCTCCACCCTCTGGCTATCCAGTCTCCCCTTAATAGGTGAAATAAGTTAATTGGAGCAGGCGTCTTACCGGGCAGAGAGGAGGATGAGTGTGTCCGGGGCAGGGTGTGACTGTGTAGATTGGGCTGTAAGAGAGCACAGTTGATAAAACTCAGTCTCCGCTTCTGTTCATTCTTGACAAAATTTGCTGAAATGTTCTTTTATGTACTGTTGTCTCCCAGTTGCACTGAAGAGGGACTTATTAAGTAGGGTACGATTCAGCTGCAGTACAAAACAGCCGTTCAGGTTGGATCAGCAGCAGCAGTACGTGGGTAGAGGCTGGACTGAAGCGTACTGTGTACTGTGCACCACCTTAGTATAAGCAATACACAACGTTCATGCAGCTAAAGGCTTTAAAGGAGAGCTCCATGTTTCACTTCCTTAAAGTTGAGGGATGTCTGAGACACATGTTAAGAAAAAAAAAGGCAAAGTTATAATGAACTTAGGTCTCCAATATTTAGTCCCTCGATATCAGACAAGGACGAAAAACAGCTTTTCTGTTACTAATTAATTTGTTGTCCCCAAAACCCAAGCAAGTTTCTGCCGGGTATTTTTTTCAGACTTGATAATGCTTCTCCAAAACCACACAAGATATTATCCAGCTGTTTTTCACGGGCTGTGTAGTAGCTCCTCATAAGTTCGACCCCTTTAAACCAGACACTAAGGCCCTGCATGGTTTCAGACATCAGATGATGTCTGTGACCCTGAGAACTGACCTCAGGTGTACGAGCTTGTCTGACTTGTCAGCGTAGTGCAACCCTTTCTTTTCTCTCATAGCACTGAATCAGCTCCAGAGGTTTTACTGTTATTTTGTGAAGAGCTTGTTCCACAATAAATCCCATGTTATTAAACAGTTACTATAACTATTATTGCCTAGTTGTGCATTCACACAAGGTCGTTTTATGGAAGGTCTTTTAATCTCCATAATCTTGGTCACTGGCAACTCCTACTCCAGGTAAATCTGTAAAAACAGCTAAACTGAGAATTTTTCTTTTCCTCTTTTTTTTTTTTTTTTAGCCAGGCTAACATCATGGCTCTACGAATGGCAACGAGGCCGGTTTGGCCACTTTGGTCCAGACTGAAATATCTCACAACAACTATCGGATGCATTTCCATGAAATGTTGCACAGACACTGGTGGTTCCCAGAGCATAAATCCTGATAACTGGGGCGAATCCCCTGAGTTCTCCTCTAGCGCCAACAGCAGGCCACAGTGTTCGCTCCAGTCACGTGAACTAAATCTTCACGTCCACCGGATGGATTGCCACAGCATTTTGTGCAGACATCCCTGGCTCCTGGATTATGTACCCTAATGTTTACTGTGATCCCTGACTTTCCCTCTGGTACCACCATGAGGTTGCCATTTGAGTGTTTGGAATGAAATTGGGTATATAGTATATTTATGTCCTCCCCAGGAGGAACTGTAATAAGCTCAGTGATACCTTAACTTTTCATCTACATCAATATCTGTTCAAAATTTTCATTTTTACATTCAAGACTAAACCCTTGGATAACTAATTACTTTTTTTAACATTGTTTTACAGACTAATTAGGAAATGTTGGGTTAAATAGTAAACATTGTAACAAAAAAAAATCAAAAGTTATTATGACCATATTAGCAGTGCTGATGCTAGCATTCAGCACTGCTGTGACAGGCACTGCTCTCCAGAGACTCAACCTCCATTTATACACTGAGTCTCTTCCCAAAAGCTCTCAGAATAGCGCCCAACCTCAGGGTTAAGACAGCCAGAATAGAGACAGACTGATGAGTCTCTGGGCTTGCGGGTTCCTTCCTGACTTAACTAGCCGGGTCTGGTTTTAATTTTGGCAGGACAGTGCTTGGGGAGAGCGCGGCCACAGCGATTCTTGGGGATGTGGTCCATGTAGTGTTTTTAATCAGGCGCTGTTGGAGGGAGGCCAGAAGAGATTTGTCCAGAGTGGTTATGGGTAATTACATAGCCGGGGGTGGGGGGTGGGGGGTCGGAAATGTCGCGCAGGAGGTAGGTGGTTGAAGGTAGGGGTTTACTGCTCTTGCTTGCCTCTTGTCCTATGCAAAACCACACATTGTTCTTTTACAAACATCTCCAATCATTTTTTACTAGAGGGCACAAAGACATTTGTTCTCTGTGTTCTGCAGTGGAACACATTCTGGCAGAACAGACAAGTGGACAATCTGTGTCTGATTAGGCATTAGGTCATATCTTGTACAGGACTGCACTGCTCCTAACAACTCTTTTTTATTATTATTTTCTGGAGCTCTTCATTTTACAGCTTCACAGAGTCCTGAGTCAGAAAAGGCTCAATAAATCCCAACATTAATTATTTTTACCCGTTCAGTGCGGGCAGATGTGCTGGAAAGTTCATTATTGTGTAAGCTCTGGAAAGGATCTGCAGTTGTGGGGACGAATAAATGTGAAAAAAAAGGAGGCATATGGGTATGTTTCCACAAATCACAGGGTTTTATGACATTAGTGCTTTTAGTAACATAATGTTCTGAATGAAAGAGGCTTTAAGGACACTTAACCTTTTATCTTTAAGGGCAAGTCTCAGGAGGGACCGTGGACAGTGAGGAAAGCACTCTACTGAGTTGTTTTTTTTTTTTACTTCCAGTTTGGGAAGCACCACTCCGCAGCTTTCCATTTGCACGAGATTTATGGGTCCACCTTGGATAAGCACACTATAGCTGATGTAATTTATGATGATCGGACAGCGCGGTGAAATGCTCGCTCAGCCGCCATTGCTGCTTTGCTGCTGGGGGGTGGGAGAAAAAAAGGAACAGGTGCAGCCGACCGACCTGTGAGGAGGACAGCGAGTTAGCCCCGCTGTGGAAGGCAGGCTGGGGGAGCCGGTGCCCGCCGGAGTGGGCCGTCTGGTCTTTGGCCATCAGGGCCTCGGCCCGTTTGATGATGTCGCCCATGCGGTGGATGAAGCCCTCCTTCTCCGACGGCAGGATGAACTCGTTGTGCACCTAGACAAAAAAAATTTAAAAAGGATAGCGTTGGAAGACGCATTCAGATACCTGAGTAAAAGTGGCACCACCATAATCTGACGATACTCTTTTACAAGCATTTGCCGTTGAACACTACATGTAAGATCTAAGTTGTAGTACACAGGTATCAGCGAAATGTACTCAAAGTCTTAAAAAGTAAACGTTAACTTACTCATTATGCAGAAAAATGGCCCCTTTAAATGTTATTTTTACATATATTATATTACTAGATCGTTAATATTAACGTATGAATGTATTAACGTATTAACGTATTAACGTAACGTATTAATGATTTGGCTTTTCGAGATGGAGCTTTTCGAGATGGAGCTAATTTCACCTACTTTTTATTCAGCTGATTAGTTAAATGTAAAAAAACGCATCTGATCTTAAATGTTCATCAGAGGTTCGTTTATATAAAAGATGCAAAGTCATTAATAACAATAGCTGTATATTAGGTAATGTGCAGTACAAAAAAAGCTAATTTTGGACCAAAATGTAGAGGTATAGAGTAGCAGAAAAAAGAAAGTAAGAGTACTTTAAAATCGTACTTAGGTACAGCACTTGAGTAAATGTATTTTTCCACCACTGCTCAATGAGAGTATGTGATTTGAAGTATATTATATGTACCTGTTGTCTATTTTTGTGTCCTTCTTTAAAATCTAAACAGTCCAACACACACACGTACCTTAAGCTAATATTTATTCTTAGGTGAAAAAAATACATAAACTCATTTCATGCAAATATGCAAATCCACAATACAGAAGTTTGTGAGAGGAGGTTTTGAGTTTTGCATATGCATGGCGTTCCGAGCGTTGCCATGAATTGTGGGCTGGGGCGTGGTTACCGTTTCCTGTCAGCATGGCATAATTCAGGCCATTTTAAAAAAATAAATAAAAACAAACCCTTGTACCAAGAACCAAGGCTTGTTGCGGTGCCAGCCCCCCCCCCCTCCCGTGTCAAGGCTCAGTAAACAAACGCCCGCTGTGTTTTAGGACTCGGGAAAACAGTGCGTTCGGTGGAACAAAAAGCGCTGATGCTGCTGCTGCGCACGCTGCCTCATTACGTCTTCATCATGTATGTTCACCACATATGTCTCCATGCTCCGGCATCTAATGAAGCTTAAAGACAGCGATGGCTGAGGAGGGGGTTACTTGCACCACTCACTTTTCAGTGAGAGAAGATGTGATGTGATATCAGCCGGAGTTGGGATCGAGAAACACGAGCAGGATAAATCATGCGTGTGTTCAGCTGAGATACAGGAATCTGCCAGACGAATCAGCTGACGGGGGTGAGCTCATCTATTTATTCCTGTAACCGTCCGAAAAAGGTTCCAGCTGGTTCAGTCTCTCAGAAAGACTCGTTATTCCTCTTGCTAAATTCCATTTGATTTATGAGATCTTCTTTCTCATTTTGAATAACATATGTGATGACTGGTGGAGGGAGTAGCACATTTTTGCTCTCGAAAATGAATAAGGTTAATTGATATCAATAAAAATTTAAAATACACCTTTCACTTGGGCTTCTTTCCGCTGCCGCCGTACTCGATCTGTTATGACCATTAACTTTTGATGGATTATGTTTCTGGAAGATATCCTGCTGCTGTCACTTGTGACCAACATCTCTAGTAGCCTGTCTAGCAAAGGTTACATAGGTTCGTTTTCACTCCGGGATGTACCGAGAGATCAAACGTCCATCTCAGTGCCCAAAAAGATCTCTTGCATTATACTGATTTGAAATGTAATAGTTTTCTTAGGGTATAGATTCAAGACTCTATCTGCACTTCTTTCATAGTTATTCCTAAAAGAAAAAGTCCAACGTTCCATATCCTGGATAAGAATCATCACCAGAATCTTCCCAGCTGTTACTTCCAATGCAAACTTTCACAAATTCAATACAATCCACGTGTTGAGTCAATAACTGTAATAAAAACAAAGGGAACTTTCACTCTTTTACTCCAATCGAGAAGGGTTTTATCAATGACATCCTGAGTCTGGTGCCTGCTGGTTATCGCCCGGACGGTTCACCGAGCACTAATACTAGTGACCCACCATGACGGCAGCGATGTCCTCAGGGTTATCTCCGTCCAGGTCGAACTTGAAGGTCACCATCTTGTCGTTGTGCGTCTGCAGCTGACACTCCACCACCCGGTCCACTTTATCAGAGAGCTGCAGAGAGGGAGAAGGGTGGACACTAATGACAGGTGTCTGTTTATCTGTTTATCCCTTGAAACACTGAGCGCTGTCAAACACCAGGTTGGGGGGGGGGTGCTATATGTTTGTGTGTATGCGCGATCACGAGTGTGAGTCTACTGCAACATGCGGTGTGTGTTGATGTATGTATTGCACCACTGCATGCACATGTGGTTAGGCAGGATCTGTTTGTTTCTGCCTCCAGTCAAAACACACTCATTAAAAGACCACAGAGTGTCCTGATTAGAGGAGAAATGTTCTGCGGTCACTGGGGGGCAGCATAGCTACTGATAATGTTACATAATCAGGGTGGAGCCTCACCCACCCCCTGGCTCATAAATAAAATGCCTCCACTAATTCAATCATCCAATCCGGCTAGCTGAATTATTTGTTTATGATCTGCTCGGATGGCATTTGCATCTTTGTAACTTAACAAAACTTTTTTTGTACCCCTGTGATGCGCAGCCTCGAGCGCGCCCTCCTCCTGAACAGCTTTGCGGCGGTGCGCCTCGCGGCGGGCCTCTCGCTCTTCTCAGATAGGCCCTCATAGCCATCGCTTAAGCCCGAGGTCACATCGGAGGCGTAGCTGCAAAGAAATTAAATCAGACATTCGACCGGTCAGAAAGTTACGCCCTGAGAAAAACAAAACAAAACACTAGGACACTAGGACACTCCTCATACAGCAATTTAAAAGTGGATTCATCATCTACAACAGTAGCGCAAAAAGAATTGATAATCTATTACTGCTGATTATCTTGGCACCGCACATAATAACAAACAGCACTCTGAAACGTCAAATAAAGCCGTCATGGGCAACAGTGGCGGGTCTCCGGGGTGTAAACACTAAAGTTAAACAATACAGTTTAACGAGGCCTGTTCAGGGTCTATAGGAAGCTGGTGTTGGTACGGAGTAAGCAACACGTCCGAGTGATCTGTTGTGTTTACACAATGAAGGAGTTTTAGGTTTCAGAGGACTGGAGAACATTCAGCGTCCTTTAGAAAAAAAGAGAAAAGGAAAAAAAAAGGGCTCTGGCTCGGATAATTGCGTCTCCTGGGCCCTTTCGGGTTTCTGCGGTCACAGGCTCCCCCTCCGTCCACCTCCCCGGCGCTGCCTGCGAACATTTTACAGGCACTGCTGATTGGCAGTGTCCACCCGTCTCCATTTAAATTTATTTAAAAAAAAAAAAAAAACCCTCCACCCTTTTTGGGGTAACTTTAGCTCAAAGCAGAGCCTGTTTTTTGCTGTTGAACACCGAATACGTGGATATTAAACAAAATAAAGTCGGCTGTTCGTATGGATATCGAAGATGATTCTTCTGTTTTGTGATCTTTTAAAGATAAATCTGCTCATCTGTTGATTCCTGGGCTTTTTTTCTGAGGAAGAATTAAGCAGCTGGGTGTATGTTCTGGGTACTAAGTAGTGCATCCCTGAACTGTTATGACAGATGATACTCAACTGGACTGGACATTTATTTCAATTTACCATGAAAAAGTCAAATTAAGCATCTACAGCATCCTATAAACTACAGGAACAGCACAGAATTCACTGTATTTAAGCACAAAACTACAATTTTAAGCTTAACTGACCAGAGTTTTGTCAATGGATTAATCATGTAAGTCAGGATTAAATGCTTTTCTTCATTTTACATTGATGTAAACTGAATTTCTTTGGGTTTTTGACTCTTTGTCACACAAAGCAAGTAACTTATAGACCCTTGGATCGTAGAATTTTTCTCAAAGGGATCACAGACTAAACAATTAATCAATGGATAGAAAAAATAAACGACATAACTATTGAATTACAAAGAGAATCGTGTTTTAGCCTTAGAAAGCATTGCAGCTGTGCACAGCAACATTTCATAATTATGAAACATATGTCTCATAACAGAAGATGGGACCCAGATGAAAACCCCTTCACGCACACACACACAAACAAACATGATCTACACGTCCATTATCGGCTCTCATGCCGAGAATAAAGCCTCTCTTTTCCCTAATATCCCACCAACATGGAAAACAGGGCCTCCATAACATCTGAGACCCAGTCACACAGAAACCTGCGAGGGTCCATTCGGCCTCGCTGCAATAAAAACACAGAGGAGCCTGTCGATTGCCCCAAGCTGGTTGTCGCAGCCCCGCAGATGTGGAGGTGGAGGGGGAGGAGGGGGAGTCACCGAGGGGAGGAACCTTCATTTTTCTAAGAACTTCACGTTGACTTTCGCGTCTCTAGCTCGGAAAGCAACGACAAGTGAACCCTGTTGTTCCTTGGAGGGCAAGAAAAGGAGAAAAGAAGGCTGAAGAGCTTTACCTGTCCACAGGGGAGTTGAAGCCGCTCGGGGGCCCTGAGTTTCCGAGTTCTGTGTTGTTGGATACTGCAATGCTCTAAGAATAGAAGTGAGGAATAAAAAAAAGTCGCCATAGCATCAAAATACAATTTACCTAAGTACACAATGACAAAAAAAGAACGATAAAATAACACCAAAATATCTCTGTCTCTCTCTATATATATATATACATATATATATATACACAACACACACACACACACACACACACACACACACACACATACATATATATATATATATATGATTAAATGTATTATATGCACATGTGTGTGTGTCTCACTCATTCAACGTCCTCCAGGTTGTAGCATCGTTTATTCTTCTTTTGAGTTCTCGGTAGTAGCCGGGAATCTAATTTACCTCAAACCAGTTATATCTCTACACAGAGTAAACCTCAAATACCTCAATTCGGCTCAATTGGCAATTTGCTTTGGTCAAAAGAAGCACGCACTGTACATAGTGATGGTTTGAAGCCACGGTTAGCGGACTGGCTCCAGCAGGGGACAAAGTCCGTCGCTCCTCCGCTTTTGTCCAGACTGAAATATTTTAGTAACTACTGGATGGATTAGCATGAAATTTTGCGGTCTCCAGAGGACGATGCCTGCTGATTCGCCGAACCACTGACCTTTCCTGGGAGTCACACCACGAGTTTGACTTTTACGGTTCTGAGTGATAAATCTCAATGACTGTTGGAACTGAGCCACTAAATGTCTCTAAGACTTTCACTCCTCGTGATGAACTGTAATATTCACCTTGACCGGGTCAAATACTGGCCAGTAACTTGGTTTGTGATCCAATACTTTCAGGACTAACGGCGTTCCCGTTAACCTCAGCTGTACTTGGCCTTTACTGCTAATTAGCAAGTGTTAGCATGCTAACACGCGAAGCCAAGATGGTGAACATGGTGAACTTTATACCTGTATGATGTTAGTATTGTCATTTTGAAAAACAGAAAAAAAACAAAACAGATAAGACAGACACAACTGTATTAGTTTGTAGGAGAATAATGTAAGCAATTAAATCCTTCACAAAAAATTATTGGTATTTTACATTAATCAATGAGCAGTCCTCCATTTTGCTATTGAAATTTTTCAATTAGTAGCTAAAAATATCCACTGTAGTTCTTTGATTCTTAATTGTTCTGGATATTTTTAATTTATTACCATTTAAGTAGGATTTTTTCTCACTCGCGCTGAGGGATTTTATACTTTTTTGTACCTGATTTTGTACCTTATTGCAGAGAGTTAATTTTCAACCACATACATTGTTACATAAGTCTGTGTCAGTCCAGTTTCAGGGCTGAGAGATGTTGATAAAGGAGGCCTCGTAAAGTCCTGACAGTCACCCTATCCCACCCTTTGATAACAAGCTCTTCGATGAGGCCACTCACCGAGGGGAAGCGGAGGGCCAGGATGGGGAGACCGTTTTGGGTCGGGGTGTCGGCGTGCGTGGTGGGAGGGGTCGCCGGCGCGTTTAAGCCGCCGGCCTCCAGTGGATCCTGGAGCCCAGAGGAGCTCAGATAGCCATCCGTCTCGCAGTCAGCTGTTTCAACAAAAGGACATAGAATCATTAGCATGTGACCGACACAAACTGTAGCATACAAGCACACACACACACACACACACACACACACACACACACACACACACACTAGCCCAGGCAGGCACACATGACCTGCACGGAAAAAACACACATCTAATGACCCTAAACTGAGAGATACCACACGAGCACAAAGACATAAACAATGACACTGATGCAGAAAACCTGATCAGACTGATTCACTGGAAATACCCCAAAAGAATATTGGGGCTTTTCTTTTTTAGATAGAAAACGGAGACATATTCAATAACTACAGCATTCGTGCACAAACAGCATGAAATAAGACTTAAAGGGACTGAATAATTTAGTTATCTGCCGTTTCACATTTCACTGGATGCCTCCCATGTGCTCTGGGAGCTGAACGGCTTTCTGTTCAGCACAATTGTGCAGCTAATGAAGCGAAAAACGTTTGTCTCCAGAGTTTTTTAACGAGTCTCTTTAATGGAACCCAAAACAAGTCGAATCAGGAGGTCAAAGGTTTAACACTGACTTGATATGCATATGACTGAAACAGTCATCCAAACAGTGCTGGATTATAACCAAGTATATCTACTCATGTGCAGTACTTACATGTGCAATTTTGAGGTACTTGCACTTTAGTAAATTTTATGCTACTTTCTACTTTCTCCTTTTGCAGCGACGAAAAAATTTTACTGTTTACTCCACTATATTTATCTTGCGGTTACTGGTTTCTTTTCAAATTAAAATGTTCTTTCAATGTAATAGGTCAAACTATCCAACAGCATATAAAATAGTCAAAATTGGCTGACCTAATTTTAATGACCAATTTCCACATCAAAATGCTGCTTTCATGTGATTCCATCACTAATAATATTCCAGTTATATAAAATTTGTAATATAACCCCCTAAAACGGGCAATCTGCATGATGAATTAGTCACTTTTGGTACCTTAAGTACATTTTGATGATATTTTTGCTGTTTCTGCATTTTAACTTTTACTTTTGAATGCAGGACTTTTACTTTTAAAGGTATAAGAGTACTTTTATAGTCATGTACTGCTAGTCTTATTCAAGTCAAGGATTTAAATACTTATTCCACCTCTGGTTTCAAATGTATTACATTATACAAATTATTATTATATTCATTTTTTATATTTATATTTTTTTGTATTAAGATGTTTTATACTATACAAGCTCGTAATAATGAAGCAAAAGCAAAGCAGTTTAATCTATTTTAAAGTTGTTTTTATTTTATTTCAACAACATTCACTAGTATATAAAAGTCACTGTACTAGAAATTTAATGACTCATGTAATAATACAAGGCCTTTTGGATTAAAGCACTGTTCTCAGGTGAACACTGTGTGTCTCAGGGGGCTTCTGTATGAGATAACACTGTCATGATCCAACTGGATTTAAAGGGGTTTTATGTGCCTAAAAGGTTTTAAGCACAACATGAAACATGAAAATGTCGGAGAGACCCTAAAACACTTTCCCAGTGTGGGATGTTACATTAGGTGGCTCACAGTTGGCGGAGGAGAGGCTGTTGTGGCGGATGTGGAAGTGCTGGTCTGCCTCAGGCTCCTCCGGTTCAGCAGGGTAGCTGGAGCTGACGCCGGAGTCCACAGAGCTAGTGACGGGGGACGCGATGGGGGCCGGGGGCATCGGGGCCAGGGTGGGGGACTCCGCAGAGGCAACGTCGCCGACTCTGTGCGACGGGAGCTGAGGCTCGGGCTCCTCCTCGATGGCCTCCTGCTCCTGCTTCTTCCGCTCCTCCGCCTGCCGCCTCAACTTCTCCCTCTGCCGCTTGATGGCCGTCACCCTGTCCCGTATGGCCTTGGCCACAAGCTTGAAGTCTGCATCGCACACGAAGCCGAGCACGACCTGCATAACATACACACACACACACACACACACACACACACACACACACACACACAAAAAGGGTCAGGGCACAACACAAGCGATTGCATAAAGTCACGGTCCACGGTGTGCCGCTGCAATATGTAGACAATTTACACAGGTCTGCTGCACTTAACGACCTGACCACGGAAGATGTGCCATCAACAGTCAGTCCTTTGAAGTCACAAAAGCTTCTGTGCTCACAGCGCTTGGTTTTATAAAACCAACACGCATGCACCGCATTCTTCTGTCCGCTTGGCGTTTTGCACAGACTCCTGTGACACTCAGTCCAGCACAGTGGGACAGTCTGAACTCGGCCTCTCAACACGTAGTCAGATTACAGCAGATCGCCCCGGACTTGATGTCCCCTGCCGATACCAAATTTGATCTTGATGAAAACTACCACGAAGAGGTAAACAAGCAAGGAATTGTGGCTTTGCATTTTCATTAAAAGTGACCTCTGCCGGGTAGGGGGGGTTGTGAAGGACAACAGGGCCTGTTTCGTAACAAGCAAGAGAGCCATTATATTATTAAAGACGTGACCTCGGCCGCTCTCACATTTCGAACCGCTGATGATTAAATGTTGAGCTGTGTCCTTGACACACTCCGGCGAGGCTCCCTCTATATGCGCTGGAGCACATTTCAGTGTTTCCGCCGTCATAACTGGACCATAAAAGTGGCCTGACGATGTCCGGGTGCATTAGTGAGGCTGCTCTTGCTGTCTTAGGTCAAGTGTTAAGAGACTGTTAATGCAGTCATACGATGTTAGTTTAGCCTATAACACGGTCTCCAAAGGTAATATTTGCATGCTTATGTAATATTTAGTAAAAATCGGCAATATGCCTGGAATTATTAACATATTGCAACTATACATCTCTTGTCTCTTCTCTCTCTACACATTTGGGGACAGGACCATACATCAGGTCAACCTTATTCCAGAAAAGCCTGTAAAAAGCTCTCATCACCGATCGAGATCAGGATGCAGAGAAGACACAAGGGCTGGCTGACCTCGCCTTTATCCGTTCATCCAGAATCAATTATTCAATTTCCTCACTAATGGCTGCCACAAACTGGGTCGGTAAAGCAGTAAAAGTCCAAACTCGCGTGCGCGGATGGGCCTACCATCTCCTGAGCCACCTCCTCGGGCACGTCTTTGTAGAGCTCGAACAGGAACTCGATGGCGTTGTTGTCCTTGTACTTCCCGTGCAGCTTCTTGGTGTCGTCCATGCGCAGCCACAGCTTCAGGCCCGACTTCACCATGTCGTCCTCCTCTGCCAGCTCCACGTGCACGCCGGTGTTCTCCTGGAAGAAGGGGTGATCCAGGAGGTCCTGAATGGTGTACCTGCAATAAAAGGAAGGAAATCAGCCATTTTCCTTTTTAGACTCTTAGGGAACTTAAGGGGTTCACAGGTTTCCTAACCAGTACTTTGTAAAGTTTTGTTTTTTTGATCATTTATGACTACATAATTCAGCTTCAGGGTTTAGGGAACACGTTTGCATTTTGCTCCCTGCAGCTACTCATCTGGTGCAAACAGTCAACCATGGGAATCACGGTGTGGGCCTACAAAAGTAAAATTATGATAAGAACAGGAAACTTTTATATGTTGGACAAACAAAGAGTCTTGCAAAACGTGCTTTCCATTGAGCTACGCTGACCTTGTTTCTCTCACTTGCATGTGCATCTGAAACAGGAAAATTAAAGTCAATACGACCTGAGAGAGAGAGTGGCTTGTGACCCGTTTATCAGAATAAGATATAAGGACGTGTCTGTTTTAGCAAATATGATATGACCTAAACTTTCAAAGACCTAAAGTCTAAATTGGTATTTGTTTACCTTCAGTTAGAAGCTGAAGCAGTATCCTTGTTTCTCTTGCTTGAAGCTTTTTCCTGACACAGTTTTATGCACAACTAAATTTGATAGATAACAGCATTTTAACAACTGAGAAATTTTTATGGTTTTGAGTGAACTAAAAAACACCAAAAAGATCCTCTAACTAGCCCTCTCAGCACTTGAATTGTAGGACATGCAGTATTTTGTACTTTTTTTTTTCCCTTACATAATATGTTTTCCTTTCCATACAAGCTAATCAAGAGAATTTTCTGCCCGGGGGTGTGAAAATTGGTTTTATAGTTTAATTTTTGTGCTTAAAAAAAAAAAGAAGAAAGAAGTTTATCTGAGTTAGAAGCAAGAAACTTGATAAACAAAACAAAAAACAGGAGAAGAGAAAAATAGAATTCTTCCATGAACATCGAAAAATACAATATTTATGCATTTTTTGTCTTTTATTATTTTGTTATTGCTCATTGCAGTATATGTTCTCACTTGTACCTTTCATCTTTGTTCATACGAATGCATCCCTCAATGATCTCCTTCAGTTCTGGGACTTTGACTTTGTGGAAACTGTCGGGTTTTATGCCCTGCAAGAATAATCAGAAGACAATATTGAGTTGCACTACATCTGCAGAGCTTTACAGTGTATTAACAAGTACTAGAGGTGCCTTTTTGATAGATCTCTTCGATTTCAAGACGACCGGCGCTTGGAGAAGATTGAGCGATCAGCAACAGCGATCTCACCCTTGCACGTTTACCCTACAGTTCTCCTGTCGGAGGAACCGTTCAAGGCACCGGCGGCCACTCCCACCTGCACCACATGTTAACGCGCTCCCCTGCCACCAGCCTGCATGACATTCTGGTCTGCAATCATGTCAACACCAGAGGGAAAACAAAACCAAGGGTTCATGAAAATGGAAAAAACCCACAACGCTCTCCAGCTCATGACACCTGCAGCCATCGGCTTATGTAAAATTGTCCTGGCAGGAATCGCTCACTTACATGAAATGAGGGTTGTTTTTTTTTTACCGAGTGCTATCATGAGAGTGAGCATAGATTAGAGCGGAGCTGCCATCCCTGTAAAAAAAAACAAAAAAACAATGATACGAAAGAAAAAGCCAAGGTCAAAAAGATGTTTGGCCTGTAGATACCCAAGCAACCAGCTGATGTTCGTCCAGAACACCCAAATAATTAGATCTACCACTGAAGGGCTGAAGAATACACGATGTTATCGAATTTAAAGACTGAAATGTCACACAGTAAGTCCCCCCCCTTTTTTTGTTATGACCACAATTCATTTTATGCTTCCTGTTTGAACGAGACAAAGGACAGAGCTGCAAGAACTTGGAGAGGAGAGGAAGACACAATTTGTTTTGTGTGTCCGACTTCTGTTATTGTCTTCATAGCACGACTACTGCCGCATTACATAATAGTCGCCCCGTACCTTCTTACAGAACAACTGTAGGTTACTGGCACAGAAACAGTGGGTGCAATCACAAAATGTGGATATCTCGGTGAAAGGTGATTTCAAGGATCTGAAGCCCCGAGGGGGGGGCTTTTCCTCATGGCCATCTTTTCCTCAGTCCAAATCTAATTTTGTTGCTACGCACCTCTTCCTGTGGTGACATAGGTCTCGATAAGATCTTGAGAAATAGGCTGGTGTTGTATCGACTATCTTTGGTGCAACGTGTTTCAACTTAATTGTAAGAAGCTTAATTTTATTCCTCCAGGCTTTTACTGCAAAATCAAAACAATTATCTCGTACAATTTTAAGAATGAGGCCTTGTTTTGGTTTATAAGCAGAATGTGGTTTTCTTTGGCATAGATCTCAATCCATTGAGAGGAATAAACTTTATAGCCAAAGGTATTCAGACACCCCAACACTTTTGCATATTTTTGATCAGTGGGGCTATTTTTCAAGATTTGAACCATTTTTCAATTAAGGGAAATCTTGGTGCTACATAAGAGAATAGTTGAGTAGTTGTTGCAACAGTTTGGGGAAGGTCCCTTTTCAGTTTTTAATATGATAATGTCCCTGTGCACAATGAGGTTGACAGATTTTGTTTTCCCCTTCATCTTAAGAGCAAAAATGCCAAAAAATTAACTGGTTTCATCTGCTCACATTCCAGTATTCGATTGTTCTCTCAGGCTTATATAATAATAAACTGAAAGTCTTTGGGTATGGACTGCTGGTCAGGCAGAACAAGACATCTGAATTTGCCGGTTTTGAGCTGTCAGAATATGTCACGGGCATTTTCACCAGTTTCTGACATTTTAAAGGCCAAACCATTAATTGATTGGTGGAAAAAATAAATACCAGATAAATCAGCAATGAAAATAACCGAATACTTGCAAATCCTCGAAGCCAGATCCTGTGGAAAACCTTCCCAGAATATTATAACAGCGTATTACTGCCAATGGTTTTGGATAAGAGAGATAAATGAGATGTTTAACTATCACATATGGGTGTAATGGCCATGTGTCCACATACGTTTGGCCATGTAGCATATATGAGACGGCCTTTTTTTCCACTGTAAGAAACAGGATTTATTTACTTATTTATCAATGTATTCATCCGATGTTAGGCATGAAAACTCTGCAGAAAGTTGAGGACCCGCACATGGAAAATATTTCCTGGAACCGTACACCACTCATATATGTTCTGCCTTTCTTATGTCAAGCTTTGGCCCCAGGTGACTTTTGTGTAGGAGCCAGTCATATGAGTGAAAAAATTGCATAAAGCTTATGGGTTAGTAGCTAACGTAACCGCATTACTAACAAATTTACACATGCTGCCTGTGCTGCACATAAACCTGACACGTAGACAAATTGTGAAAGCAAAGCTAATTAGATTTTTATTAAAGCTTTTTCGCATGGAACATCACTATGTTGCCTCGGGTTTGTGGAGGGGCCAGACCCACTCTGACTCGCTGGCGCTGGCGCTTTCTCGCTTTCCAGCCTCCGTCAGAACCTGTTTTCTTTGCATATGTGACACACGAGAGAGAAACTGTCGTCTTTGTGGAGTAAAGAGTGAGACACAGTTTTCCAAAACATATAATTCTACCGTCGCCTGCTCCTGCCCACCATGGCATCATCGCCGCACTTGGCGCCCAGGAGCAGCCTCACACACGGTGGCTTAAAGCCGCTGCTGTAATGCAACGCTCTTAAAACTCACTACTCTGCTTCTGGTCTTTTTTCTCTCTCTCTCTCTCTCTCTCTCTCTCTTTCAAAAAGTCCCTGAAGTCTTTTACGTTATAAAATTTCTTATGTGGCCTGAATCCAACATCAGTTTATTTGCTGCAAGTGCGTCCTGTGCTGGGAATCATTCCTTCTTCATCCTAACAGATATCTTACCGTTGCAAGACAAAGGGAAATCATTTCCCATCAAATATGTTTTTTTCTCTGCAAGGCGCAACAAAAAGTTTATACAAAAATTCTGCAAACGTCAGCGTTGATAGGTCCTTTCGGTTTTCCATTCAAACATCATTTCATGGCGAGGAGAACACAATTGCCAGAAACAGCTAGACAAGATCTTTGAACTGGTAAGGACACTGGTAATCAGTGAGTCAAACATCCTGCATCCTGCGTCATGACTGTGGGCTGAAAAACAGAGAAGAACGCTTCGGATCATGGTTCGGTTCTGCACCCTGAGCCTGTAATGGGCAAATCTGAGCCTTTAATAGAGAAGACAAGGCTTTCATTCCATCTATCTCTTTTCCAAGGATTCAGGATATCCAGAGATTTGCACAAGTTATCCCCATCCCTCTCGGTCTAATTCCAGCGTGCTGATGGAAGAAAGCGAACATATGCGGATAATTACATTAAGTACATGTTGAGGAACCACTCAGTCCTTCCCCCCCTTACTCACACTGGTGACTTTGCGGTAGATCTGAGCGGCGTTTTGGCACTCGGAGTATGGGTACTCAGAGGTGGCCATCTCCAGGATGCACATGCCAAAGGCGTAGACGTCCACCGCCTCATCGTACTTCTCCTCGTACATCTCCGGGGCCATGAACTCCGGTGTTCCTGTCAGGGGTTCGGAGGGCAGAGGTCAACATCAACAGTTATTCCATTATTACTACTGAACCACTGAAGGACTATCAAATCTCCAGTTTAGACTCAGGTTAAACTACCCTGTTACCACCCACTGTTCCACCCATGCTAGCGCTAAGACAAACTTTCCTTCTTTTATCAGGAAAAATTTCAGCATTGTCAACATGTCACACATGTATCAATAGATTAGACATCATTTTTGAAAAGAGCTTCCAGTCATAAAAAATAATCCAGACACGATGAATAGCAAAGTGTCCGACTAACCTTAAACCTGCATTAATTGTTGGTTTTTTTTGTTTGTTTTTGTTTTTTTTAACCAGCCTGGCACAAAGAGCCGTAAACACTTCACTGACTTTTATCCCTTTATAGAGTTGATATTGTGAATTTATTGGTAACAGTTGGTTATTTGCACATCCAGCAGACACCTTTCATATTATACATTTGATTATGCTGTTGATATAAAAATAGAATAATGTGTATAGCAGCTCTAAAAATATGGTTTCTCCATTGAAATGGGTATTAAAATGCTTTTAAAAAATAACTAATAACAAATGTAGAACAAGACATCGTCCAGCAACATGTATATAAACCCAAAAGATCATCAATGGTAACATTACATATATGTCAACATATTTTCTGGTAGCGTGTTTATGTGCAAAATTAAAAAAAAAAAAAAAAAAAAAAAAATGAAGGAAAGAAAAGAACTGCAACAAGCCTGTAGCTCATCAAGATGGCGGATCTTTTTTTCAAAACTTTCCCCAAGGGACTAACTTTCAAAAGTAAATATGTTTGAAACTCAGTTTACGTTGGAAAATCAATTTCTTCTTTTATCTTGCCAACTAACAAATTGCATGGTCCCCAGTGAGATGGACGACAGGAAACAAAAGCCGGTGAAATGGATCGAATTCAACGAAAATCAAGTATCACTTTCAACGAGAATCAAGTGTCGACATGTCTTCGTATCACCTCTGGTGACTGGCACTGCCTGCGTGTATTTGATGGGAAGGGCAAGTTCCTACTGAAATTAAAAGCCACTTGAGTAATGATGCTATATTTAAAAATGCGGGAAGGAACTTAAACAGAGGCATCAGTGGCTCCTTGGGAAGATATAAAAGATACAAGCGAGACAAACCGGAAGGCTCCTAAAAAAAGAAGAAGCCTTTAAATATTTAAACAAAGGCCTCATTTTCATTGCAAGCCCTCAACACTTCAAGAGTGGTGGCATTTTGCAGGTTTTGGCCAGTTTCCAGTGATGCTTCAGATAACCGTAAACTCTTGGATTTGAGCATTATTTTTGTTCTACACACCATTTCTTTAAATAACAGTGGAAAGGGATATCTGTGTAAATCATCCGAGCAGGGTAAACACTCACATACAGACCCGATTTATACTCACCAATGACACTTTTAGCGAAAGAGGCACTTTTGAGCGTGGCCAGCCCCAGGTCCCCTATCTTGACAGAGCCGGTGGGGCCAGTGATGAAGATGTTGTCGCACTTGAGGTCACGGTGGATGATGGGAGGAGTGCGCGTGTGCAGAAAGTGAAGCCCTTTGAGGATCTGACGGCTCCAGCGCTGCAGCAGCTTGAGCTTCATCTCCTTGAACCTCTTCAAGTACCTAAAACCGAGGAGGATAAGGATTACAGCCAACGATCTAAACATAGTGAAATACAGCACGAAGAGGGGGCTTTTTAATGCACCCGAATAATTCATCTCTTATTTTGACAGCCCAGAGGAAGTTTAAAAGTGAGCTTATTCCCTGAATTCACTCCAAGAACATTGTATCCAGAGTGGATTTTTTTTCTTTGTTCCCCTTTCTGCACCTTTCATCAAAACTTTAAAAGCAAAAGTCAAGCTGTCAAACATGACGAAAATGATCTGTTTGCTTCAGAGGATGTAGATAGTTTTATCTGGAAAAAAGGAAATCTGCTATTTGAGATGTGTGTCACCTTCCTACTAAAGGTATAATAAAAATAAACTGCTTTTAAGTGGGGAGAATTTTTTCTTTATTTATGCAAGAAGGGTGGGGGGGGCGGCATTCACAGACTTACGTTTTGAGCGTGCCTGACGTCATGAGTTCAGTCACCAGGATGATGCACTTGTGGCCCTTCACTGTTGACTTCCAGGAGTCGTGGAAGCGCACGATATTCGGGTGCTGCAGGCCCTTCAGCATCTCCACTTCCTCGCTGAAGCGCTGCCGCTCTGCCTTGGTCAGTTTACGGGTCTGCAGGGGAAACGAAACGTTTAGCATGCACCCTTGAGATCCCGCTTTCAATCTTTACACTGATTTTTAGCCTATTATGGGTATTAGAATTTACATGAAGCGTGAAAAACCCATTTTATTTGGCTCCCTGTACGCACGATTTTGTAATATTGCATCATTGTTTTTGATCGTGTGTGTGTGCAGGTGTTTCCGTGTCTCTCAACCACTGTCATTTCGCTGCAGGCTGAATTCCATCAGCAGTCGGGGTGAAACCAGGTTGGTTTGTGGCAGGGTAAGATAAAATAAGACTTCACCGATCCCTGGGGTTAAATTCTTCCTTCTTCATTTCTTGTTGGGAGGCTGGGTGTTATGTTTTGCCCTAAGCCATCAGCAGCGACCGACCCCCCCTGCTGTCATTTGCAGTCGACGCGGGAGCCGCGACAGCAAGCTGGGCATTTGTTTACATGCCAAACAATCACTGTTCCTGCCGAGGTACTTCGGCAGCAGCACTCAGATTTCCGAAAACCGCGATGTGACGGGCAAACGCATCACTGGGATAATCCAATCATAACTTGGAGGACAGAGCACGTGTAAACGCACACATCATCTGCCAGCTTGCATAAAATGAGGCAATAAAATTATACCATTTGTAGATAATCTAAAGCTCTGAGTTATTTTTGTTGACAATAAAAATGCAATAATGTTGATGGCTGAGTCGCGGAGCTGTGAAGTTCTAACGCACACGTGCTCTGGTCCTGTTGTGGTTATGAATGGTTACGTAAGTAGGTAGCAAGAATCACAGCGTACAAATGGACAGGACCAATTTGATAAATCACTGTTACTTTAGCTAATGAGCTTGCCGCGGGACTGGAAACCACAGGTTTCGCTCATCTGGGCGACCCTACGGTTACATAATCACATTCATTTTTTCCAATAAGAGGAGCAGATTCAAGGAGGAGGTCTAAGAAATCCATGTAAAACCCGAACCAAACACTGCAATCACGCTGGATGAACAAAGACATTTTTGTGCTTCCTCTAGGATGAATGGCCCAATTTTACTGCCGCTGGAGTAACTCAGCCTGCAGTGGGTGGTTGGTGGAAAAACTCCCGGGAGACCTCCGGACCATGAATCCTGCATTGAGGCGGATTTCTGGGAAAAATGCTCTGCATGTTTGTGCTTACAATCAGCTCAAGCGCCGTGCTTTCTCCTTCCTCCGTGTTTTCCCGCTAAGTGAGGAGGTGCCGCATCAAACACAGGAGGCTAACGCCGCCGCATCAAACACAGGAGGCAGACTGTCTGAAGGCCCCGTACAGGGAAAGGCCCCTTTTACCCACGTCAGTCACATGTCAAGCTGTCATATTACGCCAGCAATTCAAACATGAGGGACCCGAGGCTCAGGAGCAAATAACAGAGGTGACTCCTGACCAAGTGGTTCGCTCTTTGGGGCCATAGTGATCAGTTTATGATGTGAACACAGGCTGCGGCTTATTCCTTATTTGTATGACCTCTGTCAGAAAAGCTAAATGGACTAAATTTAAAAAAAAAGAAGACTAAAAAAACATCTTGGGTTAAAGTCATGATTATTACATTTTTAAAACGTCATTGGGGTCTTAAAACAGCTATTAGATTAAAGAAATGTACATGCACCCTCTGAATAAGTAGGTTCAGCAGTAACCTAATTTGTGCAAGACACACTCAATTGGACTTTATGGCCTAAATTACGTGGAGGCTGTGGTTTACGGCCGCTATAGATCATTGTGTTCTTAAAAATAAGGAAACATATGCCTTATGATACAAATCATGGCGCAACTATAATAGTGTGTTAGTGTGTGCGTGTGTTTGTGTGCGCAGCTTATACATGAGCCAGAGCGAGTGAGTCAGTGGGTTTATAGGTTGATGTACATCTGGTTATTTATGTATCTAAGTGCGATAACATCAGACCCCTGCGCAGCGAGCCTTGACTCCTGTGGATAGATGCTTGCACAGGGATAGAGAGAGAGAGAGAGAGCGAAAAAAAAAGATGGCTGCTGCAGCACAGAGTCGGCGTAAACACACCGTAGCTGTGGCACACGGCCCCGAGGCCTCCTGGAAACACCCGCCGCTTCCAAAACCTTGGGATTTACTACGGCTTGGCATGCCGGATGGCATGATTGCAAATGAGTGGAATGGAAAATGCAGCCGTTCTTTAGGAGAAGCAAAGTCCTGCTGCAGGCCACTCAGAACGACGCTGCTTATGAAATGCAAGCCGCCAAACAAACTGGAGCGATTGTTTCATGTGACTCATCAAAAGCTGCCCTCAGCTCCAGCCACCGAATGCGAGAGAATTGATCATTTAAAGTGCGGAAATAGAAAAAGCGTAAAAAAAATGGAATGGAAAATTAAGCACAGGTGGAAACAGCAAAGGCACAGAGTATGAGCTGCGTGAACGCTGCAGGGTTATCACTTGAGTGCCCTGGTGCTGGCTAATTCCAGGGTAACCAGAGCGACTCCTCCTAGTAAACACAAGCACTCAGCAGCAGGAACCAGCCGTACAGTAACGCTCAAGCTTGACTCGCACATCGTAACCCCCAGCAATTAATCAGAGACGAGCCTCGCAAACACGATTATTCCTTACATTATTACATATGCTTATACAAGTAGACTTAAGGATATTCATCTTTGGCTCAAGGCCCTCGTGGCATTTCCTGTAGAGGGAATCATCTGCTGAAAGCTGAGTAAGGCTTCTATCTAACTTTTCCATGGGACATTGGGCTGCATCTATCTGCCCCCACCCCCCCCCTCTCTCTCTCTCTCTCTCTCTCTCTCTCTCTCTCTCACCCCCGCCCCTCTTTGACAAGCTGGGCCTAAAGGTATTGCATAACACTGGAGAAAGCTGTGCCGGGGGGTGAGGTGTGTGTGTGTGTGTGTGTGTGTGTGTGTGTGTGTGTGTGGGGGGGGGGGGGGGTGGGGTTATCCACAAAAACAGTATAGACTCAGAGGTGTGTGAACGAGCCTTGGCCAAAACTTTTTTTTTTAATGTCTCTTCCAGCTGCACGATTTATTCTTAGCCAAGGAGGTGGAGGTGGAGGTGTGTGTGCGATTGTGTGCGTGTTCGTGTGTGTGTGCGCGCATGTACGTGTGTGTGCGCACGCGTAGAGTTCGGGGTCTGCAACAGTCAGGGCTGGAAATACTTGGGCCTGGTGCCACATAAGTGGAGTTACATAAGCAGTGTTGTTGGTAGAGGAGCCATTGGTATTAAGAAGTCCCCAGTCAGCGCCCCTATTATGACAACCAGGACGCGGACGCAACGTGTCGCCCGACATTTACACCAAACCAGGTGGCGTACGCCGCGTGTGTTCCGGGAGGGGCCGTTTCGGGCTGTGCTGATGTTGCACTCAAATAGTTGCAGGAAATCTGCGGGGGATTTGGCTTGACGTCCAGTCAGCGTGTGGACAGGCTGTGGTATCTGTAAGACTCTTTAAACAACTCTCAGAGAAAAGTAGGGCAAGGGAAAAAATGGATTCAGTCTTCATACTTACAGTCTGTAGGTATGTGTGGTAAGGGTTAGAAGCTGTGTTTCTTATGCAGTTTTTCGCATCCACGTCTCAAGCACTGATGGCTGATGTTACTCTATATTTTTCTTATAGTCAACAAATCCCAAGAAAAGACCAGAGTCAAACAATTAATTGGTTTGTCTGTTGCACTCAGATCCCAAGACCCTATTTGTTCCTTATGAAAACATAAATCTATAAAAACGTGTGACAAAAATATAGTTTTATTTCCTAAAATAGGGCTCCAGAAACAGCTGGGCACTGTAGTTTTTAGACACACTTTACTCAAACAAGTATAACCAGTGCATTTCCTGGGGACCATTCACACACATTTGGCTCTTTCGTACTAATTATTTACAGCAGGACGACAGTGTACATGGGATTTGCTCAGAATAAAACTTCTGTCGGTTCTCATGGTGATGTGGGAACATGTCAACTGGCACAATGCAGTGACTCATTTATGTGTTTTTAATCATTTATGTAGAAAAATGGAGCTCTATGGTTCAGAAGAATGAGATATGAGACTGTCTACACAGGTCATAATTTTTAGTTAAAGAAATTGTTGCATTTTTTTTTTCATTTACATGGATTTGCTGAGAGAAATATATGAGAAGATTGTGAAATGTTTCAAGCTTTATCCGTTAAAGCTACTGGCTATAACTTTTTCAAGTATCCTTTAATAGAAAATTCTCCAAAACATATCTTAAGGTGCTGTCAAAGGCTCCTGTGACCAAGACTCACTGAACAGCCTGGCAGCAGCAGTGCAGAGATATATTCCCTTCCGAAGTTTTTCGAGCAACTCGACCTTCGAACCAATCAAGGAAGGCCATAGTCAGGGGTGGGGTGGGAGCCCTCGGCCGTCAGTCAACACATTAACACGCTCTCTGAGCTACTACTCCTCTCGCCCTACAGCAAGAATAGTCTGATGTATACGGTTGTATGGCTCCCGCTTCCTGCACTAGCTAAAACAGCATTCGTGACGGGAGGTGGTGAAGGGCTGGGTGGTGTGTAGCGGAGCAGGGAGAGGGGTGGGTGGGGTGGGGGCGTTGTTTTCGAGTCTCAGGCTAGCACTAGCTTGACTTAAAGAATTTGCATGTTGTAGCACTAAGTCAAGAATTTTTTATGAAATTATTATGAGATTGAATTTAAATCTCTGAAGTTCCAACAGCTGGACTCTGGGATGCTTTGACAGGCATTTTTCACAATTTTTTGATATTTTGGAGACTAAACGATTATCTGATTTATTGGTGAAATCAGTGTTGCTGGTTGCAGCCCTAGAAAAGCAGCTTATAATAGTAATTGGGCCGTATGGAATCGAGGCAGACAGACACTGTTTTCTTAAGATGTGAAGGAGAAGTGATAACTTTTTGTTTAATTCCAGGAGTGATCAATTTCATCTGTTATACATACCAGTCTACCTTGACCCCTGCTTGAACCCTTTTAGGGACTAAAAGGGTAGCAGGTAAGCCTTCCCTTTTCTTCCCTGACATTATTTATTGCGCTCACGGATGCCGAACAGTGAAAAGCCCCACAGATAAAGACCAGAGTTCAAAGGGAGTGTGTGGCAGAGAACCAGCACAGCCTCAGCGTTACCAAACCACTTGTCCATCTGAGGCCATGACGACTGACTCGCCAGGAACTGGGATTGAGGTCAAAGGCAACACGGAAGAAAAAAAAAAAGGCTGACCTCACACCTCTAAGACTGACATACCCTACCCGCCTTGACTGACATGCACTGTGCATAAACATGCACGTAGGCACTCACACTGGTACAGTGTTGCATTTAGATGTTTGCAGGTCAGGACTGAGGTGGCAGTGTGCTCTTGTCCAAGGAAAACCCTGACATGTTCTGTAAATGAAGCGGGCAGAGGGAGGTTAGCCATTAATCTCATAAGGATTGAGGACTCAGACCAGCCTCTGACTGCTGCTCTCACTCTGAGAACATGACCTAACCTGTGGCGCCCGGCTAATTACCTGCCCAAGTAAAAAAGACCTGGATGTAGGACTACGGTATCTGTTTCAGTAGTGAAAAGTGGGGCTGTCAAGCAAGATCTTTGTCCATCTGGTTTAGATCCACATATTTTTTCTAGATATGAACAGATTTGAAAGCCTGACCAGTAATGATATATGGTATAGGGTAATGATATATGTATATATATATATATCTATCTATCTATATATATATATATATAGATATATATATATATACACACACACATATAGGTCCTGAAACAATCTTTAAACAGATCTTTTATTTTTCTTTCTTTGTTTCCTTTTAATTGTAGCCAAAACACATGGCCAGTAAAAGGTGACACAAGCCTACTTTGGCATATTTGTGCTGCTATTTATTGGTACTCATTGGCCCGATATTTACACCGATACGGATATATCTGCGGTCAGCTAAAATTGGCCGGTGCGCTGGCCTGGCCTGGACGTATTGGTCTACCTCAGCACAAGTACAAAGCTGTCCTCTGAACCGTGCAGTGCGAGTTGTCTCGAAAAATAGTATTGCACCACCTTGTTTGAGAGGCTAAGATTGATTTGTTTGAGAGCTGGGAGATCTTGTATCTTTAGACTGTTTACTTTGTTATTCTTGACATCACTTAACCAGTCTGGTGTTTGCCTTTCAGTTATTCACTAAAACCTCCTCTTTCTTTAAACTGCTCTGCACTTATAATACAGTCCCTCGGGACATCTCCGCCCAAATAGCTGCTTTTCAAGCCAAGTGATGTATTGTGCAATTACAGTGACTGGTAGCCTTTTTTTCCTGCACGCTTACTGCCTGATCCACCTCAGTTCCTCTCATCTATAGGCACTGCGTCATCGTCTTTTCATGCGCTCCTCGTATAGCGACTTGTGATTATGCCAATGATACGGATTTTGTAGATGCTTGCAAGTCCATTAAATGCTCTAATCATAATCCGTTAAAAATGTCAGCACAAGAAATACGTACTGTATATGTAAGAGGATCATGGACAAACCCAGGCTGACCATACACAGTAATTTATTAGCAATTTGTAAACAGTGCCCCCCTTTGTGGCTTCAACACTCAACTCAGATGGTGTGTATGCAAAGATCTGAGGACCCGTTTTGACCTGTGGGCACCTGCAAACGTCTGGGTCATCTCAGGACAGTTAAACACTGGCAAGCAGGCATTCCTGATCCCTTCTGATCAAATTATCCCTACAAAGGAAGGAAGCTTGCGAGCTGCAAGGGAAGGGTATATTAGCAGTTCCCTAAGCGTAATGGCATTTGAAAATAAGAATGCGATCAGAACAAACACCTCTTCAGCAAACCCAGCAGACCATGGAAAGATCACAAGACGCCCGGAGGACACAGGCTGTTGTAGTTTGGTCCTCAAAGAATAGAGCAGAGCAGTTGGGTCAAACATGATGACCTGGAGAAACAGCAAGGAGGCAGACAAAAACAATCTAACTCAGTTGTGCCATCATACACGAATGTGATGACACGCTTCCTATGATGACCAAAAGCATGTTTTTGTAAAGCCAAAGCCAAAATTTGTGCTCAAGCTGAATTTTACCAGGTTGTGTAACACCACTCGCTTGCTGATGTGAAAAGCCTGCTTAATGGGGCAACTGTGCAAGAATTCAATAAACAAGAAATGTGTCACGAGATTCTTGCACTTCCACAAATAAACAACATATGTTTAGCAGCTCTTGTCCCTAACACTGAGGGCCATTATTGAAAAATTGTGTCTTAGCTACACTAGCACAGCGGAAATAATAGCCTGTCATGTTCCGTCACAGCTACGTCCTCTACGGCTATAAAGGGCTGAGGCGAAACCTGTGGGCTCTTAAACCCGGACGGGCGACCGAGGCAGCCAAAGAACAATAATCTTTGTGTGGCCATCTTTACAACAAGGGGCCTTTCTGATCAGTTACTGCTACTGAAAGTAAAAAAAGAAAAAGAAAAAAATGTCATAAATATTGAACTGTAAATACTTTATAGTACACAAATTCACGTCATTCTTTTTGTCGGTACTTTGCTTTTGTACTTTCTGGGCCCATGTTTATTGAATAATAAAACAAGAAAGGTTTATTTGCTAGTCCTTAACTTTGAATTATGTTATTGACCTCCTAAGGACAAGTCCTTCCGAGGGATTGTAACAGCGGCACACTAATGCTAAAAAGGACGTAAATCGTCTCTGTGATCTGAACCCAAAATAGAAAAATGCTGTAATGTGCCAGCCACTTTACAATTGCCTCTGAAATTTTTATTGGCAGCCTCGTAGCACTCAGATTTTCGCCCAGTCGTTAACATCAGTGGTTGGAACCATCAAGATCCCGGTCCAGGTCCAAGAATGACCTCAGGCCTAATTATTTTTAAAATTATTTACAGCAATTATCATCCAGGCTGCTATTAGCAGACTACAGGCCTATGCAAGTTCATGACAATACATATCTGACAGGTTTTAAAAGTATGACCCTTGGGCGGATTCCTTAATTCTTCTGGCGCCAGTTTCTTTTAACTGTCATTGTCTGAAAGAGGTTGGCCAAACAGTATTTGCACATGCTTGTTTAAATGGTCCATTTAAGTCTACATTGATGTCACATTGGTGGGTTTTGTCAAACATTCTAAGGAGAGTGCAAGTACTAGATGGTCTCTAGGTAGGTGGTTCCCAAAGGTTTTTCCTTCCAGATTGATTAATTTCTAGAATCCTCTACAGGCCCAATGATGTACAATTAGCCACTATTTTTAAAAAGCACAAAGGAAGAAGTTGATATTGGTGCCATTTTATAAAGTTGTGGCTCTATTATGGGTTAATACTGATCGTTGATCAATTATAAGCCAAAAATACAAACAACATTTGGGTTGCCAGGTTGTGTAAAAAACTCTCATTGGTATTTTATTTGAAATAATGCCGTTATAAATGTTGGTGTTCCATTCCATCGGGATTCTCACTTTCTTAAAAAAGTCAAATCCGCAGTTACAAGTGCTAATAAGTCCTTCTTAAAGAACTTTTACGACAATGAATCAAGTCTGCAATTGTGAATCTTGGTGGTTAATAAATTGATTTTAGTTTTCCGGATGAAGACAAAGCAGGTGTCATGCTGGAGCAGAATAAACATCAACCAATGGGATTTTTTTTTTTTAAAACCCGGAACAACCAAACAGTGTTTCCAATCCATGGCTGTTAAATGATAAGCAAACTCTTTGTAAATCATTGATAATTGATTAAGCAATTAGTTACCTTTTTAAAAACACCTCATGAATGTTGCCTTACAAGAGAGTGGCACCAAAATAGAAATTTAGTATCATAATTTCATGCCCCCTCCAATTCTCAAATTTATTGTATCTTGCAAACCCCCAGGTTGGGAGTCACTCTTCCTCCCCCACACATCTGGCACTCCAGTCAGGACGATACCGTACACTAAGCTTTGCTGGGAACTATGACTTGAATGAGATCTGACCATGATAGCGATAGAGCAAAGCCTTTTGAAGTTGTTATGACCCCCAGCTCAACAACATCCAGCAAGCAGATACAGTGCTTTCATCTCGATGCAACTTTCTTTTTTTTAATATAACTTTTAGTGAAGCCAAAGCTGCTAGAAACCTTCAAATATCACATTAAATTCCACATATCTGGAAAGAATTGCAACATTCTTCTGATTTGTTTTGTATCACCCTGAAAAAACTGAAACACGCAACTGAAATTAAACATAGCGCACGTGCTACACGCTGAAACTGTATTTTGGGTAGCTAGTTTATCTGTACTCTACTTCAGCCCTGGCTGCAGGAATGGGGCGGCAGCAAAGTGTCACATTGACAAACAGGGATATGCTATCAAATGCCACAAGGAAGTGGGACCGTATATAGTTTATGAAGTGACGGTATGCCAGTGGTGCCCTTGTCACAGGAAGGCAACAGCCTAAAAGATTTATAAATCCTTGACTCTGACATATAAAGAGTCAAAAGGATGGATATTTTGAGAGTATGAATACGCTCAAGCCAAATTTAGAAACCCACAGGGCTTCAAGATAAATGTGAACTGAGACAGCACAGTTCAAGTCCAGGTTGGAGAACACGAATTAATGCTTTCTGTTGACTGAGAAAACAAATTTCAGTGTTTGTTGATGAGTAGCGCAAGGTGTCGGACCCCCAAACAGGTAGAGCCATTACTGTACAGCAATGGCCGATTCATGCCAGGAGTCACATGGCAACTTAGAGCACATTTACACTCCCGACGCCTCCGTCCTGCACAACACACATGGTCAGTTCAGAGATGACCAGGGGTTACCCCGTGGAGCAGTCTTTTCCCTTACCAACTATGGCCTCAGAGCCCCAACGGCAATTAAGTTTGTTTGGGAAGCAGGACTCAGGCCTCTGCAGGGCCCAGGCTGCAGGGTTGACCACATGTTTTTCCCCTAAAGGAACGGCTGTACAGTCACACACTGTCAATACTAAAAACACAGAGGAGACTTTTTCCCCCCAATGTGCAATGACTGATATTTCCTTTAAAGGCTGCTGCACACCGTAAGTAAAAGATATCATACGGTACGATACACAAAATAAACACCTGTCGATGACGTTTCTCTGGTTGTGTTTTATGGGTCTATTTACATCCTAATGCTGTGATTCATCAGATTTTAATTGCACCATCTAAAATGCCTCCAGTTTAAATCATTATGTCTGACACAGATTGGGACCAAGACTTTTCTATAACCATCTCGCACAGCGTGACTTGCAATTAACCTGCAAGATTGCTGTCACTGAACTGTATATAGAGGCCTTAAAATAATACAGTGTTGGAGCTCCGTTAAAACACAGCCAATGCGATTACTGTAAACACTAAAAAAAATCTTCCAGTGAAATGGATATTGATGTTTTTTGGAAGGATCTTGGAGGATAAACTCCATGACAACAAGCAAGCTTTCCATTGAGCTCCATCCGGCAAAAAAAAAAAAAAAAAACCCATGAAGCAGAGCCAGTGATTGTATGAAATATGGGTCACCAGAATACTATTACTGGAAGTTGGAAAACTTTAAACAAAACCTGGACCACTGACTGAAACTCTCACACGTAGAATCGATCTACAGAGGGAGCCCAATAAAAGCAATGACTAAGTGGAGACAAAGCCTTTTCCAGAGGTACACTTGTGTACGCACGAGCACAATAGTGCAGTCATTACATCTGGCAGATGGAAAACCAGTATCCGTTCTTTCCACACAGTGTTCCTGGTCTGTGTCTGGAGGAGTTACAGGTAACTCCATTTTAAGAAGCCTAACACATACTGTTGATGCGTTTTCTTAATTCTGTCATTGTAATGACAGGAGGCAGATGAAGCTTAAGGTAATTTTCAGATAGTCAAAGCTTTACAGGCTCAATGTTGTGACTTTACAGAATATTCAGGATGTTTGTTAAGACTTTAAACATAATAGAAAATCGAATGGAAAGCCAGATTACTATCTTTGTCTCGGTGGCCTGACTAATACTTACTTATCATAGCTATCATGTTTAGCTTTCTGTTAATCAAAATATCAAAAGCGTATTCAAGCTTTTGTAAACATATTATTGTAGTAAAATGTTCCACCTCTTAAAATGAATAAATGAGCTTGCTTATGTAAACTCTTCCTTCATATTTTCAATGGAAGATAAAATTCTCTTGACAACAGAGTAAATTTATTTTACTTTCTCTATTATAAATTTATATAAATTGAAATATACTGGATTTAAAGCAAGACAAGCAGCAACACAGAATTTTTAAAACCCTCTATGTGTAGTTTTAGTTTAAAAGCATTGGTCAAGGTTTTTTTTTCCATTCATCCATCTATTTCCTGAACCCATTCATCCCAGTAAAGATCACTGAGGTCTGCAGCCCCCCCCCGCATTTCTCAGTGAGAGGCAGTGTACAGTCGACAGCCTATCAGAGGGCTAGGATGTATTAAAAAAAAAAAAAAAAAAAAATTCACACTGGCCTTCACGCCTACGAGCACTTTAGTTTCCAATGGAAACATACAAACACAACAAACGGCCCCAGGCCCCCTAAGCACAGAGCCACCACGCTGCCCCAGCTTGCAGCTACATTGTCCACCCTAAAAAAGACACTAACATACTATCAACAGCAGCCAGTGTGTGACACTGTTATCTAGTTTCAGCTCTGAGCGCACACTGTATGACACAGACAAGCTGTATCTTGCAGGGCAATCACCAAACGAGTGCACATTTAGTTCAGTACAAGTTTTATAGGTGACACAGTGTGGCCTTCCTTTCAGGACCGGGCAGAGCTAATTTACAAAAAACAAAAAACAAAAAACAAACAAACAAAAAAGCCCTCACGTCAAAGTGACGCGCTGCTATGTGTAAATGTAGGCTATCGCTGTGGGGCCTCCTTCACTTTCTCCTCAGAGAACATTGGCTGGCTCTGATAAGCTGGATCTCGCCTTGCCGCGGGCCATGCGAGGAAAGACGGTGTTGATGTTGGCCACAGCAGAACTGATAGGAGAGCCCACTGCTTGTGTTGTGTCACTGAACACTAGCCACATTCAGATAAAGGTTATACACAGCCGGACTTGTGCGAGGCCCAGGCCTATGGGGGGGGTAACAGAAATCTAGGACTGGTGCCAGACTAGATTTATGCTTTGTTGTCTAACCTCATGGCTCAAAATACAAAACTGTGCAGACCCGGTAGCGAGACGTTAATGAGGTTTTGCGGATGTAATTTGATCTAGTGTTATTACACGAGCTTTAAAACGCTGAGCTAAAGCATAAACAATGCAGCTTCCAGCTCCTTGTGCCGCGTGAATCCAGTTTCATCGCTACAGTAATGGTTCCAACTCTTCTCTGCAGCTGGAGTGATGTAAGTGTTGCCACTGCCACCGCCGCCACACCTCCTCCTTCCTCCTTTTGTCCTTAGGTAACTCTGGCTCCTTGGGAATCTGAGCTATCATGTGGGTGCTGCAACTAACGTTTATTGATTAAACTGTAAACAATTTTTTTTCCCCCAAATCGATCCATTGTTCGGTCTTTAAAGTGTAAGAAATTGATGAAAAATTCCCACTATAAGTTCCCACAGCCCAGGGGGGTGTCTTTTTATAGTATGTTTTGCCCGACTATGAGTTCAGTTAACTTTTATTTTTTGCCATTGGTCATGAATTAGATGAGAGCATTGCTTCAGCACTACATTTTGGTTTCAAGTCAAGTAGAAGTAAAATTAAAGGTCAAAGTCAAGTTATCTATTATTTACAAACTTTCAAATGCTTTTATTTTTCCAACCCCACAACGTAAGAAGCTTAAAAACATCGGAGAACCAGCCATTGCTTTGCTTTTTTCACCTGATACATTACTGACACCATGAACTGATTATTAACTGTTGTCAGTTAATCACTTCAGTACAAATACAAATGGTAAAAAACTGGAACCAGGTGATGAGTAGGGTTTGAAATCTCAAGAAATTTCTGATACTTGTGCTGATACAGTTTCAGTATCAATATCTAAAATTAGACTTCATTCAATTCTTTACTTTGAGAAATATAAACATGTTTTTCTACAAACCCTTTGGTCAAAATTCAAAATTTTAGGAAATATGCTTTTTTGCTTAACGTAAAAATCAGCAGTCAGATTTGAAGACTTTTTAAAAACTTGGGACAGAGCCAGGCTAGCTGGTTCTCTGTACAATATCCAAAATTTCAAACTATTCCTTTAATTGTTGTCTAAACACAGGCAGCCCCATGAACTACGCCTAAATTAAATAAAAACTAAAAGTGAAAATTTATGATTCGAAATAAGGAACTACTCCATTCGAATAATGAGATTACAAATCTGACCAGAAATTCAATGCCAACTTTCCTTGTTTGTCATTTTTCAACACTAATTGCAAAAGACACATCTCAGTTGGTACCAAAACATACTGGGATTCGATATCAAGCCCAGCTGAAAGTTAAAAATTTGCATCTTACAAGTGGTCTGTTGATGCTTGCTGCTGCCTCCTTCTGGGCTGTCACTTTGTAGTTTAAGCAGAGTGCGTGTGTACGGTAGACCTGATTCTGCAGTTAAAAAGCTGTTTGCCAACCGCCTTTTCACTGACGCTATCTACTTACACCTAGAAGCACCAATAAGTAAATTAGTATTAATAGCCTGCAGTAAGAGCAGTAACTCCAGGAGACAGAGTGTCCTGGTAGTATGTGTTTCAGGGAAGGGTTACTGCAATAAAATGTTTTCATTAGCCAAAAAACATCCTCCAACAACAACAAAAAAAAACCTCTACAAGAACCATGACCACATAAGGACTGCATCGACTTTTACAACTCAGTTTGTTGTAATTTGCAGAAAACTCTTTCTAAGCCTGTATTTATGCATCAAAGAAACTGGCTAAGTGGTCGTGGGCGCTGCAGTATTTCAAAATGCACTCAGGCCGATCTTGCATCAAGCCTTGCCCCCATAAACACTGATAACGCTGAAAATACAGGTGGCTGCAGTGCAGCAGAGCATGGTCGGAGCTGTTTATATAGAGCGTGATTACAGAGTGTGTGTGTGTGTGTGCGTGTTGGTTAAGGTTTAAAAATGAAAGGAGAGCATAAAAGTGTCTGAGTGTCGATACATGCTACCCCCCCCCCACCGACCAGGTCCAAGCAGCAGTGAGATACAGCAGCAGAGATACCACAGGTTGTAAACTCTCCTTTTTGAGTAGATGAATGGAAGTGGAAGGGAACCGTACAACGGTTCATCAATTTTTTATCGCCCCCACATTTCCCTTCGAAGCTCAGTCTATGTCGCCTATATTGCACCTGAGTTACCTGTGGACCTGTGGGGGAAGGGTTGCTAGGTAGCTGCCACATGGGAAGTTATTCTTTCTTCCTTTTTCTTTTTTTTTTTTTGCCTTGCTTCTTTTAGCAACAGTGCCTGAAAGCTCCTAACTCACAGCCACATGTCTTTATGGCTCTGAAGTTCTTGGTAAATTTAGAAGACTCTACTTTTTAAAAACTGCATTCATCTCTATTTTCAATTTCTCAATCACTTTAAAATGTATAAGGTATAGTTGTGAAATCTGATATGAATTTCACCCTAAATTTTGTCAAGACAGCACAAAGAATGAAAACAACAAATAAAAACAGGTGGGAAAAAAAGAAAAAGATGGACAAACTAAGTAAATATCCCAAATATGAAGCAGATGGAATTGAAAGAAAAAGCAGCTCTCAAGACGATTAGACATTTGGCTTCGATAGTCAAGGTACAGTTTCTTTTGAAATCTATCTTGCAGAGTTGCTGTTCACTTATCAAAAAAAAGTGGATGCAGCCAGTGGATGCAGCCAAAGAATGTCGGATATTTCTGCCCGGCCCCTCCGGTTTTATAATGTAGCAGGTTGCTTCCATTGGGTGTGTGTACTATAGATAGGGAAAAACAGGGAGGGATGCGGAAGCTGAGATTCTGATAGTTTGCTCACTGTCTCCAACCAAAATGTCCAGATTTTCCAAAGAACATGTAAAATAATTGTCCTTCGAGACCAAGCAATACTTGATTTCCGAAGCTCACCCACTGTCGGTTGGGGTAATCGAGGGCTTGAACGATCTGATAAGATATTGTCAACAATTTTTAACTTAAGTATGTATGATTTGCAAATAACTTTGGGTGTGGATCCCTTAAATTAGGTTATTAGGCAATAATTGCTGGTAAGATATTTCATAAACAGGACATTTTGCTACCTGGTCGCCAGAGTTTCCAACGCTTTCTAAATGACATCACACATGTCACTGGCATTTCTGCCAAGACAAATCCCAAATTAATCTGTATAGGCTGGTAGCAGTGTGTCGGTTATGAGCCAAAACTGGGCTCTGATCCTCTTTGAGAAGTAGGACTATGTGTGCATGTTTTTGTGTCAGTATAACAGGCTAGAGAGGTCACTGGCAAATCAACAAAATCTCAGGAAGAATGGTGCTGGATTGGTGTTATACATATATGTATATATGTATATATATACATATATACACACATATATATATATATATATATATATATATATATACATACATAAATCTTATTTCCTTATTTGTTTACCCAAGGAAGACCTGAGCAGGGTTCAAATATTAAGAGTAAAAGCTTATGGCTGAATGATTGGTTAGTTTTCTGTTGTATAAAGGTCTTGATATGATATTTTTGGTTGGTTTACAAGCAGTGACTTCAGCTCTGTCTGGCATTTTATACCATCTTGGATGAGCTTTGGTGTTGCGTGTCAGGGAAGAGTCGAAATGCATTGTTTACTTTTTGTGTGCTAGAACAAAAGGTTCCCGTGGACACAGCCCAGACAGACCTGTGCTCAGTGCAACACGGACAGTGAACCGTGCGCAGGAGGACACTCGAGTGCCTCGTTCAGGGAACCGATTCAAATGATGCTCTGGAAAAATGGGATTTGGGTTTAAACAGATGTTGTTTTGAAACTTCCTTCGTATTTCAAATAAATGATCTAAAATGCCTGCAGGTTTAAGCCGGGGCTTTGTAATACATAGTTAAAAGAGCTTAGGGCATTTCTACCTGACTTGCGATGACGCACCTTCCACTGCTGCTCCATCAACATTACAGGAGCGATCGTGTTTAGCCACCAACAGCCAGCTTTTGTGTTCGCTTAAAGCAATCAGGGGCACATGCGGAGGACGGGGTGGTGATTTTGGTCAAGAAATGCCGCCGCAGCCTAGTCTGTCTCTTTGAGGTTAACTTATCACAACAGTAACCATATCAACAACGGCCACCTTTAAGCTTATTAGGGGCGATTAAGGAGCTTAACTGGGCTCACGTCTCAAGTAAAGAGATGAAATAGGCTGCTTGTTTCCAATATGGCCCCTGGCCACAGAGCTGAAACACAGTTAATAGCAGGGGTATGCTTTAAAAGCCCAAACCAAAAATACTGATGAGCCCCCGCCTGGGTTTGGCTGGAGGGGGTGGGAGATGTCCACGGGTGTTGTTGTAACAGTTTAGGTGAGGGGACATCTGTTCGAGTCAGAGCCCGGGAGGTTCTGCGTCTCTACCTCCAACTAACGGACACCTGTTGCGCAAACTGACAGGTGGGCTCTTGGGGCAGAAGTCCCCGCCTGCTGGTGCTGGAGCTTGAAACCTTGGGGCCAGATTCGCTTCGCCCTGGATAATCCCCGACTGTCTGTGCTCTGGTGCTTCCCGCAGAGCTCGGATGCGAGACAAAGAACAACTCTGTCTTTTTTCTTTTTTTTTTTTTTTGGTAACGGAGCAAAAGGCAGAGGGTTCAGCCGTAGCTTCGAGCGGCCTCCGTTATCTTCGAGATCGGCCTGATCAGAAGAAAAGTAAGCGTTGCCCGCAGGTATGTAGTTCAATGTTAGTGGCACAGGGCTTAAGTTGAGGTTTAGAGGGCTGCGGCCAGATACTGATACCTTTGCACGTCACGCACAACAGCAAATGTTAACGGTGGACTTAAAGCTTAAATCTTTAAATCCTCCGACGCGCTATCAAACGATGTAAGCAAGGGGAGTGGCAGCTGCTGCCCAGGCTGTTTGGTGTCTACATGCCAAACACTGTGACATGAAGGGAAAAGAACCATATACTGACACCTCTGCAGTTCTACAGCAGGCTCCCTCCTCATCAACAGACAGAGCGACAGGGTTCAACAGTAGTTGGTCTGTCTCACTTCCACTGTTTACATGCTACACGTGAGCATAAACGCCCAGCAGTACCCGGATCATCCGTCTGAACATGATCTCGTGGGGTCCCATGTAGCCGGATGGAAACATCTCAGAGCGCATATGCGCCCCCCCCCTTTACCGCACGCACGCACGCACGCACACACACGCACGCATGCATGCATGCATACACACACACACACTAATGGCCGATCACCACAGCTGCCTCTGGTGCACGTGAGACACTCGAGTCGAGAGACAGAGAGAGAGACAGAGAGAGAGACAGAGAGAGAGACACGGCCTCGGTGTCGCCGGTCGGTGTTGATCAAAACAGAGATTAGAGGGGATCACAGCGGCAGGCGAGGCGGTTCAGCCGGGGCCGACCGCTGGCAGGATGACCCGGGTTACGGCGCACAGGCCCCACGCAGGCCCAACTCAAGGTCAACAGGGAATAATATGTAGTAGATTAGCTGCCTCATATCAACCCCGATGGCAGGGGGGTGGTGGTGGTGGTGTGTGTGTGTGGGGGGGGGGACTAGGGCTGAATGTTGCAGCAAAGCGAGGAAAGTATCAACCAAGGGACCTGACTTAGGTTTGTTGACCTACTACAGTAAATAGAACTTTGGGGGAATCCAGTGCAGTTTTGGTGCAGAGGTGAACATAAAGGTTGCTGATATATATATATTTTTTCATATTAACAAACAATTTGAAACATAATCTGTTAATTGCTTGTTAATTAACAGGTTAAGTGAAATAGTCCACGTTTAAAACAAACTAATTGTGGCTGATGAACTCACGTTTAAAGGCTTTTCCATCCAAACCGGCAACTTGAAATTCTGGTCTAAAGTGAGGTATAAACACAAGCCCTCCTACCTGCAGCTCACACCACGCCACCTCCACCGTTGTCTCCGTGTCCAGTCCTTTATAGACCGTCTTGAAAGACCCCCTTCCAATCTCTATGTTGAACTTGAGATATCTTCCATCAGGTGAGGTCGCCACCGCTTTGGTCTCCACGTCCTCCTTCTCCTCCTGCTCCCACTGCGCATCGAACGTGATGCGAGACAGGATCTTGTGCTGCTTGCTCTGCAGTTCGTTCTCAGAGTCCGAGCTGGCGTCCTGGGCGCCGCGTCTCGGGACGGGGTCCCAGTTACCGGCGAGGGAGCCGCCGTCGGGCTCCTGGCCGCCGCACGGTGGGGTGTTGGAGCTGGTCCCCGGGCTGGAAACCGGGGACGGAGACTGCGGCGAATCGTCGGTTTTTTCGTCCTCCGCCCTGGACTCGGACAGGGTCAGGATGTTCTCCGCCGACCAGGACAGGGCTTTGGACAGGGCGCCGCTGTACAGGGGCGAATCGAGGTCCATGCTGATCTTCTGCAGCCCGTAGGAGTTCCTCCGTGCGCCCAGACCGTGCGCCCTCAGCACGGATGGCACCCGGGACAGGCAGTCGTCGGTCATGTTCACAGAGAGGCCCGGGAAACCGCGTCCTGGTATCTCAACTTGTGCGTGCGACATTACGGCAGGTTCAACGCCTTCTTGACTTAGAGCCTAAATGTGGAGATGGCATCAGGACAACAGAGCACCGTCACTTTAAGTTGAGCGTTAGTTTTCCATGATGTCAACGGCTGAAACAAAGGCTGACCACAATGTAACAGGTCTTTTTCGTGACTAAAAAGACAAGACTAGACTATAAACTGACCATAATATCTGATCTACCTTCACCTGTAGTTCAGAAAAAAATACTCACTCATCACAGCCGCTGCGTAAAATGAAAAATCACATTAATCACATTAACGCATATTTCCTAAAACAGTAATCCCCGCTGTCCTCTTCTCTTTACAAAGTGCTCAGCCATAACCTCCGCTGAGAGGACGGAGCTGCTTATATCAACGGAGCTCCGGAGGGCCGTGCGTCTTGTGAGCTCCCAGTGCTCGCAAACCAACTCCGCCCCTCGCGGCTTTGACGCGCCAACAGTGCGAACCGGGGGGTGGTGGTGGTGGTGGTGGGGTAATTACAGCACGGCCCGTGGAGTGTTTGCCAACCAATTCTTGGTTAAAAACAAAACCAAAAAAAAAAAAAACCCCACAACATTTCATTAGAATGTTTAACTCTTCGTTTTCTTTTATTTGTTACGAATAAATAATGACCAATAAAAAGAAATCAGGGTAATATCATCAAAAAAAGTCTAAAGGGAAGCAGAAATCATTGGATGTATAAGATGTGAAAGGAGGGAAGGGTTTCGGAGATTTCAGAGATTGGCATTTCCTCGTATTGATTGGCTGAAGAGGAGCCCAAAGTCCATCTTCTGTTCACTTCATAGCTTGTGCTGGGGGGGGGGGGGCAGCGGCGGGACAGGATGTCTCCTCCTCTGACTGGTTCCCCTTCGTGGATCGGGACAAATCGAGATTCTCTGAATTAAGATACAGGAGATGAGTCACTTCACCACCGGCTTCTCTCAGTCTGCCGTCTTTTGATTAGCCTGAATGAGGGAGATATGACGCTCAAGGGGTTGTAACCTGCAGCGGAGGGGTCTAACCTGCAGGGGGAGTCACATCGCGGACAGCCCGTGCCTACCTCTGCTGAAACAGGACACCTTTACCGGCCAAGGGCACACTACAAGGTCCCCACCTGTACCACAGGAGCACGCACACACAGGGGGCGTTATCAACAAAACACACACACAGACACACACGATTCCCTGGAGCTGTGTCATCCCCTGAGGCTGGATCCACAGCAGCACATGATGTAAGTGGACCGGGCCTCATCCAGTCGTTCTGTACAGCTGCAGGCAGAGGGCAGAGCGCATCTCCATCAGTGGCCGCAGCCTGCAGGTCCGCGCACCTCGGGGGCGCTGTTCACATTATGGCTCATGATTTATCCACAATAATTCTAATATCATTCAGGAATATCGAGGCTTTATGGAAAAGTCTGGGGATAGAAAGGGAAGTCACCACATTTTCTGGGGAGAAGTAAAAGAAAACACATTTAGCAAATTTCTAATTTATTTTCATACAGGATATGAAAAAAGAAGTAGAATATAGACAGAGAGAGAGACAGAGGACAACAGGAGTGTCACAGTAGCTACTGCACAATAATAGGACTACAGCAATCTGTACACCAAGTCCACTATTATTACACTCAGCTGAGCTGAGCTGAGCCAGGATTTGGTGGTCCGAGTCTCTCCGGCGTTCCTCTTCTGGAGGCGTTCATTTCCCAAAATTAAAAAAAAAAAAAAAAAGTCCCTCTGGTGTCCTGCTCTGGGATTTCTCAGAGATGTCTGGCTGGAACAAGAGGAACCGCGGCTGAGCGAAGCTCAAAAGCTAATTATACCGTGTAGATTTGCTAACAGGGCGAATCGGCATAAAACTAGTTTTTATTTACAATGAAGAAAGAGTAAAGTTACAGCTGGAGGGGAGAGGTTTTCCCCTAAAGTATTCAGACATGATAATATTTAGTCCCCTGATAAGACTCATTGCATGCTTAAGAGGCAACACACGTTACCCGTGACAGCTTTAAACACAGTGTCATCTCAGATGCTCTTTTCCCCCCAAAAAAGACGTGCAGATGATATTGGTTCTCTTCCAATAAGAAAAAGGCTCTGAAACCAAAAAGGCAACCACATTTACCGGATCAGCATCCTCTGGGCTGGGCACCGAGGTGCATCTTCCTGTGGCCTTGAATGGCTAAAATGGCTAATATGAGGGCTCCCAGTCAGAGGGCGTGTGTGATTCCAGCACCGGTTCAGAAGAACTTGACGCCCTTCCCGTCATCCATGGTGATGATCTCCGCTTTCCCTTCCGTCTGTAACGCCTGCAACGAGCGCAGCAGCATCCAGTCCTCCAGACCATGGAACTCTTGGAAAGCAAAGTGAAGAGTAAGTCATGACATACAATGCAAATAGACAATTACCTTTATAACAATATAAATAATAATAATAATAATAATAATAATAATAATAATAATAATAATAATAATAATAGATATAATAATAATAAACTGTATTTAAACAGCACATTTCAAAACAAAATTATAAGGAGTTTTAAATGGTAAAAAACAGATTGAAACATTTTAGGACAATAATTAAATAAAATTAGATAATTAGAAGTACAAAAAAAATAGAATAAAAAACATGACGAAATTAGATAGAATAAGTATTATTTGTAAAATGTAACTAAAATATCAAAAGTGGAAGCAGTTATTATGCATGCACACACATTATACTGTTATATCATCGACAAATCATTGTTTTATACAATGTTATTACTTTATGTTCTGATTTTTCAATGTGTGACCAATTGTAGGTACTTTATACTATACGGATTGGGCTTAATAGGAAAGTGCTGCATCACCCTTTATAGGCTCCTCATTTGTTTAATGTCTAAAATATTAATCTGAAAAGTAACTAGGCCCTAAATAAATGTGCAGTAAAAAAATTGTTCTCTCTGGAACCGCAGTACTTAAGCACATGTACTTAGTCACATTGCACCACTGGAAATAAACAAATTAAACAGAAGAAATACACAAGAAGTGGAACATTACTTAAATTGATAAAAGCCTTTTTTTACTTTAGTTTTGACAATTGATTTAATTGATTGTTTCTTATTCTATTTGGACTTAATGAATGTAGACTCCAGCAGGGTCTATGCTTAATATTTGTTTATACTAACTGATTACAATTAAATCAAAAATAAATCTGCCTGAAAAAAAAAAGTATGGATTCTAATACATTTTAGCACTTTAAAAAGGCACCTTACCTTCACCTTCTGTGTCATCACCGTTGGACAACTCGTAAAGCGTAAACACAGAGTTGACCATCCCGTTTTTGGAAATCTGACATGTCAGAGAGCAGATTAATGGTTAGTGTCTGAGCAAATGTCTGACATCAGAGTTAGTTAAATAACGTAATAAACATCTTTGTCAGAAAGCTGCGTCTGCTCCTGGTAAATCAACCAACAGAGATTTCTACCTTTAGTCAGGTGTGCGCAGATTTTCTTTTATATTTGTCACAGTTGTAAATGTTGAGGTGTAAGGCTGCCGATAGTGTTTTTGTTATTTTCAACAAATACCATTAAAAAGACCAAAACAAACACAGAATGTGTTGGGCCTTCTCTCGAAACTTAGTGATTTCCTCAGCCTTAGTTTCCACTAGCCCCTGATGAATGCACAAATCTTTAAAAACACATCACAAAGTTTCCTTTTTCTTTTTTAAAGTTCATTAAGTTCCTGAAACCAGGTGAACGAGGCAGTTTTCAGCAAATATTACTCACACAGGAGTAAATAAGGCATTTGTTTGGGGGGGGGGGCTATTTTCAGCTGTGGATCAGCACGAGTATTTAAAGCAGCAGGAGAGTGTTTTAACAGTTTTTTTGACAACAGAAGTATAAGATATGTCAGGCTTTGGATATACAGACAGTGCTTGTTAGTGGAACAATTCATTGGTGGTTTGGTCTTTTAAGGGTATATGTTGACAAAAATATAGAATTTTTCCAGACGTACCCTTTTACCACTGAGTCTTAAAATTAATTAAAACTTCAAATATTAAAAAACAGTTTGAGAAGCGCAGTGGGACACAGTGAGCAATAGGAAGGACAACACCACCATTGTACTGTAGTCATTAGTCAGTGATGGGTAGTAACCATCCATCCTGATTCACCATGTTCCTAAAATGGATATTGTTTAAAGAAGACGACGGATGATTTTTCAGAAAAAGCTTTTCGCAATAAACCCTGCTTTTCTGGGCCTCCTTTATTAAAACATCCTCCAGTTACCAAGACAATCAAATAACACATTTGAGTGAATTTTCTTCCTAAACCGACTTATTTTGAAAGCATTATTTACTTGGTTTTACTGTATTAGTGACACAATTCACTGATATTATACTGTAAGTTCCACATGTATATTTACTTTATAAAAAAGGTCAAACCAGGGGAACCTATTTTGGTGTGGAGCCGCTAAATATCTTAGAGGCTTTGATAATAAATTATTGTAACACTGAACAGGATCTCACTGCAGCAATGTACAATGCTTTGAAATTTGATTCTTATTTTTTGCTCTAAAGAACACTTTCTTCTTTCTATTCATCCTTTATCAGCACCACAAATGAACAAAAATGTACAGTTTCACAGACCGAACACTTTGTCTCTAAGTTGGATGACTCACCCACTGGTATATTAACTTGCCCCACTCCTCCGGTCGTCTCCACATAACTAAACACCGGGACTTGTTTTTGTCCAGCCATTCGAGGTTGCCTGGGGTCAGCCAAATCCAATGATACACAAAGTTAAATACTACTGAAGTTAATCACAGGGAGAAAGTGAGATATATATATATTTTTTTTAATCTCAAAACAGCACAAAAATCCAGACAGAACAAAGCTTACCTTTTTTTCTCAGTTCCTCAAACACAACTTGAATTGCTTCCATTGACAGTTTTCCTGGAAATTCAGTTAAGGGCTGATAATAGAAGTTAGAATTTCACAAACTAATGCATCATCTTGTGCTCAATGCATGAAATGCAGATTACTTCCCAGCTGTAACCCTAGAAAAAAAGCTGATTTAACGTTGTGAAATCTTTTCAGAAATCGTTTCAACATGAGCACATGGACTCTAATTTCACCTCTAAAGTGAAACCCACATTCAGCCCCCATTTTAGTAGGCACACCCATCTTAAACTAATGCCATCAAATACACCTGTCCTGCAATAAATCCAGATTCCATGAAGTTTATAATGGTCACAATTATTTTAAACTGCTTTCTAAAGGTGCTGATTCATTTTTATGATCATTTTGGAGGATGAAGATTTGTAGTGGTGTTGATCTGTGTTGTGAAAGGTGTCTTAATATATTTCCGCTCCACTTGTATCATTAGGGTTGGACAAAATTTTCGAAACACCTCTAAATATAACACAACGCAGCTCTACAGCACCACAATAGACAGCCTCCTAAATGATCGCTAAATTGAATAAACACCCGTCCATAACAGTTTCAACAAATCCAAAAATTATAATTCATCACGAAGGGAGGATTTATTTCAGGGCTGCCATATCAGTTTTGGGTAGAAGCACTCAATCATTTTGAAGCGGTGTGTACCTTAATTAAAATCAAATAAACCTCAGCATAAAGTGACACAAATTAAATTCAACACAGGCAACGGCAGGGGAAGAGAGCAGCTAGCAAGGTGGCCTTGTAACAAAATGCATTTCAAACACACCCTGATTTTAATGTGAGTCAATATTAATATCCTCTGAATGAAATGTGATTTTACATCCCAATAAAGGAACCAGCCAATAAACCCTTGTCTAGCAAAGGGTGATTAAACAATCCAGGTAAACACGATTAGAGGCAGTGCGGATTGGAACTATAGTGTTTCAGAATAAATCATTAATCAGAGAATCTTGGATCGACAGGTGGACAGCCGGGATACGTTCTATCTTCTTATTGTTGAACACAGGGCTTTCCTGGGCCTCCATGACGTCCAGGGTGTAGAGCTTGTGGTGTCGGCAGTACGACAGTGCCAGGGAGCACCATGCTGCCAGCTGTTTCTGTCTCGTGTCAACATTGGGCTGTAGCCTGTCCATAAAGGGATGAGCAAAGGGTGTAAAGCAGAGCCACTAAGGGTCAAACACCATACAAGACTGAATCCATCTTTAAATTTTAAAACCAAAAAAAACAACAACCCAGGAACAAATATCCTTAAAAAATGACATTTTATGAAGTGGGCAAGTCTGTGTGACTTTATCCTGTGTCATGCTTTACTTTTATACCCTGTTCATGCTTGATGCTTTTTATGGTCTATTTTACTCTATTTTCTTTAGTATTTTTTGTATCGGGTCTCATTACGGATTAAATTTGTATCATTTGCTTTAGGTTTTCTTCTTTTTTTTCTATTGTGTTATGTGTACAGAACCTATGGCCAGGTTCCAAAATCCACAACAGATCTTTCCCAGAAGTCAGGAGGCCAGAATAAAGCATCACATTAATGCCCTTTTTTTTTCTCTCTTTTTTTCTTGATATCACATCAGGCACCAGGCCAAAAACCACTGAAAACAGCCCGAGACCACAAGCACAGAAAGTCTGGCTTATCTTTCTTAATGTCAGGGAGGCTGCTTAGGACGACAGGTTACTGACCACACAGCACCAATGAAAGAGTGCAAACGGAAAGCTACTACATCATCTCCTGTTTAAGCCCTGTTCATTTTTCTAAAAGAAATTTCCATGGAAAAGTCAGCATTTCTGAAGAACAGAGACCACAGGAGATAAAAGTTAACACAGCTCTCACATGTTTATCAAGGGTTTTTATATAGTATCATGGGCGTTGCTACTGGAATTTACACAGATCTTGGAATAACACTTATCAATGGTGTCTGTGTTGCACAGTCATAGTAATTTAAAACTGTCGCCAGGGTTCAGCATAAACCACAAAGTTAATACTCCATCTAGTATCTGTGCACAGGAACTGATTATTTTCCTTGTATTCGCTTTCTAAATCTATGCCAAATTTTTTTTTACAGGAATTTAAGCACTGAGGTCTTCTGGGTATCGTCAGGCTAATAGCTGCAGGAAAAAGACTGATGTGATGATCAAATACTGTCCAGTGAGATGTCAGGGCTCCACAGACAACGTCTACACACCAGTGGCCACTAGTTTCCTCTATCATAGCTATCAAAATTTGTGAACCTATGGAAATAATAAGGCGTCACAGTTTTTTTGCAAAATCCGTGACTCTAGGAGTTGAGCTGGACTCCCTGGGGGGGGGGGGGGGGTCAGAGAAGGGGATGCTGGACAAACCTCTATGACATGCTGGCTAAGCAGGGGAGTACCTTTACCAATGGAGTCCTCCACTGAGGTTTTCTACCGAGCGCCACAGGGGGTAGTTCCTGCCTCTTCTACTCATTTTACTAATAGGAAATATACCCTGAGGTTGTTCATGTTATGAAACCCAATACTTTCTTTAAAACCACTTTTATAGACAATGCAACAATGTGTAGTTTCCTTTTAATACCATGTATAAGTTATACAACCTCCTCACTCAACACTATTTGCAAGACCTCAGTCCATTAAAGTACATTCTGGTGTATTATGTGCACTGAGATGACTAAATACACCTAACTAAAACTAAAAATGCAACAGTCCTGCTATGAACCCGACTTTAATGATGGCTAAAATGTTCATCAAAACTGTTTTAGAGAAGTGTTGACTCAACTGTGCGGCAATTTTGCAGGCTGTAGTTTGGGCTGCTGTTGCACTGTATTGCAATATACAGAGAGGTGTTTCTCCTACTGAGCCTACCCTCATTGATAGATATGGGGAGGACAAAGTAATAGAAACCCTGGTCCATATAACACGATACCATTCAACAGCACCACAAGCTGTGGCCTCCAAAGTGACTAAGGTTGAGTCATCAACACTCAAAAAGAGTCTCAGCATAAAATCATGGAGGTAGGATTTACTGTTTTGTTAGAGTAGTTTTAGTTAGGTGTAAGTTATAAATTACCAACTAAGTATTTAATATTAATATTTTACATAGCTCTATCTGCAAAAATGTTTTTGCTAATAACTGTATTCTCTGTTTCTCATCATCAGCGTGCTTCACATAGTTTGTAGACCTGCCCTTTTTTCTTATTACCTCTAGAGTAATCTCTTTATCTGGTGTTTTTTATTTGTTTTATACCTTGGCTGTTTGGTGTTGTTTCACACCATCTCTCTCTCTATCTCTCTCTCTTTCTTTTTAGGGTGATAAATCTTGGTATCAGACATAAACATACAGCGTGTGACCGTTATAAAAAAAAGGAATTAGCAAAATATGACTGAAACGTCAGACTCAGGTGCGTCAGAAAACTGGTTGTTGACACTGGTTAATAGTTCATGGACATGTCAGTTTTATAAAAGGGTTTTAGCAGCCGACAGCTGAGATTTAAGGCATAGCCAGCTATCAAAACAGCTAGCTCCGGCTAACAGTTAACACGGTCGTTTCACACACCACAATAAATTGGCTGAATGTTTGTCTGTTTTGAATAATTTCACGACGAGCAGCCGTAATAAGTCGCTCAATGAAACCGACTAAAGCCGTTGAATAAACTTCAGAAAGCCCGTAGGTGTTCAAATCCACTTCCCTGGCTACACGGTTTAGCCAGGTAGCCGGCTAACGAGACGCTACCTGGCCGAACAGCCCGCTCCGGGTAAACAATATATAAAAACAACGGAGGACAATAGATAAAGACGAGTAAAGGCTGTCTGAAAGAGGCGACTCACGTAAAAAAGGGTGGGAAGTTGTACTGCCAGGGCCACTCGAAAGTCATCGCACTGGATTCGGTTTTCACAGCTGACAGCTCCCGGAAGCGCGTCCACCCTCTCAAATGGTTCCGACGAGCTACACGGACCGAGGACGGAGCCAGGACAGACTTGACTGAGCACGAACACTGCGACGCTAAACGTGAAGTTAACGATGCAGACAAATGATGCATGCAAGATAGTAAAATTACAAAGTGTGTGTTAATGGAATATGACGTTATTTTAGTAGCGGGTTTTAAGGTGTAGTGTAAGTTAAGTTTATATTTCAGTCTAACATTTTTTATCCTGCAGAAACGGATCAAAATCAATCTCGTTTCGTCAGGACCTTGGTTGAATACATTCAAATTTGGGTACAACAAAACATATGAATGTCAAAAAATAGATACATGTCAACACACTTGCATATGCAGTGTATACAAAGTAGGAATGAAAATATAAAATGGTGTGTGAATGTGTCACGACCCTTTCATGCTCTTACTTTACACTGCTAATCCAACACATTTCAGAGGGAATGTTGTACTTTTCCTCCCACTATATTTAGTTTTTTCAGACGCAACTACGAGCTACCCCACAGATAAAGATTTTAAGACAGAAGACTTGTGATCAAAAAGTCACAAAATGGGATGCATTGTTATCAATGACACACCGCAAAAGCTCCATCTCCAACGAATTAAGATGAAACATTTAAAGGCTGCTTACACATTAAAGGATTAGTTATAATTTAAAAAATATATATAAAATTTTAAAATATCAGACTTAAACACCCATGAGTACGGGGCATGGTTCGTTTGCAGACACATTTTCAAGAGCTTTTTGACAAAATAAACAGTCTACCCCCCTTTTTTTTTTAAACAAAGTTATTTATTATTGAATAACCTGTGCATTTTCAACAACTTTCAGCATGAATATGCCATCTATTTCTATTTACAGGACATAAATCTCTTTTAACATCAACTTCTCTGTTTCATGGTCAGGCTGACTTTACTGCCAACTGTCAAAAAGATGCATAACATTTATATCTACGTTGTTATCGTACAGTTTATTCAAGTACAGCATGATTGAAAAATGGTGGAAAATAACCCTTAGGTTACACATGTATCCTATATCTCCATCTACATCACAGCAAGATATTGTTATCAATATTCCTTTTTTGTACATTTCTATATTACAATAAAAGAATCCATGGGTAAAAATGAAACTGAAAAGGAAAAAAATGTCATATTAGAATAGAATCTCAGTTATTGCAATATGTGAGATACTTAAAATTTTAAATCCAAAATAATATTTACAAGTCAAACTATCTAAAGTAAAGATGGAAGCGATCATTGAACATTTCTTAAAGAGATAATTAATGCATCCGTCCAGGTTCGACTCAGGTTTTATTACAACCACTGATTTAGACAAAATGAAACAAAGCAAAAAAAAACAAAAAAAAAACAAACAAAAAAACAATTAAAAATTAAAAAATTCAGAAAGTGACGTGTGAGATTATCAACAGCTGGAATATTAGGGGGCGACCATCCTTCCTCCACCCAAGAAACAAGCTCGACGGCTCTGAGACCGGAAACCGAACCTACACCTGTCTACACCTTTGCAGCTCAACTGTCCAATCCAACAATACTGCCAAAGACTGTTCTAACTGCGTGACCCCCCCCACCCCCCATCCCCCATGCAGTGAATCTGGACAGAACAGTGGTTAAACATCCTTCAATTATTCTCAGTCAAGACAATTTGAAGATCCCTTTATCTAATTTTTAGGCGGTTAAACTTCAAATTTCCTGAGCAAAGAGAAAAGTTGAAGAGCCCTTTTAACTTATTTCACAAGACGTAAAGTTTCATTTTAGGGTGTGTTGCACCAAAGCTGTTCACGTGTGAGCAGAGGATAAATCTAGCACTTCAAATAACCTTTAGAGAATGAAGTTTGTTTTTAGTTCGCATGTTTGCCCAGGTTTGCGGTGGAGGCCTTGGGCCATCCTGCTCTAGCTTGCGCGGAAGATATGCCCATATTCATTGAGGATGAACTCCACTATCTGGTTCTGAAACACCATGTGCATCGCGATGTTGGAGGACTCTGTCTCCGGCCGAAGCAGCGTCGGGCCGAACACAATCGCCACGTTCTGCACCGTCATGCGGTTATCCTCCCCATACTGAATGACCCTGTCAGAGGAAATGAAATCACAACATGAGGAGTCATAATTTTAATACTATTGGGTTGTTGTTGGTTTTTTTTATTATTATTACTTGTGTGCCTTGAGGAGCTAAGGCAAGACTTGTGCATTCAATTAAACTTTTTTTGTCAATTAAATCCTTAAATTAACTTCATTAACTTATTGTTGTATAATTTTTCAAACCATGTGACGAAGCATACAGAGGTTGCCAATAAAAACTAAGAAGTATTACCTGCGTAAATGCCCGAAAAGAAGTTCCATGGTATCATGATTTGGAGGGGGGAGTGATCTGACCAGTTCCTGCATGCAACACACTTTTTTGTTGTAATCAGGAATTCCTAGAAGAACAGGAAAGAAGTTATTAATCAGCTATAAATATACTATCATCTACTGTCAACCATCCAAAGCATTGACATTTATGCAGATATTTCCTGATTAGACAAAATGTACAACATTTGTCCTCAGAACATGTGATATTATTGTGTTTCGATTAAGCTAGATGACCAAAAATAAATAAATTTGATTTATGGATTTTGAAAAATCCGCTCACTGATGGCCGCGATGAAGTTATTAAAGTGGCTGTAGGGGAAAAGCGGTTCGGGGAGCTCTCGGAAGAACAGCTTCAGGGCTCCCGTGATGACGTGGACATCCTCCCATTGGCCGTCCTCGAGGTCCAGCTCCTCTGTTTGGACACAACAGGTGCACGGTGCAGTTATAACACAGCAGGGGGCGCTGCAGTCTACAGCAAGTTGCAGCAGTTATTCCTTGCATAAGCAGGAAGCCGCCTACTTTCTCTCAGTGACTGGTTTATTCAGTTTAACACAAGTGTGCTAGCAAACCAATGGGAGTTTACCATGGTCGGCCTTGAAGCGCAGTTTCTGAATGACAGCGAGGTTCCCACTCACTCTATAGAGTCCGTCAATGTCTAAGCCTGTGAATCAACACATCATCAGTGAACTGCTACACCGCACACAGCAGAAAGACCTTCATTAGGTTTGGACTTTGACATAAAAAAGCTGCTTTACCTCTCGTTTCTACTGCTTTGATACATTGCTCCACAAAACTAGGGACTGTGGTCCTCTCCTGTGCACACAGCGTGGCCAGATGGCAACCAAACACATTATCTGAAGGGAATAATATTAATAACGTCATTCCATTTTTAGAAGTTACACTGCCGTATTAGTTCTACAGGCAGTATTATCATCATATTGAAGATAAGAAAATTGAAGATATTATTAATAATCTTTAAAAAACACAAGACAGGATAAATAGATAATTCTTTTGAGATAATGTAGTTTTTACATTGAAAAATTATGATAGATTAAGAAAAAAATTAAGAAATAATTCTGGGATGAAATACACAGAAACCACAATTTCAACAATAGTAGATTTAACTAAAGGTCATTTAACATCAGGTATTATAAAAAGGTTTACATCGTAAGAGATTGCAGCATTCATTTAAAACATCACTATAATCTATCTGTGATAAAAGTTTATAAATATATAGCACATATCATATACTCAGTATGACAGTACAAAAGTAGTAAGTAAGTACAAAATGAATAAGTACACGATGTATGATAGTATAGTTCTGATGAGTATAGTACTGATGAGTATACTAGCGTATTGGAATAAGAAAAAAGTGTGAATTCTTTTTGGAAAATGCACACAATGAGCTAAATATACGTCTAAGTCATATAAATGAAACAGATGTCAAATGGCACAGAAAAGCTGAATCTGGATCCAGGTTTTCCGAAAATTAGGTGCAACCGGTTCAGGTTTTCATTCTTCTGATTAGCAACAAAAACCCATGATTCCAACATGCCATACACTTTCTCTGCACACTTTTTCTTATCCCCAGATTTTCTAAGTTGCTTTTATCACATAAGTCTTTTATCTCACTTTGTGTGAAGTGTCAACACTTTTAATATCTCAAAATAGCTCTATTGTCTCATCATATCTGTGTTTTTATTGTGTTTAGGTTTTGTGCTTTAAATGCTACTTTATTGCCAGAAAGAATTTCCTCCTGTTGCAGCAGTAAGGATCTGAACTTGGAAAGAACAGCTTATGTTTACTTCTGAGAGTGCTTGTAATCAGAAATATCAGTGTGTCTGGTAGGTTAAAGGTCATAAACTGCAGGTACACCTGGTTCCATGTTCACTTTGTGCCTGTTCCTACTGGCTTCTATTCAAATAGAAAAGACCAGGAACACGTCCCCGTTTTTAAAGGTACCTCGGATGTAGCCTTTCTCCTTGACCGACTGCAGCGTCGGGCGCTTCAGGAGGAACTTCATCAGCTTGGTTCGAACCCACTTCTGGTCTGCGTCCGCTGCTGAGCTGGATGAGTGCGTGATCCCGGGCCTGGAGGCTACGGAGAACAATGTTAAGATGTTTACAGTGGTTGTAACTGTAGCTCTAAATGGGCCTAATATATCTAACTTGGTCAAAAACCATCGTGTCACTCATCCCGCAATTAAATCAGACACACTTTGTTTATTTCGCAAGTGAGAGGAAAAATGTAGTTTGCTCGACTTACACTTTCGCCTTTCTATGCCACCTCCAGGCCGCTCGTCTCGCTCTGTGTTGGCGATCTTCTCATACAAGTCGCCGTTCTCCTCCTCCGAGTGATGGTCCTGGTACTCCTGATGAACGGATCATATAAAAAACCAAGCCACAATTTATCCTCTTCATTAGTGAGAATGAGGAGGTTCGTCAACTTCGGTTGCTATGTTCAGTTTAAAATATATGTTCAACTAAGCTGAGTTTTACTAGACTGCAAAAATCCTCTAACAAAGTCTGTTTCTTTAATCTAATTCAGTCCTTAAAGAAACAATCTGCCACTTTAATAAGATGCAAATTATTGCAAATTATTAAAACAAAATATATTTTGCTTTGAACGCAGCAGTTTCCTTTATTCTTTCTTGCTCTTAGATACAAACACTAAAGTTTAGAAAATTTTTAAGTCTCTATTGAAAACAGGTTTAAATATTAATTCACTAGCAGATTCTTCTGCTTCTTTCAAAAGAACAGTGCACACCTTCTTTTTGATTAATACCACTCTCATGTCTTAAATATGAGGCAGGGTTGAAACTAGCCACTACCCTGATGAAATTCAGTTTATACGCTGTGGTTTTTACAGATTAAAAAAAAGAAAAAAAAATTACACACACACACACACACACACACACACATATATATACATATATGCACACACACACACAAACACAAATACATACACACACACACACACACACACACATATATATACATACATATATACACATATATACATTTGCCGTTTGCAGTCTTTGTGTTTAGCTAAACGGCTGCTGCCTGTGACCTTATTGGTACTAATCCTCTTATATAACTCTCAGCAACAAAGTGTTCGTCCCAAAAACTATTCAATTACCAGCCGCAATTGAATTTACGCCAGACACTGGTGATTCAATTACTGGCGGTAATTGAATAGTTAAATTCAATAAGCCACTTTCCTTTGTAGAGTAGTGCAGATAATTCTCATTCATGAATGGCGGACAATGGGAGCACTAACCAGTTGCCGTATGGTGTCCATTAAGACCTTGTGCCAGTCGCTGATGATGCTTTCTGTGTCGTACTGTATCAGAAACTCGACGCCGTTCTTGCCCTTTAACTGAAGGGGAGAAAATTAGATATTAAAAAAGGAGGACAGTTCACTGGACTGGTGTTCTAACTTAAAAGGCTCTGGGAATGGATGGAAGCCAGTATGAACACATAGTAATGGACAAAAGTTACAACTGTTTTGGTTCTGATTTCTGTATTTCTGTATCCGTATCTGATGAGATTTTTTATTTAGCCATGCTGGTGGTGTGGCTCTAGATGCATATTGGATGGACTGCTGTGAAATCTGGTATCGACTTTCGAGTCCCCCCTGAGGGTGAATTGCAATAGCTCTGATGATCCCATAACTTTAACAACCAGTCTTTTTCATTTCTTTAACATGTTTATAGTTATGGCCGAAAATGCGTGAAGACAAAGACATTTCCATCAGCCTCAGCTGCCCTTTGTATTTAGCTCTAATTTGCAAATAGCCGCAACAAACATTAGAAACATTTAACCTGTTAAAAAACAGCATGTTAGCATTATTGCAGTGATGTTTGAATATAACTTAAAGCTCAGCTGTGTCTAACTACAGCCTCACAGAGCCACTGCAGTGGGAAAGTCTTGATAAATGCTTGATAAAAATACTTAAATCTGTTTTTTTTTTAACTTTCATATTGTTTATTTACTAAGGAATATTTAATGTTAAAGATAAAATATAGATAGAGAAAAGGTCTTTCTGGGGTTTTAAGGTAAATGATGACTGTTAGATAATTCACAGAAAATCTCCTTTTACTAATTTAACTAATAACTGCTAATTCAATACTGGACATACACATATGAGACCATGCTTCTTAAATGGAGGCCACAGAGCTAAAAATATAAGCAAGTGTTTTTTGCTCAAGATAAAAAAGATCCACATTTTGTTGACATTTTGTTCCATGTCAAAAAAACGAACACACCTCTAAAACATTCTTTTTGCTGGATTTGTCCTTCGAAGCCCAGCCAATCGTCGCCCCCCGCAGGTCCACCGTGACCTCCGGGACGATCTGATTGGTCTTGTTCTGCAGGGAATAATAAAAAAAACACACACACACAGGCCGTTTACAAAAGCAACGGCGAGGCTGCGTCAAACAAAAGCTTTGTCCGCGCTGTCGCTCCTCATAAAAGGCGACACAACAGCCTGCGTCATGTTTCATCTCCTTTCTCTAGGTATCAATTGTGATACTAGAGGACAAGAGTGTATGAGAAGGGTGTATAAAAGTTTCAGGGGATGCGCTAAAACTTCAAGATGAAAAAAAAAAAGAAAAGCCAATCAGTAATTCTATCTTGAACTTCTCACCCTGCCACAGCTTCTCTCAGAAATGCACAGAATGCAACACGGGCAGGAGCGCAGCATTTCAGCTGTCAGAGTTCTTTTATTGTTGCAGGGCGAGCACTTTCTCCTCCCGTGGCATTGCACACAAACACATGAGTCAAATTCTGAGTATTACTTAAGAGCACGTCATACCGAGGCGCCTGTTGCCGCTGACTTTGGGTCTTTGTGGAACGTCAGCACCCCTCCGTGGAGAACCGTCCACGTCTGGGCCCAGTTTTTCCTGAGGTTTGGGGGGAAACAGGCATGACCAATACAGAAAAAAGCCACGGAGAGACACATGACTCCAAACACAACCAAACTCAAAATCTGAAATGCGAGAATGTCATACCTGAAAAATAAATAAATAAATAAACAAATAAATAAACCTCCAGGGGAAGCTGTGATTTACCTTACTTTCTTGCCGTTCTCACACACTTTTGTTTTGTTGAGAATCCCAGCTTTCTCCAGGTTCTGCACCTGAAAATGCAAAAAAAAGACACCAACGTTATTATTCTTCGCTGACGATATGTAATCGTTTGGCTTATGTGTAAATGACATGAGGGACACACAATGCGGAACCAAGCCTGATCAGTAAAGCCATGCATACAGATTGCGTTCGGTGGCCTTTGCATCCGAACTTCTCCTCTACAATCTGTGAATAATGATGAATTCCCAAGAGGCATATTTTGATTTTGCGTTAGATTAGGATAAAATAAAGATGCAGTTTCAACATTATCTATACAGAAATCAACAGGATGTTTAGTCTTGTCTGTTTATGCTTAAAGCACAAGGCCGGTGTTCCCCGATGTTCTTGGTTAAGTCGCTCAGAGAGAAGTAAATGGTGCATCTGTCAGGGGCTGTTTTTAGCCACAGAATTAGTGGGTTTCATTTAATGAGTATTTCCAGCAGCAGGACAGTGCATGTGGGACCGAGTCAAAATAAACTAAGGTGTGTGTCTGTGTATGTGTATGTGTGTCTAAGTTGTAATTAAGGAACAAGCCACTCAGTGACACAGTGTGACTCACTAATGCATCTTTAATAGTTTATGGGGGCAACAGTGAAGCTCTGAGGCAGGGAGGAATAAGATCTATCAAGCTTTGGATACACAGACAACACTTGTTAAATTTATAGTTTTGGTCATTCCATGGCACTTGTTGTCAATGTGAGAAAAATAGGATATCACAAGAATCATCCTTTAATCTACACCATGTTTAATAGTTCTGCGACTTTAAAATTCTCAGGAGTATGATCGGCTCTTTGTCACTTATAGTCTATTAATAGACATATTGCTGGATTTGACAGCAGACAGCTGCCTTTGGCCCATTAGAGCTTTGGAGATGCATTTCTCTGGAACGCGGCCAAACAATGACAAATTAAAAACACTGAAAGACACGGGTTCACGTTTTTTCCAGGTCTGTCTCAGGTTCCCACATGTACATTGAGGCAGGTCTTTGCAGTAAATCGCTCTGCCTGTTCACACTGGCCTTTTAAAAGATCCCTTTCTAATGCAACTCTGTCAGCGTAAGTGGAAAAAAATGAAAGAGAACTAGAACTCTCCCTTCTGTGTGAAAAATGCAATCAAAAGTTTATCTGAAGTCAATTTGAGGTTTCGATAGTTTAGCCAAGGACAAATCAAGTGAGTATCTCCCAAAGTTGCGGTATTTTTAGAACAAAATTCTCATTTTAATAATATTCTTCCTTTTCCCCTCAGCAAGCAAAGTCTTGAGAAACATAGAATTTCATAATAAAACAAGCTTTTAATGGCGCAATAATGCGAAAAGCCTCCCTATATGAAAGACAGGATGTTTCGAATGGTCACAATAATTGATGCAAGAAATGAAACACATCTGCTCCCTGATAGATAGACGCTGCTATCTATGGTTCAAGCTCAAGCGAACACTCAAGCTAACAACCCACGTTGTAGCGCAGCCACCTGGAGGTCAGATAATAAGGGTTTCTCCAGGGTCTGAACCCAAAGGCCTTGACAGAGAGATACAGAAAAAACATTAATGGCTAACTAACTGTCTGCTGTTGTTTTTCCTTCTTCTTTTTTTAGCTTTAAGTTAACTTAGAGTAATTAGTATGATTCCACTCACGTTGTGCTGCGTCTCCGGAGAGTTTCCTGTGCTGGAGCTGTCGCTGCTGTAGTCCGACGTGTTCCTCCTGTGAGTTGGGACGAACCTCTGCACGAGGACAAGGAGATGGGAGAGAGATTTTAGGATTCATAACTGAGAGAACCACACCAGAAAATCTACAGTGTAACTGAGTTTAGCCATCAAAGTATGGTATTAAAATTCATGGAGGCTTTCATAGGAGGCGATGGGTTGGAAGGAGATGCTCAATAATCACACGTGGGTGTAGTTTTCAGGTGTCCACATACTTAATAGAAGATTTAAAGACACTACTATGAATACTACAAAACAAACGCTGGCCTTGGCCGCCAGTGCTGCCACTGCTGTGCCCTGGTACAAGGACCAAGTACAAGCCCTTATTTGTACCCAGTATCTCCCAGGGGTTTGTATACAATTGTACCCCCCCCCCTTTTCACAGACACACAGACACACACACACAAACACACACCTTGTCCCTCCCTCTGCCACTCTGCCCTCAAGCTGCTACTGTAAATGGGAGTTGATTGCTCTGCTGAATAAGTGTTAAATGGTGAGTAGTGTCACCTGTTAAACCCTGACTCATTCTCGCTACTTTTGCCTGACTACAGATTTTCTGTTTAAGCCGGCTGACACACCCTGGAAGTGTGAAGAAGCATGTACATGTACATGCAGGTCTGAGAGTATGTTAATGTGTGTGTGTGTGTGTGTGTGTGTGTGTATACCCCATCATCCTGGGCTGAGCTGAGCTGAGCAGGTCCCATGGTGTGTCTCCAGTTTTTAATGACCGATGCATTTTCTGCCTCAACGCCGTTCTCCAGCCTTGACTGACCAGAACCTACGGGGACCTGGAGGGACCAAAACACAGTTTGGTTTAGTTTAAATACCCCCCCCCCCCGCAAAAAAAAAAGAAAAAGAAAAGAAAGAAAGAAAAAAACAGAATGCAAGACACGACAAGACAAATTCAAACAAATCTGTTTTACTTTGAACCTGACAAGGGTAAATTTTGAAACTACAGTTTCTTTTAACTTGTGTCCTGAATCCAAGGCGTATTTTCCACTGGGGGCTTTTCAAAGTCTTATTTTTGCCCCCCCCCTTTTGTTGTTTTTTTTTTTTTTCATTTTCTTGCTCAAAGCAAAAAGCTTCAGGAGCAGTAGTGAGGGCTGCAGGAGGGGTTTTTACTGTTAGGCCACACACAGGCTGCCCTACCTTTATTGGTAAAGCTGTTTGGGCCCTAAGCAGGAATACATGCACCCACTTCCAAGGGCTGAAAAAAAGGTACTGCTAATGTCATTTTGTGAAGTTTCTATTTAAAGTTAATATTCTCCTAAATAAAAACTTGATTTGAGCATTAGTCAAAGGCAAGGAAGTAAAATGGAAGAAAGTAAAATGCACGTACAACATTATCTATCAATATAAAAAAAAATAAAAAGTTTTTAAGGAGGGTAAAAACTTCATGGTTATACTACAATTAATATTATTATATTACGATTAATATGAAAAAGCTTTTTTTAATCAAACAATTGAAATTTTAACACTTTTATTATAACTTAATAAACATGTAGTTTTTCATTGGCCCCAAGAACAGAAACTGATCAATAATCACCATCTAAATTGAAATGGTGTCCAAAAACCATAAAAAAGCCAAAAAAAAGCAAAGCAAACTGCCAGCTCTGACAGACATCTATGGCAGTTTCACGACCACAGACAGATCTTTACCTCGGGCAGGTTCCACTGAGACCTGGAGCCGCCTCTCAGGTAGTAGTAGGTCTGCCCTCGCTCGTCCACAGACTTGATCCACTGTCGCAGGACAAAAAGTTCTTGGTTATAAAAAAATGTTCAATGCCACTGACATTTCCACACAAAGAAAATCAAAGTGTTCTTACTGCCTTGGCGGAGGGACAATACCGTAAACTGAGTATAACTCCTAACTTACATTATATTACACATTAACATATCAACGCTTTTAAAGTAGGTGGATGTCCTATAGCGATGGCACAGTAAGGATTAGGAAAGAGCTTCACAGCTCTTATTCCACTGTGGTCTGTTGATGCTACGGTTGTTAAAGAAACTGTTTTTGTTTTGTTTTTTTCGTCCCTTTTTGATCGTTTAAAACAAGTCGACATGATAAAGGACAGCAGTTCGCTTCGAACAAAGTCCTCGTCGGATGGACCAACTGCATCTGAAACCCCTCTCAAACTTGCACATACTAGTTTATTTCAAGCTTACGCCAGCTTTAGGATTAAAGGAAAATCCTTGCTCTTTGATTATGTGAGACTGACAACAATACAGTCACAGATGACCTTTGAGGAATAGTTAAAAATGATCTCTCTCAACATTAATGTTTGTATGTTTGAAACATACAGCACCGAACAATGAACATCTTCAAAAATGTCATACAATCCAACACTCTTAAAGTTTTTTGCAGGATAAAACGAAGCCTCTTCTAACTGTATTTAGGATGTTTGAGGACTTTAATCGCATATTCTTTGTCTGTATCGGTCAGTCCTTGGTTTTACCTGATCCGGAGAGTGTTCGCTGGTGAACACCCAGGTCCCGTTGGGTTCCACGGTGAGGTTCCAGCCGGTCGGGGTGCTGCGGTCCAGGTTGGCCCTGGGGATGATGGTCCGGCTCACGTGGCCGAGTGCGTACTCTTTATGGAGGGTGGGGGTTCCCGTGGTGATGACCCCCTCGTAGATATCTGGTTGGTCATCGGCTGGGTAATCCTCCGAGGGGTAGTCCTCCTCGGGCAGAGGGGGCTGGGGAAGAAAATGTGTTGGAAACACACATTAAAACAAACATACACGTATGAACTTAAAAATAAGGTGAGAATATATATAGCTGATTTTTTTTTTTTTTTACTTGTGACCCTTTGTATGTTTTTTTGAGTCCTGAATATGGAAAAGTAGAGCATTTCATAAAAGATTAATATCTACAGAAAAAACATGAACACATTAACATAATTTTTCAGAAGAAATGGCTCTTGATCTCCAGACAACTATTGCAGTAATAAAACAGATGTAGACAATGATGGTGATTCCTGTCACAGTTCAGCTTTCTGTCAAAATGTTGCAGAGCCTCATCTGAATTCTGCCAGCTGAACTAATTCCTGATGCGAGCACTGATACAGGGCTCAAGGACTTCTCCCTGACTTTGATAAATAAGTCACCGCGTTCCTGTGGCCTCAATGGGCCGGGACAGAAAAGTACTTTAACATTCTAGCTCAAGCTCCAAAAAAAGGGGGATAAAAGGGGTCACTTGTTGTTCGTGTTTTGGAGGAAAAACATATCTCCACTCTTTTAAAGCTGGGGACGCTACTGGGGGACTACTGGGGACGTTCGGAACTAGGATGAAAATGAGTCCCATCTTTTATGTAGGTGCAGGAGATTTAATTCCATTAAAAGCAGACTGTATTTACAGCTGTTCCCACGGGCGAAGCTAAAACAGGAGACAATGAGAGAGTCTAAGTGGAGCAGCCGGGCTGTCCTTACCGGCCCCTCCTCGTGAAAGCGGTGCACGCTCATGGGCTCCATCAGCGGGGGGTATGGGCTCAGCTGCTCCGGTGGGTCCCAGGAAGTTGCCCCGGACATCGGGTTGTAGAAGTACGGGCGACCGCTAGTCTCATCCACCAGCTGCTCCCAGTCTGAGGTCCACACTGTGGGGGAGCAGGCGGTGGTGGATGGGGAGAGGGCAGGGGATTCAGAGGGTGTGGGGGAGATGGGCTCCACGGTGGCGAGAGGCTCAGGGTCCGTGGGGGAGTCTAGAAAGGGATTGTCCCAGGTGGTTTGCCCCGTGGCGGGGTGGTAGTAGTACTCCTGTCCACTCTCCTGGTCAGTGTGCACCTCCCATTCCTCCGGGTAGAGGCAGGGGGGGCAGTGGGACGAAGGAGCCGAGGGGGGAGACTTGGAAATGCCCTGGCGAAGCTGCTCTACATTGACGTAGACGGCCGAATGGAGACTTTCGTTCTCCACCTGTGCAAAGGTCAAAAAAAAAAAAAAAAAAATTAAATTGCAGAAAGTCAAATACATCTTCAGGTGATTCGACAGAACAGGAACTAAAGCCAATGTAGAAACAGCAAGAGCATGTGTGTTTCTATAAAGACAAATTTCCTGCATACTAAAACAGGCTTTCAAATAAAACAGCATCTTTCACAAGATGAATACTGTGTCATACAGTATTGGCCTTCAGCCCACTGGTCTTCCTAGAGCTCTTTATACTTAAGTTCTCAGAGCTATTTCAAAACTCAGGAAGTAGATTTCAAAAAAATAATAAAATTAAAAAACCCACAGAGGTGTTTCTTCTTTTGTGCACCAAACAAAAAATTAAATAAAAAAAAAAGAAAAAACAACACCCAGTCACAAAGAGTTCACTGCTCTCATATTAAACCATGTCAAAGTTCGTCTGCGTTGTTCTTTGCTTCCAGACTAAGATGTGCCAATCACTGGTGTGTTTGTCTCAAAATAGCCACAGTGACTAACGTCCCAGACAACGACAGCTTATGACCATAGGCACAGTCTACAGGAAACAAAATAAAAACCAAATGAAATTTAAAAAAACCAAAGGTTGAACTTCACCAGCATAATCAGGCCTTATTTTCAGTGCTGCTGCCCAATTAACGGCGCTATAAAAAATCAAAACTCTTTGGATTGTTTTTTTTGGGGGTTTTTTTGTTTTTTTAATCGCTCTACTACAACCTAGATTTTGACTGTCCATCTAGCAGAGGGGAGCTGGTGAAGCCTTCCATGGGACAACACTCTCAGTGAACAGGTGGCAACGTGACTCGGCTCGCTTCATGGCAGGAACACGCCATGCAAATGGAAGTCCCGATCATCACAACTAATTTGTTTGAAAAGACGCAGACGAGAGTGAAAACAAAAGTCGTGATGAAAGGGGCTCGGGCACTGAAGCCACGTTGTGGCGTCTGTTTTTTGGGGGATTTTTTTTGAGGAGTGTCACGGTTGCACTTAGAAGCGACCCCAGCAAAATTTTTTACAAATAAATAAAATACATTTTTAAAATATCACAATCCTCCTTTTGGTCGCTCTCCTCTCCCCTGGGCTCCGCTGACTACTGTTGTTATTCCTCAGCAGTGAGAGCCCCGGGGTTCCTGGCAGCCTGCAGGGGCCCCCGATACTGTCGTGATGGAACAGATGCCAAAGAGAGAGGCGGCCGTCTCCACGGCACTACTCTCTGAATACCTCTTGTCTGACAGCTGGCCACATGTTCTATATTTATCCGGACCTGAGACCTTCATCTGTTCATCACTGTGATAAACGTGCAGAGCTATGAGGGAGAGAACATGTCAGCGGAGTCGTGGATGGTTACTAAACCAAAAAAAAGTCCTTGTACTTTTGAGTATTTCAGATTTATTTTTGCTACTTAATATTTTTACTCCAATTATTTTACTCTCTACTGCTCTACATTTATGCAAAGCTGAAGTTTGTCTGACAGTTGAAGTTGCTGTTACCACTTTTTTCATACAAATCATGTGCTCCACGTTGATCACTGCACAAAATCTCCTCCTCTTACGACCAAGCAATTTTGGCCTGAAGCTGCGTCCTTAAAATCTTATTTTCTTTTAAAAGGTTTAACATCTGACAGTGCGGCAGGAATATTTCAAGATATTTTTGATTGAAATCCCAAAGTCACATGTTGTTATTTTTTTTATAATGTTGCATTTTTCATAATTCTAGTGCAGCAACCTGCTATGTATTTTCTCCTTTAAGGCCACATGGATTCCTCCCTGGGCATTTTTAAATACATTCATTAAAAATAAAAACTGGTTGAACACATTATTCTTCCTGCACTGACTGATTTTTTTCACTTCACCGAAGTTTTCACTGAATGAAAATGAGCATATGTATCATATATCATCTTCTACATCATGAGTAGTTTTATTTTTGATACTTTAGGAGATTTTGCTGAAAATGTTTCTGTGCCGTTATTAAGCCTGTGTTTGCAGGACCTTTACTTGCAATGGAAAATTTAACATGGTGCTTTTGCTGCTCTTACTGAAGTTATTGATCCGAATACTGGAGATAAAAGTGGTTAACATCAATGAACCCTAAAATATAGCAAAGGAGAGCATGTTATGCACTTTGTTTCGTTTTCATGTTCAACTGTGTCTCTTTTTTTTCTGTCTCTTCAACGTTATCACTCCTCTGACTTTGCCTCATTATTGATCTCAATACAACCACGAGGCAATCAATTCGGACAGCCAGACAACTGACCCAAAACTGCGCAGGAACCGACAGAGGAAATGAAAGAGCTGCTTCATCTATCTCTGACACGGCTACACCAGAACCCCCCCCCCAAAAAAAAAAAAAACAAACCCAAATTAAATAATAAGAATAAGAATAAGAATAATAACAATACTATAAAACCAAACACGCCAAAACCCGGAGCACATGCCATGAAATGAAAAACTGCCAATGCTGTGTGTGTACGTAAAAGCGGTTGCATATCAGCAAGCACCGCGACGCACAGTTGTGGCAGATTGTCATCATTTTAAAGTACTCCCATGCAAATATGTCGGTACAAGTACAAGTGCATTTACTCAAGTGCTGTACTTCAGTATAGTTCGAGGCGCTCAAAAGTTTCCTTTTACATCCTACTTTCCACTTTCACTCAAGGAGATTCTGTACTTTTCGCTCCGCTACATTCGTAGGAGAATTGTAGTTGCGAGTTTCTTTCCTCCCCCCGAGAATTAACAAGCAAAAAACGTGATTGAGCTGTGAATGCGTGACCGGGTGTTAAACCCAGGTTAAAAGAACCGCTGAAAAACCTGCATCAGTGTAAAGCAACAGGCCCGGGTGGGAGAGAACGAGTCCGCATCAATGGGACGCATCTCGGTAGGACGTTACGCACCATGACACTAGTCCTCCCGTGTGGTAGTTTTGATATGAAGACTCGCTCCTGTCCACAGGAAGCGATGGCAACTCTCACCCACAACAAACCGAGCTGTCAAATTAAGACCTGAACCGATAAAAACGGACTCCTCCGCCTCCAAATGAGAAGTTTTTAAGTGACGGCCGTGAGCGTTTCCACGCCACTTTTAACGCAGTACAGGAAAAGACACAGCTGCTGAGGCGCTCCCTTCACGCAGGGCAGGAAGTGAGACAGTTATCGAAATGCACAAAGTGCACTGACACCACAGGTTATTATTCTTATTCTTATTCTTATTATTATTATTTTACAACGTAGCAATAAAAGCTGCTTCGATGCCAGCGCGGTCCACGTACCTGAGGGGCCACCGGCAGAGTCAAGCCCCGCTTGGCCCGGCCACTCGAACAAACCCTGGAGTACATGTCCACCATGTTTATTTCGTTCTGATCGGGGATGCCATATATGTATATATATATATATATACACAGACACACACACATATATATATATATATATATATATATATCCAAGTGCACGAACGGACGCAGAGCGCAGGCTGCGTCCAAATCGACTTGTTATTCCGGGGGGTGGGGTGGGGGGGGTGAGAGCTAGAGAGAGAGAGAGTGAGAGCTAAAGAGAGAGAGAGAGTGAGAGCTAGAGAGAGAGAGAGAAAGAGAGAGAGAGAGAGAGAGAGAGAGAAAGAGAGGAGAGAGAGAGAGAGTGAGAGCTAAAGAGAGAGAGAGAGAGAGAGCTGGGGGTGTGGGGGGGGGGTAGGAGTAGTTCATGAAACACACCCCAAGCGCACATCCTCCTCTCGCAGCAGCTGTAACCGTGACAGCCCAGACAGAAAGGAGAACTGCGAACTGTTACAATAGCAGCGGGAAGGGACTGACTGTGTGTGTTTCTGTTTCTCTCCCTCTCTCTCTCTCTCTCTCTCTCTCTTTCTCTCTCTCTCAGGATAGAGGGGTAGAGTGTAACCGCCCGTGTGCGCCAGGATCCAGAGGCAGAAAGGAGACAGTTAAAAGACAATACAGAGAAGGGCTCTAGACGAAAGGGGCGACGCGGACTGCGAAGGTCACTTCGACCTACTTCCCACCGGTGTGCGCATACGACTAGTAAAAAAAGGAAAGAAAAGGAAATGACAGCGATGGAAACAAAGCTTTTTCTGGCGAGCACCTGCCTTTTAGCTCAGGGACACGCTCAAAAGAAGAAGCGACAACAAAAAGCCACTGGACGCTGCCGAGTTCTCGGCCACATGTGCAGCAGCCTCTGTAACGTGCGCGGTATCTGCCCCCCCCTGGGGGTTCACTCAGCCAAAGGAAAGAAAGAGAGAGAGAGACAACAGGGGTATGAGTGTGTAGGGGGGGCAATAACTTCCCACAATGATACCGGAGCGCCTCCTCCGATGAGACGCCCTGTGTTGATACAACTGAAGCCTGCAAGAGTACGAGGGCTTGAAACAGGAAGTCCAATTGTTCAATCAGCACTTCCTTCTACATGGGGCAACACCTGCAGCCGGCCTGCAGCGCAAAGCCGAGCGATCCGGCCTTCTTTAGGGAGGGGGGCGAGTTAGTGTAGAATTGGGTCAGATCTAGTAACTTTGTGCTTTCACTGCTACAGTCTCCTGCCTCCTAACTTCCAGCGTGTATCGTGGCTGTGGGGAATCGATGCTTCCCGGAACATCCAAAACATTTTGCATTTTTTTTCCCATTAAGTACCTTAACACAAGATAGTTTGCCATTCAAATATATCTGAAGAAAAAACTTGACAAGTTGATACTTGTTTTAAACCTTAGAGATATGTACATAGGTCTAATTCTGGTTGAAAGGTATGTTTCTAATGTCAGAGCAAAACTTGTGTCTGTATTTTGCTCGTTTTTAACTTGGGAGATTTCAACAACTAGCATTTAACAGCAGCTGAAGAGCAGACAACTCGCTGCCCTCTGCTATGCATGAAGCAGCAATCTGCTTGATTACTTAACCACATTAGCACTCATCCAATCAAACAATGGAGCACCAAATTGGGGCCCAAATCACGCCACAAAAGCACACAGTCGAGCTATTGAGTCGACCTGGCTCCACCCCCCCCCATCCCCTTACATCACACTCTTCGTGGCCCAGAATCCAGGATAACTCCACAAATGCTCATCAGCTTAAAAAGCAGTTCTTATCCCTGCAGTCATGTCCAGGTCTGAATGCCGGAGCGACCGAATCGGCAGATATCACTTGTTCATGGCAGATTTTCTCCCGCTCTTAATTTGAAAGAGAGGGAGGAGAAAGGTTCTCGGTGTAGGAGGGGAAAACATTTAAGTGCCAGTTATGGCACTCCTCTCCAGGGTGACTGGAAATGAGCCAGTGAAGAATGGAAACCCCACTTTTTTTTCTGCAATGTCACCTTGACATTTAGTGTCAGGTACAAGTAAACAACACACACCTACACAACAAAGAAACTGAAAAACAAGCCCTTTGGATCTAACTCTCTTTCTGGGAAAACCTTCTCTGCACTGAGAAATGCAGCAAAACACAACTGTATATGAGGTAGCATGTACCGAACAATACGATTATTATTATCAGACACATCGCTACAGCTTAACAAAAACATTTTACAAAGGGTAATGGACACAAAAGACGTTCCTTTTCGTATGACTTATGCAAGTCTTCACAAAGACCAGCTGGGGCCTCCTGCAGATTATCTTTACATTACTTTGTAGATCCCTGTAGATATTTCAAGGTGCCTAAATTAAGTAAAAGTAAAAAAGCAGAATTCCTGCTCCCCTTTGCAAACATCAGGAGGTTCATAAACAGGTTCTACATCACATGTGTTACGGGACATCTCTACATAGTTACAGTTAACATTACCTTCTGGTTAAGAAGTAAGTTTAAAAAAAAACAAAACGAAAGGTCGTTCAACATCATTAATGTCCGTTCTGAGGACACCACCAAGATCCTGAAAGATTCTTCCCAAAATCTGGATGGAAGGATATTCAGTATGTTGCATTATTAAAAAAAAGTTTTAACCGGATTCCCAAGGTGGACCCTTTTGTTCCTAACAAAGGACATACACCCCACCTCTCTATCTGTGCAATGAAAATGAAAATTTGAAAGGTTGATTATTGATTGTGTTAGTTTTTGTTGGTGTTTCTTTCCAAAATTTTCTAGTTTCCTACTAAATAACAGTTAATTTTTTCGCTTGTGTTTTACAAATGGGCAAGAAAAACGTGTGATTTCTGGTTACCTGGTTTGGGGAACAGTTGCAAATGGCTAAAAATCCAAAGAAGAGTCTAAAAGGATTCTGGAAAAATCCTTCAAAACAGTCGTCAAATGGTTCCAAAAGATCCTCTAGATTTTGTTCCTGCAATCACCAGGTGTTTATCTTACGTCTGCTTAACTCTGTGACTTGAATGTAAACGTGCCTCTAGATTTTGTTTGTTTTTGTTTGTTTTGCGAGACGTGCAGACTGGGGCTAGGAGCGCTTTTAACTCTTTCTACCACCGTCGCATCTCATGTGAGGTGCATGCAGAACACATAGTTCAATAAACGTGCACACACAGGCTGCTTGTAAAACCTTAAACTGAGACAGAATGTACCGAGTCACTTTGCAAACCCTCTGGAGCTGATGCTACATGCACCTGTTCTTGACGGACGCATACTCTGTCAGGCAGGCAGGTACAGAAAGGTCTGACAAGACACTCCCGCGACCTGCTGGATCGGTTTCTTGGTATTTGATTTTGTGTGCGCCACAGAGCAGCAGAAATTACTAATGTATTGCACTATTGTGGGTGAGGTACTCACGGTGAAGCTGCACCCCCCCTCATAAAAAAAAAGATTAAATTGAAGACTTTGAAATGGGGTGACGTTATACACAAAGGGACAAAGTGAAGGCTCGACTTTCCTTTCAGTTGCCAAAGATCAATTGGACATTGGACTCCTTGGGGGAAGTTATCTTGACTTTAAATGATAAAGATACAAGTCATGCTCAATATTCATCATGAACCTTTAAAGAAGCTCTCCTAAAGAGCGCAGACACACTGGTGCCACAAAACTATCTCTGATAAAGACGGCACATATGCATAACAGCGAGAAGAATGTCGCCATAAGGCCAAATGGGCCCGGTGTGCACTCCAGTTTGCCCTTCCGGAGGCTGTGAAGCTAAAATGAACAAAACTTTGGATTCCCAGTCCCAGCTGGGTTTTTCATCCACTTATGAAACTTAATGTCCCATTTGAGACAAAAGAACAGCTCACATAGAGCCCTTGATATTAAGTGACCTACATCTGGGCTAATTGCAAGTTCTGCACATTACATATGAACACACACACACATATGCCACATGCATGGCAGGGCTGGCATTAAAAGCTACAAAGCTCCCTGCTTGTTAGGAGCCAAGGCCACCCCCCCACATCACCATGGAGATGGCCCTCCATTGTGGGGTAAGAATTAATGCACTTGAGGGGTCCTGGCACGTCTGCAGCCCCGTTACAAGTGTGGGGTCTCATTCATGGCCCCAGAGAGAAAGAGAGAGAAATCGAAACGCAAAATTTAAAACCAGCAGCGTTTTAAATGCATGCAGAGTTCCAGAGGTCCATAGGAGCAAACCCGGTTCTGTTAATCCAAGCCTCCCTCTGAAAGCAGCAAACTATACAAACACACACACACACTGGGAATTACTGGGGGAGGCTGCAGCCGTCACAAGGGCAAAAAGTTGCCCCAGATATTTTAGTTCAAAACCAAACAGAAATCTTATCAAATACTTTCTCCTTCACGAGCTGACGTCCTGTAACCTTGCAACAGGTGTAAAAACCCCGAGGGAACCGTCGTTAAACTTACCTGGAACAAATGTTAAAGTTGTTTCTATTAAACAGACCACATCCGACAGGGGGAAAAAGACTGACTTATATGTATGTATCTATATATTCATCGGTGATTCATCGTTTCCCTGCGGTGCGTTTTCCGACCGTGACTCCCAGGATCGTCACCGGCGTCGGGGGAAACCAGGTAGCGGCGGCTGGGAGGCTTGGGAGTGGCCGCCGGCCCGGGCATTAACTCTTCCCTGTCCCCGGGAGAAGCCACCGAGCCGACTCAACCTGTTTATAACCTGTTTTCCGGAGCGACGCTGAGTCAATGCAGCTTCATAACACCCCGCCCCCCCCCTCCACCCCCACCCCCACCCCCACCCGCCCCCGGCGCCTTCGGGTTAATAACAAACACACCCCACAAGTCCGGAGCCGAACAACTCACCGGGTAAACCCCCGAGGTGTTCGATCGAAAACGCAGGCTGGATGGCACCGGTCGGACGCGGGTTCGCCACCGCAGAAACTTTCACTGACCAAAGAAGAAAGAACAAACCGAGGCCTCAAATCAGCTGCTTTTCTTAAAAAAACTAGGCTATTCAAGAAACACCTCTTTTCGGCCATAGAAACAGAAGGTGGGGGGGGGGGCGGCCATTCACATGCTGATGAGCTGGCACAGATACTGTGAACCCAACCGGTGCGAGACCATCGCTGCAAAAAGTGTCCAAACCAGCAAGTGGTCCAGTCTCAGAGCCTCGAAAAGCCTAATCAAATCTAATGCTCTTTACTCAACCATGCACGGTAACTAAGTAGATTTACTCAAGTACTGTACTTAAAAAAAGGGGGGGGGGCATAGTGGATGCTATGGCAAAGGTGAGTGGTCTGACAAACTGCCTCAGGTGATGTCACGCGAGTCAGTTCCTCCTGGGCCTGAAGACTACAAGTTCGCGGCAAAAAAGCCGACTAGCTTAGCACCCAGTCGAATCTACTGCCGAACCGTTGGCAGTCCTGTTGCATTGTGGGTAATGTAGGAGCTGAGTATTGGCAAAGGAGGAGAAGAGCGTCACTATTGATACTTTTTGTTCTGCTGCATAGATTTAGGGGCTTTTTTTTTTTGGTTTGTTTGTTATTTTACACTGTCCAACATCGTCATAGATGGTAAATCAATGGAGTGAGTACACATTTAAGGAAACATCTGAGGTACTTTAACTTAATCAGAGTAGTTCCATTTCACGTTTTTCTGCCTTTGGAGTTCCTCTGTTTTTGATATCTGAATTATGTTTTCCCCTTAAACGTCGGTGCTTTTCTTAAGTGACATTCAATGCAGGATTTTACTTAGTCGGTACTAGTTTTTGTGTCTGAATACTTCCTCCACCACCGGTCCTAGCTCTGTTTCGAACATTTTCTTGAAACACTCGACAAATTGTGCAAATCAGGCCCATGACTCCACTAAAAGGTCTTACTCAGTAAAACTCTCTTTAATAATGCGATCTTTCTATTCGTTTACAAAAAAAGGGAACTGTGACAGTGAACATGATAAAAAAAGAGGTGTTGGTGTCATGGATCACTTTTTGTAGCGTTGTCTACAGGCCTCTTTTAGGGGCAGCATGGACTGTATGCTAAGCCTCCCCTTTCTTGAATTCCAGCTAGCTTGAGCTCCTATTGCGGTTTATCTCCTGCAGGCATTTCTCCTGAGAGCAAGAAGTGCAGTCACTGGGGCGTTATATTGTACAACAATAAAAAGTCTAGGTTTTCAACGGTGCAGCACTGTGCACATCAACATATGGCAGCAGTGTCTAATATTTTTGCCTTCAGAGGTCTTAAAATGAAGCAATGTCTACCCTACCCCCCCCCCACCCCCACTGAGGATTTATATCCTATTAAATCCCCTTAAATACTTATACAGACAATAAATGTGTAATTTATATTCATAATTAACTTAGATTAACTTGTAGAGATCTTCATTCTGACATAAAAGAACCCTCTCTGTTAATCAGTGTCAAAAAGCCGCATTAAATCTCCTTTTTCACTTTTTAATTCTGTGTTGTAAGACAATAAAACATGAAAACTTCTGGAGGCACTGTACTGTGGTATGCTCTCTATTGTTATAAAACTGCGCCCTCTCCTGGCTTTCAAAACACAATGACAGATTTTGATTTTACAGAGTGATGAATGAAAATTGTGATACAGTTATTCATATATAGATCCTTACCAGCTCAACAGGAAGTGCATTTGTAGAGGAGGTTGCCTTAGTAGTTTGATACAAACTCTGCTGCTGAGGGGCTGATTTGTCATTTGGAGAAACAGGAACAGGCAGCTTGGAAAATGCGTCGAATCCTGGGATGTTTAGATCTGGTATGGTGTCATATATGGGGGAATCAGGGGGTAAAGGGAAGGGCAGGTCCTCATCGTCCAAAAAATTCTGTAGCTGCTCTACTTTGTCGTCCTGCAATGAGCCGTTTGGCCGCTTTTGTCTATTCCCAGCCTTTGGCACAGGATGAGGTTTTGCATACAGTTGCAGGCTTTCGGTTTTCAAAGGTGCTGAGGTAACTGAAAAGCTTCCTGCTGAATTGCGCTTCTTTATGTCACGCAATGCAGTCTGCTCTTCTTCTCTCCGAGTCTCACAGGGCCTCACATCGGTTATGCTCTTACAGAAACCAAAAGCGTTGAGCTGGCGTGACTCTCTTGAGTTCTCAGCTGTTACGCACACCACTGACGTTGCTTTATGTCGCGTTACATCAGCATCATCCACTGTCTCAGTCAGGTACTCAGCTGGATCCAACTCCTTAGAACCAGGAGAGTCTCTGGTATGTGACCGGAGCTCCTTCACATACTGCGCAGGGATGTAAAAGGCCTTGGAGTGCTGGTCCCTGCGGACGTGCCACCAGTGCTCATTGGTCTTGGAGACCAGGATGTAGGTTTCATTGGGCCTGATGGTCACGAGGTGGCCGTCCCTTGCTGTGTACTCGAACTCATGCTGCACCAGCACAACCTCCATGCTCCATCCAGCGCCGCCTCCCAGGGTTAGCGTGTACGCATCGCTGCAAATAGAGGAAACGTGAAGGTGGCAGGGGCTTTCAGAAAGTAGTTGTTACAAAAATCAGTCTGTGGCTCATATCTGATTATCACACAATTCCAACCTGTAGAAAGTTGTTACCTCTTTAAACCTCAGTCCTTTAGATAACATTACCTCCGTGGATGGATTATGAGACAACAGTCATGCAAAGCCTATAGTCGTTTTGAGTCTCTTTGTTGTAGTTTTGGGTTATTTTGTGTCTTTGTAGACATCTTGTGTCTATTTGCAGTAGTTTTACCATCATTTTCTGTGTTTGTGTTGCTGTTTTGTTTCTCTTTGTAGCCACTGATTGACTTTCCATCAAGAAATGTTAACAGTCACATCAGAGGCCCAGGCCTAGGGCCCCCCAAGATCTGTGCGATTCCAGTTGGCCCGTTCCCTAGTCCATTTATGGTTAGCAACTGACGTTTTCATAAGAATGATGATTTATAAGGAAGAGTTGATACAGTTTTACATTCAATTTTAGAACATTCAAAGTGTGTCCCAAACATAAAACCTCTTTTTCTGTGCACAGAAATAGACAGGAAGTTGCTTACATGTTCTACTTTGAGCCCGAACCTACAGACCCCTGTAAATTTCTAAGCCTTAAAACAGGAAGTCTGCATCAACCCCAGCTCAGCCTGACATCACCAATCTCAGTTTAACTTATCAGGCTCTATTTTATCCCTGTAGCACTTAGAGTATTAACAGCTGTTTGTTGTCTCCTAGAGCACTAATACGTTACACTAAAACAAAAGAGGATGTTGTGCTTAGCCACTATTTGACATTCAAAAGATCCAAGTTTGTGTTTTTGTTGTAGCCATAGTATTAAATATTAACATTTTAAATTGTAATTTAATAGATGTGGGTGAACTTAAATATCTTCAAAGTTTATGTTCATTGTGAAATCCTTAGATTGAAAAAATAAAAAGTTAACCAACAAGGTTAACTACAAAGTCCCCTGACTCAGTTGCATGTTAAATTTAAAGCACACCATTTTGTTAAATTGGCAGCTCGGTATCATTTTACATAAGAGTAAGCTGGTACAGCTTGTATGAATTCTAATGCAACAACAAAAAAAATCACACAGGGGAATTTCATCTCCTGAGGCTTCAGTGTGGGAAATTAATTTGACTACTTGCCTGATTTTGTTTCCAAAGATTTTCTCCCGTAACTGGACGTCTCTCAAACAAGCCCAAGCAGCTGTGTATCTGGAAGACTGGAGTTGCAAGGTGCAGACTGCTGCTTACATGTAATGATTCTGCTTGCCTGCCTTTGCGCTGATTTCCTGTTGTGTGGGTTCGTTCGTTACCGAGAGATGTAAGACGTTCAACACCAAAGCCACGAAAAATGGGAAGTCTGCTCACACTTCCCAGTGCGTTCTCTATATTTGTGCAATCTTTTTGTGGCATCTCACGGACGGAGGATGGACTGGAAAACCTGGGCAAGAGGATGACTCGTTCTGATATTACAACATAGCAATACTAAAAATGTAAGAGAGTAATTATATTTTGGTTTTAAATAAAGCAAAGTTGACTACAATGTAGAGGTCAATGCAGATATTCAGTTATTATATTCTTCCTTTTTAAGCAGATTATAGGCATAGAAACAGAATATGATATCATTCCATTATGACTGGAAAAGCAGATCTAAAAGGAAACAAAAGGAAACAAAAGGAATCTATATGCATTTATATTTGAATGTGTATTCATAACCACTCCGCCTCAACAGTTATAGGCCCTCTGCTGGAATTTTGTGTCAAATACAATCTACCATGTGTTTTCAAAGAAGGAAATAATTTAATTATTAAAATCAGTATTATTAGATTTAATGATTAATTCATACAATTTGAGGCGTAGCTCGCAACCCAGAGGAAATGATTTCGAGCAACAGCCATTCAAACCCGAGTCGAGGTATGAAGATTCAATTGAATGGAATATTGTGTTGTTAATAAAGTGAAAGTGGTTTTCTGTCAAACCAGTTTGAATCAGTTAACGTATATCCAGTAAAACGTGAATGGGAGAGATTCAGACTGGATATCAAGTGTTATTGTGATTAATAGATATAATATGTTGTGATATATATATATATCACTGTGAAAAAGTTTTAGGCCCATAGATGTTTAGATTTTTCCATCATTCTCCAGCAAGCGTTATAAAGATTTTACTTCCAGCACTGGAAGAGCAAGGAGTCCTGCAACAGATGGTCTGACCCCCCCCCCCCCCCCCAACAAACACACACACACACACACACAGTCCTGGATCTCAACATCCTGGACTCGGTCTGGGATCTAATGTTCCTAGATGAACAGGTGCTGGTTTTAAAGGTAAAGGCCGATCAAGGCAAACACTAATTTGACTAAGGATTTTTTTTTTTTTAACCATTCTCTGCCCTTCGTATGACGTTAATTGCTAAAACATTCACATTATCTTCGAACAGGGAGAAGAGATAAAGAAGGTGGAGGATTTTAAGTACTTAGGGTCAACAGTCCAGGGCAATGGAGAGTGTGGAAAAGAGGTGAAGAAGTGTGTGCAGGCAGGCTGGAACGGGTGGAGAAAAGTGTCAGGTGTGATGTGTGATAGAAGAGTTTCAGCTAAAATGAAAGGAAAGGTGGTGAGACCAGCGATGCTGTTTGGTCTAGAGACAGTGCCACTGAGGAAAAGACAGGAGGCAGAGCTGGAGGTAGCAGAGATGAAGATGTTGAGGTTCTCTCTGGGAGTCACCAGGATGGATAGGATCAGGAATGAGTACATCAGAGGGACAGCACATGTTAGAGGTTTTGGAGATAAAGTCAGAGAGGCCAGACTGAGATGGTTTGGACATGTCCTGAGAAGAGATAGTGAATATATTGGTAGAAGGATACTGAGTTTTGAACTGCCAGGCAGGAGGCCTAGAGGAAGACCAAAGAGGAGGTTTATGGATGTAGTGAAAGAGGACATGAAGGTAGCTGGTGTGAGAGAAGAGGATGCAGAAGACAGGGTTAGATGGAGGACACTGATTCGCTGTGGCGACCCCTAAAGGGAAAAGCCGAAAGAAAAAGAAGATTCACATTATCCTCGAACCCTTTACTTTCTTTCCTGCCAAAAAAAAACGACTCTCTCTATATATATATGTATATATTTATATATGTATATATATATATATCTGTATATCTATATATAAATGTGAATAAAATAAAGACCGTTCGCACTGACTCTATCTACGTGTTGTTAATATCCTACTATAATAATTACGGAACCAACGAGCGTCGCTCGCCGCTACGTTCACGTCCGTCGACGCGGCGACGCTCCACCGCGACCGGCTGCGGATCGATCGGACTCATCGACGCGGTTCGATCGATCAAGTCGATCATCGGGTTCGTTTTACGTTCCACAGCGTCGGAAGCCCCGCACGAGGCAGGGCGTCAAAAAATTATCTAGAACTCATGTTGTTCCTCTCCACGGAAATCTTTAGTAAAAGGCGAAAGATTTATACGATCTGAAGAGAAACATGAGCGTACTGACGGAACGGGGGAACCCGGCGGACGCCGTGGCCCGACACACGGCCCACGGTGACGGTGCCGCTCCGCCGCGGCGAGCCGTCCTCCGACGCTGCGTGCAACACACTAACCTTGACCCGCCGCACGGACGTCGTCTGTTCGCGCTAATTATTATTATTATTATTATTATTATTATTATTATTATTTTAAAAGGTCAGAAATACATTATTATAAATTTGAGTTCTCTCCCGCGGTGCATGGCGGGTAGCGGGACGTTTGAAACCGGTTTCGTATCGCTCTCGGGAGGACTTATAGATGTTATTATAGAAAAAAGGTGTCAAAAGGGAATATCGACGCGTTTGACTTCGGTTCGCTTGCGTGATAAGATTATAATAAATCGAATAATAGGTATAGAAAGTGTACGCATGCGCCCTACTCCCGCAGGAAGTAAAAAGACGAGAGAATTACCTACCGATACTTCCGCTCTCGCAGGGAGAGTCCAAAGAGTCGGTGATCCCGGAGTAGGTCTTTGCCCCCTGCACGGAGATCAGGCCTTCGTTTTTTAATCTTTACAGAAATTATTGGCCACGTTTATTGCCTTTCTCCCGCTTTTGTACACTTTTCTTGAAAAAAACAAATACGTGTTCAGCTACTTTTACCTATCCACACTCACACAATGCCTCTGTGAGGAAGGGTCACAGGCAGGCATTATTTTAAAGGGGCCCAAGTCAAAATTGTTGGGAACCACTGGGTTACAGAACAAAATTTAGTTTAAAAAAAAAACATTTCTTATCATAATCTACCCAATCATGGTCCATGAAAGTCCAAGGTTCAATGTGGGTGAAGTTTTTTTTTTTAATAACCAACTAATACCGTCTGATAAGGGCCTGAAGTTGTTTTATCACATGACATTGAGACCCTGTCTTGAGAGGGACCCTTGTACCATAAACCTGTGTCATTCAGTATTTAAATTTACGGCTTACGTGCTGCACATTCCTGAAACATTGTTAAATAATTATCACATTGTGAATCTGGGGCCGGGTAGTATCCCAGCATGGAAAAACAACACATGGAACAGCGAGAGCGTGAAGGACAAGAAGTTTGATTGGGGCCAAGCGGCATGTTTTTTGCCCCGTGACCCCTGGTACCATGGCTCTGTATATCAAAATATCATCTTCAACTCAGGCCTGAGCTGTGTCTTGCAGGAGAGGTAAACAATTCTTCCTAAGACGCTGCTGAACAAGAGATAAAATTTAATTGCGATGAAGCCAAACTGTTTGTACTGGTTCCTCTAGCTTTTACACGCCTTTGGGCGAGTTTCAGAATTTACGATACTTGCCCCAGTTATCTTCATGATGATGCATGCACATATAATTGTCCTTTGCAAACACACACACAAAAGAAAAGTTGACCTATAATTTCTCAAAGCCAGGATTACTTGACTGAAACAGCAAATAATTGGTACCTTACATAGCAACTGAGAACGATAACCACTGGTTTCAGGATCCATAGTGGACTTTTTTCACTTCCTTACCTCGTTGCTCACAAGCAGCAGAAATAATCCACACAGAAAGACTCTTCAAACAGTTCAAACAGCTCATATTTTAAGTTTAAGACCCAGTTTAGAAAGGTTTCAGTTCCAGGCAAAGTTTGTTTGACTTTCAAAATGTTTGGGTTTTATTTGTGTTGATGCCACACATTCTTTGTATGACCTGAAAAATTACAAAAAACTTAACAGGTGAAATGGTTATTAGCATAAATAACTTATCCAGTTATTTTTTTATTAATACAGTACACAAAGTATGTCACAATCAGAATGTTAGAAGTACAACAGACAAATGGCAGTTTTGTGCAAAAAAAAAAAAAAATCATCATCATCAACCCTGGACATATCAGAAAATACAGTTCTCCATATCAAACTGGCAGGACATTCTGTGTAAATGGAGAGAAACAGTAAACTAATTAACCAGCTCTGAGGCACAGGATCCATCAGCAGCACTCTGGACACATTATGGCGATTTTAATTAAAAAAATTTTTCCATCCTTTTAATGACATTAGAAATCAGAACGGCAGCTCTGTGACCAACCCTCAATGTTACTGACGATTAATGGACAGCTACGGCGCTCAGGCCGTTGGCAAGGATTATGCTTTACAGTACATTTTAAAGGGGGCAACCAGTCTTCGGCCTTTCACCGCGAAAAGCTGTCACCCTGGTCCATCCACATCCAAAAAGGATGGATTGGTTCTAACTATATTTTTTGGTCCTCTGTTCAAATATAAATATAGGTCAATATTTTAATGTATAAAAAATAAGGCAAGTTTCATTTTTTTTGATGTTTCGTGCTCTTTCCAGTGGGATTCGTCAGCTCACTGTGCATTTTTAACTGTCTACGAAGCAACATGTTGTGCAGTGGTTCAAATTCGTAAACACGGGGCTGGGCTGTGGAATGAATCCAAGCAATTCAAAGTTTTCATCAGGGAAGGGAAGTAAAAGTGATTAATTTGAAAGTGTCTGTGTGCAGCTTCACTCAGCTTTGTTCTGTTCATATGGCCTTGACATCAATAAGGTGGCCGTGCTGGGCCCCTTGCCTTAGGGTCTTGATCCCTTGTAGTTTGCGGCCATGAAGCGTGAAGCGAGACCAGGCAGCCAGCTGGAGCAGGGCACAGGTGATAGGCACAAACACCAACATGTAGAAGCAGCCAAGGCGTAGAGGTGGCGTCCCCAGGCCGGTGGCTACGTCAGGCACGGAAACCACAGAGTCCTTCACTGGCTCCCTCTGAAAAATATCATAACCTGGGGAAGATAAAGCCAAAATGAGAAAAAAAAAATTGTATCTTCAACATACACAAAACACAGATGAGTCAGGTCAACATTTTCCACAGAACGGATGAGTCTTTTGCAATGAAGCAGCCCTGTAAAAAAAAAAAACAAATATGACAAGACATCTATTACTAAAAGGTAACCTAATCATAATTTTTTTTTTTTTTTTTTAAATAAAATAATAAAACTAGTTTTGTTACAAATTTATGGCCATGCTAGTTCGGTAACACAGAAACCTCATATTAGGTTATATTTTAATGGCATGAATGGAACAAAAAAGTTCTTTACCTCGTGGAAATTGTTGTGCAAGTTGCACTTATTTGATCTTAATAATAGCACCACACACAGAAGGTTTCAGTTTGACCATATCGGCATCCTATTGTTCAACAGTTAATACATTCATTCAGGTAAAACAGTGATCACAGAGAGAGCTGGAATTGTAGAAACCAGCTGAGTTACTCAATATTCTATCTGCCAGAAATGAGCAAAAAAACAAGTGCAGCAACTTGTAGCAGTACTTTAAACAAGCCAATTATGTACACTTCCCTATGAGGACCCGGTGTGAGCGTTTCTGTCCGTACCCGTGTAAACACACAGCAGCCAGGTGCCGATGAGTGGCGCCAACGTCTGGCCGGGTTTGGTTAACAAGGCCACCATGCCAAAGAGGAGCGCGGAGGCAGCCTGCTGACGTCGGTTGATCACGAAGTCTTCATCCACCAGATCGGAAATGACCAGCTTCAGCAGCTTGCACGTCCCCTCTGTGAACACCCGGTTGCTAGGAGGGAAGGGGGGGGGGGTTACATGGTGTGCACGGTTAAATTTTCTGACCTAAAAGAGTGGGCCTAGGCGTGCCTGTATGTACAAAACCACATTACAGGGTGTGAAGTAGCAACTTTATCACCTGTGTCTGTGTGTGTGTGTTTGTGTGTGTGTGTGTGAGCAAATGGGCTGTGCCCTCAAACCCGAGAGCCTCACTCATCAAAAACAGCTTTACATTTGCTTGATGGATCATGGGTGTTGTCCTCTGATCCATATTGTTCATATATGTTTGCCCTTTAATTCTCCATATTTCTGTCCATCCTGAAAGAGGAATCCCTGTTATTTTATCCTTTTATTCTACATTTTTTACTCCATTTAAGTTGTTTTTTTTTAAGTTTTCTATCTTCAATAGAAGGTATTTTACCTTTTACAGATATTAAAGCCCCTGAAGGCAAATATTTACAAAAAAGGGACCTACTCTTCCTCCATATGTGTTACTTTGAGTACGTATTTAGCTTTTAAAGTGATAAAGCTATTAAAAAAATTAAATAAATTTAAAAAATCAAAACAAAACAAAAAAGTAAACAAGCAAACAAAAATGCAAGCTGTCACACATCGGGTCCCTGACACATGTGAGGATGTGTGTACGTGGCCATACCTAGCAATGAAGATGCACAGCAGATAAATGTGGTCGGCCCCTGCCAGCATCATAACCACACTAAGTCCCAGTTTGAGCATAAATAGCCAGCGGATAACCTGGTAAACCCCATAACGCTGGCACAGTGTCAGGAAATACAAGTTGTTCAGGTGGGGGGCAATATAAGAGATCCCTGCATGGGGGCAGAAGCAGAGAAGCATTAAAGAAAAGTGCCTTAAAAACAAACAAACAAAAAAAAAACACAAAAACAAAAAAAACCCCAGAAATAATAATTATTTTAAAAGAAAAAGAGAAGTGGAATGCCACCAACCCGATTGCAAATTAATATAAAAACACAAATCTATTCAATTAAAAAAAAAAAAAAAGCCACATCTAGCTCCTCACATCTGAGGAGATTTATTTCTGAATACCACTTCACTGGTTTTCAAAGAGCTTCTTGAGCTTTAAATCTAGGAGGATTATTAGTGGGCCAGATTTCTTCATTTCACCACAGTGCATATTCATCTGCTCATTGGCAACTAAAATCTCTAGTCTGTGTTCTCCTTACATCCCTTCATCACATAAAAGTAAAACCTAGTGTAAAATATATAAATAAATAAAAATCACACTCTTCTTGCAGTTAATTTGTACATTATTGTTTATGATTTCTTAAAACTCTTTGCCTAGACAATGCTGGGATAACTACAGCATTATTTTTTGTCGGTATAGCCAAACCTGGGTTAAAAAGGGGTGAAAATAAAGAGTTATTTCTCATGTTTCAAAGAGGGATCTTACCTAGCAAGATAGAACCAGTGGAGGCAGAAATGTTGTCAGAGAGAAGATGTTCAAGGAAAAGAGGGAAGAAGTTGTTGTTGAAATGGCAGTGAAACACCTACAGAGGGAGCAAAAGATTAACAGAATGTAACGTTGCAAAGTTGAAACAAGAAACAAAACAAAATACACCAACTTATTCAAAGTATTAGAGTGCTTTTAAAATATTCAATCCATAACTAAGAATAAAAGACAGATGGCAGAAATGCAGCTAATGCATTACAGGAGAAAGTTGTAAAGGTTTTCTCATGTATTACAATAGCTGATCATTACATAAAGGCACAGATTCACATATGATTAGGGTGTTTTATACAATTACAACTAACTTCTATGAACTGTTACTAATTAGGGGACTGGGTGGTGATTTAGTATTAATCAATGGTCTCAAAACAGGAAGTGTCTTATGTTGTAGAGACTGTAAAACCTTATAAAGCATCCATTATTGTAGGCTATATAAATAATACTGAGATAACCATTTATCTCCCCATACAATCACACTGTGACATTCTCAGATGTTGCCTAACTCAATAATTAGTGATATTTTAGCAAACTGTGAGAACATATAAACATATCTTGACAATTATGGGATTGTTGTAGTTAAGTCACTGGAAAAACAGCTCACTCAATAGGGTAAACATGAGTTTCACTTTTTACACCTATAATATTTTCTTATAATAAAAATTCTACCATATGAATGTAGTATTAGAATTTCATCCAACCCATCCTCTAATCTGTCTTTGTAATAATGATAGTTTTATCAGGTGTTCAAACTTTATCCCTACAAGCACTGGTGGGGCACATTCAATGTGTTTAGTATCTCACCTGAACAAGGTTCATTGACACAAACCACAAGAAGTTCCTGTGTCTGGAGAGCTGCTTGAGGTACTGTCTAATAGTGAGATTTTTTTCTGGGTGGGTAAGTGGAGCATGGCCAACACTCAGCCTGGCACAGAAGAAAAAGGAGTGAGAATGAGAGGAAAAAAAACAAAGTTATTCAGAATTTCTAGATTATTTTTAATTCCTTACTCTTTGAGTGTCATTGCCTCATCCTGTCTTGGACGGAGTTCCTTTTGAAAACGATGCTGGAGTAACCTGGACACTACAAAAAATCCCAAGATGGAGAAAGCTGCCAAAGTCACGCAAAAGAGACGGAAAGAGTGGAAATCTTCCTTGTCCCAGAAAGAGTAGGAGAGAAAAACGGAGAATGAGCCCAGGGCGCTGAACACCGAGCAGTGGAAGTTGAGGCGCGTGCGGTCAGCGGCGGACACTGCCAGGTCGGCCAGCAGGGCGCTGTGGTGCAGGTCCACCATGGTGAGGAAGCCGTCATACAGGCACAGGCACAGCAGGAACTGCAGGCCCGGCCTGGCCCACGCCACCCAGAAGGCCAGGAACGACAGAGCGAAGAGGGGGCCATTTGTTGAGAGAGCCCTCAGCCGCTTGAGCACCACCTCCGGAGATGTGATCTGAGAGCCCGTCCTGGGAGGCAAAAACCATGATCAGCAGTAATTAGGGTAAAATTACAACCCGAGCAACTTCTCTGGCACAGCGCGACTGAGGTGTTGATACAGAGCCAAAAACAAGTGAGGCCTACAGACTTGTTTAATACTTGAGCTGTCTGAGTCTTTTTTTGTCTGGACGAGGATATTCTGGTGGTCACTTAAGCGTGATAAACATTATATAACCAAATATATATACACAGAAACAGCAACTAAGAACACAGTAAGATAAAACAAAACCATTTTAAATAAATGTGACCAATACAAGGTAGGGAACAAGCTTTCTGTACAAAAGTGTTAAGGACGCAGCTATGGCAAACATTTTTCTCAAGAATAAAGTAATCAACTTCCGTACGAAACCTTACATCAGCACTAAGCCACAGTTTGCTTAATCATGGTGAAATACAAACACAGGTGGCAGCCACGTGTTTAACAATGCGTTGCATTACCACAGCTGATAGGGGAGTGAAACATTTGCGTCTGCATGGAAGAATAAACATCTTTGTGTTGGAGATGTTGGGGGAGGGATTGACGGATTTCCTACATTTCAGGATCATTTTACAGAAAAGATACGTGTCAAAATACAAACATATTCTAGGGAGGTGTCAACCTGAAGTATAAACACAGCTGTTTCAAAGATGATTTTAACCTCTGGAGAGATGTGTCGAGAAACATACAGGGGCAGAGAGCTGACATTTATGCTTTTTAAAATTTTTTTTAAATTACCATTATCTCTATGACTTCTCAGCCGATAGATGGGCTGTGCTGAATAACATGACAGGAACCATGTGGTACTGATATTAAGTATCAGATGTCTGGTCTGTCAACTGCCATTTGCCTCTAAGCTCAGATCCTTCACACAGAGGGATCCTTTTCAAAGTGAAACTAAAAAAAGAACCTCCTTAGAAACTAACCTAGTTTTTATTGATTGCGTATCACAATTATTATACAATAAAATGCATTATGTACGCACATATTATTGTATCTTCTTAATGGAACTGACATATTTCAGTAATGTACCTTCAATTTACTAAAATAATAAAAAAAAAAAAACAATCTGTGAAGTCACTGCGTTTTATTTGCTTTTCGAGAGCATTAAATATTTTGTTTTTCTGCAACTATTAAAATGTTTATTTGCAGAGAAGCAATGTTTACCCCTTGAGAAACTTACTGAGGAGAGCTGAGGAAGGCACGGTCACTCAGCCAGCCGAAGAGAGGGTCGTTGAGACTGTTCCATATAAGGAACACTGCCTGTGGAGCATCAGAGAAGAAAGTCACCAAAGCTATATATATATTTATGTACTTTTACAAAAACAAATAAAAGCTGATGATGGCTTATTTTGGCTGCAGATCTTGTTAAATTGAAAGATCCAGAATTGGGCATTTTTCACTGTTTTGGTCAAATATTTTGCCCCAGTGAAGGTATGAGCTCTACTCAGTGTCATTCTAATTTTTTGTTGTTTTTTTTTCTGCAATGCCCATACTCATTAAATTTTCTTCAGCCCAAATAGATTTGAAGCACCAAACTGGTTAACAGGACTTACTAACAGCCTTAAAAACCACTGCTGACTGTTTGCATAACCACATTAAAACTAAATTTAGATCGAATGCTCAACTGGCACATTTACAGACCCAGGTTTTTGGGGGGGTTATTTGGTCACCTACCTCTCCCACCCAAAAGGAGATTTTATCAATCTTGTAGATGGACACAAACGTCTCCACGTAGTAAAGCAGGAACACATTGTGGAGGATGGAGGTAAACAGGGCCAGAGAGCCATAGAGCACTGCGGTGGAGGAGACGCCTTGCCAGAAGCCCCAGACGCTCCTTCCCATTCTTCTTCTTCGTCTTCCTCCTCAGTGTCTCTGCTCCGTCTGTCCTCTGCGCCAAGTTGCAATCATCTCACGGCCCTGGTCGACCCGGGGTCACCACCTCATGGTAGCCTGCGAAAACAACACGGCTCTTAAGGCTATTTACGGTCTTGGGAGACAGAGGCAAATGTATTCTCTCACCCTGAAAACACAAGTTATGGGGTACTGCAACATCTCATGGTTAAATCTTAGCGTGAATGACCCAGAATCATGTTGACATCCCTGTCTCTTTCTCTGTCTCCCCATGGAGCCTGTGCTGACTAAAGGGAGCAGTTTTAGGCTGTGGGCCGCCGTTCCCTTTCTTCCTCTCATGCCCACGCCCAGCTGTGTGGTGTGTGCGTTTGAGTAAAAACAGTCATTTTCCCCAGATGTTTTTTATGACCACTGCTCTGACGCTCCATCTCTGCAACCCCCATAAAAAGCTGCTCTTCTTCCCAGTGGAACAACAAAAGGGAAAGTCACGCCATAATCTTCATGGGCTGTTATTGTCATTAGGGGTCATATTCAACATTGTATTAGGGCGATGTTTTGAATGCGCCACACTAGGTAATTTACACCCATTGTAAATGCAAAGGGTATGATATCAGTTTTTTGGGTTTTTTTAGACAATAAAAGGACCAGCTTGTCAGGCGAACATAGTATTATCTCCATGTCACATCACACCAACCGAGGACAAAGAGTTCCCCGATATCAATGCAAATCCTGCATCAGCTGTGTTACTCGCTGACAGTGTTTCACTTTCCCCTTGAGGCCCAAAGTGCATTGTCGCCTGCAGCACCGCTGGAAGAACAAATCACTTAAACAAAAAAAAAAATCACCAGCAGGTGTTTATTTAACATCTGACTACCGCAAGCTCAGGCTTGCCCTGATCTACAGACAACGTGTCATCTGACAGCCCACAACAGCAGTCTCTCAAGGAGATGCGATACCTTCCATCGTAGTCAACCACGGTGTAGTGTCTGAACTACAAAACCACACCTTTGTATAAGGATCAGAGTGAGATAGCAAACTTGGCCCGAGCCATCTCCTCAGAGTGTAACTAAAAGCTTTCCAACCCTCGTCCCTATCAGATCCAAGCGGGGAAGCGGCGTGACTCACAGCTGGCTGCACCGTATTGCATCTCTAACACACATGAGTCTTACTAAATGAAGGTGGGGTCTGCTTGGCAACAGGCCTGCTGATCGTGTGGGACCAATATCTAGCCAGTGCGCCCCCCCCCCAGCCACAGCCACAGCCACAGCAAACACAGAGCCGTTTCCACCCATGGAGAGGCGTCTTGGCGGGGACAAGGCACCTGTTGTCCTTCCTCCGATGGTCCAAAAAGATACGGTGACTGGAGCCTGGTGACACCTGATCTCAGGACAGGTTTAACAGAACGGGGACGTGAACATGACAAAAGGGGAGATCTGGGTGATGAGATGCTGGCAATCATCACATGTTGCTCATATTTCAGATGAGCAACTAAACGAAGGAGACGGGTTCAGGATTCGTGGGAAACGAGGTCCCCTGTGCCAGAAGCTAGCAGGGGCTTTAAGGTAACAAGCCTACTACAAATAGGCTGGGACACAATCTTAACCATAAAATAAAAAGATACAGATTTTAACAACGTATTTTACTAACTGAGGCAGTTGAATACAGTTAATAAGAAAAAGTTGACGTTGCTTAAAAGAAAAAGAAAGAAGAAGCGACATAAACATAACATTATCGAAACAGCTAATTGACCAGCTCGGACTAATGATACTGTTACAGACTGTGTAACTGGCTCATACTGATCAATTAAAGCTACAACCGACTGAGATCCCACATGTTGTGTATTGTGCCGTGTCCGTCCAACAGCGGCTGTAAAGATCAACATTAATCACAACCGACGACTAACAGGTCGAGGAGGGCTGCTAACTAGTACCGTTGGTTAGCGCTGGTTAGCTTAACTAACATGCTAGCGTTAGCCGGCTGGTCGACGTCAACAGGCTGCCCGCGGTCCGTAAACACTTCACGCAAGCTCACGAAAGAGCAAATAAACGCTACGTACCGACGGAGGAGCGGTGAACCGGCCGGGGAACCGTGGCTCGGCGGCGGGGGACGGGGCGGTCAACTCGTCGGCGGCGGAGGGAAGCGAGTCCACGTAACGAGAACCGGGGTCGGTCACTGACATCCGCGACGAGCGCGGCGGATCCGGGCGGACGGGTGGTGGTGGTGGTGGTGGTGGTGGGGGGGGGCGGTTACAGCGCCACCTAGCGCCGAGCAGGGCTGGACAAAGACCCGCAGAACCCCCAGGGAAGAGCACAGAAGAAATTAGATTAGTTTACTGAGTATATCTCTGGCAAACCCTGATTCGTTGTGGTATTTAATCTTACGTCCAGTTGCGTAATACTTTCTCGAAATCCACTTTTGCATGAAAGTTGTGCTCCATCCACTTTTATTTTTGGTTCACCATTTTAGTCTGTTTTCTAATAAACAAGGTCTTCGGCCTTTATTTGAACGGAATCAACACATGCTTTTCTCGCCACAACCCCCGTGACCCCACGGTCGCCTTGACCCCCCCCCCGTGGTTGGAGGTCAAGGCCGGTGACTTTCCTCCGATGTGCAATTCTGTGCGAAAGGCAGATGACACCATACATTAAAAACTCCGGGAGGAAACTGCATGCATGCAAATTATCTTCCCATATCACACTGAAAGGCTTGCAAAGAACCCATTGTGTTCATTTTAATGAATGCTTTCCCTTTGCAGCACGAAAAAAAGTAAACTTAACCCATGTAGATAACAGTGATACCCTATAAATGCAGGCATCAGACTCAGAGCTTCGTAGGCTTTTATCTCTGTTTTACTTTTGAAAACAAGAACTCATTGCCGTAACTCATGCAAGTCAACTGGATGGACTTATGGAGAAATATCCACAGGTAATCTTTCGTCTTTAAAGCCGTCCTCGGTACAATTACTGTTTACCTTGGCAGTGAAAAGCTGTCATGCCAGATCATCTAGATGGGGAGTCTTCCGTGTCCGCATTTTCTTATTATGCAGCCTTTGGCAGCAAAAAAATAAAAACACCTGTACATGTTAGTTTCTGTGGAGCTCCTGTGGCAGGGAACAGGGAAAAGAAATACACCTTGCATGTGGCTTGAATTTTTGTATTTCTACTTCTCTTCCAGCAGGAGTCAGTCCTGAGGCAAAGATCTCACATCTTCAGTAATAATTTCCAATAAGTTATTTTTCTATGTGGCTTTCTGTACTCTACACTGAAATATCTTGGGGAATTATTGTATATATTGTGTGTATTTTATTAATATAACCATAGTATAAATCTATATTTTTTACAGTTTCCCCAAATAATAAGTACTTTATTATTATTATTATTTGTAATAGTAGTGGTAGTAGTAGTATTTGTTCATTTATTTAAATTTACTTTTAAAATACTCAACCAGGAAAGTCTGATTAAGATAAAGATAGGCAAAAATAACAGGCATTAAAAAGCACGAACTGCATGTCCCTACTGAAGGTTAAATAACTTGCGATTTATTCTGGAAATATTGATATCAACGATTATCACATTCCTTTTGATTCGTTCATTATTTTAAACTTCTATAAGAGAAGTAGCTAAAACTGTACCTTTATGTATCGAAATGAGGAAAAGCAGAGGCTACATGAGGATCCCGTGCGTGTGCGTGTGTGCGTGTATGTGTGTGTGTGTGGGCGTGTTGGGGGGGGTGGGCTGAGTGTGTGTTCGTGTGTGTGTGTGTGTGTGTGTGTGGGCGTGTTAGAGGGGGTGGGCTGAGTGTGTGTCGATGTGTGTGTGTGTGTGTGTGTGAGAGAGAGAGAGAGAGCAGCGGGTAAACTGCAGCAGCAGCCAGAGCAGCTCGGTGTTTGGCAGCGGAGAGAAGCGACTCAGGATTTTATTTATTAATTTTCTACCTCGGACTCCAGGAAACGAGCAGGTGAGTCGGTTCCTCGCCGTTTTTTTTCCCACCAATTTTTATCTGATGAGCTTCTCCCACTTTTCTCCTGCGCGCTAACACACACACACACACACACACACACACACACACGCATCTGTCTGCGCTCAGGTGAAGGTGACCACACTGTGTGTGTGTGTGTGTGTGTGTGTGTTTCCCTCGCGCTGCTGCTGCAGTCCCGGTCGGACAGGTGCACGTGGGCTGGATGCTTGCGCGTTCACAGCGCGCGCGCGCACGGACTCTTTACAAACGGCATCCTATGGCCTTTAATTTCTTGAAGCCATTTTCGTGAAAGTTTTCCGTGGCGATCTTTTGTTTTTGGGTTGAAGTATTTCTGGGGGAACGAAGCCATCTCCCGTACCGGGACCGTCCCGGATCCACTTCCTCCTTCGAGACCGGCTCCATCGTCCCTGAAGTCAAAGGTAGGACAGAAAAATCGGCTGTTAAAGGCGCTGTATGCTCATTTACTCTGCCTCCTGAATGAGCCTGAGCTGGGACTCTGCGCGGATATTAGTTTAATGGATTCATTATATAAACCGGGCATCGCTTTCCTATAAGTCAGGGGTTTAAAAGCTGTTGCTTTATTAATGCTAAATAAATCATAGGCTGTATTGATGCTTCATATATAAGTTAATAACTTTCGGGTTGCCAGGTTGGGAAGAATCTCCTTGGCTGTTGATAAGTGGTGGAAGAAGTAAAAGTAGAAATACCAAGAGAAAAATACTCGTTCACATAGTAAAATTCCTGCTTTCAAAAGCTTTTAGTGTAAAGCTATCAACAATATGTACTTAAATCATCAAAAAGGTGACAGAGTACTTGTCATGTACAATTGACCCTCTCATGGGCTAATACACATCTAATATACAGTAAATGATCTAATATACAGTAGATCATTTACTGTATATTATGATATGATTATATAAACAGACTCTTGGCATTGAGGCATTATTGTGTTAATAGTATTTCGATGCTTTTGGAAGTCATGGTGGGGCTAATTTGACTTTGTATAGTTTTGGATTGTTTAATGAATAATTTCTATCATATTTTGTAAGTTGACCAAATGTCTTATGTGTCAAAAAATTTAGTGAATCAAAAAAGAACACGATTTGTTTCTGAAATATATAAGTAAAAGTGTGTGGTGGCACTGAACGGAAAAACTCAAGTAATTCTACTTTAGTACAGTACGCAAGCAAATGCAACTTGTTAGTTCCATTGCTGCCATTAGTAAAGTCAAAAATAAAGGATCAGGCATTTCTCACTGTCTAATAAGACATTGGCTAATGTTAGTAAGTCATCTGTAAGATGGTTCTTGGTGATTCATCAAACCTTTAGCTTTGAATATTAATAAGTTGTTAATAAGTTGTTAACCAGTCACAACTTGGCAACCCAGATCATGTTCTCATTGAGGGAGCTGAACTGATCTATAAACGATCTATAAAACGATTTATTCTTTTAAACTATTAAAAAGCCAGTAATCAAACACTGTAAACCCTTTATTATCAGTCTGTGCTGGAGAGGGCTGAAATGCTAATCTCATCTCTCCGATCTCCTTGAGTCAAACGGCCGCAGGAGTTAAGAGCGGAGTGTTTACACCAAATTTATCTCATATCCAAATCTCCGGATGATTTTGAGGCTTTGTCATTCATGCAGCACGTTGAAATATGTGCCAAATAAACAGCACACGCCACAATCGGTGATGATTATAACGTACGGTACACTACAGCACGGTCCCACACTGTTGGTGGTTGTTGAAGGAGGCAGATTTAATCACATTAGGTTGGATTCGGTATCATCTTGCATCTCGCCTTACCGACGAGCTTCGCTTTTCTTTTGGCACGGTACTGTGTTTCACCGTTTTTGGCTGAGAAGGAGCCTTCTCTAGAGTAAACGTTAACGGTGCAGGAGTGGGGCTCCGTCGTGTGATACAACCCCAAGAGAGACATGAGATGGTGGGCTCGCTTGTCATCGTAGTTCACGTGGGCGATGGCTTCAGTAACAGCACAGGCACCGGGCAGAGGACCAGTCCCTTTGACTGTTAAAACCCAGCACATGTGCTGTTCCCCTCGGGTCAAATTAAACAAAGACCGGAGAGCCCACGAGCACATGCTTGTCATTTTTAAACATCGCCCCAACGCTCATCCAAGAGGACTTCTCCCACAACCTCCGTGTGTTTTTAGTGCACAGAGAGGCGTATGATTTGCAACGCGATCGTCAATTCCTGCCTCTCTGAGAGGACCGGTCTTATGATCCTCCGCATCAGAGCGACCGCGGGCCCACGGGGTGAACCCACTCAGTCTCTGTTTTGAAGTGCGAGGAATATCGTTTACAGTCCAGCACTGTGGATGGGAATAAGAAAGAAAAAGAGAAGAAATTGTAGGAATATTATAGTCCAGTCCAACATTTATTGAACACAATTCCTTTAATAAGATATAATGATCCTTTATTGGTTGGTTGATGGCTTTAATCAAAGGTATGATGGTGCGTTTGACATTTTCACTGGTATCGCTCCATCGATCTTTCTGCAGAAATGTGAGTTGGGTGCTTTGCATATCATTCTGTCAAATGCCCATATGGGAAAAGAGCCTCATCGCACTCTGCAAACCTCTTCACATTCTGTAGGCGGATAATGGCTTCATCTCAGGATGCTCGACGAGCAGCAGAGGGCAGAGACTGTCGCCGAACTCAGGTTAAAAACGTCCAAGTAGATCTGTCTCAAGCCCCCAGCCCCGTGGATCAGTGGGACAGGGAGGAGCTGATGGTCTTCGCCGAGCAAAAGGTGTTTGCAGACACCACCTGCAAATGTGTTTACCCCCGCCGCCCCGCTTAGTTTCCATGCTTTTGTCCGTCCGGCAACGCCGTTTTGTCAACGCCCCTGCCTACAGCTTGCACCAAAAATAGCGCACACGCACACACAACCACAACAAAAATGCAGATGTGTTGAGAGCAATGACGTGTTTACGTTTTGTCAAGCTGGCAGCCAACGGAAAAGCCACACCGAAGGGCCCCTCAACGGCCCCTGTTTTCGCCAGTTTTTTCAGCAGAAGGCGGGGAAGGCGCTAGAGAGGCCTGAGACGTTGGCCTGCAAGTCGTACTCAGTGGAAGTCAGTGCGAAGTCACTACGAAAAGCATGGGTCAAATCAACAGGTCAGTCAGTGCCACAAAACAGGCACCTGTGTCTTCTGCCTGACGGCACTCCGACCTGTGATGGCAAAAGATAAGGGTCTTACTGGAAGTGTAGGGCCGGAGGAGAAAGGATGGACGCCCGTGTAAAACGCGAGCTCCTTACACAAGAACTTTGCCTCATATGAATTACTTTTGCGTTTCGTGCAACATCGAACACACTGACGTTTGAGGCCAAAGCCCGTAGCGCTGTGCGTTCCAGTTTTTGGAAGGAAAAAAAGAAAAAAGAAAAGTTGACAAGCACCGTTGCGAAAAGACGGCCAAACTGTTCAGCATTCAGAGCTCAGGATTCTGAATGAAACTCTTACCAAAAACAACAACAACAAAACAACAAACTGATGATGAACAGCGGTTGAGACAGACAGTTTTGCTTCCGTTTCCTTGCACCCGTGATGGATTTCAGCAGCATTTGCATTTCATTCTCAACCTTGGGAACAGTAGTTTGACTCAAGGTTTCACTCAGTAACTTTTTTCTGGTGCTTTCGAGTTCGTCTAACTGTCCTCACTTTCACATATTTCTGTATGTGTATGTGCTTTCCTGAAACCAGTGATCATACTGACCCTTAGCCCGGTAGATATATAATAAATAAATATGATATTGCTAAACTGGCTGAGAGAATCGTCAACTCAGCTTCCTCACTACTATACACCAAGATGACAAATGTGCAGTTTCAGTTCCTCACAACTTTAACCCAGTTTAGTCAGAAGTAAAGGCTTGAGACATCTTTTCACATGGACAGCGTGGGCACAGCAATTATAGGTTTTCTGTTGCAAAAGCATGGGTGTCCTCAGGAGGAAACAGTCCTGGACAAACACAAGGTGAGAGGATCCCCACACCATCACTGTTTACCATTTAATCTCTTGGTTTGTCACCGTTTCAAAGCTTATCGGCCGAACTGCTAACAGAGAGGTCATTCGCCCGACTGTTGCCTCACGCTGCCAGCGATTAGCAGTGGCGGCGGCAGCGGCAGCTGTGGAGATTAAAGCTGGTTCATCCCCGGTGTCGCTGTGCGGTGTTACACGATCCACGGCATTGACCCCTTTGATCAGTGACAGGGCCAGAGAGGAAGGAGCAACTGGGTGGAGATTGCGCTGATGGCATGGGGCCTAATCTCTAGATTATCCATCACGCTGCTCCAGTGCGCACGGCGGCTAATTAAGACGATGAAGCCACGTGTTGCAGTGTGACATCACAGGGCCGCATTATTTAGCTCCCTAAACTTTTTTTTTTGAACGGTCTTTTGTGCTTAATAAGTGGCTTCGGCTAATTGCTTGTGATCGTGCAGAGCAGCAAGTAATTTCCCACTCGTGTTGTCAAGTATGTTCATACAGGGTGTCTCTTCACCAGTCTTACCCATTTTGCATGTTTAGAAATATCTGAAGTCAATGGTAAAATCTGTTTTTGATAAAAAAAAAAAATTGGAAAACGTTAACTAATGTATGGGACCTTAACCAGTGTTGGAAAGTACCACGTACATTTATTCAAGTATCAAACCAAAATACAGTTTTGCAGTGCATTTTCTGCTGCTTTCTACGACTGCTTCACCTCTTTTCAAAGGAAACTTGAATACATTTTACTGTATTTTACTTACTAATGTTCATTTGCCAGCTGTATATTAGTTACTGGTAGATTTTCAGATTAAAATGTAGCATAAAAATGCATTGTTACAGATTAAAACCTTTTTTTTCTCGTACAGAAAAGCTGAGTCTAGTTCTAGTTCCCCTGAAAACTTTTCAGATGTTTTTATTTAAAAGAACCCGAAGAGGTAAAATTACCCAAAGATTAGAAGAAAAATATCCAAATAATGAATACATGGCGCAAAACTTTCTCTGTCCTCCTTTTCTTTCTCATTGATCTTCCCATGAGGGGGATCTGAGTACACAACAACCTTGAGTGACACTAATAAGTACAGTACGGTATTTCCCCTCAGGTGGTAAATGTTCACTCTGTTTTTTAATTGATCTCTCTGAAAAATACAAGGTTCTCATCGGGATTGGATCACTTCCCTTTTAGTTACACACTTTCTGTTTTTCCCTTCCTTTGCCCAGCCGGAGGAGTCTGTGTCTGCTTGCCGCTGGGTGTAAAGATACACACACTCCTCCCACTTAGACCGTTTGTGTACAACCGAGTGCGAATCGAGGCTGCGCCCGGGCCCGGGTCGGTGCGTCGAACATGGGTGACCAGAGATCGGTCCAGCCCCTCCTGCTCCTGACGCTACTCCTGCTGCTCCTTGCCAGGCTGTCGCAGCTGTGGGCCTTCCCCTTCAGCCCCTCTCTGGACCTGGATGTCACTCCCAGGACGACCGTCTTCTCCAAAGGTGAGGGGTAAACACGATGTTCTAGAACAGGTGGTGGTGGGGGGGGTTCAAACTGTGAGGCGTGGAGGGAGCAACACGGGGTGAGGATGCTGTGTCACGTAAGTGGGAAACCTGTGGTTTGGTCGGTTGATTTCGTCCCCTTTCACCTGCAATGTCAGCAGCTGCAGCTGCAGAAGTGCTGTGACACCAATGAAACCAAACACTAGGGACATGATACATATATAGCTTCAAATTCTGTGCGACTAGAAAAACAATTCTGCGTATGACTCCAGGACTTGCCTGAGAATTATCACGTTTTTAGGGTTTAAAAAAATCCAGTGACAGTTACCTGTGCATCCACCTGTGCACTGCAAACAACAACTGCCAACACCTAATTCGGCAACTAATAATGATGCCAGTTTGCCAAAATGGTAACAGATATAAGTTAAAAAACAACAGGGCTCACTGTGTAACTCACTGAATCTGTGGCAGCATCATACTTCCTATATATTAACCCATCCCGTAAAGCACTATGGGAACTGTAGTTGCAAAAAACCTGGCAATGTAATCATCCCTCAAGGGTTGGGGGACGTTGTTGATGTTCAAAAACCCTGTTTTAGTTGCATCATTTTGCAAAACACATGTGCACAGGCCCACCAAACGCTCACTTCACTGTCCTTATTTGATGCTGCTCCACCCCCCCATTAAAGAAGTGGCACAGTTTTTCGAAGTTGGCCCTGAAGACGGCTCCTTCACGCTCAGAGTTATTAATCGCCTCTCTCTAGCCCTGTCCTAGATCACACGGCTCAGCAAACACTTCTGATGAAACAATAGACCAGAGGCCCCCCCTCGTAAAAAGGAGGTCCTGAGCACAGTAGACCTGATTAGTGTCCGGGCAGAAAAAAATCCCGCTGAATCAGGTGCATTTCGGCACAGAGCGGGTATGTGCACACACACAGACACACACAGACACACACACAGACACACACAGACACACACAGACACACACACACACACACACACACACACACACACACACACACACACACACACAGACGCACACAGATGCACACACACAGACACAATCGACACCTCTGCCTTTTTTTTTTTTCAGTACCTTAACCACCTCACTTCCTGGTGGCACCTCCCCGCCCCCACTTTCTTCTCTCTGTCCTCGCTCCCCATCACTGCGGCAGAGGCTACCACTGCAGCTGCAGCGACGAAGGGGGGAACTCCGGCGCTGGCAGACAGATCGGATAGCTCTGCTCTTGCCCCCCCCCCCAAGTCCTCGGAGGACGAGTATTATTAGAGGAGACGGGGTGGGGTGAACAGGGGCCGGCTCCAACGCTGGCTGAGCTCTCCGGTGCAATGTCATGAGAGCTGTGCGGGAGCGTTGCAGTGTGGGATGAGGGGAGGATATGCTGCCTCGCGCTCTGAATCACAATCACCCTGATATATAAAACAGAGGAGGAGCCACATTTTACCAGTGTCTTCGCCAATTTATGGTGCATTTTCTCAATCTGAGCGGCAATATGTGTGGCGGCTTTAGGAGGAACTCCTCCCTCGAGGTCCAACTTTTGCCTCACTGATTTGTCATGCTGGACAAATACCCTAAACACTGAATGTGGTACTACCTTTACGGCTGCTAATGTGGAACCATTTACCGCAAACCATCGGTAGCAGGCAAGCACTGGACTGATTTCTAATATCTTCAGAGTTATTCATGGGCCAAATGATGAGGAAACCCTGGATGAACTCTGAAGAGTTCATCAGATGGGGCGGCACGTATAATTCATGAGGCTTCGATGGGAAAGTTTGCGAGAGCATCGCAGACGGAGCTGGGGTGTCTGCTCTGAAAGCCTCCAAACCACCCTGCCTCTGGCTATTTATTTACACGTCTCTGACTCCGACTCCGACTCGGCCCACGGATTATAAATCATACATACTCTGCTCGCTTTTCCACGCTGCGCCTGTCACTGCGGCCTTTATTTCTCTCTCTGCCCTCGTAGAAAGTCGTCCTTGACCTACTTCCCGGCCGTCAGGGGAGGCGTGTCGGCGCATGTGGGGGCGCCGGCGTGCACGTGCGTCAGCATGCGTCTCATCAGCCTCCCCGTGTGTGTGGGGGTGTGTTAGTGTGTGTGTCTGAGTACCCCGTGATGTGCATGTGTAGGCATGCCTTTAGTCACATCATGTAAAATCATGTACAGCCCCCCCCCCCCCCCGTCACTTTCCCCTGTGTAGACGAGCTCCTTCTTACAAAGACGACACATCTGCCTGGGTGCGCAGTGCCGTGTATATGGAAAAAGGATGGATGTCGTGTGTAGGTGTCACTACCTACCTATGGGAGACTCGGTGGGAGGATTGTTCTGTCTCTCAGCCGGGGTTGGGGAGGGGCTATTAATTTACAGTGTGCTTTACAGATGGCCTGCGTGAGTGGGAGTGCAAGGACACACTGTATGAGAGGGAGCTCAGATTGATAAGACAAAATGGAAAACTGACTCTTTTGTGGAAATCTCGAGGGACAGGTGGGTCAGAAGAAAAGGATTATAGAAGAAACCAATCCTGCATATTGTAGGAAACTTGCAGCGAATCATTTCAAGTCAATTCCAACCTCATCTTGACCAATACTACACTGTACTGTAGCTAAATGATTTCATAGCTATCCACTAGCTATCCCCACCAGGCTAACCAAGCCAGCTAACTTGTGGTTAGCTAATCTAGCTACTAGATGCCAGTGTATGTCCATAGTTACTTTCCAAGATCCAGGTCAGTTCAAAACATTGCCAGTTTTTCAGTAAAATGTCCCAGTTTTTGAGCTTTTTCTCAAAAATCCTTTTTCTTTAATTAGACCAAAAAGTAGTAAAATATACTGCAGCTTTTAAGGAATCCAGAAGAGCTGCAACGATTAGCTGATTAATCGATTAGTCAACAGAAACTAATATGATGGGAGGATAATCGTTTTAGTAATTTTTTAAGCCAAAGCGGCAAATGTTCCCTGGTTTCACCTTCTCAAATGTCAGCATTTGACGCTTTTCCTTGTCTGACATGACTAAACTGAATGTCGTTGGGGTTGTGGAGTATCTTTCGGACAAACCAAGACATTTAAAGATGTTATTTTGAACTTTAACAGGCATTTTCCACCATTTATACTAGTTTTTAGACAAAGCGACCGATCGATTTATCAAGCAAGTATTAACACAGCCCCAGAATCCAGAATCCTTTGTGCCTATGAGACCTGGTGGCCGCCAGTTTACTCTACCAGAGGTGAGATTAATGCTTGACTGTGCCCTGACCTCTGCGGATTGCCCGCGGGGCTGGGGGAGGCTTCTCTGGCTTTTTTCCTCCCTCCACCACCAGACCTGAAGTAATACGGTCGTGAAATATTGATGAACTGTAAGTTGTCCGTTGCAGCTATGACAAGCTGAGACGGCAGAAGAGGTCTCGGTGGTGAGATTCCTCAGTGCTAGCGCTGTTATCATTGAGATGGAGCAATAAGAACTTGCCAACCTGAGGCCCTTTTTTTTTCCCGTGCAGATGAAGGGTTTCCTTCGTCCATTAGGGCGATAAGAGCACTGAGGAGATGGGCCAGTGATGGCCACCAATCTACTGATCAGCCGAGTCGATTATCGTCTTAGCATCTACACCGAGAACATCACGTGAAGTCTCCTTCTCGGCTGTAGGACGGCGTCGTTACAGCGCCGTTTTGTTTTCAGCGTTTCACAGCGATGTTTCATGCTTTCAGAAGCTTTATATTCATCGAGATTCCTGCAACGCTTTGATCCCGTCCCTTCTCTGACGGTACCAATGCGCGATCATGATCTTGTCAGTGGTTCGCTGATTGCACCTAGCAAGGCCCTAAATGACAAAGGGCACACTGTTTGTGTGTTGCACGAGGGGTTGTGCTCTCCGTCTCCAAGTTGAAAGTCTCGGCCGTCTTTCCACCCCGTCCTGGAGTCGTCCTACGAAGGTTCTGGCTCAGGGACAAGCCCTGATGTTTGCCTCACCGTTTGCAACGTGGCAGTAAACGCAGCACTGACATGACAAGTGACCCCTCCGATGTCTTTATTCATGAGTAATTGAGTTCGCATAAGTTGCTATTTTTCTTTTCCGAAAGAAAAATGGGTTGATTGACATATTAGGGCGAACTTTAAGTTGCACATAAATATTCATGTTAATACTTGAATCTCATTTTAAAGGATCTGTTCACCTGAACTGTGGTAGGATTATCTGCCCTTTGAGATTTCTTTTCAAAACAATGAGGGTGAATGAGATCTCGTTTGTGGATAGAGGTCTGGGTTCAAAGGCAGAAAAGCCTTTTGTTGTTACTTTGATAAAGGGATGAACTCATGGCACCGGGCCCTCACAGAAGCTTTGAAACCCGACACAGGCCCCGTCCTGAGGAGTCATTTTAGGAGATTTCAGTTCCCCCAGCTTCACCGGCTTCCAGTGGAGGACAGGGCATGTCATTTTAAGTTAAATGTTGTTGTAAGATGTTATTCGTGGATGTTTTTCTTATACTTTTTGATTACTTTAAGAAGCTGGAGCCATAACACCACAGGGAAGCTGTAGAAACTCTTCCAAGAAAGGCCAAGGTTCCCTTATTCCTGTGCTATCGATTGGAACAAGCTACCTCCTGTAATCAAAGAGGAGTGAAACTTTCCTGCCTTTAATGCAAATGTTGCCCATAGAGGTGCGACGACTAGTTGATCAGTCAGTTGACATGATATTTGATAATTAACAAAGCAGTAATGCCAGATATCCTCTGGCATCAGCTTGTCATATGTGAGAACTGGCTGCTTTCCCTTCTCATCTATGAAGGTGAAGTGAGTATCCTAAGGTTCAGGACAGTCAGTGGGATAAAACAAGCAAAAGCTGACTCACCGGTGGACTTTTTTAACAGTTCATAGCCCAAACGATTAATCGATTGATCGGGAAGACGGTCAGCAGAGCGATCGATAATGACAAAAAAAAAACCTTTGGTTGCAGCAGTTCTAATGATTCCTTTCATTTCAACCCACATCCCCCCCTTTCTCTTTGTCAGTTACGCACAATTATACACAATAGTAACACGAGAGTGGCTGCTACCATTATGTGTGGCCAGTGTCTGTGACAGGAACATATCCTAATGTTTTTAGGGCTTTTTATGATTAATTTTCACCTGTTGTTTCATGCTGCTTTTGATGTCCCCTGTCTCACCAGTGTTTCATTCTGCTGGGGTAGAGTGAAAAGACAAATTTCCACCATGCCGCGTTGGTCAATAATATTGTATTGCAAACTGCAGGTAACCATAGCAACAGTGCTTTTGCTCCAGTTAACTATCTTCAGTGAAATTATTCCTAACCATGGATTAAAAGGACTAGAGACAAACTTCTAACTTCTTCTATATATATATATCTGCTTGCCTGTCCTGTAGTAATTGCTAAAGCGTGATAACACTTTTGAGATGTATAAAATTATGGACTGTATAATTATGGAGGATATAACGAAGGAAGCACCACTCTGCTTCATTTTCTCTGCCTTCTATTCTTGTGCACCCAGGACCCCTGGTTGTGTATTATCGCTTACATAATGCAGTCATGTTCCCCGACTCTCGAGCCCAGCAAAGAAGTTAAAGAGATGTTATATAATGTGGACAGAGTTGACGACAACTGACATTTCTGACGCTGTCCAACGAAGTTAACTCAGTCTTTCCTCCCAGCGTGTTCCCAAAACCTTTTTTGTAAAGCACGTGTGCATGTGTGTGTGTGTGTGTGTGTGTGAGCGCGTGCATCACATGCTGTCCATAGTGAGCCCAGTGATCAGTGAGTCACACGGGAAGTCTCACACACACACACACACACACACACACACACACACACACACACACACACACACACACACTCCGATGGCTGTGGCGATAGACGCACAACACCGCAATGGTAGATTTACCATCATCCTGGAGGATTACGGATGCGTCTGAGCATAAGAGACGCTCTGGACGCACCACCTGTGGTGGCTCGGTTTGTGTCAAGGCCCCGGCCGCTTTGGGGAAAACACTCAAACACACTCTCCTCAGATCTGTCTGACTCACTGACAGAAAATTTCTTCACTCTTTTTCAGGAGACAGATGAAGGGCGAAATAAGTGTGGTGTGTGTGTGTGTGTGTGTGTGTGTGTGTGGGTGTCTGTGTGTGTGTCAGTGTCTGTGTGTTTACCCACTGGAAAAACTGACAGATGTTTCTAAGGGGCAGCTGCTTTAACCTCTTCTCCCTCGTCCAATGTTGTACTCTCAACATTCACACGAACAGGGCTGTGTTGACACACACAGACACACACAGAGATACATACACACACAAACACACACATGTACAAACACACACATGCGTAGAGGAGGACAACAGTAAATAGAAGCTAGCTAACAGACTGAAAAGCTTCTGGCACACCTCAGCGCTCTGTTGACTTTCCTCATTGATTTTGTTGCAAAGTACAAGGTACAGTGTGGTTGTGTGTGTGCGTCTGTATGTGCGTGTGTGTGTGTGTGTGTGTGTGTGTGTGTGTGTGTGTGTGTGTGTGTGTGTGTGTGTGTGTGTGTGTGCTGTGAATGCAAAACAGCGGCCTCAGGGAAGGTAGGTCAACATATACATGGGTCTGTTTTAATTTACTGCATTACCAAACTGATGCTGATAAAAAAAAAAGGTTTTGTTTTAGTGCCCTTTGGCTTATTGTTTTGGTTTTATAGTGACTTCACCTTTTATATTCAGCCCAGTTCAACCCCATTTCAGGCCGCAGCTTTTTATCCGATGGACCAACTGCACGTCACCTACCCAGCACCGAATGGCACACAGACAAAGTTAGCATCTAGCTGGTGAGCACAGGGGAGAATTTAGCAGCTTTTAGAAAAAAAAACAACCAACAGATATTTCCCTTCAGGATAATGACACTTCAGGGAGATTCTGAGTGAATACTGGACCTTCATCTGGTGGCCAGGAGCACAACTGCTAATGAGAGCAATTTTTACCCTTAGTAGGTTAAGAATACTTCATAATATGACTTTAACTCTAAAAGTCCTTGGTCTGCAGTTCCCATAATGCAACTAATTTTTTTCAGCTTAACAAAGCTCTCCCCACAACCAGCAGCAGCTATTTGACTGCAGCATATTGCAGCTGTTGTCATGAGCTGACGACTGCCCATTATTAGTCAAATGATTTTGATGCTAAAAATCAGTGTAGTCCATCTTCAATTCAGTGACCAATTACATAAAATAATAATAATAACTTTACCTGAAATAAAATGTGTCTGGTTTAGATGAAACATCTCATTTATGGGGGTCGCCTGACTAAGATGGGAGCATTTTCTGTTCTGTGACTCAGATTTAAAACTCAGCATCGGTGTTCTTGTGTATTCCTATGGGTATGTTGTTCACCGAAGCTCCAGGGGCATGGAGCATCGGCACGGCCGCATCACGCCCGGGGTTCCGAGAGCAAGGTCGCTCTGCTGCCTCGGGGGCCGGGGGACGTCATGCGTGGGTCACCGCAGCCCCTCCCACCAGCGCCAAGCTTGTTACAACATGCAGCCACTATTTTTATAAGCTAGAAATCCAAGGCTTTTGCTCACCCGCGGATGACTCACGGGCAGTGAGTCTTGACACGGCCTTGGGCGTCCATTGTGTTTGCGTAACTCGCTCTTTAAACATGATCTCGGAGAATGTGCAATGTTCTCATTTGGAGGATGGTGTTGTGTTATGCCTTTGTGTGTGTGTGTGTGCGTGATCGTGTGCATGTTTTCCTTTTATTTTTCGCATTCTCATTGCGCCCGTCACCATCTCCTCCTTGTTGCTTATCAATATGCCCAGTGTATAGGCGTGTATTTCGGTGTGTGCATGGGTTTTGTTGGTGTGTATGTGTTGTGTGGCGGAGAGGGTGCCCTGCCGCGTCACTCCCGCCAACCATCAGATGACCCCCCCCATCCCCACCCCGCCGGCGTGTCCTGACCTTTGGCTGTGTCACAGAAGCTGCTCATCGTGATCTCGTTCTTTCATTCTTTCTTTCTTTTTTTGCAAAAAAAACCTTAATCAATCTAAAATAATTGAAAAGAGGAGTCTACTTTTAGTAATTTAGTAAAAACAGCGGGTAAAAATTCTCAGATGAATCTCCCCGGGCGCCCCGGAGGTCGTGGCCGTGACGGGCTGGCGGGAGGGTCGTGCAACAGTCGCGCCTGAAGGAGCAGAATGACATAATTACAATGGTATTTTAAAGAACAGCTTCTGGGGCCGATTAGCTCAGCTCACGTTGGCGTCGCAGTTGTGAATGCACTCGTGTCACAGTGAGAAATGATGGAATAGAGGAAGAAATACCAGAAAATGCTCCCATTGAGGAATAAAGGCGGAGGGAGGAAGAGATCTTCCTTCCACAAAAATCATTTGTAAAGCTTCACTTGAACCAAACTCTGGAAGAGAAAACAAAGACTCAAATGTCCTTTGTTAACATCCAGCACAGTTTACAGGTCGACTTCCTTGTTAAACATTGACCCAATGAACTTATTTGTATGTGCATAATTGTGTAGTTTCGGTTAGTTCTGGCCATGTGACCAACAACTAAACTATTTTCAGTAATCTACCTAAACTGCTGGCTTGTTGACAACCTGCCTGGTCTGACCTATGAGTTCTTATAAACTGAAATTATCCTTTAAAACTTCTATAATCACATACAATTGAGACGCATCGGCTCTTTAATTCCTAATAGTGCGCTCACGGAACTAACATAATCTTCCAGCCCTCTGACATTCTTGATCTTCCTTAACCTTGTCAGCGATAATCATGAGACCGTGTCTGAGAAAATTGGCTCAAGCTCACTTTGTTAGTATAATCAAAGGGTTGGTTCCTGTAAAACTAACCACAAAAAGCGCATTTTGAGGGAAACAGCCCCACTCTGAAGTCATTCTACAGCAGTCTTTGTCTTTTGGTTTAATGACCTAAAAAACCCAACCTCCACTCGCCTTCTTCTGCAAATCTGTAATCTTCTTTCTTTATGTGTGATGTAGGGGCTTATTGCACTTTTTACAATATTTGACTAAAAAATTAATAATGAATTTTAATGATTTTAGAATGCTGTATATTAAAAAAAAAAAAATGTTCCCACACTTTAACTTTCACGGTGGGTTTTCATCCACCAGGAGCTATATATGCGGTGTTATCCTTCCCGGCCGTCGTCCATATAATCAGTCTGACAAGCATGACAGAGCCAGTATGATAATAACCTAATTATTGACCAGTGAGAGGTTCCCTGTAGTTCTGGAGCTGTCAACGTTAGAACCGGTCAGGACAAAAAAAAAAGGGTTGGCAGGAAGGAAGGTGGGCGAGAGAGAGAGAGAGAGAGATAGAGAGAGGCCGCTGGTCTTCTGGAGAACGCCACGGGCGCTCGCGGTGCCGCTGTCATCGCCCGGTGCGTCCATGAGACAGCTAGACAAGCAGCCAGTCATGTGGGGGAAGAAGCACCCTCCGTGTGATTTGATGGGGGGGGGGGCTCTAAACAGTTTTCTAAACGTGTTGCGTTAGGCGAGATCAAAAACGCTGGGAGACTCGCTGTCAGCCACATTACCATCACGTTCTTGGTGAATTAGAGCAGGAGAAGCGTCAGTGATTCTGAAGTGACGATAGTAGAGGGCAGTGGAAGCCTTGAAAAATGTGCGTGTTTGTCTTCCTGTGTCGTTGCTTTGCATAACCAAGGATTCCAGTTTCAGTTGGGAGGATCCTTTAACTTGTTTGACAGCATTTCCTGACTAACTTCGGCCTGATTGTCGACACAAAACCGATAATTTTTTGCCTCAAACTGTTTTAAACAAAGCATAAACCATTGCTTAAAATCATGAACAAAGAACTCAGTTTTGTAGTCCAAACAGCTGGATCTTGAATGACGGCACCAGCAGCATCTCACGTCCCTGAAGGATTTATTGTGGACGGGAAGTGCTGGATAAAGCACCGCAATATTTTTTTTTTGCATGAATGGATAATGAGACAATGGGCCCCCCGAGCACCGACATGTACAAGGGCCGCAAACCTTCTAACATAGGAGCGAGAACCCAAGACTGAAATAGACGCAAAATGACTACAAACACATCACTCTGTGGTTGTCTCTCTATTTATTGTTTTCTCTCTTTTCTTAGTAATTATGTGACTTTTTGTTGTAATTTTGCATCACTTTGTGGTTGTTTTGTGTGTCTTTGTAGTCGCTCTGTGTATCTTTGTGGCTGTTTTCTGTCTCTTTGTAGTTGTACTGTGTCATTCTGTGGTTGCTTTTGCTTTTCTTTGTTTTCTGTCTGTGACTCTTTGTAGTTGCTTTGTGTCTTTGTAGTTGTTCTGCATCTCTTTGTAGCTGTTTTCACCCTTTCTCTCTGTAGTTAAGCCTCTGTTGCAATTTGGATTCTCTTTGTGGCTGTTTGGTTCTCCTTGTAGTTTCTCGAGCTCTATTTGTGGTTGTTTTGTGTCTCTTTGTAGTCGTTCCGTATCACTTTTTAGCTCTTTTGTGTTTCTTTGTAGTTGTTCTGTGCCTCTTTTTGGTCATGCTATGTCCTTTTCTTGTAGTTTTGTGTCTCTTTGTAGTTTTTGTTGGTTATTTTATCGACTTTCCAGAAAGGAATGTTAGTACGTCATTTATCAAGACATGCTTGTTTTTGGCACCAACTAAAATGTGTCACCCAGTAACAAAACCTGTCAAGTTCCAAAAGTTGGCATTTAATTTATCAGATTCTAGTCTTGTTATCGTATTCTTTGTTTACCTTCTGATTCAACAGGAACTAAACCAGTTTTACCTAGAATCAGTTAACTAGTCATGGGCTGTCTTACACACCCTGTGAAAACAATCATATATTATGTTCTGAGGCTGCTATTTGACTGGTGCAGCATTGTACTGGGAGTCTTCTGTAATAGTGGGTTGACCCTCATTGATCTAAATCACATAATTAAAAATATTAGAAGGACTTTATGGCCTGTAGTTAGTGCACACTGCTCTAATTTGCTTAGGAACTGGCGCTATATTACTACTGACCCCAACCTAATGCAATACTTACAACTGAAATTTATGAACCATGGAGTATAAAATAACAAGCTGGCTGATCATTTCTAAGCTTTCAGCAATTACTCTGTGACAACCACCACCAACCCCCCACCCCCCCCCACTGCACTGGACCTTTCTCGCTCCGTCAGAACTATAATGAACTGGAGAGCAGATTAACCGTGACAGGCGCACGGGCCCTCACACCACAGCAAATCGATTGGTTTGCCAGGGGGTGTCTTATTTCTGGGAGCTGGGGCATCCTGTCATCAGTTCACAACGGAAGGAAGAGGAGGAGAGGGAAGAGGAGAGGGAAGAAGAGAGGATGAATATGCCCAATCTCCTCCCTGCTGTTCCCAGTCCTAATACTGTCGATACCTTTGATTATCCTGCTGTTTTCTAATGACAGCTGTTCTCCCTGCATGTGCGTCTCCTGCGTGTCACATTCATTTAATCAGACGTGACTTTTAACGCGGACCAAAGCTCAATAAACCTACTTATGCTCTGAGGGAGAACAGGAGAAAAAAGAAAAAAAAACATTGTCCTCCTTTTTACTGTCTCACAGCAGCAGAGCAACCAGCAACCTGCCCCCATTTCTGAGGTGCTACATCGGGGTGCTTTAAAATATTTAGTTTAGTGCACCAGACCTATTATTTTACGATGGGTAAATTGTTTTTTTGAAAAGATCCAGTTTTACTTTAGAAATACATAATATACAGTGATGGAGCTAACCCTAATATGACCCACTTGCTGGGTGAGCCTCCCTCCCCCATTAACCCTCATTCACACACACACACACACACACACACACACACACACACACACACACCCACACACACACACACATTCTTACACATACACACAGACATTCCTACACACATAGCAGTGATGAAGATGATGATGATGTTGTCGCAGTACCGCTGATGCGATTTGGCAGTACTGGGGCACAATTCCTGCTGAATGCCCTAAAATTTCGTCTCCCCTGTGCCCCCCCCAACATCCAACATCCCCACATCCTCTCTCCACAGAACCCACCAATCTCCCAGATCCGTTATCAAGTCTCATGCTCAGGTCAAAGCACGATCATTATTGGGTGTGTGGACTCCAGCAGTTTAAAGTCGAGAAAAAAGCTTTTATACCTAACTACACATACTTAAACTTTATATTCCATTTTCTTGATTTTTTTCCATTTTTTTGAATGACTAATTGTCAATGTAAGGAAATCCTAGTTACCAGCATCATATCAACAGTGTTATACATACATATACACACATACGCATTTTCAATGTATAATAATATAAAACTGAGAAAAGGAGAGGATCATAATATTTGAGTGGCTGAAAACAGCTCAGTGTTGCTTTTGATGGTAAAGTGACATAAACGTTTAATTGATCATCCAAGTAGTTTCCCATGATTCTCCCGATGCTCGATTAATCGACTTACTGTCGCAGCTCTATTCCTGACTACTGACGCCCAAGGTGGTCCCTCCAAAGGTACACATCGTCCACATACTTTTGGCCACACTGTGCATGGCATAAGCAAAGGGAATTTAATGGGGAAACTATGTGTATATATATGTATATATGTATGTGTGTGTGTGTGTGTATATGTATATATATATGTGTATATATAGATGATATAGATATAGATATGACAGGGTCAAAAGGTCAGGAATAAACATTAAAGCAGACAGATGAGAACACCTGTTTTCTGGCTAATCATGTGATCAATACATGATAACTGATAATTATTGATTTGCGACATGGCCCACAATCATATAACACAAGAACGGGTTGTGGGACCGGTGGGGAAATTGTCATGTCGACACAGGAAAGTTGCCTAAAATATCATTGTTTGCAATAGCATTAACATGAAAACCAACCGCCAACCATGAACACGGGGGCGTCCACGTAGTTTTGGCTGAAATAAATGAGAAAACCTTCGTTGCTGTAACGCGTGTCCTGTGTCCGCAGGTCTGCTGGGAGGCGCCCGCTTCGCCGGCCCCTCCCAGAACTACAGCACCCTCCTGCTGGAGGAGGAGGCCGGGCTGCTGTACGTGGGAGGCAGGGGAGCCCTCTTTGCCCTCGACGCCTCCAACATCTCCACACCTGCGAACCGCACGGTGAGTGCCGGGGGCGCCGCTCACCACCTGTTAACAAAGAAACAGCCAAAAAAAAAAAAAAATTTCACAAGTTTTTTTTTTCTCCCATTTCCTAAGTGTTAAAAGAGGACAAACTAATAATAGCCTTAAGCAGACTGAGCAAATCTCATTGTGTTCCTCCAATTTTATGGATATCAGATTAAATGCACCAGGCTTTTTTCCAAGGGTTAGGGAAGGATGACGCAGCCAGAAAATTAAAAGTGCTGTCGTTCTTTTCTCTCCTCCTGTTTATCACATGCACACACACACAAATAAACACACTCACACACACACACACACACACACTTGTTTTCTACTTTTCACCTCTCCCTTTTCCATCCATCTAGAGATCTTTCTATTCATCTATTTACCCTCTCTATTTATTGAGCTGACGTATTCGTGCTAATCACGCTGCTGTTTGCAGATTGATTGGGATGCCTCGCCTGAGCAGAAGAAGCAGTGTCTGAACAAAGGCAGAGACAATCAGGTACAAGGCTCTACGCTCTTGTTATTCACACTATTCTTCCCCTTTCGGGGGCTTCGTTTGTTGAGTTGTTATCGGAGAACGTAGAAATTAAAACGCAGCCGCACTGTGTTGCGCAGAATGCCTCTGACAACAAATAGGGGGATAATCCTTTCAATTACTTCTTAATCCACCCACCCCTCTGCCCCCTAGAAACTTAACTGGATGTTGATCGTTTTTTTGTTTTTTTTTAAAGGGAACATAATCTCATTCATTAAGTATTTGCATATATAGCCCCATGCACATGAACTTGGTTTCTTGTAGGGCCAGAAATAACCTGTCCCAACAGCGCTATACACACATATACATATTTATGTGTGTGTGTGTATATATATACACACACACACAAGCACACACACACATTTTCAATGTATAATAATATAAAAGTCAAACAGAGTATCATCATATTTGAGGGGCTGAAAACAACCTTTTTTGGGTTCTTTTTGCAGACAGAGTGTTACAACCACATCCGCTTCCTGCAGCGGTACAACGGGACCCACCTGTACGCCTGCGGGACGAACGCCTTCCGACCTCTCTGTGCTTACATAGTAAGAGCTCGTGTTGTTCAGTCTTCAGCACGATTACCGTGTGAGTGGAAAGCCTTGAACGAAACGATCGATTCACTGTCGTCCCTGCTCGCTCTGTTAGGATGCCGAGCGCTTCGGCCTCTCGTCAGGCTTCGAGGAGGGCAGAGACAGGTGCCCCTATGACCCGGCAAAGGGATACACCGGCCTCCTTGTGGGTACGCTTCCCCGACTTTGCATCCCGTCTACCCGACGTCTGTTGGTATTCTGTTGGTATAGTCAAAGCAGCACGCAGACGGAACTTTATTAGACAGACAAGGCGGGGATGATGTTTATAAAGGGTGAAAATCTGATTATATCACGCTGACATCATAGTCAATCAATCAGGTACAGAACAGTACAGGGGCGCCGACGTTGATTTGCTTGCACCGAACACAAAGTACAGCTCAGGCTGATGGGAATGTCATCAATTTTTCAGGTGTTTGGGCATAAAACAAAGAATTTGACCAATTGAAAGTCATCCTGAGGTGAACATGGATCCCTGTTCCGAGTCTCAGGGCAAATGATCCTGTAGCTGTTGAGATATTTCAGTCTTTAGCTGAGCCAGCCTTGCAGCTAGCGTGGCTCAACACAAATACCACAGAAATCACAAAAACAGATACAGAGATAAAGGTAAAGAGAGGAGAGGCGCACTTCCCTCCATAGTGGCTGGATGAAATGTTGAAAGTGTGTTTTCTGATGAGTTACTGATCGCTATTCGTTGTTATTCCTCCGGTGCGTACTGGGCTGTGAAGAGTCCCCCCCCAATGCAGCTGCACTGTGATAAATAAGGAACAAAATCTTTCGTCCGTGTAAAATAAAATAAATAGAAAAATGCATATCGCAGCTCAGCTTAAACTAACAATAGGTTTTGAACAGCCTGAGCTCGACAGATCGTGGTGGTTATCTTTGCAGGTTACAGGCTTTTGTTTTCCACCAAATTCCCTATGTGTTTGACCGCGGATGTGCAGGAGGGACACATCCCCATAGTCTCGTGTAGGTTGGTTGTGGTGGTTGCCGCTGAGTCTGCTGCAAAAGATCTGAGGCATGTGGACTTCTGACTCTAATGTCAGTTTAATTTTAACATTTACTATATGTTTTATCTTTTCTGTTTGCTTGTTTCATCCGTTCCACTTATTTACTCTGGTTTATCTCATTTAGTTTTATTTATTAAGTGGCCTGTTATGAAATGAAATCCCAAAATCTATTTTCCCCCTGTAAAGCACTTTGTTCCTTTGTTTTGAAAGATGCTTCTCAAAGAAACTTGATTATTCTTGTTACTTGGACAAAACCCAGACAACAAACCTACACGTGGCTGCTCTGGCTTACTCAGTTTGTGTAATCCAGACGCCGAGGCTTCACATTAGCTTCAGTTGAACTTTGGAAGTAATCTTTGCACCGACGAAGGACTGTAAATTTTGTTACGGCACTTTATTTTTTTTTTTACAGTGTAGCTGTTAGTAAGGGATCAATTTACAGCCAGTTTGGACCAGAGGAATGATGACAGCAGCCAAAAACTCTTTTAGCAGGGTTGTTGCAAGAGTCTCTTGATTCAGCTTTAACTACTAAAACAAACCGGCGTCTATGTCTAAGTGCCATTTATGAATATCATAACCACAGCGGGTCGTTTGCAGTTCACATCCTATTTAACTCCGATGTCCAGATGTCTTTCCTCCTCTGTCTGCGCCCCACTAATAAGCTTGTGTGATCTGCCAATCAGATGGCGAGATGTTCACAGCCTCTCAGTACGAGTTTCGCAGCTCTCCGGACGTGCGCAGGAACTTCCCCTTCCCCACGCTCAGGACAGAGGAGGCCCCGACGCGGTGGCTTCTGGGTAAGCGCATCGCATGGAATCACGTTTCAGAAAGAAAAGGAAAGAGCCCATGAACAACTGCAGTGAGACACTTGTTTATATGATTTCACTCAGAGTAAATAGACCAAACCTCATTGACTTTTTGCACATTTTTATCTCAGATGTTTCACTGTTACTACATAAACTGATTCCTCTGTAGAATGAAAATAAAATTAAAAAATCTCACTGCACTGGAGCTCTAAATGTTTAGTTTCCAAGGAGACACTCCCTAGCCTGCTAATAGGTCCACGTTTTATGTGTCTCTGTATGTGTTTTGTATGTGTGTGTGTGTGTGTGTACAGAGGCAGAATTTGTGGGCTCTGTGCTGCTGAGGGAGAGCATCAACAGCTCTATCGGCGACGACGACAAGATTTACTTCTTCTTCACGGAAAGAAGCCAGGAGCAGATTGCCTACCCAAGCCAGACGAAGGTGTCCAGGGTGGCCCGGGTCTGCAAGGTCAGAGAGAGAGAGAGAGAGAGAGAGAGAGAGAGAGAGAGAGCTTTAACAGTAATCATGTTCATGCTTTTCTCTGCGTTTTTGAAAAATCAATTCTGAAAAATTAAAAACAAAAAGAAAGATTAAACTCAGAAAAAGGGTTGCACGGAGGGAGTTAAAAAAAGAGTTGCCAGCAATGTGAGGTGCTTCCCGTCCCTGATACCAAGACAAATGTAAATGGGTTTAGGGAGACTTTCTGCTCTTGGGGGGGGGGTGTAATTTCAGTGCTGAATGAACCAGCAGTTGGGCGTCTTCTAATCTCGGCTTCTCCATCGGTGGGGGCTCTTTCTGCCGCCACTGTTGCCAGGCAAACCACGAGCCCACCAACCTCCACCTCCAATTGCCGACCCTCTCCCCCTCTCTTTGTTGCCATCTCACGCTCTTCCTCTCCTCCTCCTCCTCCTCTCTTTCCCTCTCACCTCATTTCACTTGCGATCAGCATCTCCAGTCTGGACAGCATGCCCAGCGACCACTCCTAGAGGTCCCTCTCCCTCTCTTCCTTCCTCCCTGTTGGCTCTTTTATCCCACACATGGTGGCGTAATCACCATCACAGTGTGCTGGTGCACTGAAGTCACTGTTGCATTATTCCTGTGGAATCAAAAAAGTGTCTAAAAAGGACGGCATGATTGGACGACAGAAATTAGAAATGAATGAGAAAACTACCTATTGAATAACCGCTTAGGGGTCAAGTTTAAACATCCAATCAGAGTGAGTTAAACTGCCTAGACCAGGGCAACTAGCTCAGTCTTAAGAAATTAAGACCAATTGATAGATTTGTTAAAGTTTTTTTAACAAGGCAAACAAAAAGTGGGTTAATTTTCTCTCCCTGTGTGTTTCGCCTTATGCCGCGGCAGCACTTATGTCGATCCGGCGGTTTTAGGCTCAGGCTGGAAACGTCACTTGTTCTGACCTTGTGTTTGCTGCCTCGAAGTTTGCTTAGAAGTGACTTTGCAGTTTGTTCAGACGTGAGATGACAAGTTAAACCGCTGTCACATTCACGAGTTGTTTTTTTTTTTTTGGAGCTTTGAGCAGCCCCTCCATTTTTGATGTGCATTAATTTTAGGGATTAAAACGCTCAAAAATCAAGTGCCTTTAGTCTGCATACTGACATCTCTGAGTCAGATGCACTACATACTCAAAACCAGCTCAGGACTGGTTTTTGTGCAGCTTCTCTGAAATTATTCATGCGCAAATTTTATTTGTACTGTATTTATTGATTTAACATTGAAATAATTATGCAGCTCTTCACATCTCTCCACAAAAAAGAAATTAAAAAAAGGAAATTTACTGCAGCCACACATCATTTAATTGCATTTGTCTTTTCTGAAAATGGCCGCATGTTTGAGTACATTCTCAGCTTTTCTAAGTCCATATGCTCCGACAGTTCATCCTCTTACGCTTCTCTCTGCATCCGAAAGAAGTCATTTCTGGAAACAAGGTCTGGACTCCTCTCTCTCTCGTCATCAGTGCAGCCGAGTTGTCAGGGCCCTGGGGAGCTCAATAACTCAGCCCGAACTAGGCCACAGCAGCGCATGCAGATGTCGAGGCCGGTGCCCAGCTTTGGCCCCCGGCGGCGGCCAGACGCCGCGCCGGCTGGAGCGCAGATCCACAGAAAGCGGAGGCGTTGGCGGTGGCCTCTGGGCCGAAACCACAGAGCATTTGCTGTGTTTTGAGCGCTGTGACCAGTTTTCCTCTGTTTCTCGCTTCTCAGCCAGGATCCGGCGACTGCCTCGGCAATCTTGACCCGTTTCCAGGGCAAAAGGGTGTAACAAGTATGAAAACGGAAGCCTTTCTCAATGACATGAAAGCACATGTCGATGCCATATATCCCAAACATAGAAAGAAAAGCTGGAAGTTTTGTCATTTTCTCTTTCATGGCTTCAGAAACCGAGCTCACATCTGGCTCAAACGGCAAAACGGCCTCCATCCCCTCGTCTAGGGTTAATTTCCCTGCAGGCGTATCTTTACGGTGCGATGCATATTCCATTGGATTTACGTCATGACGACCCGATGACCCAGGCAGAGCTTTGATTGACGTACATTGTAATCTATTAGTTTATCCCTTTAGCTCTGTCCACATTAATAACGTGGTATCCATCTCTGTAGGAATCTTTTATGTTGTTTTCTCAATAGTATCCTTCTCAGCCCTGCTTTTCTAACCTCTCTGCCAACAAAACAAACCCCAATAGTGGATGCATTTCTCTGCCATCCCTTCCCTCTCTTTGTCATTCTCTTATATAAAAAATTAGAGTTGGTATTACTGATGGAAGTCTTCCTAATGCAGCCATTTTTGTCGGAGATAAACGAGCGTTATGCTGATTTAAGCCGCTATGCCTCTCTTCGCGTGGGAGGCCGAGGCAGGCAGTGAGTGTTTTGATGAACGACAGTTCTCCGTGGAAGACATAAACGAAGAAAGATGAAGCACTATAATTCAGATTTGAAAAAAAAAGTAGAAGTGGTCTCCATCGTTTTTTTGTTTTTTCCAATCTCTTTTAAATGAGGTGTGCTAAATTACTCTTTTAGGGAGAGATTTCTTGCAGCCTTCACCTCCCAGTGCTACCAAAACGCAATTAGAGCAAATGTGCTTTAGTAGGCATACACTAACAATTCAGCTCCACTTTCATGAAACACTATGTTTCTCTCTGCCTCATCCATCTTTATGTGTCTTATTATGTATACATTATGATTTGATGCCTATATTTTTGTAGACGCGTGTGGTAAGGTCATATCTTTGGGTTACTGTTATCAAAATCGGAGATAAGTTGCTGTAGATGCGCATATGCTATATGAGGATGTGTTTGCCAGAATACATCAGCTCAAAGTGACTTTATCTCATCCATCCATCAACCCACCCATCCATCCATCCATCCATTAACTCATCCGCTGCCTCCTTTGTCCGCAGAATGACTGGGGCGGCCAGAGGACCCTGCAGAGGAAGTGGACCTCCTTCCTCAAGGCCAGGATGGTGTGCTCAGTCCCAGAGTACGAGCTGCACCTCAACGTCCTGCGCAGTGTGTTTGTCCTGCAGGGCCGGGACGCTCAGAGCAGCGTTTTCTACGGCGTCTTTGGCCTGGAATGGTGAGAGACTGCATCAAATCCTGCTTTTATGGGGAGCCGAAGTCAGGGCGTCTGTCATTTAGCATTTATTTCATTGGCTCTTATGAAAAAAGCCTGTTCTGGGGTTTTACTTTCCAATTCTATGACAAACCCTCGTCCACTGTAAGAGTCTTTGTAAGAAATTGAAACCTTAAATTTCTAACGATTACTTTGTGAGCACATAAAGAAAAATAAAAAAAATTACAACTCGGGAGAAGAAACTACAAGCACGGCAAGACATGAGAGCAGGGTTGAGGTGAAGCGCTGATGTGGGCTGATAAATTGTGGGTTTCAGTTTGCATTTACATTCATCCTAAATGTGTCGGGAAGGCTCTTCCACAGAAACCCAGGAAAACCATTTCCCTGTGGACCTGGCTTTGTTCCTGGGGGGGCAGGGGGCACTGTCATGATAAACAGGAGAGGGTCTTCCCCAAAGTGTTGCTGCAGCATCGGAGGATTTATCAAGAAATCACATCCAGCCAAAATGTTAGTCGACCAGAAGGGTAGTTTTCATCCCTCTTTTGACAGACCACTGTGATATATAATAACATGCCAGCATCATCGGCATATATGGTTGGTTACAAATGGTTACAAATTTGCATTATTTTGAGATAAAAAGAGGTCAAGTCTATTTAGAGGTAGGATAAAGTGATCGAGCTGTCAGTCAGCAGAAAATGACTCAAAAACATTAATAATTTAAGTCCTTGAATCAAAGGAAAATGTTAAACATTTTACATTATAGTTATTAATGGTTTGTATATTAAGGTAATTAACCTCCTGCACTCAAGGTGTAACGATTTGGCTTATTTTTTTACATTTTAAAAGGGTCTTATGTATACAGTTTTATTATTAGTGCATTGTAGTCATCACAGCTAATTCTACAGAGTTGTACTGTGTGCACACCAACATGAATTCCCAACAACAGCTTCATATACTGGCAGTAAAAGTTAAATAAACTTAAATTGATTTTTTTTTAATGTACTATTGGTCAGACAAAAGTTGTCACCTTGGGCACTGCAAAGCTCTTCATGGACATTTTTATCTATTTTAGAGAATAAATTATTTATTTTACGAATAATAATTTAAAAAAAAAAGAACTGATAACAAGAGGAGTCATTATTCCAGACCCTGGATGAGTTGTTATCACATCGGCGCCGGCCAAGCTGCAGCCGGAGCCGATGTGACAGTGTCAGAGGACGGCGGCTGCCGGCGGAGTATCTGGCAGCAATGAGCCTGTGTGTGTGTGTGTGTGTGTGTGTGTGTGTGTGTTTATGCTGATACACAGGGTCATGCTGCATAAAACTGGCCCAAGGGTGGTTGGATTCAGATGGAGACGATTGCATTGCAACGGGGCAGCGATGCTGTCGATTCCTCTCCTGCTTTTTTTTTTTTTTTCCGATTTTTTTCACTGCCACACGTCTCTTTCGTGGATATTCGAGCTCAGCCTCCGCCAGTCTGACTGTCCTCTTGTTCACTGCAGCAGCTGTCGAACTTTCCTTTCTTCCCTTTTTTCTTTCTCTCTCTGTCTCATCTTGTCTTTTTATTGTCTTTTCCTTTAAAAAAGCAAACAAACGTACACCTGTGTGGGCAGTAGTCATCACTATGTATTAGACTCAAGCGTGCGAGAATGAGTAAGCCCCTGAGCTCTGCCTCTCACCAGCTCTGAAGACAGATTCTGGTTTCACTTCCATCTCATTTTTCTCACCTGAATGCTTTTGAAGGCTGAGGTGGGCACACAAAGAACCTAAGAATGTGACGCAGGTATCCCCCCGCCCCATTACTAATCTCACCTTTAGGGCTTAAGATAAAGGGTCACCTGGTTCCCTACTCGCAACTCATGCGGTTGTTATGTCGTTTGGCAAATCTATTCTTTCACAGGTGCGAATCCACAAACGGTGCTGTTTTATTTCTTAGTCACGGGGGTTGGGTGTTTTCAGTACTGTGAGTGTGGTTTTGAAAAAAACCTGCAAAACAAATAACTCCCTGGATGACGGGAGTAGCTACTGGAGATAAAGAGGGAGAATTACACCCCTGTCAGTGACACCCACTCACGTGTCCATGCAAGACAAACTGGTAGAATCCAAGGGGAAAATGTGGTCGTGATAAACAAAACTTTACCGCCTCGACGCCCACGGTTTTCAGAGAACAGAGACAGTCTCTCAGTAGCCTGGCTACCTTTTCACCTGTCGGTGGCCGCTGACGATCCGTGATGTGTTTGAAATCCGATCTGAGGGGGCAGTTGCTCCCCCAGATAATAACCTCTCAGTGTTTGTTCAGCATTGAATCATTAATCCTGAGTGTGTCCTCTGGATGTGTCTCCGGGATGGGTTGGGGTGGGGGGGTCTCTTTCAGGAAGAATATCAAAGCCTCTGCTGTCTGCCAGTACGCCTTCTCAGATGTACAGAGGGTTTTCGAGGGGCCGTACATGGAGGTGCAGGACTCAAAGTGGAGGGAGTACACAGGGAAGGTGCCGGAGCCAAGACCAGGATCTGTAAGTTTCTCCAATCAAAGCCACTTCTTATTCCACCTTCCTGGTGTCCAGCTCTTTCCTCTGCTTAAACAAATAACACCGATCATCTCTGCCTCTCACTTCTCCAGTGTATAACAGATCTGCACAGGTCCCAGGGCATCAACTCATCCCGAGACCTCCCGGACAATGTCCTCACCTTCGCCAGAAGGCACCCGCTTATGGCCAACCAGGTGCAACCAATAGGGGTGCGCCCTCTCTTGTTCAAGAGGAGCGTCAACTACGTCAAGATAGCTGTGCACAAGGAGCCGGCGCTGGATGGAAACATTTACACTGTCCTGTTTTTGGGAACTGGTGGGTTTTGCTAATGAACAGTCCCCAGTTCCTCTGGAAAGACCAAAGCCAACAATGAATTGATCCTACTAACAAATGCTTGATATATCTTTTTAGTCTGTGGCATAGAGCTTCACTGCTGTGCAACAAGATGCTAATGTCTGTATGCTAACACGCTCACCGTTTCAGGGTTAACACGCTCAAATGTTTACGATGCTCACCATTAGAATGCTATCATATGCTCATCAGCGCTAAACACAAAGTAGGGCTGAGGCTGATGGGAATGGCTATGAGCCGAATCGGACAAATTAAAAATGTTGACCTTACGTTGGTGGTAGATTATAGGGTATCACCAAAGTGAGGGGAGCATGTCCAATGTCTGAACAAAATTTCAAGGCAAACCATCCAGTAGTTTAGTGGGATATTTCAGTCTTGACCAGAAAGCAGACTGACCATGGCTGAAAACACATCCGTTAGCCAAACCGCTCGACTGCGTGACAAGTTCCCTCTTTTACCAAGAACCAAAGAAACTGTCTCTTCCTTTTTTTTTTCTCAATTCAATCCAATATATGCACCTTGCCGATGGAAATAGTCCAAGGGCGCCATCTGTGTATTGATCCACAACTGAAAATAGTCCAGAACAAATCGCTATTTACGCCTCTTTGGGTAAGATTTGCTAAAAACTACAGTGCCCAGTTTTTTTAATGAAATTTCTGAGCCTTTTCAGTAGTTAAACTACATGTTTACATGGGATATTTACAAATATTTTCTTTGTGGCCTGTTTTTAGAGCCATGCGTCTTCAATAGAACTGAACAGGCTTGGGACTGAGTGTCAACAGAAAGGACGAGGAAGTCAGAAAGTGCTGAACAGAGGCGTTGAAGACGTTGTTGACTTCAGTCTTTTCACTGGATTTGTTAACATTATGTGTTTTTTTCTCTGTATTGTCTCTCTAGGTTATTGTAGTGCTTGACAAGGCTGTATCTCTTCTTACAGATGACGGATGGTTGCACAGAGCAGTAGACATCAATGGAGAAATGCATATCATAGAGGAGCTGCAGTTGTTTGATAAACTGCAGCCCATAGAAAGCCTGGTCATATCTTCAGGTCTAGTAAGTATTCATGTATGTGGAGTTTTACATTAAAATGTCAAGGCTTTATTCATGCTAAAATTGAAGCAAATTAAAACATGGTAGATGATGCTCTGGCTACCAAATTTACTTCACAGAAATGCAGTATAAACATGCTGATTTTTATTTATCAGACAGTAGAGAATATTTCAGTGCCGACATTTTTATAGACTGTTTGGTATAAAGCTGATCTGCAGAAGAAAGGCAATGGAAAGTTCTCCTGAAATTTCCAAAATCCATCAATAATTGATGATTAATCATTAAATATGCTACTTATAATACACCTGTTACCTATTGTAATTTTTGGCTTTAGTAGAAATAGATAAATCATTTATCTTTTGTTTCACAGCGGAGCATCTATGTCGGCTCCCGCTCCGGAGTCGTGCAGCTGCCGATGTCGGCCTGTCAGCGATACGCATCCTGTTACGACTGCGTGTTCGCCAGAGATCCGTTCTGTGGCTGGGACGGGAGGGCGTGCGTGGAAATATCCTCACGAGCACAGAGGTGAGCGAGACGCACACCAGGAAACACGGTAACGACTGCGTGTGCGTCCGACACACATGTAGACAGGAGGCCACATTTTCCAGTACGGACGAGCTCACGTACGTGTTACATTTACAGAGATTTGACAGAAAAAACTTTAGAAAAGATTTAGATATTAGACTAAAAATTTTATAAGACTACAATGTCAGTGTACTAGTCAAAACAGTGAACTGTTCAGACGAAGCGATGGCATGATAATTACGTACACTGATTATTGTTAGCAGCTCTTGAAATGAGTAATAAAACTCCGACCAAAAATGAACAACTTTGACAGTGTTCATTTTTGCATTACACGACCTTTTTGGTGGATGTTTACTTCCTCCTTCTGGGCCCAACAGTAATCCTGGAGTCTAATTAATTATTTATGCAGCTTACTTTCCCTTCCAACAGAATTTTTATGAGAGCAGGTCTAAGACAATGTAGTTGACCTCAATTTCTCTCATCAGCTCTTTTCAGCTCGGCAGGAGCTTCTTCTGGGGTGGGAAGGTTTGAATTTAGAATGACCCCCCCCCCAAAAAAAAAGAAAAAAAAAGGGATCATCTGACACCTTAAATCAGCTTTTATGTTGAGTGTAACTCTGCACCTTAAGAGAGAGAAGCAGAGAAAGTGAAAATGAGTGACAATATTCTTCTTCTTTTGGTAACAATTTAAGTCAAACTCTTTAGTAAACGGTAAACAGACATTTAACAGATGGTTTACATCAAACTGTGATATATTTATCAGCAGCTATTAGGAATTTAAAGTGTTTATTAATGCAGTTTTTGTCAACAACTCATTATACTTATATTATTATGTTTATAATTTTATAAAATGTTTCAAATGAAAATAAAATTAAAAAAAATCATAAAATGTTTATGATTATATTATATATATGATTTTATAATTTTTATGTTATAATAATAGTGTGTGTATATATATACAGTATATAAAACTATTGCCAAATCATATGGATCTTTTCAGGAGAAATGTACAGTATTCAGATCAGGATACTGGAGGTGGTGGAAATCAGCTGGGAAGGTATCTATACATGAACAAGCCCTAGCAAACAAACAGGCTAACACACACACACACACACGCACAACACACACATATACAGGCATACTTTGGCTCACCCTTACACTTGGGGCTGGTTGTGCTTCTCCTCATTCACTCTGCATGAGTGAGTAGCAGACATCTTAATCTCCATTACAGCAGCAGACACATCAGCCCCTCCTGTGGATTTGTTTCGGAGCTTCTGAGGCAGCAGAACGTTCGGAGAGAGCCAGAAACGGACAGAGTTTTATGGGAGATCTGACATTTCCCTGCGTTTGTAGCACACAATATCCCCTTCTTTTCTAAAGTGGTTGAATTATTTATAAATTGGTTATCTTCATCTTTCTCCAAAAGAAAGTCAGCAATCTGCTCCCTAGTGTTGGAGAACAGAGATGTGGATAGAGAGGCTGTTACTCTGCCTTGAACCTTTTGTAGTTACAGCATAAAACTGCAAAATTTCGTCTCTCTTTGTGAATTCATATCATTGCTGCAGAAACTCTATGTTCTGTCTGCGTTAGCCTCCTGAAGTCATTGTTTTGGATTGGTCTTATGGTTTTCGACAGCTCTTGGACTGTTTTAAGGTTTTTCTTCAGGATAAAATCTGATCGTAGAAATGTTGTTTATGATTTTATAACTATTGTTGTTATTGTTGTTCCTGTCTGTCGTCACCTACTGATCATTCGAACTGAGATGACTAATCTCTGGGAGCACTCCTGGTTGAATATAGGTTAAATACTCACTCTTCAAAAATTTAAATGATCGTGAAATCTCCTTATTTCAGGTCAAACCTTACCCAGGACATCCTGCGAGGGGTCAGGGGCTGCAGGGAGAATTCAGGAAATGGTAGGTAACAAAGCACAAACACGCAGATTTCACGGGGCAAAAAGTCCAACACATACCCTTCTTTTCTCTGCCTGAAAACTCAAGCACCTATTAAAGGATTTCATCACATGTGCGTTCCTTACTCATCCCCCAGGTCCCAGCGTGCACATTTTAATCAGTTCCTCTCTTGCTGGAGGTCAAGCGGTCATTCTGGCTGCATTGCGGGGCCCGCTACATTTAAAGAGGCTTATGAAGTGTAATAGAAGGGGATGGTGAAAGGTTGAGCCACACAGGTTGCTCACCTGGACTTTGAAATTGTGACCTTGGAGACCTGACATACTATATTCATCTCTCTTTCCTGCTGCATTTTTCTCAGGCTGTCTCTCCCACATTTTCCATCCCTTGATCTTCCTCTGTATAAATTATCTCGACCGTTTCATGTCTCTTTGGCTCCATTTAATGTCCCTTGTTCTCTGCTTCTGTTGCTCAGTGGTCCATCGGAGGCGCTCTGTGATGTCAGGGGACGATGTGCTACTGCAATGTGAGCTGCGCTCAAACCTGGCCATTCCACGCTGGACTCTAAATGGCAAGGAACTCCAGGGGTACGACCTCAGCTCTGGCTACCGCATCGGCACGGATGGCCTCCTCATAATCGGAGCTCGTGTCCAACAGAGCGGGTCCTATCGCTGCTTTGCTGTCGAGAACTCAGTCTCGGTCCTGGTTTATCTCTACACGGTCAGGGTGCACACAGAGCCGTACTTCCCCGCGGAGCCCACAGCCACGACTAACCCCACCACAGTTTCCAGCCCAACCGTTTACTCCACCAGCAGCCCCACTGAGCAGCCTCTGCCCTCGCCTCCCGCCCCGCTGCCTCCGGAGCCCGAGTTCCAGACCTACAGACACATGGAGGCCGTGTACATCTCTCTGGTGGCGGTTCTCGGAGGGCTCTGCTTGGTGTTGACCGTGGTGCTGCTTTACGTGAGCTTCTGCACCAGGCGGGCCTCCCGGGACCGAAAGTTCTCTCAGCAAGGTCTTCAGGTCCTGGGGGCCTCCGAGAGAAAAAGGAGCTCCCATCTTGAACTTAAAACCATCTCCAGCCACTGCAACGGCCGCCAGGGTCGACAGTCCATCTCGTTGCCGTCGTTCGGGGACATCGGCGATGGCTTCCTCCAGATAGTCCCCGGTGAGGGCCAGATGTCTCCGACAAAAACGCCCCCTCCGGCACCCCCTCTTCCGATGCCGCCCCCACTTCCCAACATGGACTACGCCAACGGGCTGTCAGCCACTCTGCCCAGCGTGCTGAGGAAGATGAATGGGAACAGCTACGTGCTGCTGAGGCAGGCAGACCCCGAGGGCATGTCACCGCTCTACCACTCTTTCACAGAGGAGCTCAACAGGATCCTGGAGAAGAGGAAACACACACAGCTGGATCTGCAACCTGATGAGAGCTCCATCTAATATGCTCCTCTCGGTCTTTGTCCCATGGTTATTTATTTCCACCCCAACTGTGACCTGTAGTTGCGGGGAGAACTGACTGTGTCAAACGCTGCTCGTATTTACCCAGTGTGAGAGTACCTGCAGGCTGTGTCCTAACCTGATCTGAGATGTGCAGCCTCCTGTGTCTCCCATGACAAATGGCCCATGATTTCACTTCAACAATGGACGACACTGACCAGAGATTGCTATTCGAAAAGTGAAGCTGTGAAAAATTTGGCCAAAGACTGCACCACTGCACAAGAAATTACCCTGAGTAGGAGGCTTAAAGAGGCTACCTCAGTGTAGACTCTCTGGAGGCTTGTGAAAGATGGTAGTCAGATGAAAGAAAAGGCAAAGGTGCAAAATGGGACATGAGTTAAAAAAAAAACAAAACAACAATAATAAAGTCAGGACCATGGCCATGTATTTTTGAGACTGCAGAAGTGTTCAGGAAGTTTTTAGTGCCATGTAATATTCACAATCTATGGAGCTTAAAGTAATACTCCACCCGAAATCTATCACCAAGCATTAGACATTGAAAACATGGCATACTCTCCACATGATATGCCCGGCCCTGTGTGTCTCAAGGTTGACATGTGGATGTTCCTGTTTGTCCATGACTTCGTCGTGGTCACCCGGTCTGGGGGGAGAACAGGTTTGACTCACCCACAGTCGCAACACTGGAGTCCGCATCACCCACGCAAATTCCTTCTAGTCTGATGGGTGTTGTGGTTTGATTTGGCTGGCGTTTCTCTTGACGTATGCAGTTTTGGGGGGGTGGTGGTTATGGGTAAAAGACATGAATGGCAAAGTTTACAAATTGTTACACAGTCCAAAACAAGAAGTCAAACAATTAATTCTTTCAGGATGAATTGGTATTCCATCCTATCAGGCGTGGCTAATAAGGGTTAGGTGTACAGGAGGAATCGATTTAAGGGCTCCACTGAATGACTGTCTTCATGATCGATTCATTTGTCAATTAAATTTCTGTGGCTTAATCGTTTAATTTAAAAAAAAACAACAAAAAAACAGCAGAAAATCTCTTCTCAATCTCTTAGTCCAAGCTGATGTCTTGGGGATACTTGTTTCTCATCTGAGAATCTGTATCTGGTGAATGTGTGGGAGTTTTGCTTCATAAATTATTAAATTATTAATTGCTTCGACTAATTAGCAAGAATTCAGTCTGATCACAAGCCTGCATTCTCTATAAAAGTACAGCTGTTATGCAGCCCCCCTTCAGGCCCCCAGTGGTTGCCTGTTTGATACACTAAATATAGATTTTATGTGGAGTTTCACTTTAGGAGACCGGTTCAGTTACAGTGCATGAGAGCACAGGTGTGAGGACAGATCATACATTTCAATTTGTGCAAACCACTCTCTCCTCATTTTGTCTTTGTTCTCGTGTAAATAGCAATAATTACATCAATGTTACAGCTGTTAGTAGCAAAACGTGTTGTGCCAGTCACAGTGGTGACACCTGTAGCAGACTCTGGAACAATTTAGTTTCTCTTTTTTTTTTTTTTTTCTCTTCGTGTCTTTCTGTTTTTAGCATCTGTGTGGGAAAAGAGAAAGAGCTGTATGACCGGCGGATTGAGTAGTCTGTTAAAGGAGCACTCAGGTTGTGGTCAGGTTGGCTAAATTCCCAGAAGACTGCAGAGGATCAGGGCTCATGAGGCTGAGAGGAAACCACAACACACACTAAAAAAAATAACAAGTCAAGATACTGTCAAGATATATGCTTGCTCGCTGTTTTATATTCATACACATAGACATATTTATACTTTGTCTTTGTCATAGTGCAGCACTATTTTTGGGTGATTACTCATTATGCTTTGAAGATTTTGCCTTCTCCTGAGACATCAAGATCATAGTCTCATGCCGACCATTTCAATGCACTGGATTCTTTAAAAAAAAAAAAAGGGTGTTACAAAAACAAGAAAAAAGTTGTTAGAACGAAACAAATTGCGGACACAGATATGTGTTTGTCGTCTGCTGTGAAAAGGCTGCAGGTGGCAGGTTTCCAAATCAGGGTAGAGAGGACCTTCACACATCAAGCACACAAAAGCATCCCCAGTGTTTACCTGACATCAGAGCAATGCCAGAACAACACAAACTGTTCTGGCCCTGCAAGCTTACGGTCTCGCTTTGTCAACATGGACAGCGCCATGATTACGAAGTGCACATAATACTTAGAGGGAAGTCACGAAAATGAATCTCTGAGTAGTTTGTAAACGTGTCACGGCCAGTGGAATAAAAAGATCTGTCTTTCCGGCAAAGTGTTGAGTCAGCTCTTGCAGCGGCGGCCCGGCAGCGGCCTACTCTGGTTACTTGCAGCGTGCATCTGTCAGGGCGCCGCTGACAATAACAGCAGTTTCTGGCTCACCTCCATAAAGAGAAGACAGGGGGCTGTGCAGGTAGAAGCAGACAGAAAACATTTGACCTCCATGTCCTGGTTGGCCGTTCAAGAAAAAGATGAGGAGAAAAATGAGGCAGTGGCTGTTTGCAGTTGAAATTTTTCGGGCATCTTCCCGTTTTCCTTGAAAGCCACTTTGTTATGACCCTTGATTGATTGAGAATATAGTCCAGCCAATGTCCTCCATGCAGACCGGTAAATATGATGGTATGGATGGAAAAACATCTGACTAAAGCCCCGGGTATGCTTGAAACAAAATATTTACCTGGTTGAGTGCTTGCTTATTAAGCTTCGTATTCAGGAATTTTTTCCATTTGCCACAGCTGTAAACTCTTTGCATTTAGACATGGTCAGATGACGCCAGTTGGTTTTACACACTCTGGAACTTTAACCCCACCTCTGCTGAATATATTCACTGATTCCGTTTAATCTCCGTTTTGATGTTGTGCCAAGCATCAGTCTCACAAATTGGGTAAAGAACTGATTCAGTGTAGCAGATGAAGGCTTGGCTCTTCAATGAACACCGACTAGAAATTGTTTGCGAGAATATTTGTGGTTTGAAATAATTTTTCAACTTGGCTAAAGTTCCCATATTCCTCACCGTATGCCTGTGTGCACTCCAATAACACTTTCCTCTTGGCTGTGGCTATGGTAGGGCTGTCCACTTACACTGTTGCTGTTGCTGTTTGTCTTTATGTGGGAATCAAAAAAATGTACATTATTAGTAACAGGGCATGTCACTATATGCAGATGATGTGCTTTTATACATTGTAGACACCACTAAACCAATACTTTATGTACTGGACACCCTTTGAAACTAAGGGGAAATTTCTGGATATTAATTGATTGTGGGGAAGAACATGATGTTTAATGCTGCCACCCAAACTTTCCAGATCCATACCTAGCCATTTGTGATCATTTACATAATTAGGTTTGTGTTAGGGTTGTTTTTACTCTAAAAATTCCTGTCAGCCTTGTTGCACATATGGAAAGTGTTTTGAATTTAAGTTTTTTCTTCACTTGACCTTGCCTCACCTTCACCTGACCTACATGTCCTGGTTGTCTATGTAGATAACAGATTATGATACAGCTGAACATGTTTGTAGTTCTGTGCTTGTTGCACACGCATATTTTCAGCTTTCTTCTTGTCATCCTCATCAGCCTTTCCACTTGTTTTCATCCTCATCTTCATTCCTCCCCTCTCTCCCTCTCCGCTGTCTCTTTTGTCTCCCTGTCTCATCACCCCTGCATGACTGCATCGTCTATTACTCTCTCTGCTCACATTCGCACTCTCTCTCAAGGACCCTGCTGAGTTTACAAATGGCCATGATGGCCCCTAATCAATTAGAGCTAGTTTTCAAGGATCACTTGAGTTTGTGTTGGTGAAGGAAATGATTGGAGAAACAATGCGGATTTTCTGCATTAGTTTAACGTCAGAGATGCACAAAATGTTATTCTCACATTTCTGGCTGAAGTTATGCTCTATGAGATATTTTTCATTGCACGAATTTCCCATATGTGTCAGGCAGATTAAAAATGAATCTAGGTCCCTAAATTTTAATGAAGTCACAGTGCTCAGAAAGACTGACAGAGATCGATAAGATTTTCTTATCCATGCTAATTTATGGATCTGATTCACTGGAAGTGTTTTTCTTGGTTTTACATTTTATAATCTGTAAGATGATTGCAGTTTCTGCTGAGTTCAACATGTTGCTGTACCTAACCATGTATTATATAAAAGCTCCCATGACCAAGTTCTCTCAGCCATACATTGTGGAAAATCCTTAACATGTTGGAAGTTTCATCTGAATCTGCGACCATTGCTGCTGCTTCTTCATTCCGCTTACAAAAGACAATGGCTCTGCACTGTACTGTATTATGGACAAAATGCACAAAAAATAGCCAACATGTTGGCCACCAGTTTTACATTCAGCGTGTTTCTGTATACACAAGCCAACAGTGAAGCACTTTTTTGCGAATTCTATAACAGTAATTCATCCTGCCGATTAAATATGCAAGCTACAGTATATTTTATGTAGATGTAGATTACTTCGCTAAGTGTTGGCCAAAGAAACTGGTGTAAAGATTTAACAATTTGCACTGTTCCTACGTGAATACCTTGTAATATACCCCTGTAAACTGTGACACTTTCCATCATGTTGGTTCTGTCTGATTTTCTTTTGTATATATTGACCTCACCTATGTGTTCTTGGCGGAAAATGACATTGTTGCTTCTTGAAAAGATAGTTTAAACACCTGAGCTTTTGAGGGAAAGATCTTTTTTTTTGTTCAGTCTAATGTCTTATTTATTTGAATTAATTAAAATTTCAATGGCTTTTGTGCAGATAAAAACACTTTTCATCATGTTCAGCTTGCAGGGGAAATAAACAATCATTGCCAACTGCCCTGAGGGGGAAGTCAGGAAATTACATGCAAAACATGTTCACACTGGATACTCTCAAGACACCATGATGTATCCACTGTCCTCCACTGTCCTCTGCTGGGAATGGAGCCTACATGATCCCAGAGCCATTCACATACATCTATAACAGAGCAGGAGTATAACATAAGCTTAGCTGGGCGTAAAATGACCATTTTCAGAGCAGTCCTCAAGGCTAGTAACTTAGCAACAGCATCTTTATTTAGAGCCGTCAGTGTCCTAGCATGGGTCAAGCTTTGCCAGTTCCCATTGGGGAGCAGAGGGGTGATGTGAGCAGAGAGGCTCTGAAAAATGTAATTGGTGCCATGGAGAGATTAAAATGAAGGAAGTGAAAATGACAAAATAGAAAATATGTTCACATCATTAGCCATCTAATACTTTCATTCTGTACCTCTTATTTTAACAGGTAAACCAGCCACAGTGACCAAACTCTCCCACCTGAATGTAGTTTCATTTTACCTAAATTTGGTAAAATAAATTTACAGATCATTTAAATTTTGCCACTTTTATTGGCTCAGCGGTGACAAACCCCATGTGCAGTCTATATGCAGTGTTGAAAAGAAATACATTTACAACTAAGTACATTTACTCGAGTACTGTGCTTACGTACAATTTTGAGCTACTTGTACTTCACTATTTCCATTTTCTGCTACTTAATACTTCTACTGCACTACACTTCTGAGGCAAATATTGTACTTTTTACTCCATTTAACATATCTGACACTCAGTTGCTAAGTACTTTTCAAATTAAGATTTTATATATAAAATATGAAAAAAATGCATTAAAGATGAAACTACACACTAACAGTATATACAATGAGCTCTGACTTGACAGAATCCAAATCCTGCTTAAATTGTACTGAATTGGTAATAAAATTTCAACACATACATTCAATTTGCATAATCACTATTTGTACTTTTGATACTTTAAGTATATTTTGCTACGAATACTTCTGTACTTTTACTTAAGATTTTAAAAGCAAGAATTTTACTTGTTTTTTTTTTCATTATTGTACTGATATTCTTACTCAAGAGAAAGATCTGAGTAGTTCCAGTACAGTCTATAAGTAAAAAGGTGATTTAAAGGGAAAGAACATCCATGTTCTTATCAAAAATGCAACTCAAGTACAGATACTCGGGAGAAAATGAGGGAAATCAGCATCCCATCGCAGAGCTCGACCCCTCTGTCTCTCACTCATCAGCATCCTCTGCCGTTATCTCACGCTCGTACTCGACATAAATTTTCCACAAACAGCCAAAACATATCCTGCAACCAGGGTAATACAGGCGAGCAGACTAATATACATCAGCCAACAGAAACTAGCAATCTTTCCTGTGATACCTGTCACGTTCACCGAGACAAGTCTACTCATTTGTATTCATCTGATGACTGGCATTTGGTTGTACGTTTCTGTATCTGTCTTCTGTTTCCCTATTTGCAGTCAAAAAATGATGAATTTTGGATTCCATCTTAAAAAAAACAAAAAAAGCAGCAGCAAGTGTTTTTTACCAACGTCCACCTTGTTGAATTTGAACAAATCGGCCAGTGGAGGAGTGTTAGTTTTATGTTCCTGTTACTGTCGGTATGAAGGACAGCCCTGCGCTGAAGGCTAAGAATTGTCCCTCAAGCTATCACACAACCATCTGTCACATTCATTTAAGCTCTGGATCATTTAAGGTTTCAAACCTTGATCAGTATTAAACTGTAAAAACATGTACATTCCTGGTGTCATGCAAATAAATAAAAAAGAGGTGTACACCAGATATGTGTCTTGTGTGTTAAGTGTTTTAACTGCAGTTAAATCAGTTAAAATTGTTGATCTTGCTCTGAAAAGCTGTTCAAACACAAGTCTAAACAAGGTCTAAATTTGAACACCAATGCCAGCGTTTGCGCAAGTTTTTATTTTTTTTTAATTTCATACAAAGTTCCACTTGCTCTTAAGAACTGCACTTATCCCATGAAACTTCAAACAACATTGGAACTAAAAACAGTTTCCACCAGCTGACAAGTCACTGGCGGATTCATGTCCATTCGACTGCAGCATTCAGATCCGGGGCTGTGTTGCAACTTTCTGTGCTGTTCAAGTGGCTTTGCTGCTGAAAAATGTTCAGTCAGTGGTGGGGTCTTCTGTAGGAGTATCCAACAAATACACTGGAAAATCGCGTCAAACATGAGAACTACTTGACCTGTGCAGACACATGAACAGCTCCAAAAAAAACCCAAAACAAAACATAAAACATAAAAAAATTTCTCTCAAGATTATTTAAAATTGGTGGAAACATCCAAACTGTTAGACTTTTAATTTCTATTCATATTTCTGCGTCCTGTCTCTGTGGTCCGATGGGGCCGACGGACGGGGGCCGGTTGGTGAATGGGTGCCACTGGCCCTGGATACTGGGGTTGTCTGTGTGGAAGGGTTTGCGGATGCGGATGATGTCCAGGCCAGACTGATTGGTCAGTTTGGTCAAGAGCTCCGAAATCTGCGGGGACGTTTTGCTTGTGACAATTTCTTCCCTCACGTTGCCGTTCACTGCAGGAAGGAGGAAAAAAAAAGGGGAAATTGCTATTTGTACTTTTGTTTTCGACAGACCTGATTACCGTGAAATGTGAATGTGTCAACAAGAACATGGGGCTCTGGGTGAGACTGCTTTACTAAATCTCATGAAAGCGCCAGTGGCACTTCACTTCTATCGCTATCAATGGAGGTCTCAGAAAAGATTGTGTTACACTGCCCCCCACAGTATCTAGGAGTAGTAACAGACATAATCCTAATTCCACAATACTGCAGTTCACTTTTCACATCTTCTTCACACTTTTCTTCAGAAGTCTGTTGAAAGGTCTGACGATATCAATAATAAAGAATATATAAAAAAAACAAATATTTAGTCGTTTTAACTAAATAATTCATTTACCAGACCATACATGAAACTGCAATGATAACACAGGAAAAAATAATCTAGTAATCACTTTGTTTTACAGCTACAGGCACTGACACGTGAATATAAATCAATGTGTAGTTATCATGTGATGGGGTAATAATCATGGAAAACCAAGAGTCTGTTGGACACTAGTCAAACAAGTATTAAAAATGTAAAACTTCTGTATACGCAATATTTAATTCAACTTTTATGAAGTATAAAACTTCAAATAATAAATTAAGGTTTACTTTGGTTTCAATGGATCTATGTCTATATTTCAAATATATAGGAATTTAACTGTGTGCCAATGAAATTCCCCTCGAAATCGTCAACTGTGTATAGACTCAACACAACTGTGTTAACTCAAATAACTCAACAAAGTTCTTTGCAGGATACTTCCAGGGAAATACAGCGAAAACCGCTTGTAGTGATCATGGGTGTCCGGGTCAAATTGATCACTTTAAGTGGATGATTATCATCACCAGTTTTTTTGTCTTCTGATTATATCTCATGCAGATCAGATAAGCATTTAACTGACATTAACGGACATTTGTCACATGAATATAAAGCAATGAAACAAAAAGCCTTGCTATTTACCACTTTAACGATAAAATAACATGACGTGAGCTGTGACCCTCTCCTGCTCCCAGCAATTAGTAAATAACGAGACCTGAGAGACCTTACAAGGAATTCTGTAGATTTTTGTTTTGGTACTATAATATTAAGACGGAAATTAAGGTTCAGTCCAAATCAAAACACAAAGTAATGAGCACTTACAATACTCTGCAACTATTTTGGGTATCCTGCACGCCTGAGGAGACACATACACGACAGTTCCAGGGTTCTTCTTGGCATAATCCACCACTCCCTCTTCAATAAACTCCCTGGAAAGGGAGAGGAAGACAACATTTCCGTGTTGTTAGTGGTGGTAACCATGAATATTTGATGTTGCCTTTTGTTTTGCTGCACTTGATAACAATCAAATGTTAAATATATAGAAATCTGGCCTGCCAATATTGATTCATGGCTAGACAGTCTGATTTCATGAGAAAGCAAAAAAATCATACAGGTTTATGTTCTGACCTCCAGTTGTAGTTATTTTAGTTTCATTTCTGAGAAATCATGTTTGTCCATCATGTGGGCGGAGGGGCAAAATACCCCTTAGCCTCTGCGAAAGCCAGCTGCTGTGAGAATCAGAGCTATACCCAATTCAGCACGCCTCATTATAAAATTCATGAACTCATCGCTATGGTTATTCACCGGTAATTACATAAAAACAATCTTTCAAACAGTGTAATCTTTAGCTTTAACCTGCCATTAGATGTGCATAGGAAAGAAAAAGGGGAAAAACAGTTCACTTCAGCCTCTGACTTGTGATTCCAAGTCAGAGATTTGGTAACTTTCTTAACGCCACCATATCTGTCGCTTGGTGAAAAGAACCGCAGACATGTCAACTGATGGCGGAATGGCTACACTTTAGGCTACTGATCTGCTGCCACTGCAGGATTAGAACTAGGGCTGACCACCCTGGAAGAGAGTGTCAACACTCCCAAGCTGGAATAATGTCTATTTTTTTTTTTCATTGACTGAATCTTTCTTGTTGAATTGCACTCTGGGGGTTGTAGTTACCTTTCCCTACTTTACTAAGAACCATATATTTTCTTAAACTGTTGTTTATCTCTTCTATTGTCGATTCAAGCAGGACAGTCTTGTGTAGAACGATAGTATAAAAGTGCTTCAACTGTCAGTCACTCGACACTGTCTGTGGGAAAATGAATTGGACTTTTAAATTATTGGAAGCAGGGGAACTTGGAATAGCTCCTCCCACTTTTAGCTACAAAAAAAAGAAGCATATTTTAAAAAAAAACAACAACAAAAAAAGAACCATTCAAAGAACAAAGGCAAAAGATTCTGGGCTGCGGCATTCTAGAGCTCCTTACTTCAAAGCCAACGCTTCCGTGATGCGGCATTCTAGAATTGTCTAAAGTTTATATAAGTGCCCCATAAACCGAGAGTTAAATACCACTTATGCGTAAGTGTCGTGTTCCGCAGTCTTCTATAGTTACATCTTACTACAGAGACCGTCTTCAGTGCGCAACTACAGTCTGCTACAGGCTACTACGTACATCTACAGTCAGCTAGAGGCTACTACGTACATCTACAGTCTACTACAGGCTACTACGTACTACAGTCTACTACAGGCTACTACGTACATCTACAGTCTGCTACAGGCTAGTGCAGTACCAGCAACAGCTACTGCTTCAACCTTCGGCCCTTATCTTTGTTTTTCGCTGCAATGGCAGGAAAAAACACAGCAAGAAGGGTCAGATTTGCGGATGATGTCCCTCTGGTCCGCCCAGATCGCAATGGACGAGAGGCTCGGACATACCATAACTTCGAGATCTCCGTTCAGCAAAATGGCTTTCGTGGACGAAACAACAAACAACAATGTGTAAGAACTGTATATCATCACCCTCAGGGCCGTCCGCATGCTGAACATCCAGGGGCTCAAACGTATCAGAACTACGATGCCGTGGCCGGATGGAAGCGGCCTCGAGGAAGGGGAAGATTTGTGGACGCTGTCAATCAGGACCGTCCTAATCATGACAGACCTGAAGCTCGTGCATGTACGAAGTACGAGCTCTCTGGTCAGCCACATGCCCCTCGTTATACCCATCCGTCCGCGGTCAGAAAATTCAACCCAAAGCGCAGGGTAAGATTTGAAGACGAAGACGAAGGAGAAGCCCAAAACAATTCCAACGGTGAGCTCGCCTCCCAACTCCCCCAGTGTCCCCAAATGCAGGAAGAACACAGCCAGCAGGAGGTGAACACGGTGATTGAAAGCCTGGGAGATGAAGACGCCAGGTGCGTCACTAATGAGGAGAGGCTCAAGTCGGATCTCACCGAGAAGGAAGAAGATTGGGACAGAAAAGAAAAACAAATGCAGGACGAGATAAACCAACTGTACATGAAGATCATTGCTCTGAAAGACGAAAATGAACACCTGCAGCAACATAACAAAATCCTGCAGGAGGAGAACAATGAACAGCTGAAAAATATGAACGTACTTGAGGAGGTGAAAGAACTGCAGAAGGAGAGGAAAGAATTTCAAGAGGAGAAGAAAGAACTCCAGAAAGAGAAGAACAGACTGGAGGGGCAGTTGAATGAACAGCTGAAAAAGATGAATGTACTTGAAGGGGAGGTGAAAGAACTGCAGAAGGAGATGAAAGAATTTCAAGAGGAGAATAAAGAACTGCAGAGAATGATGGAAAAAGTCTTGGAGACAAACCAAGAACTCCAGAAAAAGATGGAAGTCATGGAAGAGGAGAATAAAGAACTCCAGAAAAAGATGGGTGGAATGGAAGAGGAGAATAAAGAACTCCAGAAAAAGATGGGTGGAATGGAAGAGGAGAATAAAGAACTCCAGAAAAAGAGGGATGGATTGGAAGAGGAGAATAAAGAACTCCAGAAAAAGATGGATGGAATAGAGGAGGAGAAGACTGAACTGCAGAAAAAGTTGAATGAAATGACAGAGGAAAATCAAAATCTGCTGTCACAGAACACAGAACTGGAGGAGCTCGTTATGAAAAAGCAGAAAAAGAGGCGACTCTTCTCGTTCAGGAAGAAGAACAAAGAGGAGAGGAAAAAGAAAAAAGAGGAGACAAGGGAGGCACAAACAAAGACTCAAGACGAAGAGAAGGAAAAGGAGGAAGGCAAAGACCAGGAGGAGACGCAGAAAAAGCGGCGTTGGAGCTGGTTCCACAGAAAAAGAAACTGTGACAGCGACAGGAAGATGGAGGAGGCTACTTGTTTTCCAGCGCAGGCTGGAAATCAGTAGCCCCCCCTTTCCCACCCCCCCCACCCCTTCCCCCCATGTCTCTCTCACCCTCTTCTTTTCTCCATCCTCTCTCCCTTACTCTGCTACCTTCCCTTTATTTCTCTTTCTCCTTTTCTTTACTCCATACCCCCATCCTCACCCAGCATAACTAAACCTATCAAAAAAATATTAAAAATGTATAATATAAAAAATAAGTATTTACATACCCCCATCCTCACCCAGCATAACTAAAACTATCAAAAAAAAAATTAAAAATGTAAAATAAATATAAAATGCAAAAAAAATGTATTTATATATTTTTATATAATTTCTATTTTTATATGTATATATTTTTATATAAATTTTATTTTTATATTATAAAAAAATATTTTTATTTGTATTTATTTTTGTCAAAAATTTTCAATCATGTCGACATAAATTCTATTTTTATATGTATATATTTTTATATAAATTTGATTTTTGTATGAATAATAAAAAAATGTATCATGTATAATAAAGAGAAAAAAATCTAAAAAACATTCAATCATGTTGGCATAAATTCTATTTTTATATGTATATATTTTTATATAAATCTTATTTTTGTATGAATAATAAAAAAATGTATCATGTATAATAAAAAGAAAAAAAATCTAAAAAACATTCAATCATGTCTTGGCATATGTTAATGTAGCCGCAAGGGGACACAAGCCAGTGTCTTATTGTGCCGGTCCCAAGCCCGGATAAATACAGAGGGCTGTGTCAGGAAGGGCATGCGACGTAAAACTTTTGCCAAATCAAACATGCGAATCAAATCTATGAATCCCATACGGGATCGGTCGAGGCCCGGGTTAACAACGACCGCCATCGGTGCTGTTCACCTACAGGATGCCGGTGGAAATCGGACTACTGTTGGTAGAAGAAGGAGAGGAGGAAGGTGTGTTCGTAGGAAGAGAGAGAAGAGGAATGCCAAGAGGCTAGGACTGAGAGTAGGGACTTTGAATGTTGGAACCATGACAGGAAAGGGTAGAGAGTTAGTTGACATGATGCAGAGGAGGAAGGTAGACATACTGTGTGTCCAGGAGACCAGGTGGAAAGGTAGCAAGGCTAGAAGTTTGGGAGCAGGGTTCAAGTTGTTCTACCATGGTGTAGATAGGAAGAGAAACGGAGTAGGAGTTATCTTGAAGGAGGAGCTTGTTAGGAATATCCTGGAGGTAAAAAGAGTGTCGGATAGAGTGATGAGTCTGAAGCTAGAAATCGAAGGTGTAATGTTCAATGTGGTTAGCGGGTATGCTCCACAGGTAGGCTGTGAGCTGGAGGAGAAGGAGAAATTCTGGTCGGACCTTGATGAAGCCATACAGAGCATCCCTAGAGATGAGAGAGTTGTCATTGGTGCAGACTTCAATGGACATGTTGGTGCAGGAAACAGAGGCGATGAGGAAGCGATGGGCAGATTCGGTATCCAGGAGAGGAACGCAGAGGGACAGATGGTGGTTGATTTTGCAAAAAGGATGGAAATGGCTGTAGTGAATACTTTCTTCAAGAAGAGGCAGGAGCACAGGGTGACGTAGAAGAGTGGAGGTAGGAGCACACAGATAGACTACATCTTGTGTAGACAGGAGTACAGGGAGATGCAGCGTAAGGTGAAAGTAGAGGTGGCAAAGGCCAAACAAGGGGCTTATGATGACTTGTATGTTAGGTTGGACAGTAAGGAGGGAGAGACTGATCTATACAGATTGGCAAGGCAGAGAGACAGAGATGGGAAGGACGTGCAGCAGGTTAGGGTGATTAAGGATAGAGATGGAAATGTATTGACAGGTGCCAGCAGTGTGATGGGAAGATGGAAAGAGTACTTTGAAGAGTTGATGAATGAGGAAAATGAGAGAGAACGAAGAGTAGAAGATGTGGCTGTTGTGGATCAGGGAATAGCAAAGATTAGTAAAGACGAAGTGAGGAAGGCACTGAAGAGGATGAAGAGTGGAAAGGCACTTGGTCCTGATGTGCCCATTTTTAAGAACAAGGGAGATGTGCAGAACTGTGGCAACTACAGAGGAATAAAGCTGATGAGCCATACAATGAAGCTATGGGAAAGAGTAGTTGAAGCTAGACTAAGGGCAAAAGTGAGCATTTGTGAGCAGCAGTATGGCTTCATGCCAAAAAAGAGTACCACAGATGCAGTATTTGCTTTGAGGATGTTGATAGAGAAGTACAGGGAAGGTCAGAGGGAGCTGCATTGCTCCACAATGCAGGGAGCTGCATTGTGTCTTTGTAGATCTGGAGAAAGCGTATGACAGGGTGCCCAGAGAGGAACTGTGGTACTGTATGAGGAAGTCTGGAGTGACAGAGAAGTATGTTAGAGTGGTGCAGGACATGTATGTGGACTGTAAGACAGTGGTTAGGTGTGCTGTAGGTGTGACAGAGGAGTTCAAAGTGGAGGTGGGACTGCATCAGGGATCAGCTCTAAGCCCCTTCTTGTTTGCTATGGTGATGGACAGACTGACAGACGAGGTTAGACAGGAATCTCCATGGACTATGATGTTTGCAGATGACATTGTGATATGTAGTGAGAGCAGGGAACAGGTGGAGGAGAAGCTTGAGAGGTGGAGATTTGCCCTGGAAAGGAGAGGAATGAAGGTAAGCCGCAGCAAGACAGAGTACATGTGTGTGAATGAGAGGGACCCAAGTGGAAGAGTGAGGCTACAGGGAGAAGAGATAAAGAAGGTGGAGGATTTTAAGTACTTAGGGTCAACAGTCCAGGGCAATGGAGAGTGTGGAAAAGAGGTGAAGAAGTGTGTGCAGGCAGGCTGGAACGGGTGGAGAAAAGTGTCAGGTGTGATGTGTGATAGAAGAGTTTCAGCTAAAATGAAAGGAAAGGTGGTGAGACCAGCGATGCTGTTTGGTCTAGAGACAGTGCCACTGAGGAAAAGACAGGAGGCAGAGCTGGAGGTAGCAGAGATGAAGATGTTGAGGTTCTCTCTGGGAGTCACCAGGATGGATAGGATCAGGAATGAGTACATCAGAAGGACAGCACATGTTAGAGGTTTTGGAGATAAAGTCTGAGAGGCCAGACTGAGATGGTTTGGACATGTCCTGAGAAGAGATAGTGAATATATTGGTAGAAGGATACTGACTTTTGAACTGCCAGGCAGGAGGCCTAGAGGAAGACCAAAGAGGAGGTTTATGGATGTACTGAAAGTGGACATGAAGGTAGCTGGTGTGAGAGAAGAGGATGCAGAAGACAGGGTTAGATGGAGGACACTGATTCGCTGTGGCGACCCCTAAAGGGAAAAGCCGAAAGAAAAAGAAGAAGAAGTCTTGGCATATGTTAGCCTCTCTGAATCTGATAGTATAACTACTACTGTGTAGTAGAATGTTGCATAATAAAGGTTGTCCTTCCAAACTGGGGGTTAGCCTGTGCTAAATTACAGGAGCTGCTTCTGTAAAAAAATAAAGAGACTGGCATGTGGTAAATTCATGAATCTCACTACATAGCAGATCAGGTTCTACAAAGCTTGATCAGCAGACACACCATCGCCTGGAATATAACAAGACTGGATTCTGAAACAAATGCGGGAGAAGCCAGTCATCATGGTAATTGGTTTCCCAATTCTTCATGACAATGTATGGAAATAAAAACAACAAAATACTGAATTAAACAGCTGATGAGTTCATTAGTTGGCTGACAGAAAGTTGATCACCAGCTTCTTAGATAATCAGCTCATCATTTTAGTACATTTTCCATGCCGAAATGGCAACATTCCCTGTTTCCAGTTTCTTAACAGTGAGGATTTGCATATTTTTCTTATCTCTTCAATAAAGTCCACATAAAATATCACAATTGGGGGGGGGCTGCTATCCCAGTTATTGTGATCGTGGGATGATTTTTAGTGCCACACAGGCACCTCCTGGGATTATCATGGACAACAGTGTCTAGGGTTTGCTCAGACTGCTGCAGTGGTAGTGTAACCGTGTGGGGAATCTTTGCGTGGCGCACTGACACTTCTGGCTCCATAAATACCAATCAACTAGGGTTTTACTGTCCCATCCTGCCTGAGTACTGTTGTTGGCCGTGTTCATACAATTAAGGCCACAGTTCCAGCACGATAATGCCATAAAGCTAAAGTCTCAAACTGGCTTCATGAGCATGACAGCGGCTTCAGCGGACTCCCCAGTCACCAGATGTGAATCCAGTAGAAACACCTTTGGGGCTGTGGTAGAGCGGGACACCGGCAGCGTCAATGTGAAGCCGGCAAATCTGCGGGGATCAGGTGATGCGCCTAATGTCAACATGGACTAAAATCTCTGAGGAACGTTTCCAAACCCCTGCACAATCCAGCCCATGAAGAACTGAGGCTGTCCTGAAAGGAAAGCGAGGCCTTACCCGGCTCAAGTTCGCTGTTCCTTGTGAAGCGCTCAGCGAGTGTACATATGACCTTCATGGCCTCAGAATACACTCATAACGTTTTGCTTCTGCTCGTTTTACCTGACTCCCAACGAGCTCTGTGCGTTCTTGGAGAAGATGATGGAGATCCGCTTCAGCTGGCAGACGTAGCGGCCGACCCCGTTCTGGAGAACACTCCTCAGGAAGCGGCTCTGCGTCCCTCTGGCCGTCATCTTTTAACCGCCGCTTGATTATCCGCTAGCAGCTCGTCTGCTCCGACCAACCGTCCGACGACAGCCAACCTGCCCGGGACATTAAACGGCTACAACTTTGGCAGAGGACGACTTCACGGGCATGCGTGATAGCAAGGTGCGTCCGCAATAGGCTCCGGAGGGAAACATGTGAAAGAGGTCGGGGATCCGAAGACACAACTAAGAAAACAAACGAAATGTCTTCCTGCGTATTCATTGGTCTTATCCTCCTATGCAATAAGATTAAACTTTTTGTTGTAAGTATTCTAGTTAAAATTTCAAAGGAAAGATTAAAAAATTCCCACTATGTTTCTTATGCCGCGTGGAATGTTATCACCGTACGTTTCACACGGACTTGTTTTGATAACGTACCGCTAAGCCCGGGTCGAGGGGGCATGGAGGGAAATGAGGGCAGATAACACAGCCAGTAAGTCGACTTTTGATTTGGCTTTCTTTTTTCATTAAATTAAATTTATTCATAGTTACGACTTTCACACACCTCCACGCAGAGTTTCAATTATCGTCTGTGTGTGTTTGATAAAAAAAAAATAACGGCTTTCTGCATCACTGTCCTTTATCTGAGTATCTAGGTCACCCAAGACCCGTGCGACTTTTTCCTGTGTTAGGCCGATATTCCTTCTTATTTCCATGTCTGCCGCAGGTCCAGTGTCCTAACCAGGGAGCTAAATGTGGAGGAGCTTGCTGCTGAAGGGCACCGCCTGTCTCTTGCAGGTGGCAGACCCAAAGCTTCTCCCCCAGAGACATCTTTCATCCTCGCGTTTGAGACTTCTCGCTGGTAGACTCACTCACGGGCCTCCCGAGGCTCCCTGTGTCCCGAGGCGTCCCGGCGCAGGCTACTTCTCGGCACACGACGCGACCAGGACGTACAAGAAGGACGCCAAGTCTAATGTGGAGCTCCCTTCGAGCCCCATCACAGTCACGGACATCAAACGGTACATACGCTCCCAGGATATCCCCTTCCACGATGGCTACAGTTGCCTACACATCCGGAGCATCTTCGTCCAGTCGTGCGACAGGAGGGACACGTTCTCCCTGTTCATCGACAAAACCACGGGCCAGTTTCTGTGTAAAGACACGCTGGTGGAAGGCAGCTGGGAGGACCTCCAGGACTGTCTGGAGGTGATGCATAAGGAGGGGCAGGACTTCCTCAGCCCTCATATGCTGCTGGGATATCCGGAGAGTGCGGAGGAGCAGGAGGAGAGGGAGAGGGAGCTGAGGGAGGTGCAGAGGATCTGGTCCAGCGCCGTGCCCCTCACTGACCTCCCCGAGGACGAGGTTCAACTCATTAAAACCATGTTCCAGGTATTGTCCGGTGTGAATCAGTGAGAGATGTGCTCGTTTCTGTTGTTGCATCTGTTTATGATACTTAGATTTCAGAAAAAAATTTCCTTTTTTCTTTTTTCTAAGTCCGGACTATAAAGATAACAGCACAATTGCCAGACACCATCACAGCATCACAGGGAAGTCTTATTTGAGGCCTCCAGTTGCTGGCCTCTCCTTAAACATATACATATATTTTTTTGTCAAAATGGAAAAGGTCTTCCTATAAAAATATCCCAAATATTTGTAAATGCTTTGATATTGTCTTTTCCAAATAAAAATAACATTTTTAAAAAAGGGAAAAAAGAAAACCAAGGCACGTAAATCCATAAAAAAATACATCCTAAAAAGATTCTATTTATCAATGGAGGGGGGAAAAATAAAGAAGATTAAGGTTAAAAAGCCAAATAGGATTGTTTAAGCCAATGTATTATCAATTTTGACAATCTTTTAATTTGTAAAATTTTTCTCATTCTATGAGGGATTCTGCATTTCTATCTGTTTTAAATACGTGTCATTCAAATTGTAAGTAAAACATGAAAATTCTTGTATAAAAGATTATTCAAAACTTAATTATGTAAAAGTCTGAATGGAATTACAACACAGCAGTCATGGCATAATAAGTAAACAAGACAATTAAACACAAAAGAAAAACACCAGATCAAAACAATAATGAAATAAAACATAACAGTATATGGTTAAATATTTTATATCATATTGTTTCAGATTTCATTCCAGTTGTTGAGCAAAAAGTTCATAACTGTGAAAATGAAAAGACAAAGATGTGAATAAGTTTTTAAAGGAAAGGATGTATATGATCTGATCTATCCATGAAATTTGGCTGAAAAACAGGACATACCCTGTTTGGTGTATTGGAAAGGTATTGATATTATTTATAGTATTAGGTATCTTATAATATTAGGCCTATTAATATTTTTGAACCATCTACCGCCCAATGACAAGAGCAGGTTTGTGAAATATGTAGAAAGTCTCTGAGATCAGTTGGGCTGAGAAAAGGTAAAATCAAAAAGGCCTAGTATCAGCACAGAGGGAAAAAATAAACTTGCAGGATGATACCATTCATTAATGTTTTGTTACAGATCACAAAGGTCTCTAATGCAACCATCAAGAAGTTTGGTGTGAGGCTGTTCAAGCCTACCAAGAGTTTGGTTTTCCCCTGGTTCAGCGGACCCGACTCCTCCTTAAAGGGGCTGAAGCTCGTCTCGGCCCAATACACAGGCAATGAGAGAGTTACATATAATGAAGCTACAGTCCCAAAGTGCAGTTCTTACTACAACCTGTTTGGCCTCCCTCTGGTGAGCCACATGGACACTGAGGTGGTTCTGACTGGCAGTGAGCTGGACTCTCTGGCTGTGACTCAGGCCACAGGACTCCCTAGTGTTGCCCTTCCGCGTGGGGTCAGCTGCCTTCCTCCCATCCTGCTGCCCTACCTGGAGCAGTTCAAGCGGGTGACCCTGTGGCTAGGGGGCGACATTCGCTCCTGGGAGGCGTCTAAGATCTTTTCCCGCAAGCTGGGTCTGCGGCGCTGCTCTTTGGTGCGGCCCGGGGAGCAGCAGCCGTGTCCCGTGGAGGCGCTAGCCCGGGGGAAAAACCTGAGCCGCATCGTCCAAGCCGCCATCCCAGCAGCCCACAAGTCCATAGTGTCCTTCAAGCAGCTCAGGGAGGATGTGTATGGGGAGCTTCTCAACAGGGAGCAGGTGGCTGGGGTGAAGTGGTCGAGGTTTCCAGAGCTCAACCGGATCCTAAAGGGACACCGCAAGGGAGAGCTGACTGTTTTCACAGGTATAAGGAAACATGGTGTTTAAGCAGGAATTTCTTTTTTGGAGAGAGTGTGTTTCTCAAGTAATCATGGCAAAAAAAAAATTCCAGGTTTGTACCCATTTAGTAGTGATGTCAACAAACTTTTTACAGCATCATAAAACATTAAAGCTCCGTCAATATATCTACATCAAAGATCCATCAAAGTACTATGAAGAATAACTAAGATGTTGCATGTAGCAAGGAACCCATGGAGAATCATCAAAAAACTCTGCATCTTCTCTCAGCTCTGTGGAGCCTTTTAGCATGTTTTTTGGCATTTTCAAGCCCCAAAGTCCACAGCAGGTAGAAGTTTTCAGCAAGAAAAGCTCTAATAAACTCTACCTGTACACTACCTGCCCATCCCCAAACAGCAGAGAGGCAAAGCTGGCATCAAAAGTCAGTATTTTGCTTTCATCCTGTTTCAGTGAAATGAAGTGGCCAGAAACTCCATTGATGCAGTTTTGAAAATGTAATTTTGTTACCGACCATCAATTTGTGAGAAATAGCAGATTTTGGATTCTGTGTTTTTTAGTTTCGTGTCAGTGCTATCATCTGCTTAAATATGGATCACAGATCATAAAGCATAGGGGAAAAAATTAAAACATTCACACACAGTGGGTCAAAGTTTATTTTAATCCAACGGTCCTGAAAAAGAATATATTTAGGGATAGAAGCCTGGGCTGTGGATCAGAGTTTGACTGTGAGAAACTCTTTTACTTGTGATTATCTACTTTATTATCTCTTATCCACTCCGCAAGGTTTACGATCAAACGTGTACAGTTTGTCTATGTTCTTTTTTTACCAGGCCCTACTGGTAGTGGTAAGACCACCTTCATCAGCGAGGTGGCCCTGGACCTTTGCATGCAGGGTGTCAACACGCTGTGGGGCAGCTTTGAGATCAACAACGTGCGCCTGGCCAAGATCATGCTCACGCAGTTCGCCATGCAGAGGCTGGAGGACAACCTGGAGCAGTACGACTTCTGGGCGGACAAGTTCGAAGAGCTGCCGCTCTACTTCATGACTTTCCATGGGCAGCAGAACATCAAGTGAGGTTTATCAATGCTGCAGGAATCCAGCCAGTTGTTCTTTTTTTGCATGGACGTAGCCTTGTCTCTTTTTAATCCCAGATGATTTTATGTAACTGCTCATTTTCAGTCCTTGTAAGGCAGTTTAAACCACTAGTGAAAGAGAAAATAGCTAATTTATTCCCTATTGAGGCTTTTGCTGAGTTGTTACATATTAGGTGGAAAGCCTGAGAACCCAGTCTGACCCGTCCGCCCCCCTCTCAACCTTTTCCACAGGACAGTGCTGGACACGATGCAGCACGCGGTCTACCTCTACGATATTAACCACGTCATCATTGACAACCTGCAGTTCATGATGGGGCAGGAGAACCTCTCAGTGGACAAGTGAGTAAGAGTGAAAAAACAAACAAAATAAAAACTTCTGCTTCATCAGGTACAGTTTCTGTAAAAGGTCCATCTGGATTTGACAAATATGGACATAAATGGTGGTCCGTGTGATCCAGGTTTGCAGTTCAGGACCACATTGTTGGGGCATTTCGGAAGTTCGCCACCAACACCAGCTGCCACATCACTCTGATCATTCACCCCAGGAAAGAGGAGGATGACCGCGAACTGCAGACGGCCTCTATCTTTGGTTCTGCTAAGGTAAATTATATCTTGACACTTTTTAAGCAACTGCGGCAATAGGGTAGTTTTCACTTGATATCAAACTTGGAGGAGGAAAACAGAGGAACAGAAACCATTTCAGCTATTTCATCACGGTCTAAATAACAACTTTATAGGAGTCAGTCAACAGATTTGGATCAAGCTTATTTCGTAAATTAGATTTTTAAAGATTTTATTGTAATCCCTGTTTACCAAAGACTAGAAAAAAATGAATTGATTGGTATCTGCAAACGCAATCAAACCTTGGCAGTTAAAATAGGAAAAATCTTAGACACATACATGAAAAGATCATGTGCTATGATTAATTAATTTACCTTATTTTACTCTAATCTATCTTTAATGTGTTTTCTGTTTTTTGTTCTTTCAATGTTTATTTGTATCCTTTGGTGATTTTTGTGGACCCCACGTTCGATCACTTGAATAAATGTCCCCCTTCACTGCAGTTCAGATTGTAATAGTTTTCAAGTACAGATCAAGATGTTTCAAAAACTGGCAAGTACCAATAGTTGGAATGAATATGAACAGATTTTGCCCTTGAAATCATTTTTTTTTTGAATTTTAGACTGTTTCTTGTGTAGACAAAGTTCTTGCACAGCTGCGTTATCTTAAGACCTAACTAAACACTGATGCATTTAAGTAGTTTGGCGTACTTTTTGAAACATTAGAAAAAGGGAGCATGTTTATGTTCCTCGGATGAAGTTCTGGCAGAAAGTTTTGTTCGTTTTGGCGTCAGTACCTGAAGCCTGAGTCTTATTTTGACACAGATAACAAAAAAAATCCATCAATACCTAGTTGTACTTACTTCAAATTTTTGTTAGATGACACAACTAAGACTCATGTTGATTTTTATCCCCCCCCCCAGGCCAGCCAAGAAGCCGACAACGTCCTCATTTTGCAGGAGAAGAAGCTGGTGACGTGCCCTGGCCGCAGATCCCTGCAGGTGACCAAGAACCGATTCGACGGAGACGTGGGCATCTTCTCCCTGGACTTCATCAAGTCTTCACTCACCTTCTCGGTGCCCGTCAAAGGCAAACACAAGCTGAGGAAAGTCTCCACCAAGCTGGAGAACGGGGAGGCCCAAGGGAACGAGGCCGTGGTGGCAGTGGCGAAAAAGGATGAGGTCAAAAAGGAAAGGGCAGAGAAAGCAAACAAAACAACAAAGACTCTGCAACCTGTTAAGAATCCTGCAGCTGGAAAGTAAACCATCTAAATAATGATCCCAAGCCAAAATGCTGCCCTGATTTCCCTCACATCATGAGGATATTGTTAGACAGTTACAGGCCCATAATGTTGGGTTCAAGTAAGCTGAACATACAGTATATTGTGGTAACACATAACCAGTTGTATGTTAAAGAATCGATGAAACAGCAGCTCTGTAATTCCCAAGGACACATGTTGTTTCAGGTTACCACAGGTTTATTTTTTAATGAAATGAATGCTTGGAACCAGAATATGAAATAATGATGGTAAAGTGTTGAACATGTTCAACTTCTCTACAGTTTCTAAAGCTTTCTTTTATGTTGTTACTACTTTATAAGCCTTAATTCGCAGCTAAGAGTGTTGATAAGGTCCTGACAAACATGTTCAATTTCAAAATACACTGTGACACAAAGAGCTCCTCCTTTCATCGTAATGTTCTGTATTTTCCATCGTATGACACTACAACACTGTCCAATTGCCAAGCTGGATATAAGCATAGTACCATCATATGCTCTCTACTGACTCATTTTGACAAAGACCATTTATTGAATGAGCTGCTTTTTGGTGTTTTGTTTTGTTGTTGTTGTTTTTTTATAAAATGATTGCAATGCGGCTTTTCGCCTGTGTTTTTCATTTGCCGGCAACAGAGGGCAGTGTTTGCTTTACAGAGGACAGTTCACACCATGTGGATAAACCTCCTTAGCAGATCACCACTGCCCTCATTTACAACTGGCGTCCACATCCGACTGCTCACATGTGCATTTGGTTAAGCGCTGTTTTTAGGCGTTTCAGCGGTGACTATTTTACCATCACCGAAGCAACTAGCCCCAGATGTCTGTGTGATTTATAATCAACTATAAGCATGATTGAACACAATCGTGCATATTAGCAGGATAATGGCTAATCCTGCACTGTTCAGTAAAACTGCAAACTGTCTAGTTCCCTTGTGTGATTACTTTTCATACAAATCTTGCAGTGAGAATTGCAATTTGCACCAGAGTCAGAAATCTTTGGCCTCCTTTTAGCCTGCACTTTGACTACCACTGCTTTTTCACAGTGATAATTACATGAGGTCAGATTACACATCTTGTTTTAAAAAAAAAGTGTCTCTATAGGTGTTCATGCACCTACCCAAAGCTTTTGTCTCTATAGATAGTTGGAGCCTGTGTCACATTGCAATATCCATAATTTAGACCGAGCGACTTTTAGTTAATGCGAAGTGTGTTTCAAAACATCCTGGGATGAATATTTCATGGGTAACATCAATTGCCCTGCCCTGTTGCCTTGTTGCCTGCACTGGTGTAGGGTTACATGTAGAGTCAGCAGCTCCAGAAGTGAGAAAAAGTCTGCATCGTACCGAACTGTAAGCTGCTGTGGGATGTGCTGAGGGTCGAAGTGGCATATTTCATCTCCGCAAAGCCAAATAAATCTCAGATTTACGATACAAAGCGAACACTTCATTGTGGGAATATGAAAGTGCCTGTGTGTTTTATATGGGGGCCTTTGATGATTTTCAACCTTGGCATCCATGCTCAGTAAATTTAGTCTCACACTGAGAGTCACTGCTATCAAAAAAAAAAAAAAAAATTTGCATTTTGGGAATCTTATTAAGACACTCTAGGACTCTTGTTTCAACAGAAACAAAACCCACAATATTGAGCATGAAAGATCAACTAAAGATGACTCTGATACACATATGTCATCGTAACTGTACCTCAGCTACAGAGGTTATGTTTATCATCCATCTGTTTGACAGTTCGCTTGTTTGTCAGCAGGATCATGCAAAAAGCACTGAACCGATTTTGCACCAAAATTAGATTTTGGTGCAGATTCAGTTAAGGGTGGGGTTGTGGCTCCAGGAATGTTTTTTTTTTCATCACTTGTTTGGCCTTGGTTTAGGAATGTGCTCTGCTGAGTGCCATCCTAGCATATTTATGAAATAATGTTTGATGTTCCACCTTTGTTTGCCTCGGTCCACAGTTCACGGAGAGCGGGTGGGGGGCCTCTCCGTCTGCCACGGAAGATCTGCCACGGACTCACTCTGGTCATGGTGTGAGGACCGCTGAGCTCTGCAGATAGCTGCAACTGTTGGGCATTGTTGTAGGCTGTGGGAACAATTCCTGCGTGTTTAATGAAGGTAAATCCCTGCAGATGAGACGGCAGGAGGGAGATGGTTCTTGGAACGGATGAGACGATCACCGGGTTTTTGTTCCAAACATCTCTCATATCTTGTTTCCTGGACCTTCCTTTTAATGCTCAGTGTTTTCCTGTGAATGTCTTACTGCTGTGTAAGCACAAATTGCTTCCCATAATGACTCCAGGCTGTGTGCTGGACGGGCCCGGTTGTCCCCCTTTACTGTGTGGGTGTGGGGTAGGGCAGCCGAGGCCTCTCAAAGGGGCTCTTTGTGTTTTAAGGCACTTGCTACACTTGGATGATGGTGGCCCTGTCGCCTGCCAGTCCCTCAAAACAAGTAAAAAAACGCAGGATTTGGAACGAATGAGTTTGACACAAATGCACGCTCAGGCCCATGCAAGCAAAGCTCCTCAAATATCTACTCTTTGTAGCTGTCAGTCATATTTAATAGCATTACTGAGCTTCATCCAAGTACGCTTTCAAAGATAACAGCTCAAGTTTTCCATTTCTTTTCAGAATAAACAGCCGGCGAAAATATATAACTGGATTAAATACAGAAATGTCTGTGCACGTCAGAGTGCAGGACTGGACGTCTGATTGTTCTCTTTTGTTTTGAATGGCTAGTCCTGATCAGAGCTTTGCACGCCTATTCAAATAGTTGCCATCTGGAGAGGGGGAGGAGATGAAACAACTTGAGTTACACAGCTCTTAATCATGGAGGAAACAAATTGTGCAGAGACCAAAAGAATTCCACTTCATCAGAACACTATAGGCCGTGAGTGGATGTCAATTGGAGAAGAGGCCGAGGAAAAATGTTTCAGCTGCAGATAAACTCCGTTCTCATGAAGTATTTGATGCACAGTCCACCGAAAACATCCTGATCGGATGTCATAATGAAGAGTAATGGAGGTGGATCGACTCAATAAAGTGAATCAACAAACAGGGAGTTATAACAATCTGCGAGAATTGAACTTCGGGTTCCAGCTGCTCCCAGCAGCTTCCTTCCTGCTGCTGCTGCTGATGGGACACACGGACCCATGACATACATGCATGCATAGCTCTCTGCCCCATTAGCTTCCCTTCATTAAGCCAACTATTCGGACCAGGTCTGGAGGTAATTTCAAGGCCTTCAAGATAATCAGCTGGGGGCTTTGGGGGCTGCGAGGTAACTTCACTCAATGTTCCAAGATGGGATCGTATTCTGCTGTTTTTTTCTGCTGGCCTTGGTTATGATAGCGTGTTGGATCGATTAGAGCAAGGTCAAAATGGAAGACGCAAGAGGTGCCTAATAGTATTGTGGAGGGGAAATCAGCAGGTATGAGGCTACAGTAGAAAGCATCCCTATTGTTGGAGTAAATTGCTAATTTGCTTTGCTGCTGGGAGTTAGATGCGAAGATCGATGCCACCTTCATGTTTTAAGCTAACTATGAAGCTGCAGCTAAGAGATGGCTGGCTTTGCTTAACATGAAGACTGGGGAACAGTTGGGAACAGCTAGCCTAAATGTCAAGCCGAGGCATTGACCCCCAGCATAGTCTCAATGCTAAGCTAAGCTAGTCAGCTGCAGGCTCTTGCTTCATATTTCATGGACAGATTTACAAGTGGTTATGATCTTCCTCAGATCGAATAAAAAATACTTCCCAAAACATCAAAGTATTCCTTTCAAAGCATGTTGTGCACTTCCTATTTGTTTAAGGCCAATTATTGCTTCTGCTTCGAAGATATGGCGTAGCCACCACAAGGGCCTGAGTATTTATTCTTCTGTGTCGGTGTCACTCTGCAGTTACACTGCCAAACCTCTAGTTGGCGGCGGCATTTATTTGCCACTGTGTTGAATTTGCCCTCCACGGCTTTCCACAAGTTTGTTGACGCTCTTCGAAACAATGGCGACTGAAACTGAGAGGATCTTGGTGGAGCTTGAGCTGATAAACATTGCACGACCGTTAGTTTTCCTGAAGTTGCTGCAATGCAGAAATGAAAAGGCATCATGAGATGGTCTGTACAACGGCAGCGAAGAAGGCATTTTTTGGGAGGTGCACATCAGACTACACTGGAGGTTCAACTCAAAAGCATAAATTGGCCTTAATTATGAAGATTTGTGTGCTTTGTATCTTGGATGCAGGAACAGATTAGATCTTTATAAAGAATTTCTGCTTTTTATTGCATGGCACAATACAGTGCAATGGAGAGAGGCAGAAGCCTTTCTTAAATGGTGAACAATGTGTTCCTTTGTTTCTGGTCCAAGTTGTCTATATTCACAAATTGTTCTGGACGTGATCAAAAGCAAGTAAGTGGACTTGTTTTGTCACTCACCGTATCCAAGAATCAAGAATAAACCATCAAGTTCAACCTTCGACGCAACTGGGACATGAGAGGTCATAAAAATGAACAGAATATCATGGGGGGGGCAGTTAACTGTAAAGCAGATACATAACAGCTCAAAAAGTGTCAGGTGCTTTTCATTGGCTGCAATTCAAAGCATTTTGAGGCTAATTTAAATATTCTGCTCGATAAACTCCAATTTTAACAGCTTAACGCAATGAAAACATTGTTTGACCCAGACTGACGTTAAAAATAGAAAGTGTAGCAGGACGTGCTGGGAGAACGTTGAGTGCGTTCAGGGACACACTGAGCATGTGGTTCAACAGTACACTGTGTCTGCAAGATTACAGTTTCTCCTTTTGAAGCAAGCACATTAACTCTTATTATCCTTCAAAGTGGGAAACGGAGGCCCAGGATTTCTGCAGTCGATACAATGAGTCCACACATAATCAGTGAAACCTGTCCATCGGTGACGCCGTTGCCGTCATAGTGACTTGAAATGCGTTCCTTACTCCTCTGTACATCTGCGGCATGAGCACGCCGAGGACTCGTGGGTGCTCGCAGACAGACTGGAGGCGGTTTTCAGAGCTGAGGCTGATTCAAGATGCCCCACCATCCCCTCAGTGTCAGGGCATGAGGGAGCGGTGGGGGGGTTACTCTGCCTCGCTTGCTCACGTGCACTTTACACGTTTGACCCACATTAGCCATCAGCATGCCTGCCGCTGTGTATATTAATAGCCATGTGCACATCCTTCCCTCTGTGCTCCCAGACAAGGAGAAAGGTTCACGTTTCAGCTCATTATGTGAAACTTAAATGATTATGGCAATTTTTTTCCCCAAAAATCAGCTATGATTTGATCCCACCGACAAGTATTTGTGTCTGTGTATCCAAAGCTTTCTTCGGTGTTACATACAGTAGCTCCATATTTGTTCGAAAACAATCAAAAACGCATCAGTGAGCCGCAGTGTGGCACTGGATGACAAGTACTTTCAGTATGATGAACATGGACACTGTAATATGATTCAGTCCTGCATACGGGGCTCTGCTGCTCATTAAAGGTATGTTAATCTGCAGCTGAAAATAGTTCCAAACAAATTAGTTGTTTACGCCAGTTTCAGTTGATTTTTGCTAAAAACAATGTTTTTGTTGAGCTTTTGAAAGCCCTTGACCTCGGAGCTTGACAGAACCAAAATTCTAATTTCCATTTCCGTCTCGTAGCCATCCTTAGCGGCTGGAGTTTCTTCGTCGTAGCAATGAATGGTTTAGCTTTTATCCTGTGACGTAAATATGAAAAAGCTCTAAAAACCTGCTGTACGCATGCAGGCCAGCACCGAATGGCTGACAGACAGAGTTAATGATAAGCTGGTGAACACAGTGAAGCATTTAGCATTTGTCATAGTGCCAGATATTTCCCTCGCGAGCTGGTGGAGACCAAAATCAGAGCTAAAAGGACGGTGAATGTTGGATTGAAATTCGTCTCCTGAGTAAACTGAAGGTGAACGAGACCCCTGGGAGAATGGCTGCAGTGCTATACCTCTCTGTGGGTGGCTGGGAGAGAGGTTCACTTACAAACCTCCGAAGATCAACAGCATGTATTCCTGCGCTCGTATGTGGCTTTAGTCTGCCTCACACCAGTTCAAGCACCTTTGCAGTGTCCGTCACTTTTTGGTTAACACAGCCTTTCAGATTCTCCTCGGTCACTCTAGCCACGCTGAGGATAGCATGCGCTCGCGTCTCAAATGCTGAACTGTCATATAGCATTAGCAACGGGCCTTTAGTTGACCATCCACCCCCGACGATCGAGCTGTACTGTAAACACCTGCCGTCTCTGTGTGCTCGACTGGCTATGTTCTGCCTTTTTGAACATGACAGGGGAGGCTTTTGAGAGACACCAGCGTGCCCAGGGTTTATGTAACACAGAGATCTGGCCAAAGAGAACGCTGAGGGGCTTAATCTACCTTGGCACCACGGGCACGGAGGCTTTTCAGGAGCCCTAGAGGGACTGAAGAGGGTGTACCAACTTACTTAGCAGCTCTGGCATTCTGTGTGCTGGAAAAAGGTATAAAGGTCAAATGAGAGGGCAGGTGGGGTGATGGTAAGAGCATAATCACAGTAGTAAAAGATGAAAGTGTCGGATTGTGGTCAGGAGAGTGGATTCTGAGGTGGAGGGAATAGACGGCGCGACTGTTAAATGGAGCTTTGAGAGGCAGGCATCTCTGTTTTACAATGAGTGGAGGGCCTCATTCCTCTTAAGCAAGTGGTCGGAATTAGCGTCCCACACTGGGGATAAATGAGTACCCCTGGCAGGGCTCCAGCACCTCAAGCCGGACTCCCATTCGATTCACTCCGAGAGTGAGAAAGACAGAAAGAAAGGGAGACGGAGACGGCTTTGCCCACGCAGCCAACCAGACATACTCCACAGCCAGGCCAAAGAAAATGCCCATTCACTCTCAAATTAGCCGTCTGCATGGCCACCTTCAAAGGAGGCCCCTCTCTGCCTAATCTTCTCAGATTTGTGTGCACATACTGACCGTCTGCTTCCAGAGCCAGTGGTCGCCCAGTGCAGCAGTTAATTGAAGCATCATCAGCATAAGCACGGCCGGTTAAGCTGATTAACTCACAGTGCGATGCCCTCCATCGAGATACACGTAAAATAAGGCTGGGCACATGTCACCCATGAATTCTTGAGTGCGATCATTTCAAGACCAGTTTCTCTCAGCTGTGTGGACTAACAGATGTGGATAGAAAACTTTTTGTTTTGTTTTAATATTCCTATCATAGTCTGTATAGAACGGCTGGATAAATTAATAACGCCGCTCAATTAAGAAAGGACAACGTCTGGCAACGGAAACCAAAGTGAGCACTCCACTCAATAAATGACACAAAAATTCCCCTGGCACATACTTGATGGTGAGATTAGACGGCTGAGGGAGTCTTTGGCACCTCGCAGCTTCCAGCCAATGGCCACGAAAGAAGTTGAATTCCTACAGAACAACAATAAACTCAGAGCCTGACGTGGGACCATGCCAGAAATGTCAATATTCATATCCGGTGACACGGTCTGACTGGTCCACCTGAACCTGACGAAATGCTTCACCCCCCACTCATGCACAACAGCTGCCTCTTGGAGATTAGTGAAGACGGGAAGGGGGACACAAGTAGACCGTCGCTGATTGCCTTGCTATTACGACACATGTGGAAATACAACTCACAATCAACTTGTCCTTGATTGGGAGAAGCACAAAAGCCATATGCTCCGTTCGGCCGAGGGGATGAACTCTTTAATGAGAGCGGGTTCATAATAATACTGACTCTGCAGCTTTCATGGAAATACAGTTTGGACAACAGCTGCTGTCATCAGACATTATCAGGCACTGCCGTTCTCTGAATCCTCTCTCCCATGCCGAGTTATTTTTTTTCCGTCTGAGGTTTTGCATAACAACCGAATCATTTCAAAGTCAGTAATTATATGTTTTGTGCCATATTTCAAAGCTTCAAATTGTTTTTTTGCTTTAGAGGCATCCAAATGACGCTTTAGACAACCACTGCATGGTAATTACAGATAGATTATCCACGTTTTCAAAGAATGCCAAGATGGAGCAACGCATGTTTTCTTTTTTTTTTCCAGGCCAGCTGCTTCTTTCAAGCCTCTTAGCAGGAGCAGCATCAGGTGTTGTTGGAAGAAAAAACTCTCTGTCATTAATTTACTGATTGTACTGTTCCTCCTCCTAAACAGCTCTGTTTTTGATAAAGCATTGTCTGTCCTAAAATGTGTTTTTCAAATGCACAGGCACCACTTTACCTGGACAAGACATCCACAGAATAGACAGGTGATAAAGTCAGGAGAATGTCAACATCGCTTTCCTCACATCACTTTCCTCCAGCACCTTGTTACCCTGGTGACAAGCAGATCACGACTTCCATGAGATTACTCACCTCACTCTACACTCTTACATCCTCCTCATTATTGTGTATTAATCTTTGCCTCTTGCCAATATCTACTCTTGTTATTCTGTCTGTATGTAGTCTATTTAGATTTGCTACCTTTATTTTCTAAACAATTTTAGCACTGTTTTTTGTTGCTGGCTTTTCATTTTAGCTTCTAGTCTAGTTTACAGTCTTAGCATCCGGTCATCAACAGTCAACAGCCTCTTTAAGGATATTATGATGATTTGTGACTTTACCTTCCTCTTAAAAGAAAAATTCTGGTTCATTACAATTTGGGTCTCTTTTTGTTGTTTTTTACATCATTTGTATTGAGACCTTCCTCCTCAGAAGCACCATTTTTTTGCAGCCACTGCCGCAAAACAACCTGACTATGATCGTTCCCAAACCTCATTTGTTATTGCAATCATAGCAACAAAAGTCCCTTAGCCTTAACTAAGCACTTATATTTATCTAAACCATGATTTTTCCCCGAACCTGACCAAGTAGTTTATGTAGCTGAACCCAATCATATATGATTCATGTCATGAGAGGTGCATCAGATCAGAAAACGCTCCTAGTGGTCATTTTACAGGGCATGGACAAACTACGTTTTTTGGTCTTTTAAAGTGGGGGTCTTGTCTCAGGGAACAAAAAAAAAAGGCCCCAACATTTTCTGGAAGAGAAGATGGTGGATGAATAGTAAAATTTTAACCCAAACTGACAGTTGTAAACATCATTTGCAGTTTACAGACAGACTTCTTGACCTCAACTTTGACCTTGCATTTTTACAGTACACATAATAATCCTTTACAAGCAGGGATTGTTAGATTTCGGTTGTGTTCTCATTCAGTTTTACAGTCAAAGGAAGTGGTTCAGATAATCCGGCTGAACTGTTGGCTTGTTTACATCCTTTCTGACATCGGATCGCTCGTGTTTTGTTTTTTTTTCCTCGTCAGACTTTGTTACAATGATACTACTCATATTAGGAGGTTGTGTTTTCACCTGCATCTATTTTTTGGTTTATTTTGTCAGAAGGATTAGTCAAAAAGTACCAAACTGATTTGCACCGAATTTGGTGGAGGGATTGGGGATTGACCAGGGTAAAACTCATTAAACTTTTTGGGCAGTTCAGGATCATTTTGCTATGACTTTGAATTTTTTCCCCGGAAGTCTGGTGCAGATTCTGTGTTGATTCACACTGGGCACAGAAGAGGCCTACACTCCTCCGGCCTGAGCAAATTTTCTGGTTGTCACTTGTATCAGATTGCCATGTACAGGTGTCTGTTTATCTTCAGCGCGTGATAATCATCTGCTGGAGTTGATATTGGTAACATCTTTCATTTGCCACTGAGTCACAGGGCTTGGAAGCAGGTCACAGAACACATTTCACATGGTTTTGTTTGTCCCTCGACTAGGAACTCCGATGATGTGACACCAGCAGGTAAAACAGGCAGTGTGTTTGGATGTCAGCAGGTCACTGATGCATTTTGCTTTTGTTAAACTTTTCTGCTGTTAGATAATATTGGATTTATTGCTGGGGATTTTGGGTGCAAGTGCTCAATTGTTTCCTTTGTAGGACCAGTAATATCTTAATTGGTCCTTTCATCTTGCTGGCAGCAGGATTTTTTTTTATCTGTTTTACCAGATTTCCTGACTGCAAACACATAAACTAAAAATAACTCAATAGCTCGGGGAGAGAAACATGTGAGGTCCGTGCAGGTAAGTAGGGGGAGCTCGGTATGTGCTCTACTGAAAATATTGTACATCTTGTAAATCAAATGCAAAGTATACAAACGGGAATGTCAAATAAGTACATGAATACCATTACAGCGCACCTGGGAGAACCTTAAAAATGCCTGGCTTCCTCTGCATGTAGGCCATAATGTGTCATGATGGAAACAGCTGCAGCTTTTACACTGAGGAAATGGATGCTGAAATGGCAGAGATCAAGGGTCCTGTTTCTTCTGAGCGAAACGAGCTGCAGCGTCACTGACCAATTACTTCTCACCAATTATCCCCATCCGGCGTGTTTCTGAGTAAAATGAGCTCATGGTGGATGCTGAGTGGAGGTCATTACCCAACCAGTGCGACGATAGGCATCTTGGGCATGCACGCCCTGGCCCAGCCAGGACCGGAGAGCAGCGGGAACACAATGTCCCGGCACTGGAGTTGGCGGGGAGCAGACTCTGAAGGTTTTGATTTGGGGAGTCATTATCGACGGGCGCGCCGCGCTCATCTCACACACAGTAATCAATTACTGTAACGACTCTTCTCCAAATCTCTAGTGGCCAGATAAGTGCCGGGCAATTTCTCCTCGGCTCGCATCGGGCCTGATTGCTGGAGCCCCACCAGGTTCATAGCGCCACCCCAGTTCGGTCAATCCAATTTCCTTGTAAATGGAGCTTGGCACTTTGAAAATTAGAGGACAACTGAGAAAATGTGCTACATATGCACAAAGTAAATAAACCAGCCAATTCAAACATGCAGTTGTGTGTGTGTGTGTGTGTGTGTGTCTATGTGTGTGTGTGTGTGTGTGTGTGTGTGTGTTCAACGGAAGTATGCTAATTGTTCCAGCTGCTTCTGTACATGCAGGAAGTATGTAATTTGCATACTGTGTGTCAAATGTGGGCATTTGTTTCAAAGAAATTCTTGAATTTAGAAGAGAATCGGGCATCGCTGTTTTCTTGATACTATGCGGTTTTCTCTTTTATATTATAGATTGTAGTTTTTTGTCTGCTGTGCATTAAAATTTAGATAGTAGCTTCTTTTTTACTTTTCAAGGTTGTGTCTTATTTATTTTATTTGTTTGCATTTATTTGTTTTGTCATGCACGTTATTATTTATTCAATATGAAATTTTTGTTCTTTAAACACTATTTTTTTTTAAATCATATTGGTTTAATCTTTTGTTTACTCATGACACTCGCAGTTTTTATGTATTGATAAATCTTTTTATTATTTATTATTGGAACCATACTGAATGGTGCCTTTGCACTTGAAATGAAAATTTTTAATGATTATTGATTATCTGTAACAACCATTTTCACCTTTCTTAGTCATTTGGGAAATCAAATCTAGTCTGAGATCCTCGAAGCAGGAAAACAGTATAATTATTTAGTGTCCTAATTCTTCTCATGAAAGGAGAAATCTCTGTCTGTCTGTCCTTTGGTTTTCTCAACGGCTGCTCGTCCCATCAACTACAAACTTAAACTGTGTATTGCTGAGGAACCAAGGAATTGCAGCATTGACTGCGAAAGGTCTTTGGTCCAGCGGTTCTCGAGAAACATTAAAAGAGAGAGATGGTAAACTACAGTCAGTTAGATCTGGGGGCGACTCATCCATACAACCGACGTCATCGTCACGGAGACGGCTGCGTCCGGTCACACCATGGAAAACAAGCTAAAAAAAAACTAGTACAGGATCACAGATGTGTGGGACTATTTGAGACCCGAGCGCACAGCGTATGATTCATGGCATTTCCTACTCATTGAACCATTCAGCGACCCCTAGTGCCCCATGGTTGGGGCATTGTCGTCCTCTTTCTCCACTCGTTTTTCAGGTTTTTCCTTTTAATCTTTCGCCCATCTGTATGTGGACTCTGGAGATAGAGCCAGAGAGTCAGAGTTCATCTCTAAGGACGAAAAGTGTTTTGATCACAAGCGTTTTAATCTCATTTTCTTGCCTATGTGATGAAAAAAAATGGTGACATTCACCATCATATATATATAGATATATATATGTATAAACAAATATAAGTATATAAAAGACCTCTCTCTCAGTTGGACGATGAATAACCCTGTTTTACTCATCTGGAGCAGGACGGCTTGTCTGAGAGGGTTGAGGTTAGTCAGGTATGACCTCGTTCTCCATATTTAGAATACGGAGCAGAGAACCGGTTGTGCTGGAACAAGCTGGGTATCGAGGGTATTTTATCTTCATTGCAAACCATTGTGCTTTCTCCCTCTGTGCCATAATCCCTCTGCAACCCGGCCGCATTGATTCAAAAGGTTTATTCAGCCATTTATATTGGACACCGCTCAAATATTATAATGTGTCTGATAGGCACTAATACTGACATAATACTTAGTGGTTGGGGTTTTTTTGGGGTTTTTTTTAAATGCCTGCAGTAACCCTGTTCTATTTTTGTCTTGGCAACATTGCAGTAAAAAGCAGTGTGTGTGGTGAATAGTTTGCAGGGATGTTTGTATGGTTTTGTCAGCAGCAAAATTTACTTCTTTTAGACCCAGCTTTGTCTTCGCTTTAGAGCAGATAGTGAGCAAAAGCGTGCTACTAGTGCTATTAGTAGGCCAATGGAGTATGTTTGCCTGTGTGTGTGTCTGTGTGTGTGTCTGTGTGTGTGTCTGTGTATGTGTGTGTGTTCGTGACAGGGTCATTGACAGCAGTCCAGGTAGTCTGAGCATCTCAGAGGCAGCACGATAGCGGAAGCTTGCCATTTGGCAGTCAAAATAAGAGCACACCGACATTGCACGGAGTCATCTCTGTGCGCATGTGGCAAAGCCGCAAGTCAAAGGCGATTTTACATCCTCATGTAATCAGTTACCTGTTTATTAGGTGCAGTCTCATTATGCAGAGAGGGATTTCTCTGAAGGCCCTCATTGATATTCAACGGGGGGGGGCAATTAATAGAAACACCTGTTGGCGTAATGCAATTCAATACAAGATCACCACAAACTACACTCTCCAAAATGGCAATAGTTGAATCAGCACTTCTCTTAAACAGTTCCAACAAAAACTGAGAATTATGACCTTCAGGAAAGAGGATTTATAGTAGCCCGCATCAGTTTTAACTAGGTGTACCTCATAAATTGGTCACTGAAAACTGAGTCTTCTTTGTAAAGCTCACCTAACCTTCTGGTACAGCATTGCTCACTTGCCATTTTATGTTCAGTTTTGATTTAAATATATCAGAGAGGTGTTGATTAAACTTTTTGGTCTGTTTTTGAGGGTCCTGCTAAATTGTCTTGCATAACACTGAGCAATATTGCTTATATTTTGTCCATCCTGTTTGTGTAAAATATTAGAGACACCTCTCGGTACAATGACAATTTTAGCTGAGGGCAGGCTACACCAGCAACTGAGTGTACATTGACCATGGACTTGATAGCAAAAATGAAAACAAAACAAATAAAAACAAAACATTACCATAATGGAATAGGGATTGAATGTAGCTTTCATAGATGCGGTTCTGGTAAACATGGCAAGAAAAGACATCTTAATTTAGACAGCACAGTCACAGTGCATGTTGGCAAACGAGAAAAGCACTGGAATAATATTCACCTCAATAGAGTTATCTGTTTTTATTTTATTTTATTTTCAATTGCATTTTTATTCATTTATCTGTGGAATCCTGGACATTTTTTTACCTGCTCAGGCTACAAAAACACTTTCAAATGAAATAATCTGAGAATGAAAAGTCAGACTTAGGTTAAACTGTCCACAAATAATGATGAGTTTAAGGGTTATGAGACAAAAGGTGGATAATGATTATTTGAAGGCCTGTTTATAAAATAAAGAAATAAAGAGGAAAGGTTTGCCATGATTTTAAAAAAATGCATATGGTTTTGTGAGTTTGACATAAAAAGTCAAAAAATTCTGAGATGAGAAAAATCAATTTATGAGATAAAAGTCAAAATTGTAAGAAGAAAAGCCAAAACTTTTACTTACTGTGCCAAAAATTAGGTGACAATAAAGCGAAAAGTCAGATTTGGGAGATATAAAGTCTAAATTAGGAGAGTAATAATATCACAAGACGAAGTCAAAACTTTGACTCATTGAGACTAATCATTATACGATGATTAGTCAAAAGTTTTACCTACTCTGTCAAAATCAGGAGACAATAAACCACGATTTTGAGATAAAAAAGACACAATCAGGAGACGATAAGACAAAATCACGAGATGAAAAGTCAACACCTGAACCTCCGCCGGTCAGTCTTATTTTGAAAGCCCCGGCCGGATGTAGCCGTTACCGTCCCCGCTAGCTTACCGCCGCTCCGTAGAGCGCGAGCGGCGACAGACGCGCCGAGCGGGGCAGGAAGAGAAGCCGCCGGAGGACGAGGGTCTTTAAAGGTGGGCTCCGGACGACACGGACCTCGGCCAGGTCCAGGGTCTGTCCTCGTTTAAAGGACAACGTCCCCGGGATGAGACGAATTTAACAAAAAATAACCAAACAAAGGAGGAAAAAGAAGCGTCGCGTCCAGATTTTCTCCGCGGGCAGAGCAGCTGTGGCCGACGGTGCGCTCCGCCGCTCACGGTAGGTGTGTGACCGGAGTTCACCGGGTTCCCAGAAACGACAGGACCGTCGTGTGTGTGTGTGTGTGTGTGAACGGTTTCATACCGACACCGAGAAGTGCGTGTGTCGCCCTCGTTACTTTACGGTTGTTTGAGAGTAACGTCTGAAAAGAAAGAAGTTCCCGACTCGCTTCGCTCCGCAGGTGAAGGTTAACTTCGGTTTTTTTTTTTACAGTTCCTTAAAACACACACTCGCACTGTTTTGTTTTGTTTTCAACAACATGTTGTTTGTTCTGTTGGTTTTTTTTTGTCTTTTTCACATGGACACATATCTCAACAATGTAAAATGCTGCCCGGAGGCCCCTGAAGTGTCTTTGGCCCCTCCATTAAAAACAAAACAAACCAAAACAAAAACCGCACCTCCCCATTTTTATCGACGTGCGCATCAGATATGACAGGTCGAGTGAGTTTAGACATAACAAAGTACCTCCCACACTGTATCCAGACTCATTTCCTGCTCCAGCTTTAGCCTTTAGTCCGGATCATAAATCAACAATTTCCTTATCTCGGACCCCTCAGCATGTTCCTCCGTCTCCTCAGAACAAATCCTATCGCTCTTATCTTATCTGCTCTGGAAAAATGAAGCTTGGATGATGAATGCTTATGAGGAATGTGTGCCAGGCTCGTGCTCTGCTCACCCCCCCCCTTCCATATTGTCCTGGCTGTAAAGTCCAAGGGACACTGGTGGTGTTTTTTTTGTTGTGCCCCCCCCCCTTTTGTCCCTGCGATTTAAGGACATGCGTTTGCCATTTTTCTGGCCAGGGACCGGTCTGTTCAGCGCCGCCGAGGTCGCCCGGGCTCTCTCGCGAGGCTGGACATTGCCAGAGAGAGCCCTTAAACCTGTGGCATCATCCGGTATTTGAGATCTAGGCCTGCTCCGTAGGCAGCGAACGGGGGTGCGAACGGAGGACCGACACAGGGTTTATGTTCTAGATCTCTTTGCAGGCTTGAGCAGGACTTTAAACCTCTTTTTTTTCCCCCCCTCGCAAAAATCTTATGTGGCAACAAAACCGACACACCGCTCGTTGACCTTAAGGTCAGTGGCAGATTTTTTTTTTTTTAGCTCCAACAAAACAACCCATTGTCTAATTTTTTTTTTTTGTAGCTTGTATTGTAAGAGGGAGTGGTTCACGTTCACAAGTATTGGTTGACCTGCCCCTGGGGTGCAGCAACAACACATGTGAATTCTTAAAATGAATGGCATTCCCCAATGGGATACCGTCTGCAGCGACTTTTTTTTTTTTTCCACAATATAACGCTTTGCCAGGTGCACTGTGGGAAAAGAGCTCTACCATTTGTGGATAACTAGAAGAAACGAGTATAATTCAGTGTCTGTGTTTTTTGCTTTGTTTTGTTTTGGTTTTTTTTGTGCACAGAATTTGCTTGTCGGACAATTGGATGTCTATCAAGGCGGAGTTGCGTCAGCTCTGTTGGTGTGTTTATACCAGGAAAAAAAATTCCCAAGAGCACCCAGTTAAGTAATGAGGTTAAAAAAAAAAAAAAAAAAAAAAGCACATCGTCTATTTTTGTCTGCGGTTGCCTCATCTGGGCACAAAGGACAAGGGCTTGCAACATGATGGCAACCGTGGCGAGGACAAATGACCAAACTGAGCAATAGACCAGCTTCCCCAAAACCGCCCCCCCATCCACTCACCCAACAAAAAAAAAACTGCAGGATGTCATATTCAAATTTATCTGGCCTAAATGCGGCCACGGAAGACAAATGCTTACCACAGCAGCTTAGAGAGAGGGGTGGACTTCAGAGCCGCCGCCGTTTATTCGCATTGAGAAGTTCTCAAGGGATTATCTAAAAAAAAACAAACAAACAAACAAACAAAAGCTTTTATAAGCAAACTGCGAGCTTCCATCAGACAATTTCAAAGGAGCTGCTGTGTCAGCGTATCCGGGTGCTAGCATCCATGTAGAGACACGTCGCCCCATGTTTCGTGACAAGAATGTCATGACTGATGTTGAGAGTTGCGGTTTGATAGCATTTAATCGAATCTGAATCCCTTTGGATCCCTCTCTGAACACGTTAATGTACTTTGTTGGATGAGACAACAGTTTCTTGATTAAAAAATATTAATTTTATACTGAATTGCTATCGTAAAGAAATGATGTTTTCAGCAAATCTTCAATAGGGCTGGATATATAATTTGAGACTTAAAAAGTGCTACCCCTACCCCACTCTTTATTAATCTTTATTTATTCCTTATATGAATCCACATTAGCTTCCAGAAAGTGGTTGCTGGTCCCTTCCCAGGGTTCACCAGTGCATCAGTGGTAAACAACTCGTCTAAGGAAAGTAAATTAAAGGACCATAAAGATTAGCGAATCGCCTGTTCTCTGCTTTATTTTGTTTTTTTTTTCCTCTGAGACTCAGACCGTCTGAGTCAGCAGACACTAGAGATGATATTGCACCTTTGGACCACACCCTCGAACCCTTCCCCTTAGGAACGTACTCCCCTGGCCTTTAGGATTAAAAGCCATTATCATCACAACAGTTCCCTGAGGTAGCCGCATGTCACCTGTTCATGTGGTAATTATGTGGAGAAGTGTTGAAGAGGGACAGGATGGGAAAGGAACTTTTTTTGTAAAAAAAGGAAAGTATACATGATAGTGTTCATACAGTCATGTTATTTACCTTTTTGCAGAAGCTTCACGTCTTCGGTTTCTAGTCGGACAGGATAAATATTGTGCGCTCACGCTCATGCTGCTGGCGAATGTTGCCCTTGAGCTGTCTAAACCGAAGGTCACCCCCCCCCCCACACACACACACTGTTCACTGGCCAGCCTGTGCAAACTGTCTCCTTCGAAGAACAAATAATAAGAGAGGAAACTTTAGGAGACGAGACAACAATGGAAACACAGTGGGAGGCGTTTGGCTGTCAGGCAACATGAGGACCGTGTTGTTTAGTTTTTTCCCCCCCGAGGGCCCCCGTCATGTCAAATGAAACGCTGATTTAGTGTTTTCTGGTTTTTCTTTGTTTATGCGGCGTCCCATTGTGTTGCGTTTACTCTCCTGTCGCCGGTGGCTTACTGTAATTAGTGATGTTGCACAGTCGCCTGTGTGTGTTTTTAAAAACGTCCAAAATGAAATGATTTTTTCAATTCTCTGTGGTTTTTTTCAGACAGTGAGCCGTGACTTGAGACCGGCTACAGGCTCATGTCTTTTTAGTTTCCAGATGACAACAGAGGGAAAATATCCTGACTCAAAGGCTTAAATTTCTTATGCAGCTCCTTTAGTGATGCCTTGAATGTCTTGAAGCTGACCTCCGCTAAAGGACGGCCTATCTTACGTTGATTTGTGTCTGCACAGGGGGAGATTTCACGTCGTCGTAGTTGGCAGAGCTCCTGGTTGTTAAGGATCTGCTGTCGTGTCACAACACACCGTGGAGGACTCGGGCAACCCGCTGAGAACCACAACACATGCAGCGGTATGTTGACAAAACAGAGGGAGCGCGGTCGGCCCTAACCGTCGGCTTCGTCCTTTCGCCCCGTCAGGGCAATGGCGCCTCTCTGGACCCGTGTGGGATTCACTATAGGAGGAGGGTTTGTAAACCTGCGACAGGGTCATTCAGATCAGATCAGATCTGATTAAGCTTTATGGTCACCCTACACAAATTCCACCCAGCTTCAGTGATAACCCATAGTAACCCATAGCATGTATGTCTTTGACCCTGGTCTGTACACATGTCTGTAAATGACAAGGACGCAGTTCATCAACGTGTTACCTTGTCATCACAAATTTGCAACTGAAACCCATTCGTTCCAGATGTAATTCATGTACATCTCTTGTTGTGTAATCGCTTTATCTTATCCTCTGTTCAGTGTCGCATTTTTTTTAACACATTAAGAAAGGTTTTATGGATAAACTTAATTACTGTAAAAGTGGAGTTTAGTGATATGGTTATTAAGAAAGATACGGAATTGGATGAATGTCAGAAATGATTTCAGAAATTTGTGTCAGTTGGCTTTAATGCAGCCAAAATGAAAAAACATTTAAAGTTTTCTTTTACACAAATGCAGTAATATTTACATTCATTTACATTTTTCAGTCAGTATTAAAGATTTGAAATGACAGTCTTTTTAATATTTTGAAACCTGCATTGTTTACATCTGTGTTTACATGGTCCAGCAGTCTTCTTATTCCCCAACAGTTGCTAGTGCATTGCTATGTGCTTTACAATTTCTTAGTTATTTCTTGATTTTAATCAACACGGGTCTATAGAGCGTCATAAAATAATTTAAATAGTTTCCCTTCTTGACATCTTGAAATGTCTTGTTTTGCCCAAATTCAGTTTACAGTGACATCGAAATAGAGAAAAGCAGCAAATCCTCACACTGGAGAAGCTTGGAGCGGATAGTATGATATATTTTGTTGTTTTTGCCTTGACAAGTAATTTATTCCTAAAATAGCTGCTGATTATTTTCCCGTCGACTGACTCAATTGTCTGAGCTTCACATGAGATATCGCCAAAACTGCTCATCAAAACATCGTTCCGTGACACCCCGAGTGGTCAAACACACCACATGGTATCGTTTTAATCTGTTTACATAAGACCGTATTATGGTAACTGAAATCACAGACATCTGTTTAGTATCATATCATCATATTATATTGAAATATTCCCCGTCTTTAATCCAGATTTTCCACAGAGCTTGTGACCCCTCCCCCCCTGGGAATTGGGTTGGTATTCTTAGCTGGCTCTGCATTTTTATTCAAACAGCTGGACTGCACAGCTGTCTGAGGGTGCTGAGAGGCCGCAGCTGAGGATTAGGACACCTCTGATGCCTGAGCAGAGCGATGGATCTGGACTCTGTTTTTTTTTATTTTCTTCTTCATAGTTCGGTTAATCTGGAGCTGAGTGTCTGACCTAAGCAGGTTAAATCTGTGATTATGAATATTTGAAGAATATAGTGTATAGTCCTTGGAATATAGTAAAGTATTTAGAGGGTTTAGCAAGACAGATATGACACATACACACACACAGGCTCTTACTTACTTTTCTTAGGGGAAACCTCTTGGGATTTCTGCTTTGTCCCAATTTTCCGGCGCTGAGCACAGCCACCATTAGTCTGTGGACATCTTTTACCTCCCAAATTGCCGTATTTTGTCGCTTCCTTTCCCAGCGCTTTGACTAATGGCCCCATTTCATTGCAAAATGGACCATTGTGCCAAACCGCCATTGGTATTTTAAAGCTAATTTCCTTATACCGGTCACCGTTCTTGTGCTTTTTTTCCAAAAGTTTTGCCCAAAAGTTGTGTGAGATTGAGTCCACTAGAATGTTCTTTTTACCTCTTTACCTGTATAATAACTCAAGTCAGCCTCATCACCTTCCAGCAGTACTTTATACAAACTCAACAAAACAAGCACAACAAAAGATGGCGATCTTACTTAAAATGAACCTCATTTTATTAATCAATTTCTGTGCAATGGCATTCAGTTTCTGCAGCAGTGCTCGATTCAGCAGACTGCAGTCTCATCCACCCGCTCTGTCCTGGCTGAATCTGCTCTTAAAAAAGCCACAGATTAGTCACTGCGCTTTGAAAAGTCAAGGTTGTTTTACATCAGGACGTGATGCAAAGTTTAGCTGACACCTCCAGTTCTGTTTTTTTTTGGTTTTTTAATTTTGCAAAGATTACAGAGCTCATCGTCTGAATACTGATGGCTGTGTAATAATGTAAGGACTCTCCTCCCTATAACTAAGGGAGGGGAATTCTTCTGAGCCATTTGGCACTTGCTGTGCGTTTCTGTGAATCAGCCCACTCATCGGTCGGCCCATCTCTTTTTGTTTAGACTGAAATATGTCAGTGACTGTGACAGTGACGTGAGGCTGAACTTTTCCTCTAGCGCTACCACAAGGTTCTCAATTCTGGTTTTGTGCGAAATGTCCAAACAGCTCAGGGGTGGTTTACCTTAAAACTGGGGTTCAGACATTCATGTCCCTATGATATGATTACCAGCAGTGACAGCAGGGCTGGTATTGTTTTTCACCTTGTGATTCTGTGCATATGTGAGTATGTCATCATGACAGAATTTGGTCCTGGAGACACCTACTGTAGTCGTAACTACCACAGAGGTGGTTTTGAGTACTTTGGCAGGTATTTAAATGTTTCTTCTGTGTGTGGACAGATATTGTCACTGCAATAGCGTCAAAAATGTGCAAGGTACAGTCAGGTAGGTTAGTTGAGATCAAAATGAAGACCGAGTTTGAAGACGGTTGTGATCCGAGCAAGTGCTGGAAATATGGGAGTTGGAAGGAAGGAAGGGGCCATCGGCCTCCTCCCACAGTAAAACTCTGGCCCTCATACATTTCAAGCAAAAAAATCACTATATCCCAGATTTAATTATACCCGTCCACTCTTAAGCCATTAGGTAAAACTACTGACCATCTTGTGGGATCACACCAGTCGAGTTCAAAGACGGGATCCCTGTCAATTTAGTAATGAATACTTTGTACTCATGGGTCAAAGAGTAGTGTCCAGTGGGCATCACGGCCACTTTGATCCCATAACAAGATGGTCTCTAGTTTTACTTTTCATTCATCGCCATCATCAGGTTAAATATTTTTTATTGGTCTAATACTTTGATTTATGACAAAGTTCATCCAAATTGTCTCAGCTTTACTTTGTGTTCATCTGTGATTACCAAGTGTCAATTCACTGTAGCCTGAATGATGTTAGGGTTTGAGGTCAATACTGACCACGATGCTGATATTGTTTTATGTTTTTGATTGTTTTCTTTTCTTTTCTTATAAATTGTGACCAAGATGCTAAACGTGACCTTTTTACGTTCAATGATCAACTTGCTCTCTTGTGGAAAAACCATCTAAAGATGATGCTAATTCTAAATGACCTCAAGCTTACAGCAGTTTGGCCATTTTTACTTATTGGCCTGTCTTGCAATGTACACAGATACCGATAGGTTCTGCAGTAAACTAACATCGGCTGATGTAACACACTGAGACACACTGAGTTTACATCAAAATTATGTTCTGTCAGGATAATATTTTACATAACATATACATATTGTATGTCACATCCTGTGTTTTCACTTGTGGATGAAAAAAAAGCACGAAAAAGCAACATACCCTGTTCCCATGAGTGGCGGTGATTGGCAGTGGCAGTTAGTGTGATCATGACATCCGCAGCTGCTGCAGGGAGGCCCATATGTGCTGATGTACAGTACAGGCCCGGACCCCCCCAGTCCCCTGTTGCTCGCGCACACTGTTTCTCACAACCCCTCATTTTCCCAACTCGCTCACTCTCTCAGCTGTGTCAACTGCCCGGTATCCCGCTGCATCCATCTCGCACTCCCCTGGCTGTGGTGTAGCCCGCAGCCTCTGCCACAGGCTGCGGTTAGGAACACGGGAAAAAACGCTCACAAACTGAAAACAAACAGGTCAGCAACCTGAGACGGAGTTGTGTATCAGATCAAAAAAACTGGCCCTAACAAACGAAAAAACCAAAAGACAGAGGAATTATTACCCAAAACATCTGTTGTAAATATCCATTACAGTTTTACAGACTGGCTCCCTGCCTCTACAGTGAATCATCAGTGTCACTGATCATAGTGGTGGAGACTGAGAGTTGTCAGCTGAGCCCAGTTACATAAATATGTCATTGCCTGGTTAAAAAGTTTGCTGAAAGACTGAATAATCCACAGAAATACTCATGAGGTTGGCTGCCAAACTACAAACTTTATAAACTGGGCCTATTGAGGCTGGGGCTTGTATTTAACTGATTGAGCAGCATGAACAAGCCACATGCTTAAAAGGCTACTGAGCTGAAGACGGTAAGAATAAGCACCAAACGTCCTTTTCTCTTCAAAGTGAGATGATTACTGAAATTTCACCTTGAAATAAGTTTGTTTCCGAACTGATCGTCTTCCTACTTCGTCTTCTTGCCCTGTCTGACTTTTTTTGCAGCAATGCCAAGGGCTGCCGGCTATTTTGTAGAAAATCCCCCGTCGAACAATCCATGAGCACATGACGACTTCTTTGAATGTATTTTTGTTCAACCAACAGTCCAAAAAAAAGAAAAAATAAATTCAATTTACTATAATGTACAAACAAGAAAAGTAGTGAAATCCAACATTTGAGAACCTGGAACCATCGAAATGTTCAGGACTTTTACTTAAAAAAAAAACAACGCAAACGATAAATTGAGTGTCAAAAACAATTCCAACTGATAGTCTTTTAATCGGTTGATCATCTAACTGCCACAGCTATACCAACCATGCTGGGTTCTTAAATCTCAACCGTTACTTTGGTGACTATAAATCAATGATAACCAAAAGAAATAATGGCCAAAAGACTAGAAAATGTCCTCATAAACTGGAATTATCCTTTACATTTAAATGTGTTCTGCTGTTTTGTGGTCTGTTTAAGTCTTTATTTCATATTTTTTCTCCACTCTCATTTCCTCCTTTTGTTCACTCTCACCCAACAAGGTCGCAGGTAATCATAAATGGACAAATACCGAACATGCCTTTTTTTTTTTTTTTCATTTCACTTTGAAACTCATAACCCAGGGTAATATTTCACCCTGCTCTGAAGTTTAGAGCCGGGATATCGATCTTGTTTTGTCAATTTTCAGGCCGTCTAGGAAAGTGGAAAAGATGTCCTTTAAAATATTTCTTTAGCGGTTCTGTGTCTCCATCATTTCCACCCATCTTTTTGTCTTTGTTAAGTTTTTCTTACAGTTAGAGGCACAGTATGCAGCCAGACCTATTTAAGTGGGACGACCCTTCCCTGCCCTCCCCAAGGTCGGTTGTTTGGATATTTTTTAAATACCCCCCCCCCCCCCCCCGCCCTCTGTGTGATTTCTGGCCTGATTATTCTCCTGCTTGGAGGCCACGGCTGGACAACACACAAACACACTCTCTGATAAACACACATGTTGACGATTGTAAAAACGTGGCGTCCCAAACATGCAAGACGCAAACGAGAAACGATGCATGTGCGACTGACCGGTCTCGGTCGAACAGCACAGAAGGGGAGGTATGTAATTGGAGAGGCTGACTGTGAAGAGGTGGCAGTAGCGCGAGGGGGGGTCAGATACTACGTGGGTGGTGGGATGTGCCTTTGGGTGGCAGCTGCATCACAGCGTTGCATAACGGTGTACGCAGGCAGAGGGGAATTGGATCCTAAGCGGTGAGCGTGGAGAGCAGAGTATTCACACGACATGCAGTTCATCCATCCATCAGTCCATCCGTCGGTCCATCCAACTGTGCCAACAGAACAAAGTCTGGCCTATTAGTGACCGTCTTTCTTCATTATGTAGATTTATTTTTCATCTCTCATTCTTAGTTGGCAGATGTCACTTTGTTATAAGTTGAATACGTAGCCACTTATAAATAAAATGCATGCTTTACACCAGCAGTCTGATCACCGAACAATAATTACTCCAGATCTACCACTGTTAATTTCTTCAGTTTGACAGAAAAAAAAAGGTCCACTCGTTGTCAGCTTACTCAAAGAGACCAACAGAAACTAGAATTTTGAGGCTAATACCAATGTTAATAATAATATCATATTTGAGAGTTCAAATATGTGAAAGTGATATAGGATCTGCCAGTGGTTTTGTTTTGTTTTTTCTACTGTTTGAATCACATAACAAAAACAAACATTTTTGTTAAGGATCATTAAAATTTTGTCTGAAAAACACATTTTACATTCAGAAACAATAACCTGTCAGTCACCTGTCTCTAGTGGAGAACCTATGCAACAGGGCTGTCTCTGAATTACTTCAGATATATCAGTGGCATTTATGTACTGCAGCTTCTTGTGTATCTTTGACCATTTTTCTACCAGTATTTGCATGACAACCTAATATTGGATAAGTTATTGGTTAAGCTCTAAAAATCATATATTCTACAAAGACAAATGTCAGCTACACAATAAATACTTAAGATAAACCTTATTTATGTGTCTTTGCAGGAACAACGAATTACACTGATCATTTCATATGATCTTTTTTACTGATATAAAAATGCTCATGGAATTCACATGTGCTTTAATTAATTAATAGCCAATAGACATAAAATGAATCTGCAACTATTCTGACCATCAGTTGCAATCAATTGTTTGAGTCATATTTCATATTTGTTTCCTGCTACTCTAATGTGAGGAATCAGTTTTGTTTTGTTTTTTTTGTGTTTTATTGCATCAAACTAAACATCTTTGGGTTTAATCAGCCGCTCAGACTAAACAAGACATCTGAAGACGTTGCCTTGGGCTCCGGGAAACTTATGATAAGTGGAATATTACTGACGTTTCATTGCCCAAAATAGGATTTGATTATTTGAGAAAATTATTGGCAGATGAATCAGTCTTAAAAAAAAATATCTGTTAGTTAAAGCCTTAGTCCAAATTAAATATTCAGAATAAGCTTTAATTAAAAAAGCAAATACAAAAAAGCAAAATTGAATCTGTTTATTGAAGCTTTTGTTTTACACATGCAGAGAACACAGTTCCTTCAATGCCACCTCCTCACTTACAGCTGCACCCCCGGCCCATCTTGTTTCCTCCTCATCCTCAGTCCCCCACTGCTCACAGAACAGTGGAGGTGGAAGGAGTTTTCTCTGTGGGTTTCTAGAATGTAAGAGGATGTTTGAGGCTTGGCCTGGATGATCCTAAAACTAGAATGTCTGAGAAAATACAGAGATTTCTTTTTTTGTGTTGTTCGAGACAGAACGCAATGCTTTCCATGTGGTCCATCTTCCCGCTGTCCAAACATGGCAGACATGCCGGTTTCTCCCAATGGATTTGCTTCCCGCTCGCTGCCCATTTTCTCCTTTTTAAATAAACAGCAGCACGATTCAGAATTTCTGAACACAAAACCTCTAATACTCTCCAACAAACTGTTCTTGACCACAGCAGTGTATGAGCAATTGTCCGTCGAACGAAAAATGAATTGCATGTTTCCCATTGGTCTGCCGTGCATTCTAGCATTGTCTCGCATGTCCAGGGTACAGTAATGTCAACGTCTCTGGTTGTGGGATCTGTCTCTCCAGGCAATACTGCTTCCCTGTTTTCTGAGCGGCCTTTGTTCGGTGTGTGTTGGTCTCCCACCATCTCTTGTTGCATTTATGAACTTGCCTGAAACCTTCAGCACACAGCCGAGCATTAGAATAATAAACCTAAGTGCTGTGGGGTGGCAGTGTTTGGATAGGGAAGGAGCGGGGCCACTACCCTGTTCCTTAATAGTCCGCTGGCCCCGTGCACGTGTGTGTGCTTGTGTGTGCGTGCGTGCGTGCGTGCGTGCGTGTGTGTGTGTGCATGTGCTTCTTTGCACGCGTGCCTTAAAAGCCAGGCAAATATAGAACCACATTTATCCTCATTACTTCTCCTCTATTACACTGCCCTTCCCAATAGGTATCTAAATTTATTTAATGCACCGCAGCCCGTTTGATGTAACCACCCAACCACTGCACAGTTAGGCTGTCAGATGGGTGCATGCCACAGCGCTTAAACATACGCAACTGCACACACCAAGGTTTTGTTTTTTTTTTGTAATCGGGACACAAATCCAGGACTGTTTGTGTTGTCCATGCACATCAAACAGAAGATACTAAAGTCAAAGCCCAACGGCACAAAACACATGAGAGACCTGATGCCTCGACAGTTGTAACTCCAAGGCACAAACTAACATATGTTCCAAACAGACATCGGCGGAGATCAGGAGCCCATTGAGCCAATACATTAAGAGAAAAACAAAAAAGCAAATCAATACAGTCAGTCAAGTAATAAATACAAGAGCTAAGCACAAGCGATGAAACTAAAAATGGGACCAGTAATACGGGCAATATAAATAAAATAAAACCTTTTTAAAATCACCAAAGGCAATTGGGATACTTATAAAATGAGACCTTTTATTAGATTATGTCGAGAACTCTGTCCACATCTCAAGAGTCGCGTGTCTTTCGAAAGGATTACAAACATCACAATCACAAGTTACCAGAAGTCACTCGTTTTTCTGACGGTTATAAAAAACGGAGCAGTTTCAAAAAGATGTAACTGGTTGTTTGTGCAATATTTTTTCCTGTGTATTGTGAAACATCAGATTGTCTTCAGTCTTTCCACTGGCAGAATCCCTGTAATGTGTCATGAATTATTTGTTGTACTTCCAATTAAACTAATCCTCACTTTTAATGACATTCAATAGCTACAAAGTACCACTCTTGTAGACTTTAATTATGTCTGTTTGCTTATTGTGTCAAAACTGGTTAAATTTCACTTTTCCCCACGGGACACTGAACTTTGAGGCCACCTGACCTTCTGTTCTTTTCCCTGATTTTTTTTTTTTTTCTTCTGGTCAGACGGGACCTTGTCTGACCTCCTTACAGATAAAACCTTAATCTAAGTTCTCTTCCCTTTCCTGTTTCATCTCTGATCTGTCTATTACCATTGTCAGATTTTTAGAAGGTATAAACTGCCTCTGAATGTGCTCTGATTACCTGAGGACAACCACATGCCATAGATGTCCAAACAGCCCTAAACAGGTGCACAGATCTTTGCATTTGTTGTCTCAAGTCCTTAAGTGATTTGCTTTACCGTTGGATGTCCAGGCTTGGGAGTCATAAGAGACAACTTCTTGGGATTTCCACTGTGATGGATGACTGATGTTCAATTGGAATACACCAAAGAAAAATGTGAGAAGAAGATGAAGGAAAGATAGAGAAAAGGCAGTAGGAGGCAGATTTACAGGAAGTTGTAAAGAAGGTCTTAAAATGGAATTAAAACCCCCCTCCCACTTTGCTACCTGTTTATTCAATCGCTGTTTCAATCGGAAGGGCCCCTATTCACTGCAGGAGTCCACACGCGCATTATCTGCTTTGAACCACCATGAAAGCAATTCACGTCTCTGCTTCAAAGTAATTTCTTGAGAAAAAAGGTTGAGTTGCACGAAATCCATTCAAGTCAGCTCTCTCTCCCGAATGAAGTGGGGATGAACCGGCAGCTCCTTATCTCCACTCCTTCGCCTCATTGATTGCCGATTTTGATTTGTGGGTCACTTAGCGGGTCACAGTGAGGGTCGAGCAGTGTTGATGGGCGTCTTTGAAGGTGCCCGTCCGGCGGATGAATAATGAAACAAAATGGTAATGGCGGCGCCGCCCTCTGCTCCCCTTCTCATCCGGCTCTCATGCTCGTCCTTTTCCTCCATCTCTCTTCCGCTGCCGTCCGGTCTTGTTTAATGAGGATTATCTCTCTGTGGAGTAGCAGGTTTAGAGAGGCGGCCCCTCTTGAGCAAACACCTGTTTGTCATCGGCAGGTCGATCGTCAGCCTTGAAAAACAAACAGCTATTAAGTTATTACCTCACAGGGCTCAGAGTATACTCTTCTGGCTTGGCACAGTCGCAGCGCGACATTATGAGGCGAGTCTTAAAGCCATCTGGATCGAGCTACTTCATATGTGGGAAGCCACAGTCTCCTCAGCGCTTCCATCTGCCTGTAACATACTAATACACTACGTTTGGCACAGATGGAGGAGCTGAAGGTTTTCCTGGCTTTAGAGCAAAGCCTTGTACAGATGTAGTTACCCTGCCAGCAGCTGGTATCATTAAATCTAGCAAACACTCTTGATCCTGCTGATTTTTTTTTTTTTTTTTTTTAAAAAGGACGCACAGTAACTGGTTGGCCACTGTTCCACTCTCCGTTATGGGTTCAGTTTCACCAGATCTTGTCAAATTATTAAAAAAATGCCACACTGTCTGTCATGTTGCCGACTATTTCTTTGGTGAATGCAGTAACGCCGTGGGGTCCCAAAATGTTGAACTCTTCCTTTTAAGATCTGTGAAAAAACATTAATGAGAGATCCTGTTAACAAACGAACACATAGTAACATCTTTATTTTGCCTTTTTATTGTTTTGTTTTTTTCTTTTTTGGGCTGCCTGGTTTGATGAACTTCTATTTAGATGTTGTTGGTTGCTTTTTTTAATTTTTTTTTTTTTTTATTTTTTTTAGTTTATAGCCATTAATTGCAAATTGAAATTAGAGTAAATTTAAGTCATGTCAAGTAAAATGTCTCAAGGCCCAACTGATAATGAGTCTTGTCCTTTGGTTCATCAGATATTTATAAAATTCTGTAGTACTTTAACATGAGGAGGAACAAATTTAACCCTGAAAAAGAGGTTCAGAAAGATGAGGAAATCTGCAGAAGTGAAGTCTGTGGAAGGAAGATTTTGTTTGGAAACTTCTCCAACATCATTGTTATTATTGCTTCTGCTACTAGTGTCATTATTTAATTCTACTGGATGTGACACAGTTTTTTCCCAAAACATGACATTGCAAAATAAAATCAGAAGTTCTAGTTTGTGATTATAACCTTTTCACTGCAGCAAACGGCTGTGAATAGTTAGACTGAAAAAAAAGCTTTCTGGTAAGGCCACCCCTGGCACTTTTCATTGTCTTTTCCCATGCTGCTCTATGCCAAACCTAAATATTGCTTTACCACTAATACACCACTTTAATGAATTGCAGATGGACTGCTTATTTCCAGATGGTGGCAGTGAGCTTCTCACCTTTTTGTCTTTTTAGACATCAAGGGTGGAAGTTGTTCCAAAATCTGTCTGTTTTTCACCGATAAACTGTATTTTTCCCAAGTTTAAAACTCATATGACCTTACAAAATGACAAAAACGTGTCGGGGGGGACCCACAAACTTTGTGTTGACTCAGAAACAGAAAAGAGTCAACTGTAACTTTTTTACTCAACCCACGGGACAGTTGTTTTACAAAGTGGGCACTAGTTTTGGGTTCAGTCTTCATTCTTGTTGACATGGAAAATCCCCTCGGTCTCAACCTTCCTCCACGTAAACTTTTTTTTTTTTTTTTTGCCACCGTGACTCAGATTTTCCTCATTCTCACTGACTTCTACAAACACACTTGTCACATTTCAGGTTTTCCAGCTCTCTACAGTGTTAGTAGTCTCACTGTCTCCTCTTCTGATTCAACAACAAGCTTTTTTTTTTCTCTTGCTGTTTATCCCCCTCAGTCTGGCAGAACAGTGAGACGAGGAAAGAATGAGGATCTGTTCCCCGGTGTGAGTTACTGGGATGCTCGACCAGCCTGTACCCCAGGCCCTAGAAGACTGAGGCCTCCAGAAGCTGAAGACAGGGCGTCATTGACAGGTAAGTGGAGCCTTGAGGACGAAATGTGGTTTAAATTTGAACGAATGAGAACTCTGAACTTTTTTTTTTTTTTTTGCTTGTTCTCTGACACATGAAATGGGACCTATCATCTTTTTTTTTCTCCGACCCCAAAGCTTTAATTTTATCCAAACATTCTTGGATTACTGCAGGAATTTTCACACAGGAGGCTGCAGCTTTCAACTGAGACCAAACACGTTTTTTTTTTGTTTTGTTTTGTTTTTTTCCTCTTTCCTTCTAAAGAGCCTTTTCTGGTCAAGCCTTTATTGATGTAAAGAAGTGGCTGCAGCATGCCACACACACACACACACACGCAGAGCACTGTGCATCCCACTATGTGTGGATGTTAACACATTACTGCTGCGTGGGAGTTAGCAACAGATCTTAATCATGGATAGGGTTTTTCTGTAATTCCAGAGCTGGAGGCGTAACCCTAATCTCTTTGGCACATTATACAGTAAATCACAGTGTGGCTAGGTCGGGTGCCTGCCAACTCAAAACAGCCAGCCCATTTCTGTGGATTTACGATGGGACTCACTAGGAATAGTTATTTCAATCTACAGAAGTCTCTCTCTCTCTTCCTCCCTTCTCTTCATTTGTTTCTAAAACTAATGAACCACCCCTTGCCAAGCGCCAAGTTTTATTCCGAAGGTGTTCAAAGATTGCTTTGCGCCATGGGTGAACTATTTTGGAAGTGTGTGGTCCAAGTGGCCGGCTGGCCGAGGCCAGTTTTAGCCGCAGCGTCTGGTGGGAGCGATGTCCCCATGCAGAGGCAGCACGGACAACTGATGGATGGCCTAGCTTTTTTTTCCCATTGGTTTCCCGGTCCCAAGACGTGAGCCGTTGTTATGAGATTATGGAAGGAAGCGGGCTGACAGACGGCGGAGAGACGGCGGCTCAGCCGGTGATGGATGACCACCTGCTGGGCGTCCGCTTCAGATACAGATAATCTAGAATTGTGGCCTCGAAGGAGCGAATTCCAATGTTCGCCAGAAAATTGGCCTACACGCAATGCTCTTGAATGTTGTGCGCATCTCTGCAGGATAATAAACTTTATATGACTGACGAGGATAAACCGCTAACCACCAGAGAGATGTACCCAGCATTGCTGCAAAGCCACGCTGGAAGTATTTGTTTTAACTGGTGTTTTGCTTTAATTTCCCTCTTGGTTTTTTCCCCGGCTTTCCTGGAGACAGAGGTGGAAGCCACAGAGTCTGCATTTTCAGGGTTTCCGCTGGATTCGCCAAATTGAATTTAAGACTTTTTAAGGCCTTTTTAATACCACATACTGTGCCAGTCCTATTTGATTTATTTTTCACAGTCATACTGATCAAAGAATTTGGGGAAAAAACTGTAGGGACAGTGAGGCTTACACTTTTTTATTAGGTACATTAGTTTAATGACCTATATATCATAATTTTGTCAGTACTTCCAGGCTGTATATAAAAAAATTATCCCTGATGATATAATTAATCAATTAATGTGACATGGCCCCAGATAAGCAGCAGAAAAGTGACCAATGGATTAACATATTTAAAAAATAGTCGAATAATTCAAGTTAATTTCAGTTTTAGCAAAAATCTTTGGTTCTCCATTGTGAGGTGATTATCTTTGTAGCTTTAGAAATCTCTTGACAAAAAATTGTAGCTGATATTAATGTCTATGGCGGGCAAGAAATAAATATTCAAAACCATTTGTAAATTAAATGGAATACTACTACTTAATTCCTACTTTGTATGAGGGACCTTAAATCATTTTTTTTTCAAGACCTGCACATACCCTGATTTTACCCTGTAAATCCACTCCATCAAAAGGGGCTGACTCATGTTAGCCCCCTGCCCATTTCCCTATAAAGAGGTAGTGTTAATGGTTGCATTCACAGAGTTGATTTGCAGCCTGCCTCTCAGTCCTGGCACTGGTGGCCTTGGTTTGGCCGATTGATGGGGTTTGTTGTCCGGTCTCGGACCCCGATGGTTGTTTTCTGTTGCTCCGGCTGCAGCGGGACGGGATTCACGTTACCTGTGGCACGCCGGCCTTCTCCAGACCAGACACTCCGTCAAGACGTCACCAAGAGTGATCTTGAACTCCCTCCCTGGCATCGCCTGAAGGACAAACCTCGGTGCCTACCACTGTGACCCAGTTATAGGAGCAGTGAGAGAGGGAGTCGAGAAAGGGAGAGGGACAGATATGTGTGTGTGTGTGGGGGGGGTGTATTAAAGACGGTGGCAGGGCATAGCCTACTTCTCGTACCCCACTTTACCCCTCTCTTCATATGAGAGCAGAGGGACCGAGCTCTGGCTCCACCATCTTCCTGTTGTTCCTTCTTTCTTCTTTTTTTTTTTCATTTATTTTGGCCAGACGGTCAATTACAGGTCAAGGAAAAGGCTAAATGCTGCCACTGTCGCAGGAGAATAGACTTTTGGAAGCTGACCAGCTGGATACTCAGGACGTCGGTGTCTCTTCTCTTGTAATCCCTAAAGCTGCATTGATCAATATATTTCTATTAAGAACAGATCATATATCTACATGTAATATGAAGAGCTGAGGTGAGACCTCCCACCTCAGCTCATTGGAGTGTTTTGCGTCTTTCAGCTGATTATTTTGGGTTTTGTGGGCCACATCTTTACCCTTTTGCATTGCTCTAATCAACAAGCTAACCTTGGTTTCCACCAGCAACAAGCAGCCACTTTTCAATGAAAATCCTCTTATAAACCCACCCACCGAAGATAGAGCTTGTGCTCATCAGGTGGCCAGAACGGTTCCACTCGAATGCTAATGGTACCATGTGTCTGCTGGAGGTGTGGATAAGCAGCCGTTTGCCGAGACGTTTGGTGTAACAACATCTTTAGGTGATAATTTTTCAATGCAGTGTTAACAGCTTGGTGTGATTCCCCCTAATGGTGAAAAAAATAAAATAAAACAATGCAGGGTTAAGATTTTCATTATGTTAAAACACATTTTAATACTAATCACATCTGGCCTAGAATCGTCTTAAAGCCATGTTTGCTGCCACCAGTGGTCAAACCGATCACTGGGACTTTTATTATTATTGAAATGCACTTGCTGCTGCCACCTGCAGCTCTAGGGGAGAAGTCAACCAGGACCGAATTCTGGAGAAATGTAACCTAAAGCTTTGGTGACGTCCATTACATCCTCAACTCCTCTGTATTATCTTCTTTTATCAGACAACAACCAGTAATGTTATGATCCTCTTATCGTCTTCTGTTTCAAAGATTATCAGTGCGGATCTGTGTTAGGTTTACCTCTTTAATTCCAGAGTGACGTCCTGTTTAATTAATCACTTGTACCCTAATTAACTTTTAGTGTCTGTGTTTTTGGATCCGATTGAAAGGTCATCTTTTTGAGCTTTTGTTGTAAATAAACTTGTATGAAGACTAAATTTTTTCAAATAAAAGGGTTATCTGTAGCAAATACACATTTATTTATTTTTTTAAGTAAGTTGAGCTCCTCTTGCAGGTCCACTTTTTTTCACTCTCCCTTCTACTTGAAATGGGGCAGGGAGAGCAAAATGCTCTTTAACTGACAGCTTGCCTTTTCACTGGCTTTCCGTTTCTTTCTCCTTTCTCTTTTTTTTAGATTATTTTTTTTTACAGCCTGACAAAGGCGGTAGAGGACTTTGCAGAGTGTGGTTTCTTTGGTCCAAGGAAATGGTAGAGGAGGAGTGGAGTAGTGAGAGAGGAGGTGTATCTCCTCACAGAGAGGCTGGACTGAGAGGAGGAGGAGGAGGGGGGGTAAAAGAGAGAGGAAGGGGAGGGGACTGTGCTCCCATTCACATTGGCGGCATTTGGCTTGAGATTAGGCTGCTGGGTTTTGTTTTTTTTTTTTCTGTTTTTTTTTTTCTTTGGGTTAGAGAAGTTTTCCTCAGGAGGGTTGGTCAGAAACAGAGCCAGCAGAGCAGGAACACAGTGAGGGCTGGAGCCGACTTAAACCTGAGACGCTGAAGGAGCTGAGGCTGGAGGATCAGGAGGAGCTGGTCAGACAGCAGGGCAGCAATGCAGGGAGCAAACTGGGGTAAGAGGCTTGGAGGGAAGGGACGTTGGAGAAAAGGGGAAGTTGACTTTATTGCTTGGGCAGCCAAGGTGACAGGGATGTCGGGTGCTAGCAGCTTCTGTTTTATTCACTGCTGGACTTGTACAGTCACTTTGAAGGAATTATTTGCATCATGAAGACATGTAAATGGTCTTGTGCAGATTTAGCACATGTTAACATGGAAGAAAAAACCCCCAGTAAATTCAATTGTTGTGAAAAGAAATTGGATAATTAGAGCAGGAATAATTAGTCAGTTGGTCATCTGAAAACTAATAGTTTTGTTAATCGATGATAAATCAAAGCAAAAATATCAACTATTCTCTGGTTTCAGCTCCTCAAATGTGACTGTTGGTCCTTTTTATTCGGGATATATGACAGTAAATTGAATATATTAAGGTTTTAGCCTGTTATTTGACCAAAATGAGCAAATTAAATACATTACCCTGCCATTTTGTCTTTTTTTCCTAATTTCACAGACTCATCAAATAATTAATTACTTAATTGATTACCAGGGGAAATAATAAGCAGATTTTTTGAAAATAAAAATAAGTTTTAGTTGCAGCCCTGGAAATTATCTGCTTGTGAAACTGATAAGCCACAAATCCACTTTCACTGATCACACCCCTTTTACAGCTCATTAATATAAAAGAAAAACAATGACAAGACAAGGACGATTGTGAGTGCTTGCGTGTGTGTGTGTGTGTGTGTGTGTGTGTGTGTGTGTGTGTGTGTTTGTTTGTGTGTGTGAGGCCTCTGCTCTCTCTCAGTGCTGTATAATCATTGACAGTGTTCAGTGCATCATTCAAACGAACCTGCAGGTCCTCGTGAGAAAAGCCTGGATAGTACACGGATTGATTTGTATGCAGGTTACCACTTCTGTTGATCTGATGGGGCCACTTAGTCCATAATACAAGAGCACTCTATAATCGAAAAGTTTGTGTTTTTCAATTTATTTAGCCATCGTTTAACTAGGAAAGTAACTGTAAGGCGACAATAACAACGATAACACAAATATTCCACAAAATGCACATAATTTATGTTGAATCAAATAGTGGATTAATCGATTAATCAATCCACAAAAGTAATCTCCAAGTTTTGATCAGTTGTTTTAAGTTGTTTACCAAGCGAAAATGCTAAATAATCAATGTTTCCAGCTTTTCAAATGTAAGGATTAGCTGCTGACAGATTGAGCAATTTTAAAGATGTCAACTTGTGTGCTTGCCACAACTTCAAGACAATTCATAGACTACACACTTAATCGCCAGTGAATTAATCGTAGGGAGCATTAACATTCGGCACGGTGGATCGCGGTGACTGTGGTGTCTGTTGGGCCCTGTGAGTCGTCCGCCTGTGAAAAGGTAGGTTGTCTGCAAAAACTAAAATAGCGTTGTCACACTTTCCCTCTATGTTCCAGTTTCCAGAGAGAGAAAGAGAAAGAGGGGGAAGAATAAGGAGATGGGGGGGGTGTTAGAAAAAGAGTTGGATTCAGAAGTTTCGGCACGGAGAGATGGAGAGTGGAGGAGGGGATCTCCAGGCTCATTTGTTTGTTCCCTCATGGAGACGCTTCCCCCGCTGAAAACTGAGACACCATCTCCTTTACTTTTATTCTGTCTCTTCTTCTACTCAGCACCATCCTTCAGTCAGAGGTGGTGTTGCTCTCAGACGAGGACAAGTACAACACAGCTTTCTTTTCTTTTTTTTTTTTGCCTTTTAATTTTTCCCAGAGCCTTCACTTCACCCGGCGTGGGTAATATTTTTAGAATCTCACCTCTGCGGCTGTGGATGTGTGTTTACAGCAGTGCACTAACAAAGAAGGATTTAGTGCGAGGCTCTTTCAGTTTGTCTCAATGCAGGTTTGTGTGACGTTGCAGTCTTGCAGGGCAGGGCGAGTAAACCTTGGATACTGTATCTTTGTAAAATGGCCTCTATTAAAAAAGGGGGGGGGTTATACTGTTTGTTTGTTTTATTGCCAAAAGGTTGCCCTGCTTGCCACTCAGTGTCGTCAAAGTCTATCTATCTATACCTACTGGTGTATGCATGATGAATACACTGCTGTTATTCGATTGACCTGACTGTCAGTTTGTGAACTCGGGCGTCAATCACTGCAGACTTGGGTTCACATTTCATACAAAGTGAGTTCTGATCTAGTAGACTGAAATATTAGCAAGAATTGTTAAACGTATCGATCATAGCAGATCGGATTTCTCGCCCCTCTTACATTTCTCAGTTTACCAAAAGAAAAAAAAACAAAAAAAAAAGAGATGCCCGGTCTTAAGAATGATAATGGAGGGCTGAAAGCTGTGTCTACTTTGGGATTTGTTTAAAGTGGCTAAAATATCTCGATTTTGATAAGTTTTGTTTCTGATAAATCACTTATATAGGCAGTTATTGAGCTTAATAGCAAAAGCATGACCTGTCAGACAGATTTGAAGCTCAAAATGTTATGTATTTGAGTATTGGCTCAATTACACAATTTACAACATTGGTGACTTAACAGTTGCAAACCTAACCTAAATAGACCTAATAAGGTATTTAAAATAAATAGGATTTTATAAGTAGAATTAGAATGAAACTTAATTTCGATAAAATGTCAATACAGTGAGGTCCATAGGTATTTGGAAAATTAGACAATTTTTGGAAAACTTACCTCCAAACACCAACACAATGGATTTGAAACGAAACGAGCAAGATGTGATAGAAGCATAGACTTTCAGCTTCAATTCAAGGGGTTTAGGAATTACAGCCAAGGGGCTTAGGATTTACAGCCATTTTGAGGCATAGTCTCTCGTTCTCAGCAGCTCAAAAGTAATTGGACAAACCAACATAATTCTAAATGCAAGGATTATTTTTAATACTTGGATGAAAATCCTTAGCAGTCAGTCACTGCCCGAAGTCTGAAAACCGAGGAAGTCACTAAATGCCGAGTTTCCTCCCTTGGGATTCTTTTCCAGGCCTTTACTGCAGCTGCCTTTGGTTTCTGCTTGTTCATGGGTTTTTCTGCCCTCAGTTTTGTCTTCAGTAAGTCAAAAGCATGCTCAATTGGGTTGACATCAGGTAACTGAGTTAGCCATTGAAGAACATTCCATTTCTTTGCCCTGAGAAGCTCTTGGGTTGCTTTCACAGTATGTTTGGGTCATTATCCATCTGTACTGTGGAGCTCTGTCATACCAATTTTACAGCATTTGGCTGAATCTGAACAGATAGAAGTGGCAGAATGAAATATGAAGTATATTTGGGCTGTCAGCAGTCACATCAATAAACACCAGTGACCCAGTTCCATTGGCAGCCATACATGTCCATGCCATAGCACTGGCTCTACCATGTCTGATGGATGATGTAGTAGCTTTGGATCGTGAGCCCTTCCTTTCCTTCTCTAAACTCATCACATCATTCTGGTTCAAGTTAATCTTGGTTTCATCTGTCCAAAGAATCCTGTTCCAGAACTGGGCAGGATTTTTTTTTAGATGTTTTATGGCAAAGTCTAATCTGGCCTTTCTGTTCTTTAGTGTGACCACTGGTTTGCATTGGTATAATTACATTCATGAAGGTGTCTCTTGATTGTAGACTTTGACAATGGTAGGTCTACCTCTTTGAGAGTGTTTTTGACCTTGCAAGATATCATGATGAGTTTTTCTTCACCAGGAGAGAATCCTGCGATCATCCACTTTGGTTGTTGTCCAAATGTACCAAATTGTTGATTTAGCCACTCCTAAAGTCTCTGCCATCTGTCTGGCAGGTTTGTTTTTGTTGTTGTTGTTTTTTCAGCCTATTGATGGTCTCGTTAACTTGCATCGACACCTCTTTGGACCACATATTGAGATTTCCCATGAACCTGAACAGTAGTGCACCTCTGTACACCACCATGTACAGAGGCAAAATGGTCAAAGTTGTGACACTTTCCAAAATCTTATGGAATTTATGACATAGAGATGAATGACAAGTTAAAGGGAAAACCAACATAAAGTCTCTTAGTAAGGTGTTGGGCCATCATAAGCTGTCAGGGTCTAATGCACCTTGGCATTGATTGTACAAGTCTCTGTAACTCTACTGGAGTGATGAAGCACCATTCATCAAAAAGATGTTTCCTCACTTGGTGTTTTAATGATGGTTGTGGAGAGTGCTCTCTAACACATTAGTCCGAAATCTCCAATAGGTGCTCAGCTGGGTTGAGATCTAGTCACTGAGGGCCATGGCATACGATTCATATCAAACCAATCAGTGACCCTTCATACCCTGTGGATGGGGGGCTTTGTTACAGTTCCTATCAGGATATAAATGATTTATCACAGGATGAAGGGGATCACTCAGAAAAACTGAATTGATTTGCAGTGACCCTTCCCTCTAAAGGGAAAAGTGAACCCAAACAATGCCAACGAAATCCCCCCACAGCAAAATGGAGCCACCGGATCCCCTCACCGTAGGGGTCAAGCATTCAGGCCTTTACCATTCTCTTGGTGCATGCCACACATGGACTCATCCACTTGTGGAAAATATGGTGAAGGATGACTAATCTGACCACCTCATTTATCTCCACATCTCTGCAGACCAGTGCCTAGTTTCCAGCTGGAAACTCTTCAATGTGTAAAAGTTCAATCAGGATAAAAAGTTAAGAGACAGATTTTTTAAAAGATTATGAGGAATATACATTTGCAATCAGTTAAAACAATTAACTCAAATTTGAGTCTTGTAATGTACAGTTTTATTCAGAAAAATCAAACCATAAATTCTATAAAATTCTATAAAAACGGTCAGCACTTAAAGCCTGAAGATGAAAACCTAAAGCCTTGGTATAGCACAGTAGATCTCCAGAGATTTGCCAGCTGGACTGAACTGACAGAACTGCCGGCTGGTACAACACAGTAAAATGCTTGGCGCAGGACAAATATTACTCTAAATGTCCTCCCCCAAGCTGTGGCATGTGAATGATGAGACATCAGAAAAACCCGCGGCTGTGGAATCGCCCCGTCCACACGCTGACCGGTGCTCATTGTGTCTGTGTTTACGCTAAACTCTCATTAGCTGGTATGCCCGCACATTCCTCCAGCCGGGGGAGTGAGTGACTGACTGACTGACTGACTGACTGACTGACTGACTGACTGATCAACCAACTGAGTCCGTATGTCTGCTGCCAGGCTGAGCGCAGAGACATTAAAACCTTCAAGGGCCGTCCCAGACGAAAACAGTCGGCTCACAGTCAGTCAGCTGACACTGTAGACATTATGGGGGTGGTTACAATATGATTTACAGGCTGTGCATTGTTGTTTTTTGCTGCGCATATGCAATTTAAATGTACATTTGTCACAGCATTTTTAGTGCTGAAATGATTAGTGTCAAGCCAGTCGATGTAAACAACAATTGTAATAACTGCTTTAACATTTTTGCCGAGAGAACAGAGCAAAGTTAAACTGTTAACATCTTACTTTTATGTTGGCCATTCCCTGTTTTCATTACAAAGTGAACCTGCACATAACCAGAGACAGAAGGAAAATAAAAGTCATTTGAGAGATTTATTGAGCAAAAATGCCAAAAATGTGAGCATTTGTTGCTTTTCTTCATCTTTATATGACAGAAAATTGAATATCTTAAGGTTTTGGACTGTTGGTCAGCCAAAACAATTCATTTGAAATTGTTTCACTGTTACTGTGCCAAGTTGCGAGGTACATTTGTCACATTGTTTTATTAACCAAACAATAGAGTGAATTATTAAGAAAAAAAGGAAAAGCTCACAAAGATTGATCCATAATGAAAATAGTGAGTTACAGCAATAGTATAGTATATTTATACATCATATTGTAGGAATATTATCTCTGTTCACTCCTTTGCATGGTTGCCATGGATCTGTCAACCAGTCAACAATCATTAATGTCCATTTATCTTTCAATAGGCCAACTGGGAGCGTATGGAAGATTGTCAGAGCTATAGAATGAGTTAAGGCTTTAAGATGCTAAGGAGGGGTCCTGGCCTCCCTGTCAGCCCTCTGACCCCCTCCCCTTTCTAATGTTTGAGGCCCCGGTCACTATGACAACAAAGGGGAAACCAGGACCGCATGAACATGACTGGGGCTTTAAAAGCAGTTTGAGACCCCCGTGCTTTCCTTAGTTGAGTCCCTGCATAGTTTCAGTCATTTGAGTCCAGAGGGATTAGAGCTTATTCACTTATCTGGAGAGAGTTAGGGGGAAATAGGCAGCCCCCCCCACTACCCACCCACCAGAAAGACTGATGTGAGTATAGCAACTGCAAATGAGAAAGCCTTCAGACACTCTGAGAAGGTGCAAGTTGCACAAATAGACTAATCGATGGTATATTGCTAAATTTTTTAAATATTAGCAGAAAATTGCACATCACAACTTAAAAATATCTTAAAATGTCTCATTGCATTATCCAAAACCTCTTTATATTCCATTTTACAGTGATATATGACCTCACATTTGAGAGGCTTGAAACTGGAGAGAATTTGGGACATTTTCACTGTTTTTTGCTTGAAAACAATGGAAACAATCACTGAGTACTCAGATCGACTAATCAGTTAATTGACTAATTGTTGTAGCTCTAAATTCAACCTGTTGGCTTTACGTCTGAATAAGCACCCTGGTTACTCTTCCCTTGTCGGTCTCAATATTCTTGCCTAGTCAACATTTTCATAACCCTTTCACCATGGCGCATAATGTAAAGGCTGCAGCAGTACAACACGAAACATGTAGAGAGATCAATTAAATGAAAGTTTTATTTTGCTCTCTACGATCACTGAAATAAAGTTCACATCTCAGTTATCATCTCTTATGCACAAGGAAAATAAAAACTGTATAATGAACCGTGACACAAAATTCTCTACATAAAGCTTGTGGGCTAATAGAAGTTAAGACTAGAGAGGATACAGTGAAATGGGCAGCAGTGTTCACTCTCTAAAAAATGTTAAAGGAGGAAATTGCTTGGTAATTAATCAGCAACTGTTATGATTATTGAGTATTTGTTTAAGTCACTTTTGATTTTAAAAAATATATTTGCTGCTTCACTTCTCAATTTAGAGGAATTAAGGTTTTTCTTTGTCTCACATGACTGCAAACTCAACTTCTTTGGATTTTAAATCTGTTGATCAGACAAAACGAGACACTTGAAGGGGTCACCTCGGTCTAGCGGAAACAGCAACAGGCATTTTTCCTAACTGACGGTTATTCTATTTGACACAAAAATAATCAACTAAGCAAAAAAATAATAATCGACAGATTCAGTAATGACAATAATGGTCGCAGGCCTAAAGGCTTCCACAGTACAACAGATTAACACCAGCAGTGCTCACTGACTGGTGCATATTAAACCAAACGGAGGGAAACTCAGATCACTGGCAGACTTCGACTGAAACCAGTCTTCTGTGGTTTCACACTTTTGCTGTAAAGAAATATCATTTTGAGTCAAAGGATTTTTTAAAATATTTTTCTGACAGCTACAGTTTGTAACAATATCCAGGCGGTCGCATAGTTTGTCTCATCCTGTGCCATCCAGACAGGATTATGATTAATAAATATTGTCATGGACTTAATTAGCTTTTCCCCCGCGCATAGAGAAAAAAATCACATCGGATTAATCCTCTCAGCTCTGCTCGCTGGGTACCGTTAAGTCTGCCTCCCAAACGCCACATGTTGCTCCTGCTGCCGTCAACTTTTAAGTTTCTCCCTTTGCGCCGACAGTGATGCTGTGTTTGAACTATGCGGTATGAATTTTTTAAAAGGCACACTAACACACATTTTAAACTCCATTTCAAACTACATTAGCCGACTGACCTCAAAGAATCAATGGACAGAGCATTCCTGGTCTGGATCTCAGCCTCTCCGAGGGAGTGAGCAAATGGATTTTTAGATTAGATCCAGCACGCTTGTTTGACTTTCTGATAATAGTACAGTAATGCATCAGTGTTGAGCTGGATAAAAAATGTTGTTAAAGCTGTGCTACCTCTTTGACAGAGAGCAAACTATATGAAAAGTACCTTTATATAAGGAGTGAAGGTGTTGAATCACTAGCGTACTGCTGTTGCAAAGTAGATCACATTAGAATGCTTGTTAATTTCAGCTTCTTTTTTATCATAACAACATATTGCAGTGCCAGATTTGTCTCGCTCAGAGCCTAAGCAGGGCTCAGCCAAAGTTTGAGGGTGCTAATTAATGTGTGGTAATCACAGCTAAATCGCAGGAGAAGCCTCGTAGGCTGTCGGTAAACTTGGCAGCCCGGGAGACGACTTGGCATGGTCCTGTCCAGGGCAGCGGAGGCTAGAAATGGTGTCAGCCCCTCTTTCACCCTATTAACCGTCTTTCCCCTGCTAACTGTCAACACTGGCAGTCTTCCTCGACTCCTTCCTCTGGGTTTGTTTTTTTCCATCTTCAGTGTGTCAGCAGAGAGAGGTTTAAGTTGTTACAAAGCAGGTGAATCATGAGGAAAAGTACTGGATCAATCTTCTTATAATCACACTTGAAAAATCTCTTAGGCACCAATTTATGTGTACGCGTAACATTACACATTTATCAAGAGGCTTCCTCCAGCTTGCAGCCAAGTGTATCTAAAGTGCAACTCAAGCAATCGCATGATGGGTCACATGTATGCTCATTTTGTACATTCATTTATTTAGAGGTATTTCATGCAAGGGCATATACATTTACATTTAAGAGGATTTTCAAGTCCAAACAAGTTTGATAGATAGTTTTTATTCTTCAGTTTGTGAGCTGGAGCGAAGGTCAACTTTGAAGTTTAATTACAGGCAGAGCTATTTTTTCCCTTCCTATCACAGATTCATGAACAAATTACAAGTTCAGAAGTGACGTAGTGAGCGCTGCAGTCTTGCCATACTTTAAAATCCCTCGATCAAATCTTCGTGACTTGCTAGATGAGCCCGAAACACAACATCAAGACACACCCGTCAGTCGGATATCCTCGTTCTCTGCGACTCAGCCCTACGATGGTGTTTTGTTTTGGTTGTTTTCTTTTTAGAGCACCACCGGCTCTGCTGTTGGTGACTGTTGTTGTTGTCACTGCACCATGACTTCATCATCATGCATCCTGTTGGCCATTGTTCTCCGCACAACACTCAACTGTTCACTATTCATGGGACGAACTGCTGATATCATGGTTTGCAAAGTGCCAGTTACAGAGTCAATGTTTACCACCGTCCTGTGAGACTGAAGGGGTGAAAAAGTAAGTGTGTCACTCCTTGTGCCGCCTACATTGTTATTGTAATTCTCACAGCTATATACACATTTGTGTGTACTGTAGGATATACTCAGCAACTCTCAACACCCATGGCTTAAGTATTACAGCAAGTTCAACCTGTCTCCTCTTCTCTATGCTTCTCCTTTGAGGTATTAACCACAGTTATGAACTTTTAGTTATTCCTGAGGCTGATAAGATGTGTGGAGACAGTAGCCTTTGTTGCTGTCAGGGAAAATACCAGCATGTTAGAAGCCATTTTATATCTCAAATGAAAAGAGACCCTTTTCTTCTGCAGCCTCATGCCTCGCGAGCTGAATGCCTCAAGCCATGTTTGTACTGCTTGAATGGGTTTAATGAATGGGCTGTTCTGGTTCTCTGTGTGTGGGCCACCGTGGTCTTGTGGGATATTTGTATGCTTCAGTCTACTGTATATCAGTCCCATTTTGCCTCTGTCAAAGTCACTGAGTGTGTTTTGGTTGGAAAAAAAAATCCTAGTATCCAACCTCATCCGTATCCTAAAAAAAACAAAAAAACATACAATATCAGCAAGTATTTGGTTTCATAGATGAGGTGTAAAGTGTGACAGCAGCATGTCTTGGTGTCAGCTTTTATCTAAAAACAATCTTAACAAAGCTTTGACAGGAAAATGTTCAAACACCACCTCATTTAACATTGGAAAGACTTGCACATGACTAGCAGTTCACTTATGAAAATGTGATTTGACCCTTTAGGACCCATAACTTGGTTAACCAAGACTTTAAACTTGCCTCAGAATTGTCTCAATAGGCTTGAAAATCAACTTGTGATTAGTCTTTAAGGACTTGAGACTTGACTTTGACTTGTTTCAGTTAACTTGAGGCTTGATTTAATTGTCACATCTTGTAATACCAAGTCTCAAGTTCTACTTGTCTAGAAGGACTTGAGACTTGACTTGGACTTGTTAAGGATGGGAGACTTGACTTTAGACTTGACTTGTTTATTGAAGCCTTAAGACTTGACCTGACCTTGTTTTTAAGGACTTGAGACTTGGTATTAAGCTTGACTTGACTTGCACAAAAATTGAGACTTGGACTTGTCAAGAAGGACCAGAGACTTGCTGTTACAAGAGTAGAGATTCTAATTCAAATTCAATATCTTGAATGACTTCAGGGCCTGACTTGAGAGTCACCGGAATATGACTTGATACTTGGCTGGGACTTCTTCTTAAGGAATTGAGACTTGCTTTTACAAGTGCTATTCTATAATGGAAGGTAACACTTGATTTGAACTAGTTCTGAATGACTCAATACTTGATTTGATAGTTTGTCATTACAAGACTTGAACTTGTTGTTAAGGACTTGTCACTTGTCTTCAACTTCTTCTTAAGACTTGAGACTTATTTTAGATTAGACTTGGAATTTTCTGGAATGATTTTGAGGCTTGTCTTTGACTTTCCCTGCAAGAAAAACATTAAAACATCCTTGTTATTTTTTTCCTCCAGAGCGAGTGACCCCTCTGAGCTGCCACCATGGCCCTGGTTCAGGCTCTGCCCATATCTGCTGAGCCCCATAACCCAGGCCTCAGCGGAGGGGCCCGTAGACGACACCCCTCTGCCCCTTCACCCCCCATCAACGCACCACCACCCTCCACCCTGGATCCTATGGGCTCTGTCAGCAGCCTCATAGCCGCCCGCCCCGGCCCCTACCAGGACCACCACTCTGGCGTTGAGCTCGGAGCAAGAGTCCGACGGCCCACACCAGGCGCCTCCTGTCTGGGCAGCGATTCACCCCAGGATCCCTTGTTGCAGAGCATCCCCCCACTCAAAAAACAGAGCTCCACAACATCCAGCAGGGGCCTGGAGAAGGAGAGTGGGAACGGGAACTACACTTATCTGAATGAGGACTATGTAGGTGACTGGAATGAGAACCACGTGACAGCTGTGAGTCCGGGGAGTGACCTAGATGAGACTAAAGAAGGACTTGGACTGAATGGGAATATGGGGGGGCCTCCTCCAAAACTGATCCCTGTGTCAGGAAAACTTGAAAAGGTAGGTTTTTGATTAAATCGTTGATTTAACTGATAATCACTTAAATTGAAGTAAATCTTATTTTATATTGGGTTACCAAAATATGTCGAGACATGGTATATTTTCTGGAGAAACTGCCATTAAGGAATCCTACAGTACTCAGTGATGTGCAACACTGCCTGTAGGAATCAAAAATGAGTTTTGAGTTATTCATTCTGCATTTTTTTGAATATCTATAGTGATAACAGTTTCACAGGTGGTGCAGGTATTTTATTATTCTTGATCTAATTTCAATTCTGCATCAGAAAAGATTTTATATTTTCCATTTTTGTCCACATTGCTCAGCACAACCTTCTTCTCAACACTGGTCCTGTCCTGTTTTCCTCCTGTAGAACATGGAGAAAACAGTTCTGCGGCCCACAGCTTTCAAACCCGTCATTCCCAAGAGCCGTGCCTCCATGCAGTACCTCTCCCCTCGCCACTGTGCCAACGTATCAGAGAGCCAGACCAACCTGAACCTGCTCAGCCCCACCCACAGAGACGCGTCGCCATCCTGCTCGGAGAGGCGCATCTCGTACAGCGGGATCCGTAACAGCGGCGGAGGCGGTAGCAGCCAGTCCTGCTCCCTGTCCGACTCCGGGCGCAACTCCCTGTCCAGCCTGCCGCCTTACAGCGGCGCCGGCTATGGCCTGCCGTCTGGAGAGGCCTCCGCCGGCCACCTGGAGCCCACGAAGAGTGCTCCATCGGTCGGTGCACACGGACACTCCAACTCAGACAGCGGCCGCTCTTCCTCCAGTAAGAGCACAGGCTCTGGGTCAACAAGTGGCCGGGGGCAGCCCCTGTCCGACAGCGGGTCCACTGGGCGCTCCCCAGGTCCCGTGGAGGGTTATGAAGGGGTGGTGAGGGACCTGGAGGACAAACTGAGGGAGAGAGAGCTGGAACTGCAGCAACTCAGAGACAACCTGGACGAGAACGAAGCCGCAATTTGTCAGGTGAGTAGATGCCACAGGAATTCCAAGAATCTCTTAACAACTAGACATTTGTTTTGTACTGCAAATTCTAATGGATTTGCATGTGGTCGCCCTCTCCCTTTGTTCTGTCTTGTCTGGCAGGTTTACGAGGAGAAGCAGAAGCGCTTCGAGCTGGAGCTGGAGGAACTCAGGCAGAGCTGTGCCACCAGAATGCAGGTTGCCTCGCAGAAGGCCCAGCGCGCTCAGCAGGTGCTTCAGCTGCAGGTGAGGGCATCTGACAAAAGGCCTAGTTGTTCTACAAACACACAGCGACAACCCAACCTGTACATACTGATAAACAGTCCTGCAAACAAAGCACCAGTCACTGGCAAAAAGCAGTCTCACCAGGAGGCTGATTAGCAGCTGCAAAGAAGTTTTTAAACTGCTAAAAAACAAATTTGAGCATCTGCAATTCCAAGAAAAACTGGGTAACCTTCGTCTGTTAAAGATGATTGTTTGAGCCAATTGAAACCCTTCAACATAGCTGCTAATGGAACATGTGTTGAGACTGTTGTTGCTGCCAACTGCTGTTTCCAAGGTCAAGAATGGACTTCCAGCCTGACGCATCAGAAATGAACAAAGCCATAAAAAGCGAATATCAGAAACAGCCTGTGTGTGAAAACTAGGTTATGTTTGCTCTGTAAATTTCTACCCTTGATTAAAACCAGTACCTGCAAGAGTTGGAAACATGCCAGCACTTTTTTCTCTACATAAAATTTGGTAATACCAAACTATGATATTTTTTAGTATATAATAATATTTGAATTAATTTAATTTTAGTCTCTCTCTGTTTTTCTTCCATTTTTTTAAACTCTAATTTATGATGTCATTATTAGATAGATTATTATATTTAAATAATGACCAATATTTATTAAATTACACAAGTACATTACAACTAGTGTGAAAATAGTAGCTAGCTAATAGCTAAAATTAGAAATACATCTCTCTCTCTCTGGAGACAGATTCCGTATCTGCTGATACAAAGAACTACTGCTCAGATATCAGTCCCCCCCGAAAAATTCACCTCTTCGGTAAAATGGTTGTAGGTTTATCAGCTCCAGCAGGAGAAAAAGAAGCTGCAGGAGGACTTCGCTCAGCTTCTGAAGGAGAGGGAGCAGCTGGAGGAGCGCTGCACCTCCTACGAGCATGAGAAGATCCAGCTGGGGCCCCGGCTGGAGGAGACTAAGTGGGAGGTGAGCGGCGCCGCAGGCGTTTTCCTTAAACTCACTCGGCGTTCGGCTGGGGGGACACTGGCGCTATATTCAGGATTTCTGCTGCAATGTCGTGAAAAGATGCCCAGGCCACGGTGTCGTCCATATTGATTATACCATTTACTATAGTATCACTCGAGCCTCAGTCCAACTATGGCAACTTGTTTATAATATATTTATGGATTTATTTATTTCCTTAATTAAATGACATACATTTTCTGCAGTTCATCTCATCTGTTCACTTGATGCAGGATGTAATAATGTTGACAAAATGTAGCTCTAAAGGCCTAAAGGATGTTGATTTTTTTTTTAAATTTAAAAAAAAAAAATTTTATGTCCACGTCACAGTCTGATAGGCAACATAATCATGGGATGGTTCATGTGATGGTCGAGATGCAGCGAGACGAACGTTAAATGAGATGCTGCCTCAGGAGTGGATATGAAATTTATCACCAGTCAAGCACATCAGGCTGCCACAGTGTCTTTTTAAGATCCAGAGATTGATAAAGTTGATCTACTCTGGTGTTCGGAATAAATAAATAGTCCCTCATAAAAAATATATAAATTCCACTGACCTAAAGGGATATAATGGATGCTCATCGTTGTCTTTTCACCCTCTTTAATTATTCAGCTGTTGTTACGGGCTCCGACTGAGGAGAGAAACACGATCACTAGCGTGCAAACATCTCCACTCACGGTTTTAGACTCGGATACTGTTTAAGGTTTTTGTAAAATCAGTGAGGTTACACACATCGGCCACAGTGTAAGGCACTTGGAACCTGGGCTCTCTTCATATCTTTATCGGAGATGAGATTACATTTTTCGAAAGTCAAATCGACGGGGCTAGGTGCTCACAGTTTAACCAGACAAATGTCCAACATCCATGGAAAGTTGTGGTATGAGTTTTGTTCACTACAACCTTCAGAAAATCTTTTGTTTTCTCTCTGATTTTTATATCAAATTTTAGACCTGAGAAACAACTGAGTCCTTTTCACTATTTTCTGAAATGTTATAGACCAAACAATTTATTTTTTTGAGAAAGAAATTGGCAAATCAATGTTTAATGAAAGTAATTGTCAATTGCAGCCCTTTTTATTTCACTTCTGTTATTGTTTGTTGTGTGTGGACTTGGAGTGAAAGTAAAGATTTTAACTACTGATTAATCTGCTGATCATTTTCTCAGTTAATCGTTGGCTGTTTGAAACTCATTTAATTTCAGAGTCCAAAACCAAAAAATATTCAATGAAAGACGGGAAAAACAGCAAATATACAGTTTAGAAACTAGAAGATACAATTTTTCAAGCATAAAAGCCAAGGACTTACTGATTATCAAAATAGTTGCTGATTAATTTTCCACCGATCAGCTAATCATAATTAATAAGGTAATCGTTGCAGCTCTACTGCACACCAGAAAATATTTTTGCTTTACTGAAATTTATCTATACAACTTGAATGGTGCCCCCCCCCCAGGTCTGTCAGAAGTCGGGGGAGATCTCGTTACTGAAGCAGCAGCTGAAGGAGGTGCAGGGGGAGCTAGCTCAGCGCGTAGGGGAGATCGTCTCGCTGCGGGGTCAACTCCGAGAGACCCGTGGAGAGCTGACCAACACCCAGGTGCTGCTCCAGGAGGCCCACGGCACAACCCGCACACGGACCCTGGAGCTGGAGGTGTGCGAGAACGAGCTCCAGCGTCGCAAGAGCGAGGCGGAGCTGCTCAGAGAAAAGGTGGGGCGCCTGGAAGGGGAGCTGGCCCACCTCAGAGATGCTCTGGCCAATCAGGGCCCAGGAAACAGACAGTGCCAGGTGTTCCAGGAAGCGGAGGAGCACCTGCTGGCCTACGAGAGCGATGAAGCGAAGGCCCAGCGGCAGAGCGGTGCCGAGGCCTTGCAGAGCATGAAGGCACATATGGACAGGATGCGCGCCGAGCTGGCCTTCGAGCGTCAGCGGGCCGAGCAGCAGATGGGGAGCTTCGAGGAGGAGCGCAGGATATGGCAGGAGGAGAAGGACAAGGTCATCCGCTACCAGAAGCAGCTGCAGCAGAACTATGTGCAGATGTACCGCAGGAACCGCGAGCTGGAGCAGCTGCTGCAGGATCTCAGTCAGGAACTGGAGAGCAGGGAGGAGGACGAGGGCAGCGGCAATGAGATAAACTTTGACGAGATCGCTGCCACGGAAATTTGACCCTCCTTTCTCCCGTCTTTTCTTGTTTGCACTACTGTCAACATTAATCTAGCTTTCACCTCCATGTCACAGATCTGGTCTCTAGTTGGAAACATTCCACTGAGATGTCAAACAAGCAGATCGGTATCACAAATGTAAAAAACAAACAAGTTAAAAAAAAAAAAAAATCTGCCGTGTAAAATCAGCCACACTTCGGTTCTTCCTTGTCGGCGACCGAAGTCCTCTGCCCCTCCGTTAATGGCATCAGCGTCACATTCCTTCTTTCACAGTTTGAAGTTTAGTTTGGTGGGTGATTCGTATGAGTCACTCCATCAACCTTTCGCCATCCTCCTGATCCTCTTGTATTGATTCCAACTCCGGCTCCCCTCCTGAGTTTAGTGCTACACTCCCACGCCGTGTCGGCAGTGCAGCTCTCATTAGTGCCAGTAATTCAGACGGAGCGCCCACACATCGTCAAATGAAGGGAAACATGGGACGCCGCGTACTCAGCACGTTGCAAGAGCTTCTGGACTCTAATATTAGGTCCGGTTTGAGGGAGACAAAGTTTGAATTGTTCTCTAATGTCTGGGACACTTTTCCCCAAATTAACACAAGAGGCGTAAATAACGTTAAGAACATCTGTACAATCTAACGTAATTAAACAGAGTAGAACACCTGGAGCAAACAGAACCATAACGCCTGACGTCCAGTGCACACGTCAGCTTTTTCTCTTGCAGGTCTGAGTCACCTTCGAAACACACTTTGTCAAACAGTCATCTGATACCAGGAGATCGGGTTCTATCGCTTTTCCCTAAAGTGCAGGAGTGGGCGATAGAGATAGCAAAAATGTCTCTGATGTTATGTAACACGTTGTACTGTTTATCGCAACCTTATTAGACCTTCATCGCAGCGGGCAGCTAAAAACGTTGACAGCGGCCTGGCTCTCCTCGAGTGTCCCCCGTGCGACGGTGAGGCCGCTTGTGCTCACGTCCGCTCCATCGACCGTCAACCGTTTTAGGGTGAAATTTTATGTCCACATTTTATTATTCCGACTTGGGACCGTTCACCTGGCAGTCGCGCTAGATACACAGCCTCAATTGGCTACTTTCATTGTGTTGTGTATTTGTGGGAGTTCGTTACAAGTGCAGCTGGATAGAAACAATGTGTATCCTCCTATAAAATTAGCTAAATGGTTGCATTAGTGTCAAAAATTGGATTTTATTTTGATGTGACTCATTTGCAGTTGCTCCACTGACAGGTCTGCAGCTTTCACCAAGCGGGAGATATTCCTGATATCTCCGACACTGAGGAACAAGTCGGAGGCTGGAGCCATTGATTTTTCCCGCTCGGCTGCTTTTAATTAAGAGTTTTAACAATATGACGTGAAGGCAGCTCTAGTGCCCTCAAAATTTAAGGCTGTGGAACAAAAACAGTCGTGTCCATTAAATGTGCGCTACTTTCTGCTAACGAGCCCACAGTGCAAAAAAACCCAAGCTACACCTTTTGGCAGGTGGGTTTCCATCCAAATGTAGCACAAAGTTTAACTGGATTTCAAGAGATTTGGGCAAAAGAAAATGTGAATCGATGCACGTTTCCATCCACTGCTGTCATGCAAATACTTGGAGTTTTTTCATTGAGATATATGGATGGTGAAAAACAAGAGAACATGGTGAGAACATGGCGATTCTGCTTGTTTCATGTAGTTAAGGAACTCGACAGTCCCATCAAGTCTCCACACAGACCCAATGGTTTTACGTTTGAGTCATGTGTTTCATTTACGTGAGGATTTATTTGTTAAGTCTATTCCCATTGCATTTTTTTATTTTGTCGATACAACTTTTCCAAGTGTTAAAACTATGATGTAATATTTTCAGATTTAAATTTTTTTTTTTTTTTCCAGCCTTTCCATCCAGATTCTTTTTAAATGCACAAATCGAAAACAGGTGGGTGGAAATGCACCAAGTGACACAGACAAGATGATTATACACATGAATCTCATTCTACTGCTCACTACGCAGTAAAGTACTAAGTCTGTTACACGGGGAGAAGCGAAAGAGGGAGCGATTTATGGGCACATCCCAGGACCCTGAAACCAAAGTAGCTAAATGATATTTACATCTGTGCTTCTCCTGCTGCAACATGTTAAAAATTGCTTCCGTGATAAAAGGCCTGTTGAGAAAAGGTTCAGGAAATTAGGAAAAGAAAACACTTAGGGGCCAAATTTACTTTCCATCAGGCACAGCGGTATCTGACGGGAGAGAGGGGGAGTCTGTCTGGGCCTCCAGTGTGCTTTTTCAGGACATAGTGAGATAAAAATTACAAGAGGAAGTGATGAACAACATTGCGAGTCTTCAAGACACGAATTGTTTTTTTCCAGACTCAGCAATGGGACACGGAGGATGTTTGTGTGTTTTTTCTACGCTTCCATAAAAGCAGCGCCTCTCGTTGATTTATAACACGTTTCAAACTGCCCCAGTGTTAAAGGGATAACAACCACGGTATGATCAGCTCGATAAAATCTCGTCTGTGACATTTTATAAAGTCCCATGATAAACGGCTACGTCCTCATATCGCCCATTCCTGATGTTTCAAATTCAGTCCTGGCTAATATCCTGACAAAAAATGGCCAAACCTACACATAAAATCAATCTGTTTATCCAGTAAAGACAGATATGTACATGAGGCGCCCTCATGTCGGCCCTTTTATCTCATAATTAGGGAAAATACTTGAGTACCACTCTCGCCAACAGGTGGTAAAAGACAGATTACTGGGTGGGTTATGTGTCACTAACATTGGTGTCTTTACATCACTGAAATAAGGAAATGGTGCACTAAACAACAGGAGTTAAAAAAAAAAAACCTCTTTAACCAAGACATGATTTTTTCTAACGTTTATTTACTTCCCTACACTATCACTGCTGATTTAATTATAATCCTCTGTAAATAACCCCGACAAATCATAAAGTGTAGAGTTTTCTCCCCAAAAAAAGGAAAAAAAAACCACAAACAAACATAGCCACTGTGAACAGACCAAAGCAATGTCGCAAACGTTATATTTTGCCCTCACAGTGAAGATACAGATGCCAGTACACTGTTGTTTGTGTGGATGTTCGTTCTGGTTCCTCACTATAATTTTGTATTCCACAATATTTGTATGGAGACATTAAATGTATATTTTCATGCTGTACATTTCTTGAACAAACCTAAAATGTTTTTAATTAAAAAAAAAAAACTAAACTAAATTTAATAGCTCTATGTTGTACGTGGAGATTTGTTCAACTCAATACAACGTCTTCCCAAGTGTTCATGTCGTATTATTTTCTCCCTGAATTGTTTTATTGTCTCAAATTATGTGCACTCATTTAATTTCATAATCTCTGTCTTATTTACGCCTGAAAAAATGAACCTCAGACTCAGGTTCACAGAGTTAAACTCCAGCATTAACGCAGCAAACAACAGTTTTTTCCAGTTTTATAATTCTCTCCAGTGGCAACTTGGATTGTTTACTCTACAACACTCGTCACATTAACATTTAGACGGCGTCTTAGGCTCTTTGCTCTGGTCTGATTATTGCGATTCTGCTCCACATTTTCTTCATCACCTGCTGCCCCCAGCAGGAATATCTCTGAGAAGCTCACATCTGCCCTCTAGAGGTCAAAAATCTGATTTCGGCTCAACTGTAACAACATGGATTTCTGTCCGTTGGGCTTTTAAAAAGCACTCAGGTCACAGTTTGACAGGCGCTGCTGAGCCATGACACATTTGCTTATGGTTTTTTGAGAGTTTTATTCACCGGAGGATGTTTGTACAACATAAAATGTAAAAGGAAAGCATGTTCTTAAGGGAGGCAGCGGCTCCTGGGTTGTGATGATGTGACATTAAGGCATCAGGAGAATCTTTTTTTTTTTTTTCGTGATTCCAGGCTTTGTGGAAATATATTTTTTCTACATTTGTGTTAACTTGAGTATTTTCATGAAAATATTCCTCTTATATGTTCATTTTCTTAATTAACAATAATCTTCCTGGAGAGTCCCGTGACCTTAGTCCTTTTTTTTTTTTTTTTCCAGCTCATAAAGTTGCTCAAGTCGTCAGCATCCATTTCGCCGTTCCTGATTTTAAGATGCAAAAAAAAAAAAAAAATCACATACCTGACCTCAGCAGCGTGTTTCAGATTTTTGTTCAAGTTTTTTTTCTGTCTCCGTGTTGAATCCCAGAGGTGTTTATCTAAAATTCACCATCAGCCTCCCAGCCTTCTCCTAGATGGTCTTGGGCACTTTGACCACAAACACCATGGGGTCTTTGGCCTTGTTGCTGAAGGCTTTTCGGATGACATCGACCGCGTGCTGGTGGGTGACCCCTTGCAGGGAGACGCCGTCCACTGAAACCAGCTCGAATCCAGCCTGGAGGCACAAGACGGGACGACTTTTAGTCAGATGGGGTGAAGGGTAAAACAGATCCGTTAAAGTACAAACAAACGAGAGAGAGAGAGAGAGAGAGAGACTGACACAATACCCAAACGGTCAGCGGATTACCTCTGCAGGGTTCAGCAAGAACAGAATTAAACTTCCAAAAATTTTCAGAAGCTTTAGAAGGTATTAAAAAGTCTTAGGTTTAATTCACAAAAGTCTTAATATTTACTGCTGTAAATAGTTTATTCATCCATAAGCATGACTTCTCTGCTTCTTATCCAGATTGTGTTAATTAAATTCACTATGTAATTTGGAATTACTGTAGCACACCGCAGAGAAATAGTAAAAATTGTGATAGTATGGTTAATAAATTACCATATTTTTCGATTTTTGGATGTTATGATCATGAAACAGGTATTGAATCCTATTCTAAGTCTTAAATTTAACTTTGTGGACGCTGCAGGGACCCTGGTCAGGGACTTCACCTTGAGCACGTCACAGGCGGAAGCGGCTCCTCCGGGGAAGATCTTCTCGATCTTCACCACCGGCTGAATCTTGGACTCCATCCCACCCGATATGCTGATGCCTGCAGCATAAAAAACAAAAGGAGAGTGGGAGTTGGTGACGTATTTTTTTTCTTTACAGTCAACTGGGATTTTGCACTGGTCACCTGGTTTGAGAAAATGTGGCCAACTAGTCAGAAATGACACAACTGTTTACAACAGGCAAAGAGAAATGTGCATCTCCTATTTTGCAGCATTATTTACTGTGATGTGTGCACATCTTACATTTATATGTGTATTTTTAAGCAAGCATTAGGAAAATGCTGCAGTTCTAAAGAGCAGAGAAGGGCTATTGTATGAAAAGTCGAATAATATATAATTATATGTAAGAGTGGAAATGATCTGCAACCAAACTATTTAAACCTAGATGCTGCTAAAGTCCTTTTGTCTACGACTGGTGGATGTTCAGTTTTGATTGACACTGACACGAAGATACTTTTGGTTTGAATTGCACAGATTTTGAGGTACACTTCTTTATTTTCCCTTTTCATATCTGACATTTATGTGGCCATTTTAATTTTTCTGGTGGACATTTAAAACAAAAAAACATGAAAAACAAGCTCTCCAGTAACCATGTTCCTGTATTATTACAATCTAGGCCTCAAAATGTAAAAAGGTTTTAAAAGTTGGCTCTGCTTCCTCTTTAAAGTTACTAAGATGACTGTTCTGTGGACTGCTTAATAATCAGGACATATTTTTCAAACTAAAAAAATTGTTTTTGAAATTTTTAATCAAAAATGTTTAAAGCTGTGAAAACCACAAAATTATGTTGTGAGCTTTGCTTTGGGGAGGAGGCAGAAATCTTAGAGCTGAACATCTCAAGAACTAAACAAATAAAAACAAAACTATCTTCCTCCTAAATACCTGTAGACATAAGTGGGGGGAAAAAAAAAGAAAAAAAAAGTATATATTTTTTTATTTATTTATTTATTTATTTATTTATTTATTTACTTATTTTTGAGAGTGGAACAACCTTTAAAATCACATCAGATTGTTCCGTGTGTAATATGAGACATTAAATGAGACCGAACTGGGCACATTTACCCAGTGACTGCTTGGTCTTGGAGATGCTGACGGTTTCTAGCTCGTAGCCCTGCTCAGGGTCAGAGCTGCCTAGTCCGTTCCCAGGCGACGCCCGGTGGCCATTCATCTGCCCGCTCCCTACTTGTCCATCCGGACCCGGACCGAACACCTGCGACAACAAGGGCCGGCGCCCGCGGGCGGCACTCTGCAGTGTGAACACGGTGTCTTTGGTCCCGTCTCCGCCTCTCGCCCTCCCGCTTTTGGGGTGGCCGTCTCCGAACAGGGGCCGTCCCGCCTCCACGTCCCCCTTGTCTGACACCGATTGAAGTGAAACCTCGTCGAAGTGCACAGAGCGGATGGTGCCAATGTCGGTTCGGAGGGGAGGGTGGGAGTCACTGTTGCGGGCCAGGAGCCAGTTGGGGAGCATGGGACTGGCGGAGGGGGGTCTGAGGTCTCTGGACTCCGGGCTGTATCCGTCTACAGGTATGTCCAGCAGTGGGGTGAAGGATCTGGAGGTGTGGGGCCTCTCCCTGGACCCCTGGGGTCCGGACAGACTGAGCCTCTCCAGCTCCTCCAGTAGGTGGCTCTCCTTCTCCACCTCCTCAGCACTGTGGAGCTCAAAGCCTCCCCTGTAATCTGGAAGGAAAACACATGTTCACTCAGCACCTTTTCTTTTTTTTTTTAATTTCTCCTCTCTCTTTCTGAGGCTGTGGTGGGAAAGAATGGAAGGGATGGGAGCCAATTATGATAGAAAAAGGAAAAAAAAGATGGAAAGTTGAGCACAATAAGAATATAAAACAGTCTTGATCAGACAAATTTAGCAGAAAAGTAAAAATTTATTTAGCCAAATTTTTCATGCCCTTTTTTTTTCTTCTATTCTTGGCAGAAATAGACTCAATGGGGTTGGCCTCTCCCTCAGAACACATCATAAAGTGCCCCCCCCCCCGAAAAAAAACTGCAGAAAAACACCAAATTGTCAAATCATCCAAACCACCTTTTTAAGCAAGAAAAAAAAGGTGAGCCTGCCAGAAAGATCAGACCCAGGAGACTAATATTATGGTGGAGATGAAAGGCACTGACCTGGGATCGGGGTGATGAGGCGCCGTTTCGGGGCCCGACCAGATGTGGGGGAGCGAAGAGGAGGAGTTCGAACTGAAAAAAAAAAAAAAAGATTAGAGGAAAGGAAGCATTTTTTTTTTTCTAAAAAACAAAAACAGCTGCAGCCTCTAAAAACATTGAGGGTGACAACCACATTAGTTTCTACTTCTCAGCACATTTCCTCTGTCCTACAAAAAGGGGGCTGCCACTCAAACCGTAGATTAACCGTAGATTTTAGAATTTCCTTATTTTTGAGAATCAGGAGTACGTTCATTGATTGTGCAAAAAGCAACTGATAACCCCCCCCCCCCCAAAAAAAAAAAAAAAAAAAAGTGTAAAGTTGCTGCAACAAATTTAGCTCAGACACTGTTAAAAACTCAGTATGCATCATACGCACTGGAACGATACTTGAGGATGTCGTAGGCCTCGCCCTCAATGGGAGTCACTGTGTTATTGAACACACTCAGGTCAGAAGGAGGAAGAAGCATTCTGGGAAATAAAGAAAAAAAACCCCACAGTGATTTTTTTTTTTTTCCCACACAAGTAAAGTCTTGATTAATCTTCAGTTATTTGTTGTGAAACATTCGGATTATCGACCCATATTCTGAGAAATCCCTCATCCGCTTCTAGCTATTTATAACACCACTGTTGCCCTGTGTTGATTTACACATCGGCGGCTCAAGTGGAGACTAAAACCCCCTTTTTTTTTCCTTTTAAAAAAAAATTCATATCTATTGTATACATGATTAAAGAACGTCTACATGATGGAAATGCGTATTTCAGCATGCATCAGTAAATAACTAGTAATTCTAACCTGACTTCCCTGAGCAGCAGTAGCTTCTCGGGCCGGTCCAGCACGGCCAGCAGGTGGCGTATCAGGTCCTCCACCGAGCGCTCCGCCACGTACTGCAATCAAATCAGCACATTAGCATCCGGTACATATGTTGTAAAAGAGTTGTGTGGCAAATACTGTGGACACAAACACAAGACTTCTCCCTCTTCGGGGGGGGGGGGGGGGGTGCAGTCTCAGTGCACCCACAGCCATGAAGCCTCTTACCCGCTGGCATGTTGTCATCACAGCCTCCACCTCCTCCTCCGTCAGCAGCCTACGGGCCATGTCCTCCACTGCCCCCAGCGTCCTGGGGTCCGGCGTCCCGCCGGGCTGCCGTCCCTCTGGAGACAACGGCAGAATGACAACAGCAGAACAACGCCGGCAGAGTCAGGGTTGGCATTGTTATGTATGTTTAACGCACCGCAGTCCACCGACTTTAGGTTTTGATATAATCAGATCTTTAGGTTACAGACAAAACACGGCAACAATCTCGGTAAACCTGTTGCAGCAGTGTAAAGATTCCCAGAAAATATCCTGTGCTTTTTCAACATTCACAAAACTGTGTTATGAAACTTTACTTGAAATTCTTGTTGTCAACAAGAGGCCGGATTCTCCGAACAATTTATTTCTCACATTTTGTCAGATATACTGAGTTGGAGGGATTAGACTCATGTTTTCCTTAATTTCAACAAATTCCATGAAAAGACCAAAGCCGACGACGAATCGATCCAGATTTCTATCGGTTTCTGTCCAACGCCTGACACGTCTTATTCTTCACTTTTGCCCCCATAAACTGTTAAAACCACATCCTTGAGTCACACTGTGGGTGAAATGTTCCTTGATTACCATGAACACACACACACACACACCGGTTTATTTTTACTCAGTCCCACACACACTGACCTGCTATAGATAAATACTCGATAGGGAACCGAATGTGTATTAGTCATTGTCTGAAAAACTTGGTCCTGTTTGAGTAATGTTTTCTGAAATGTCAGTGCCCAGCCATTATAGGGGAATTACTGGTATTACTTTATATTTGTGACCCGTTTAAGATTCACACATGCGCTGGGGCTGAGATGGTTTCGGGCTGAGAGTCACAGACAGGGCAGGAGGTCGGAAAGTACCAAGAGACTGACTGAAACTTTGCTGGTTTTGGTCCTTTTCTTTTTCGGGAGATTTGATGTCAAATTCCGGCTTCTCTCCTTTAATGTTGTGAGTAATGTCGCTTCTAGTGTCACAGAGTCCTGAGTTCTGTTTTCTTATTTACTTGATGTCCTTTTGACGACTTGTCTTGTGTTAATTTTGCATTATTTTCTTTATACCAAAACAAAATTTCAAGGTTTTTAAATGAGCAGCCAAATCATGTGCCAGCATCGAAAATCAAAATCAGCTCATTCCCTGATTAAACACTCATCTTTAGGAATTATTGCAGCCCCTTTTTTCGGAGGACACACACAAGACCACAGCTACCTTTGCCAGCCCTGACGTTGGACGGGGACTTGGAGCGCCCCCTGGAGGTGTCCCTCTTGCGCCCACCCCTGAATAGTAAGTTGACAAAGGTCTTGGAGCGCTGCAGGGTGGTCTTCACCTCCGGGTCCTTCGTCCTCTGCTTCTTCTCTTTCTTCTGCTTGATTTCTGCGATGGGACAGCAAGAGGCAGGTCACTCACGCACTTAGCTCTTCCGTCCTCCAATGAAATCCCCCCGGTCTCACCTGCCACGGTGACCTGGCTCTGTGACCTGCTGATCGGACGGCTCGGTCTGCTGAGAGCCAGCAGCATGGCCGTCGCCGGCGACTCTTTCCTCCCGCCGCCGTCCTCTCCGCGGATCGCCGTGTCTTTGAGCAGGGTGGTGGGTCCCAGGCTGCGAGTGGTGTCTGCGCCCGTCCTCTGGGAGGGAAGGTCCGTCTGGATGGCGGTCTCCGTTCGCTCGGACTCGGACCTGGACATAGAGACCACCATCATCATGCCTGGTCCATTCTGGATACGTACATGCGTTGACAATTTAAAAAAAAAACTCAAGTAAAACACTCCTGCTTCGGTCTAGTGAGTCGAGATGATGAGCCCAAACAGGGGGAAAACAAAAAAAACGGAAACAAACGAGATGACCCCAGACCTCTGGTCCTCGGTGGAGATGCAGACGTCCACCATGTCTGAGCCGAACGGCAGGCTGGGGGGGAAAAGAACCTGAGACAGGCCGCTCAGAGAGCTGACCGGGGTCCCGGACGACAGAGAGGAGGCCGAGGAGTTGGAGTCTGAGCCCTGGGACGAAGATTTCCGAGTACCGTTGGCCACTGGGGAAGAAAAAACAGAGAGAAGAACTCAAATTTATGTAATGTCAGTGAGTGACAATGGTCTGTACAGACGGAAAGATTCACACTTCCTAGAAAAAACAGATACATACACTTGTTGAGCCACATGTATTCGGCCACCATCTCCTTATAAGCAGGGTATCGTCCTGCTTCCTGCGAAGATATGGCCACAGGTACGCAAATGAGACACGGCAGACAACCTGAAACTTTTATGGGTATCGCTATATTTGATAAAGAGCAACTCTAGAACCACAGTGAGAGACGGGAAAATAAAAACAGACACTTCATCGTCTTCAGATGGAAGCACGAGCACGTTTCCCCTTCTTGACTTCCTGGCAACCTTTGACAGTCAGGGTGCTTTCTAACCTTACTACCTGTTTCGGTGTCTTATCCCGAAACGAAACTTGCACAAAAAAAAACCCAAAACCCCCCCCCACACACACACACACACACACACACACACACACACAGAAGCTCTATGCTTTGATCAGCAACCGATCCTGGCTGCCTGGTGAATAATGCACAGGGCCCGGCCGTTTTTCATGGTGCGAAACCCAAGCTCCGACGAGTAAAGTGAGCGAGGAATATCACGACTGCATGCCAGCTGTCGGACCCTGCACACACACACGCACACACAGCCAATGTCGTATCCGCCATGTGGCAACGCGACTCGTGTCGTTTGCGCCCGGTTTTCCGTGTGCAAGGGGGCTAAAGATGAACGGCAGCGGACAGGTCAGCGAGTGTGTCGGCTGAGTTTAGTGGAGGCAGTAATGAAAGCGCCGTCGTGCTTTCTAATGACAAAGCCTCCTTACGGAAGGTGATACATTTAATTCAACACCAAACGTTCACATTCAACTGAGACTGCTTCTCTTCTGCTAACAAATGTTGGATAAGATTAAGGCCCACACCTGGTGTCAACAAACCCAGCTTTTCCGTTAGTGTTAAAGCAATGTACCAAAGGATCAGACATTGGATTGACTGGAAAAGGGTGAATGTCAAGGACGACTTCTAACCAATACTCATTTAAAAAACTAGCAAAAATAAATAAATAAAGGTGTTTCTTTAGACTCCATGTGAATGTGTCCTGGAAGCTGATATTTCTTCTCTTTAAATACAAAGTGAAATTGGACGGTTTAAGATTAACCACTGAGAATTTTGAACAAATTTCAGTGCATATTTAGCTCTGCCACATCAGCCTGTTTCAGATTAAAATGTCACTGAAGGGCTGTTTGAGAAGACACAAGATGCATTTTCCAACCAAATTCTCTCAGGACTTTGGGGGCTCGGACGTCTTCTCGTGACTCCTGCCGACTTCAGGGACAACCGTCGGTTGTCGCGTCCTGCGCCTGGAACAGGCCCCCGGGCCCGGGCCCGGCCCCCCGCCGTTCTCACCTTGATGGTCAACATGACGTGCGTGTGACTCTTCAGCACCTCCACGGCACTGCTGTGGCTGATGTCCTCGAAGCTCACCCCGTTGGCGGCCAGGATCTGGTCCCCCATCTTTATCCCGTTCTGCTCGGCCAGACCACCAGGATCCAGCCTGAGAACCGCGAGACGGGGGTTGAACAAAACAATACAGTGAGCGGGTGGACAACGCGCGAGGGCTCAAACGAGCTACGGGCCGAGCAAGTTGTAAAACAACTGACAATATTAACAAAAGTAAAATGACCTAAAATAGAAAAAAATCAGTCAAGAAATCATTTACCATAGAGTTGCCTTGAATTGCCTTGAGTCCTTTCATTTTATCTCCCTCTTGAAACTATCTCAAGAGCCTGAAGCAGAATAAATGAAAGCTTTCTTTCCCTTTCCTGTCCCGAACGCTGTGGAACGGCAGATTTGTGTTTTGTGATCTAAGATTATGATTTTCAAAGATGAACTCTGTTAAATAATAAGCTCTGGAAGACTGGTATTGAGTACGGAGCGCAATGGGTTAACTTTAGGGTTGGTGGCATTAACCAATTAGTCAATCAACACACAGGAAAAAAAAAAAAAGGTCGATTACATTTCGATTGTCTCTCAACAAAATGCCCAACATCTGCTGATATTTCCTGCCTTTGCGAATCCACATCAGCCCTGTTAACGTGCCTCTCGCTTTCCCCTAGGCTGGAGGGAACCTACTTGGAGACGTAGATGCCCAGACCGAACTCCTTCCCCCCACGGATGTTGAAGCCGAGGCAGTAGTCGTCGGAGGTGGTGTACAGGTGGACGATCCGTCGGAGGGCCGTGCCCGAGCTGGCCTCTGACGGCGTCCGTCCACTCTCCTCCACCACCATGCGCCTGTGTATCAAGTCCACCCTGAAGAAGTACGAGCAGGAAAAACACAGCTGATTACAGCCAGATCTACATTCTGACGGAGTTTTATCGTATTTTCATGTGTTAATTTCAAAAAAGAAAAAGCCCTTTTATCACCAGGTGGTCTTCTCCTTGGAGTAGCGGATGCCGGGGACTTTGCCCACGCGCCTCACCACCATCCTCAGCCTATTGTTTCCCGTCAGGACCTTCACGGCGCTGCTCATGGTGATGCTCTCCAGGCTGACGCCGTTCACCTCCACCAGCTTGTCGCCCACGAGCAGGCCCGCGTCCTCTGCCGGAACAAAGCGGGGAGCGAGAAAAACGCACGGTTACGCACCGGCGCCGTAGGAAAAAGCGGGCCGGTGCCGCGTCTCCTGGTTTCCCGTGTGGCGGTGAGCCGTTTTTACCCGCTGTGCTGTTGTCCTCCACCTTGCTGACGAAGATGCTGAGGCCATGCTCGGAGCCGCCCCGCACGCTGAAGCCGAGCTTCCCGTCCACGCTCTTGTCCACCGTGATCGTGTGGAGGTCCTCGCTGTCGTCTCCGCCTGGAAAAACATCGCACGGGTGCTGTGTCACTGATTCCTTAAATACAGAGGTAAGTCAGACAGTTTGTAATATACATCAGTGGTTCCCTACCTCTGGAGCAACACCCTTAAATTTGTTTTGGAGGGTCTGTGCACAAACAACATCATCTAAATATCTTCTTTCATTTCCTTGTTTTTTTTGTTGTTTCTAATATGCTGAATGACATCAAACAGTTTTAGGTCTTTAAGCCTCCTATGATGATCAAAAATCTGTGGCCTGCGAGACATCACCTTCCTGTTGTCAACACTGTGTCAAAAGAACTGTGCAGATGCAAGTGCAGGAGAACGAAGTCTCCTCCTCGGAAAGTCGAGAGCTAGATAAAAGCACGACAAACGACGGACAAAAAGTCCAGACGAGGATCGAGGCCTTCGCGTGCTTTGAAGCTGCCCTCAGATTTGTTTCTGGGGGGTTTTTGGCCCCCAGGAAGCCAGTGTTATTAATGTCAGTGCCGCCTTAGAGCAAACTTGCAGTTATTTTTCATCGGACTTTTGTATTTAGGGGGTTGATAAAATAGTTTAAACCCTGTTTAAAAAAAAAAAAGACACTAGAATTGATCAGCCATCAAATATAAGCCAGTAAAAATAAATGGAAATATAAGATCTACAGTTATGGCAAATCAGGTCCTTTTCAAGAAAACTAAAAGTGATTGAAGGCAGTTTACTGCAGGTCACAAAACTTTTTTTTTTTTTTTTTTGGATTACATAACCTTTGACCCCTTTCAAAGAATTAGGCTTCTGTTTTGCTTCTGTTGTGTTTGTCTCACTTTGTTTACATGTTTTGTCAGCTACGGGTGTTGTTTATGTTTCAGCTACTTGTGATTCCTCATCACTTTTAATGGGCTGTCACATGTCAAAAGGTGCTGCTTCGTTTGGTTTCTGACCGCGCCGGCCATCAGGAGGCCGATCGCTCCTCGCTCCTCACCGTCCACGGGAGAGTTGATGAGGATGACCCGGCCCATGGGCGAGCAGGATCGGATTCCCCGCCGCCCCCGCCGCCGCCGCTGCTGCTCCCTCTTCCGTAAGAGGCTGCACGCGGCCGTCTGCGACCCCTGGTTCCCGGGGGTCTTATTGTCCCTGCGGGACGGGTCTGACGGGTGAGCCATGGGGGACGCCGGCGGGGGTCCCCTATCACACGCACGCACGCCCGCGCAAACACACACACACACACGCCGCCCATCACACGCACGCACGCCCGCGCAAACACACACACACACACGCGCTCCGGGCGGAGGGCTCTACTGCAGCAGCATACAGCAGGAGGAAGGGGAGCCTCAGGCAACTGGTCCTCCGCGTTCCCTGCATGCTGAGACCGAAGTTCACACTGGGATGAGCAGGAGATCACACCTTTATCTTCGTGTTTCTCTGCGTGTGGTGTTTCAAACATGACCCGACTCACCTGTGCGGGTCGCTCGGAGACACGACAGCCGACTCTTTGTCCTCCCGGGGTCACACTCTGGTCCATTCCTGCCCATGATGCATCTCTCTCTCTCACCCGCCTGAGCCTCAGAGCAAGGGCAACAGGTTGTGTACAGACAAAGACATTAAAAAATAATAATAATAACAATAATAATCTGTACTCAAAACTATTAAACGCTTTGCGAGTCAAGCGATCACAGGACATAAACCAGAGACCAGCAGCCACACGGCCTCTGTCGCTGCAGGTGAGAAACCGGATTTAATGGCTTTATTCGGGCTCAGACCCGCTTAAGAGTCAGGATGTCACATGGTCTCGTTGCCGTGGTTACGTGTCACTAAACTCGAATGGCGTCGCCGTGGGGATCCCGGGGGATTTTCTTTCCTTTCCTCCGTCGTTACGGACGCAGAAACACTGAAACCGAACCGGACACTCACCGCGCGTCTCACGCTCCCAGCCGAGGCGACGGCCGAGCCGACGCCCGTTAACACGACCGGACGGCGGCACGACAACACCGGGAGGCGCCGGACGCGTCCTTCAAATCCATCCCACCGCTCCGACCGAGACCGGCCGACGGGACCCACCTGAGTCCATGTTGTGTCGGACTCGGCGGCACCTGCCCGGGACGCTCCTCTCCGACAGGGATCCGCCCCCGGGCCGCGGCCAATGGCTGCGCTGGAAGTTAATTGAGCGTATTTGATTGGAGGATTGATATGTCAATCGACTGGCAACGCGTCAGGGAAGGAATCATTCCTATCAATGCAATAATAATAACAATATAACAATACTACCACTACTACTACTACTACTGCTGCTGCTACTGCTACTAGAAGAAGAAGAATCATCACAATAATAATATATTAATTTTATATTATATTTAATTCAGTGTTACAACACTGCAACAATTCACACAAATGCAACTCACGTTTATTTAATGACAGAAAAAGTCAACAAATGCATTTCGTTTAAAGCATTAGCCGCATTTATTGTGCATTTTTCACGTCGACACTGTCGTTTTGTGTTGGTTTTCAGCATCGGGTCTGCGTCCTCACTGGTCTAGACACAGACCGTCGTGAAAAATACATCATCGGCAACAGCCACCGAGCAAAAAGCACTTCGTCCGGCAAAATCTCACTCAGAACGTTTAACTGAAACACCGATAAAACCCCTGTTACCCCTAAAGTCTGACTAAAATCTGAATTTTGTTACATATTATTCCCCAATTTACTGGCTTTTATTAATTTTCTTTGCAGCACCAAGGACAGAAGAAAGATTGGCTTTGTCTCCGAAGTCCTTCTCCTTGTGCTCCAGCAGCAGACCCTGATCAAGAGGGGACATGTCAGTGGCTTTTCAAGCAGACTTTGATCAGTTGTCAGGAATGATGATGATTGACTACTGATTATTGACATGACTTTTTAATCACTAGTTTTTTTATTCCAATGACATACAGGCCACCAAGAATGAGACCATCCCCCTTTTTGTTGCCCTGGTAGCCCTTCTTAGCCTGGACCAGGTTGCGTAGGACACCCAGATAAAAAGAGCCTATAAAGGAAAAGAAGAGACAAGAAACTAGCTGCTGGTGCTAAAACCCTGTTGATAAGAACCTATTGATCCACAAAGATCTCGCCCTTGAAGTACGGTCTGAAGATCTGGACCTCGGCGCCGATGTCCTCCTTCACCACGGCGTACAGGGGAACCCCGAGCTCGTCCAGCTGGGGCTTCAGAGAGGACAGCTCTGCAGCCTCCTGCAGCCAGAGATCAAACACACACCAGCGGTCTGCTGACGTTTTTAGACACCACTATCTTGATCACCCTGAAAAAATTAGACCCTGTTCGAGACAGTCGGTGGCCTCTGTCTGACACCATGGATGTTGTCAGGGTAGTTTGTTGTATCTCAACCTCGGGCTCAGGGCCTCATGAGGGGTCACAAAGATAAATCTGAGGGTTTACAAGATGATAAAAGTGAAAGAAAGAAAACACTGGTGAACTACAACTATGTTGAGTTTAGTCTGATTTTTTCCTTTCGAAGTACTCTTTTGCCTCTGATGATGTCTTAAATGAAACCGTCTCATCAGCTCACGTCCACACTGAGGCTGACAACCTCTGACGAGAGGTCAAAAGGAGACGCTGATTTGCTTTAAAGGGTCACAAGCCCTAAAACACCAGATACCACTGTTGTAAGTGTGGATGTTATAAAATATCTATTTTTCTCTTTAACCCTTTTATATCTCTGATAAAATGTTATCTCTGTTGTTTTTATGTACAATCCTTTCATTCCTGAAGTGGGTAAATTCAACAGTGAACTTTCTTCTTTTTTCCCCTCATCGGGGCAAAATGTGATTAATTCTCAAATTTTGGTAGAGAAACACCCCTCACCAAAAAAACAAAAAGGCCGCCCACACATCCTCATTCCCTCACTGCCAACAATGCTGAGTTATTAACACTTGCAGCAAGAACAGGCAACAACGGATGTTAGCAGGAGGACAACTGCAGTTTAAGTTAAACAGATATGGTACAGATGTATCCTGTGTTTACGTTTTGGCTTCTCTACTATGGTTAATAAATCTACTATGAGGTTTTTATCTCTACTACAGGTATAGGAAGTGCACCGTTTCACTTGTAGCAGAGTAAAGAAGTTTAAAACTTTTGAATAGATTAACGTGTGTGTTTTTTCCCCACTCACAGATACTGTACCTCTCTGCACAAGGCTCATCCAGGGCGCCTGACGACCATGATCACTGCTCCACTCCTTTCCCACAAAGTTTGACCCTTCACCGTCTTCCTATCTGCAGAGTGGCACAAATTGCGCAAAATGACCTCGGTTTCTCTTTGTTGGTGAGTTTCAAGCCCAAAAGCTTGAGCCACTGAGGTTAATAACAGTCTTCAGGTTACATATTCAGAGTAGAGTGTTAAAACACATGCACAGATAACACATTGGATCCAGGACAGTATCTCTTGTAAGACTTTAGGTAATTTGAACTTTGCATGTAAAATAAGAGTATAAACAATCCCAGCACAGCTTCAACTCTTCTGGAGCTTTGGATCATGTCTCAGGCTCTTTATGGACAAAGTGAGTTTGCCAAGTTGTCAGGCAAGTGTAGATCTTCAGGGAAGAATGATAGGGCAGAAAAGTTACTAATCACATCCATCAGTTACAGAGAAAAATTATTATTATTGTAGTGTCATGTTTTTCTCCAACACGATGAGTGTAGTCCCAGTAATTTCTTCTATTTTAGCTCTGTTTTTGGTCTCCACCAGCTCCCGAGGGAAACACCATAATATTCAGCTGCTAAATCATTTGCTATGTTCAACAGCTGGTCCCTAACTATTTGGCGTCTGCTGTTTGGTGGTGATCAGGTAGCGGACAGTGGGTTTTAGAACTTTTTCTTTGAATGAGTGACCACTTTGAAAAAATGTTTTGTCTTTTTGATACACTGATAGTTTGATAAAATATTATTTTTAAAAAATGGATTATAGCTACTGTAAAGTGCTCAGAAAAAGAACTTGAAAATCTATTATTCCATAACAAATTCAAACTCTTCATCTGCTGATGATGCTCATATGGAATGATCGAAAGCTCCAGAATAACCACTGAGCAGAACTACAGCGTATGTAATTTATTTCTGTTTGGTTCACCTCCCGTTGTCGCCTGAAGGTCGGCGGTGCCCAGTTCCTCAAGAGAAGCCAGGGCTGACCTCATTAGGAAGAGGTCAGTGTTGGCGAGGATCAGTGCGACCATCAGCGTGGCCACAACCCCCAGAGCCACATACCACGCGTCAAACAGCTCCCCCTTCTGGATGGAGGAAAGCACTGGAAAGAGAGAGAGAGAGAGAGAAAAAAAAGAAGCATGAATCTTTACCTGCAGCATTAACATACAGTACATGTATTGCAAAACAGATAAAAGGGTGCAGGGTATGCAATGAGTCTTGCTCAAATTTCAACATTACTGTGCAGTGTAATACAAATTATATGCCACATATAACTTCCCTGCTGGTCCAAGTACGAACCTGGCAGAACCATTTCCCTGTGCAGCTCCGTATTCGCTTTTATTCTGTTAAAAATTGCAGGAGAGCAGCTTTGGGAGAGTAGAGCGGTTATATCTCTTGACAAATACCCAAGAATATGTTAGTAAGATACCTTTGTCCAGAGTGATTCACAATAATGCTAAGTATAATTAGGCGTAATGACTCGGTATTTTCAACATTAAGCACAAAAATCTTCTGGTAATACCAGACCAAGCAAGGGTGTAGCCAGAAAAACCTCTGGAGTGTGTTGAATTGAGCAAGAGTGGGTTTTATAGCTCATGAGTTAAATATTTTGAACACAAAGGATGCTTTATCTTCTTCCAAAAGTTATGTAGTGCCACTTTTAAAAGTTTTGATAGTTTAAATTTGAAAAAAAAAACTTTTTAACTTGTGTCTATGATTAAAATATGGTACATTTCAATTAATATTTCCATTATTTCAGTCAAGATATAGTATTTGAAGAGAAAATATATACCATAATTATGATTATAAGTATGGCATTTCTCTACATTTGTTTTTCCCTCATCGTCCTCAGTGCAGATAGCGGGTTTTATAGTAAAACAGGATTTGACTGTAGATATATAATTATTTTCAAACCTTGACACAAAGCTGGTTGGAAGCAGTAGTGAGATTTTTCAAAAACCCAGTTGGACAGCTTTAGTATGTTTTTAAGTACCAACTAGAAAAAAACAAAAACAAAAAAATGAAAAGGCAAAATAACAACCTGTTTACATAATCGTTTCAAATTTTTCAACAAACATCCGGTAATTTATTCGTGCTTAGCCTAATGGTGGCTTCCGAAACAGTGGTTTTGGCAGTGGCGTTATCAGATCGCTAAGTGTGAGAAAAGCTGCTACAGGAAACCCAACTGATTTTATGTGGTGATGCTGTCCCAGAAAACTGGCAGAGAAAACTGCCCCAGACTCCACCCAGAGGGAGTCTAGGTTACATTTTGATTCCAGGAAGTCCATGATCTAAGTAGCTACTACAGCGCATTCCCAAAAAAAAAAAAAAAAAAAAAAAAACAAAACACACTGTAGAGTGCAAAGGTATGATTTATTAGTCAGAGGTCATTCTCTTGGTTCCCAAAGAGAGCACCGACAGTTTCACGAGTAATTAAAGAGACTGGGCGTTAGATATCAGGTCTGCTTCCTCTGTTGAGTTTAAAGCCAGACTGTCATTAAAACACTCAGAGCCTCTTCAAAACAAGTCATACCACAAGATGCTTCCTGGTTTCCCTTGAGACCAGCTCCCCAACACACCCACAAGCCTGAAGTGCACTTTTCTTTTTAAACATTACACATAGTCACACACTTTGTCATGAAATTCTCAGCATTTTTTTGTATGATCATTTGCATAACTCATTTATTCGCTTCTAAACCTTCTGTGCTCTGAAGAGATATTGGTTTGGCAGCAATTTACTGCTAAAGGAGGTGTTTGTTTCTTAAAAAAAAAAAAAAAAAAAAAAATAGATGAGATTTTCTTTTTATCTATCCGGGTAATACAAAGCATTATTTCTTCTCTAATTGCAGCAGATCCTGTGGGATTCTTCTGGCAGCTTGGATGACATCTTCAATGTTGGCTTTATCCCCAAATTCAATCTCCCTGTGCTCCAGAAGAATTCCCTGCAGGGGCATAAAAACGATGAGTTTTCCTCTAACAAAGATATCTTATTCCTCTGACAGGATTTGTAATATAAACAGATTTTACAGATAACTTTTACCTGCTGTCCTCGTCCGATGACAAAGACCCCACCCAGAATGAAGCCCTCTCCCAGAACGTTCCCCATGAAGCCCTGCTTAAAAGCCCTCAGGCCATTCATCCACACCCCAACACGGAGGAACCCCAGGAGACCCATCTTCCGCTCACGGGGGCCATAGAAGCGTCTCTACAAAGCGAGCACACAAACCAGAACCCTTGGATCATTCATGCGGACTTAACCCGATTTCTGGTAGATCCTGAAAGACCTCAGTGTATTAACAAGAAATGATGGTGAAATAAAAACTGGCTCAATCTGGTTTGAAGATCAATGTTCACCCTTCGCTTATGAAAAAGGATCTCTGTATCAGGGAGAGACTGACCACACAATAGACCAATTCATTATTGAGGGGGAAAAAAACAAACCCCAAATAAACAAAAAAACCTTTTCATCCAAGAAGATCTCGCCCTTGAAGTACGGTCTGAAGTTCTGGACCTCGGTGCCGACGTCCTCCTTCACCACGGCGTACAGGGGAACCCCGAGCTCGTCCAGCTGGGGCTTCAGAGAGGACAGCTCTGCAGCCTCCTGCAGCCAGACCGGGGGGGGGGTTAAGGATACAGCTCATAAATCTGCCCCATTTCATTGGTACCTCACTTGTACTTAGCCTTTAATTAGCTAGTTAATCAACTGTAGCTGAATAATTTTTAATATCTGTAATATCTAATATTTGTACTTTAGTGTCAGCATGACGCCCCCCCCCCATCTGCTCTGATGAATCTTGACTTGTTGGTTCCCACTTCGGAGAGTCACCAAGTAAAACTGCAAACTCATGCTGCGCAGCCCAAAAAGGGTCAAAGTTTGATTTTAAAATCAAGTGGGAAAGGCCAAAGTTCTTAGGAGATACTGAACATTGCAGGATGAATTTTAAGGATCTGTTCATAATATGATGGACAAGACATAAAGAGTGTTCCATTTACTGGAATAAAGTCTAAAATGAGTCATCAACAGTAGCTTCGATACACAAAAATCCATGGCAGACGTTATGGATCATTCTTCTCGCTTCTTCAGGGGAAATTCAAAATGGAAAAAAGTAATATTAAGAGGGGACACATTCCTTTTCATCAAGACAATAAGTTGTTTCATAAAAAGCCATTTAGCCATATGAGGACTAGTGATAGTCATCTTATACTCTACCTCTCTACACAGGAATCATCCAGGCCTCCGCACTGCCATGATGACAGCGCCGGACTTCTCCCACAGAGACTTGGCCCTCACGGTTTTCATGTCTGAGGGAGAAGAGGAGCCAGGCGGGTGAGGGAGGGGCGCGACAGACCAAATGCAGAACCCATGCCAACTTATGAAAAGCTCCCTCCAACACACGCACGCACACACACACACACACACACACACACACACACACACACACACACACACACACACACACACACACACACACACACACACACACGCGCACACACACACAGCCCTTGTGCATCAGTAAAAGTAAAATAATACACAATAATATCTGGTTAATCACTTGGTGGATAAAAATGCCCCCAAAAACCAAACAAACAAACAAACGGGCAGCTCTGACTCGCCTCCCTTCAGAGTTTTGAGCTCCGTTTCCTCCAGATGCCGGAGCGAGGCCCTCAGCGGCGTTGTCAGGAACATGTCGGTGAAGAAATTGGTGACAACGGTGAGGAAACCGCCGACGGCGGCCAGGCTGTTGGCTACGAGCGCCGCGACCATCTCGCTCCCCTGCTCGGCGCAGCCACGGCTCTGCGCCTCTGAGGGCGCCTTTAAATCCCAGCCGAGATCAAACCTCCCCCCGTTTCCTAAACTCTGCCTTACGACTTTCTTTTTTTCTTGCTCTACTGATCCGGCCAGCTGATGACACGCAGCTGTTTCTGATTAGCGACGCAGTCGTCGCGTCTGGCGAGGAGCGAGGCACGGGGTCATTACGCGCACCCCCCCTCCTCTTTGGTTCAAAGGTCACTGGGGAAACGGCACCGTCACTCGTGTGCCAATGTGACGCGACATGGCTGCGTCACCTTTTCCGGATTACTCAATGGAAACGTGGATTTCTCTGAGCTGAGTGAGTCTGGCACTGAAGCCCTCTTTACACCGTTCACACCACACGCCCCAGCGCTGATTTATTTCAACCGGACCAAAACAACTAACTAAATAAGAGTTTTGCGGAGTTTGACGCTTGAAAGCTGTTGTCGCGTTCATCTGCAGAAAGAGGGAAAAGTTTACCTGGGCTCACATTAAATCTCTTGAGGCATATACATCTTGTGTTGAAGTTTTTAAATTAAAAGTACTTGAATATTCATTGAGTCAGGATTCTTTTAGTGGGAGTGAAGGATTAGTTGCTATTTTAAGAATCTTTGAACAGGTAATTTAACTTTTTGCAGAAAAAAACAAATGAATCATACAGAAATGATCGTTCCAGGGACAGTAGTTTTATGTCAAGTTATATCTGGAGTGGATTTTTAACAGTTTAGTTACAGACTTACTGAAATGAACCAAATAAATAAGATGTGATTGGTCAAAAATGTTTATTTTTTACTTAACCCTTACATGTTTTATAAATCTCCACCAAACTAAATGTACCATGAAGCTTTAAACCTATATAAACAAATGTAAAAGATGAATCAGTGGATGATGATTCATTGAACCACACTGACTTGTTCAGGTGTCGTCTGATTCATTTTCTTCTTCCTGAAAAGATACAGTGTTGTGAATTTTTTTCACTTTTAGACAGATCAAGAATCAGTTCTGGGGTATTCACTTGCTGCCGATTGGCCTGCTGAGTCTACCGTTTCCTTGGAGTCTTCCTTATCAGAAGTAGACCTCTCTTGTTCCCCCTGTGAAGTCTCCAGTCTTTCCGCCCCCTCTACTGTTGTGTCACCCCCAGCTGGAGCCAAGTTATCAGTGGTTCCATTCGTGCGTTGTCCGTCTGCCTCCTGAGATGAGGGGATCAGAACAGTACTGGTTAGGCATTAAACCGCCGCGTCTCGTATGTCCATCTCTAGATTCTCTGTCTGTCTGTGGCTGCTGGGACATCTTGGTTCTCAAGTGCAAAACTGCTGCTTCCTATAGACCTGCTTTCTTACTCATTACGCCAAAAATAAGCAATCAACAAAAGAGGAAATATTCTGTATTTTACACCAGAGAATGTATTGATGTGAATGTTGAGTAGAGTCAACAGACTGAGTGAAACCAGCCACCTTTTCCTGGTCCTGAAGCGGAGGGGAACTCGATTCCTGTGTCTCCTCGTCAGGTTTTGTCATCTGTTGTTCAGCGGAAAATGTCTCCTCCGGTTCGAGACCTTCATTCTTTGGGGCTGAGGCTGCTGCCACTTCAACAGAATCTGCAGGTTTCTCTGTTTCATCTCCATCGGCCTTGAACCAAAAGGGTGTGATGAAGAAAAATGATTAGATTAGATTATGAAGAAACAGTCAAAAAATAATCCTGTCATTCTGCATTTAGCTCAGCCTGAAACCTGCCTCTTCACTTGGACACCTGAGGCTTTGTTCCCTCTGTCTTCAGTCCCTCACTTCCTGTCCTTAGCTCAACTTTGCTTCAAGTCATCCTAATCAGTCTGTCTGTACCTTTCCTTGCCCTTTACCCTGAATCCCTCTCATTCTAAATCTTTATTCCATGCAACCTGAATCCTAATCCTGGGTACATAATAGAATAAACAGCAAATAACTTGTTCACAAAACCTTTCAGCAGCATCACCTTCTCTGGGCCTTGAGCGTCGGGGGATCGAGGGCTTTGTGTGTCATGTAGCTCCTCTGTTTTTTCTGTCCTTAAATCACCTGCTTCCTCGCTGTCAAGTGTTGAGTGTGGTTCAGTCGGCTCAGGCTCGGTGGTGTCCACTTCATCGACCACCTGCACAGCAGTTGTGAGACAGAATATGTAATTGTACTGTTTTAGCGTCACAGTGAAACATAAGTAGATGTTTTGCCATCTCCTCTGTGTTTCACACCTGAACATATAAACCACCCAGGTAAACAGTAACACATCACAGGTCTGAAATGGTGTCATTTGATGGCAAAAAAATGTCCCATCACCTTGTCCAGATCTTTCTCTTCTGCTTGCATGATGCTTCCCTCATCCTCAGTTTTCTCTTCTACTTTATCATCACTTGGCTCCTCGTCTTTTTTCTCTTCTGCTTGATCACTCCTAGGCTCCACTTCGGTTTTTTCAACAGGCATTTCTGTAGACTCCTCTTTGACCTCTGTGCTGAGGGTCTCAGAAGGGGACGAGCTGGCCCCCTCTAGAGGTTTTCTCTCAGGTGACCCTGGACTGGTAACATTACCTGTAGCCTTCACCTGGCAGACACAGCACCTTCTTAAAGTATTTGAAGTCAGTCATTTGATGGATATTTCCAAGACACACAAGGATGAAACATGCACAGATGTGTCAGATGTGAACGTAGCACACCAGCCTGCCACCACAAGAATATCTCAGCAAAGGTCATAAATCCAAGCAAAGGTCAAAGAAGAGAGCAAATTTAAGAGGAAACTGCAATTAATCAGGGAGGCACCACCACCAGAAGCACATGGATTTGAGATTTGAGATCACCTCCTGTTCAGTGTTGTTTTCCTGATCTTCAGTCTGGTTTTTCTCTGGGTCCTGCTGGTTTCCAGGATGAGGACTGCTTGGTTTCTCTTCTGTCACGGGTCTCCTGTCCTCAGCAGCTCCTGTTGTGGCTGATGTGGTTGCACCAGACCCCGCAGACTCCTTCTCACAGATCTGTCGATATGTTGTTTTTGCTCTTGTAGGATTTTGCTCAAAATGTCATGTAATGTGTTAAGACATTTACTCCAATGGAAGCAACTGAAGTGGATAACATTACAGTGATGACTTAGCTTTTCTGAACCTTCCCCTTTTCGCCCTTCATCTTCTGTTCCTCTTATTTCTTGATATTTGCCCTCATCTAACTTCTCAAAATAGGAAAACAGCGGATCATTTACCTTTGACCCTTTTTTTCAAAGTTTACCTTAATACAATACAATGCACATATGTACACTGAAAGAGTTTTGTTTGCTATAATCCTTCCAAATATCAGTGCTGCCAGGAAAGAGATCCTTTTATCTTCAGTGTAAGAAATGAGGGGGAAAAAGCAGTGCTGCAGCTTAGAAAGGAGACATTTTCCTGGGAAACACCAAGAGGAAGGTTCATATTTTTATTACAGCAGACAATGATTCCTCTCCCAAGGAGCAGAGGTTTAGATTTTCTCCAGGTTTTGGGAAAAATAAAAAACAAAAACACAAATTGTAAATATCACAGGGATTTCATCACGCAACCTACTTTTTCAGACTCTTTCAAGGCCTCACTGATCTTTCCTTCCTCATCCCTCGACTTCTCCTGGTGCAATGCCTCCTCTCTGGCTTTCGCCTGCTCCTGCTTCAGGAGCGCCAAATGGGCCTTTTTCTGCAAATTAAAAAAAAGAAAAAAGTGGTAGGCTTGGGATCCTCTGGTCTTGTACTTCATATGAACCCTAGGTAGCCATAGATCTCCAGGCATGCAGGGCTCCTTTAGCAGTTTCTGAATCTAAGCTAAAGGCGAAAGGTTACCAGGTTTTTACCACCACAGTCCCTGTAGGCTTATTAGCTTTACAGCTCTCAGCCCTAGGAGCTTAGACTGTCTAAGTCTGTGTCATCCTTTTCTATGGGTCTCAAAACCAATTTGAAGATTGGGGCTTTGAGGTGGTAGCAGTGGCAGTATAGGTATGAGAAGAAGTAGCTTTAGTGCTAACAGTTTAACAGGCAGCAGCAGCATTTTACAGGGGTTAGTCTACCTGTGGTGAGTAGGAGAATGTCTTCAAAGATCGATATTTCTGTTTTAACACTAGTCTCAATAGAGAACCTCTGATTATTTTTCTGTCTGGTGATGGGACAAGTAGAATTCCCTTCATTACTTAACTAATATAAAAAAATGATCCACTAAAAGTGAAATTCCTGCATTCAAACTTGGCCTAAGTTAAAATAAGAAAGTATTTTTTATCAAAATGTGTTTAGACCTGATTTTTTTTTTTTTTTTTTTTTTGGGGGGGGATTATCAAGGTCACCTTTAAAACATCAGCATTTTATCGTTATATGGTATGATGGATTGTTCTTACAGAAAAATTAACACGCAAACAGCGTTTTGGCTCTAGCAGAGGCGAAGCTGATTTAACTACTTAATTTACTTTTGCAAAGTTTAATTTCCTGTGTAAATGCCTCATTTTTATGATCAATACAGCTTTAAAATGTTTAATATGCAAGGTAGAGTCACTACCTGTCATATTAATGCAGTAAAAAAAAAAAAAAGTACTCCAGTACAGGCAAATTAGACTTGGTTTACTCAAAAAGGCAACCGGGGTCACCAGAACCCCATATTTAGGTCCTACATGTGGAGGCTGTGGTCTGGTCGAGGGACTGAAAATCTAGTTTTAAGACCTGAACTATTTCAGGTCATATTGAGCTCATTTTTTTAAAGTTGTGTTTTGATCAAATGGCTTAGGAACAATTTTTTTTTTTTTTCAATTACACACAAAAAACTTAGGCAAGGTCATATTATTCAACATAGGAAAACTGTAGGGCTGCAACCAGCGATTATTTTCTTAATCAATACATCAGAAATGTGCCTTCTTTAATAATCAGTTGATTATTCAGTGTATAAGATGCCATAAAATCGTGACAAATTGCTATCATTATCTCTGAAGCCCTAAATTAACATATTCAGAATTGAGTTTATTATCATAGAAACCTGGGAAACTGGCAAATATTTAGATTGTAGGAGCTGGTAGCAGTTGATTTTGTCTTGTTTGCTTAAAAAAATACTTTAACACAAAACGGAAAATTGATTAATAGTTAATCAACTTATGCTCTGGAGTAATGATTGTTTTCTGGGTTATTGGGGGAGATAATGATGGATACTAATATGTATAACGGGGGTCAATGAGGGCCCGACGGCAAATGTTTTCCCCAGAGTCTCCTCAGAGTTTAATCCGCTACTATTAGTATGTTAAACTAATATTTCATACGGAGATAAATCGTTATATCGTGTATCATCTATGCGGGACTGTGCACCGTAGAGGCTGCACCGTGTGTTGTGAAATGCTTCCCTCCACTGTCAGGAGAGTCAAACAGCGGCTCACCTCTGCCTCTCGTTGAACGTCGGAGTTGTGCTTGTACAGCCAGCGGCCCAGATACAGGACGGGATCCGCAGGACGCCGCTCGGCCACCGCGGCCAGTCCCTCCGCCAGACATCTCCCGAGGTGTCCCTTTACCCACTCCGAGTCCATAGCCGGGGCTTCTGGGCAAAAACGCCCTTTGAGCTAAACTTATTACCTGGAAACGTATAAGGCCGAAAAAGTGAGCTGATTTTACCTCCGTCCAAATGCAGAAAAATACCAAAACAAACAAACAAACAAAAAGAAAACGCCGCTTCGTCAGTCAGTCAGCGTCTCGCAGGGAGGTTTTATTGGCTTCTTGACGTTAATATTTAGCGACACAGGCTAAATAGTAAGTATAACTGGGTTTTTACTGTGTATTGTATCTACCGTACGCGAAATGTTAAAACTTATTTACCAGTTCAACAATCAACAGAAAAATAAAAACACCACCAACAAACAAACCGTTTTCACTCAGCGTCCGGAAGTAGCGATTGTGTCACCATGGTAACGGTGTCGCGCTATTAATACTTCCCTCGATCCTTTTTTTAAAAACAGTTCCTACTTATTATTATTATTATTATTATTATTATTATTATTATTATTATTAGAATAACAACAACAACAACAATAATATCTAATTCACTTATGCTTAGTTTAAGTATATATTTTTTTTCCAGGGTATGGAAAGGAGATCAAGTGACACTATTCAAAGGTTAAATCCCGAAGCAAAAAATCCAACAATTATCTTTTCTTTTAAATTTTTTTAAAACAATTTATTTTCTTATTTATTTATTTTTTTTAACTTTGCTGCTGTCTTGCGTTAGATCAGATCCAGGACTAGAGTCAACATCACAATCAGAATTTTAAAATCTTAAACATTTTTCAATAAAGGCTTAACTGACGCAACAGCATTTGAGTTATTACAGTCATGGTCACTGAAAACAGGCTATTGGGGAAAAAAAGAGGTCCCCATCACAACAGCACATATTCATTGTATTATAATTTACAGTAAAAACAAAAACACTCTGCCTTCCAAATGTGAACAAAACAACAATATCAGAAAGTATCCACTGAATCTAAAGCTCTCAAATCAAGTAAGACCAAGAAAATAGGCAGCACAGCTGAATCAGATGTTACTGACTAATTTAACAAGGACAGTTTCAATGCTATGAAACGCTTAAAACCCAGACTTAAAGTTGTGTGAGTAAACTATAGATCATCTTCCTTTCATTTCTCTTTGGTACCACTGATAGTGTGAAAGCCTGGGCTGGGCTGTATTTCTCCAAATTTGCTATCATTTTATGAGCCCCGTGTCCTTAGACCGGGATAGTTTGCTCACATGGGAGAGGAGAAGGTGGGGAAAATTGCAGCAGGCTCCACTTCCAAGAAACAGATGACACCCAGTTAACATTTGTAATCACAGATATCATTTTCCTTGTATAATCATACTACACACCTTTCAGCCAAATATAGCCTTCACATTGACGGGAGGACTCACCCAATCAGACTGTACGAAGTGCACTGATGCAGTCCTGTCCCTCTTGCTGCACATGCAGAGGTTAATGTACTCAAAAATCAGACCCTTTTTCTATGGGACTTTTGTATATTGTGACCCTTGCCAGCTACACTCCAGCATCAGTAAGTGGATTGTTTCTCTCATTTGTAAGCAAAGACACCAGATTCTGGTCCTTGAGCAAATCCTGGTCCAAGTATGGACCCTGTGAACAAGTTTGAGATCTGCTGTCAGCCACTGTCGGTTCGTTATTTGTAAGGGGGTCTGTGGAGTTTTTACACTGTACTGTTGTTTCCTCAGATTTTTGAAGACTTAGTAGTACTTTTGCTATCTAATTTAAAGAGAAAGGAGAGTAACAACAACAAAGCTCAGTATAGGTCAGAATGAACGAACTTCCAGAGAAAATGAATGTTAACATGCTGCCCTCTTGTGGTTTCAGAGACTTCTCTTTTTTGGGAGGGGGGCTGCAAACAGTTACTTCTATCTTTTATTAGTTCCTAGAGTTGGGCATTTATGTTTCTTTTCTAAATATTTGTTCAAAGAACTTTCCCCTAGGCCTAAGTTATCATTGGAAATTTACTTTTTCAAACTCAGGACTGCTCTTGTAGATATATTTATCAGAAATCATCCTACAAAAAGGGAACCTGTTTTTTGTGTCCAGGCTGGAAGAGAGAGAAAGACAGAGAGACAGGCTTTAATACCCCTAAACAAGTTTTCACCTTGTGTTTCTTCAGTTTCTCTCTGAAACAGACAGGATGTAAAACAACGAAAAACAGAGGAACCTGACAGCCATGAAAACTGCTAAAAAAATTTTTTAAAATCAGCTCATAGAGAACAGAACAGATTATACAGAAGCTGTTTGGTGTGTGTGTGTGTGTGTGTGTGTGTTTTCAAACCCCGTGGGATTTCTGGCAGTTATGTCGTTTACTGCACATTCACAAAATGTTATATCCTGTTGGCCTATGATATGGAGCCTGTATGGCACCTGTTTCTCACATAGATTGTTCAGCTGCACACATGTACAAAAGGCAGTGATTAAACATACGGGTCCACTAATGCATTTCTATCATTCTGGGTTTGATTTAGGAAGGTTTAACACTTTATAATAATGATGCACCGCTTATCGGCTACGCACAAACTCATAAACATATGACTCAGCGAGAAATGTTTAATGCATGAAACATTATTAGTGACCGGTGTTACCCGGTGTCATCGTTACAAAAAAAAAAACAGTCATCACAACAGCAGAGTTAAGACATTTTGCAGCCTGCGGCTCTGGGAAGGCGGATCGGGTGAATAAGGCGGTTTATTAAGGCGAGAGGTGTCCGAGCTGGGAGACCGGCCGCGGCGCGGACACGCACACACACACACACACACACACACGCACACACACACACACACACACACACTTTCCCCCCCGCGCGGGGGTGAGAGCTGCAAACGCAAAGACCGCGAGCGACCAGCTGTGTGGGAAACGGGGAACTGGAAGCGGCTCCGTCGCCAAAGTGTCAAAGGTCTGATCTGATCCTACCTGGAGCGACTCCTCCGGTTTCACCGCAGGACGCCACACTGCGTCAGCAACAGCTGTCCCGCAGGCCGGCGCTGGCTGCCAGAGGGGGAGAATTACGTCCTCGGTGTAAGGCTGGACGGGTCATCGCTTTTTTTTTTGTTTGTTTGTTTGTTTTCCATGTTTTCTTGGATTCTGTGGGAATATTTGCTTTACAGTGCAAGGTAACGCGCCACCCGCCTTCCGTCGGCTCCCATGAGTTAAGTCGAGGAGGAAAGTTTTGTCTCGGGCTGCAGGTTTGAGGGTTTTTTTTTTGGGGGGGGGGGTTACTGCTATTTCACGTCAACATTAGTCGAGTTTTATTCGTGTGCTTCCCTTTCTGTGGACGAAGCGGGCTGGTTTGGCATCTTTAGGATTTTTCACGGTTCTGGTTGGTCTACTTTGTGTCGTGGTTTCATTTTCCCTCCTTCTCATTTGGACCCTGGCGAAAAGTGCCTGCGGAGATTTCTGTCCGGTGACGGAGGAGCGTTGAGCCGATAAGGAACTTTTAATTTGACAGGTAGAAAATATTCGCTCATTCTAAATGAAGCAAGTTTTTTTTTTTATTATTATTTTCCCTGAAATCAAAAATTTTAATATGAGCTTCTTTGTTCTAATAATAAACGCGGACCTGTACTGTAACTGAACTCGGCTCAGATTCGGATTTGGTAGATTTATGGCTTCTGAGCGGTGTTTTTAAAAGCGTGTGTGTGTGTGTGTGTGTGAGAGAGAGAGAGAGAGAGAGCGTGTGTTTGTGTTGTGAAGGTGCACGCAGCGCCTGAGCAGTGCTTTACTACCAATATGCTCCAGTATCTACAGTATTAGAAGGGGAAAACTGCGCATGAGCATCACAGCCCCCCATGTCTTCACCTGCCAGGTGAATGTCGCCCCCCCCCCGGCACACATGGGCTTGTAATGTCTAGTGCGGACACTTTGCAACCTTCTCAATCCCCACTATGTCCACCGCCCGCAGGGGACGGGCTTTTATTTTTAGCCCATGTCTTCATGGCAGATGGGAAAGATACCGTGATGCTGTGGATGCTCATACCCGCCGTTTTCCCCGCCGTTAATCCGTGTTGCCCAAATCAGAGGTGCGGGACTATGGAAACGGCCTGGCTCCATGCAGGCAGAGCAGATCTGTGGACATGAGGGGGGTCGGGGTGGGGGGGGGGGTACGTGGGGAGTGGTGTTCACATTAGATCCCGACAACCTGTTTGCACCTGCAAACCCCTCATGGTAACAAGTGGGGCCCCTACAGTGGAGCTCGGACTGTAGGGGGCCAATGCGGATTTCAACATGGATGAGGACCATCAGGTGGTGTTTTTAAAAAATATATCATTTTTGATTTGTTGTTTTGTTTGTTTGTTTGTTTTTTTTTAAATTTCCATGTTGCATCGTCTCATCTGTGCTGCTTTCGCCACCATCACATGTGGCAGACGGCGTAAAATCATACGGATCCGTGCAGCCTTCGTCATGCACAATGTGTAAAAGGCGTATCCATGGTATTCCTCTGCTTGAGTGTGTTTGTGCGTCTCGCATCACATGTTCTTGGACGCGGAAGGTGTCGGTTTTGAGTTTCTTTCACCAACTGAGCCCATGTGACTCCTTGGCCGGGCCTCTATTTTTCCAGAGTATTCAAAAGGTGAAATAAGGTTAAAGATAAGTAAATCTTTTTTTTTTTTTTCCCTCGAGATTTTCTACCTTATTTTTTCAGTTCCCCCAAGGGAATATAATGTGATAGAAATAGTAGGGTTTTTGGGGGGTTGTTGTTGTTGTTTGTTTTGGGGTTTTTTGGGTTAAATTCTGTTATGAATAGATGGTTCGAACGTGAGCAGATCTCTCATGAATGTCTGTAGTTTTTTGGGGTGTTTTTTTTTGGTTAGAATTTTTCTTAGGAGCTGATCGGTGTTGTGAGTATGATAATAGCCCCCCCTTGGTCCCTCAAAAGCTGGATGGAATATTCTCCATATTACGCCCACATGTAATCTACTCAGATTTCTGTGCGGCGAGTGCAAAGGCCAAATGGGTCAGTTTGAGGACCGCAGAAATCTGTTGTGAAAGCTGTAGCGCAGTAGATCAAAATGTTCGTCTTACATTTATGGTTCATTCTAAAACAGCTCAAGTTACTTTATTAGTCATCTGATGGTCTAGACTCAAGAGCCTGAAGTGTCATATTCTTTTAGAAACATCATATTGTTCGTGCAGGCATTATCCAGGAGGCCAAGATGGAAGTGGTGAAACGTTTATTTGGCCTTGGTCAGCCAGAGACACATTGTTTGGCCGCATCCTCACATAAAGGACTGAGTTTAGAAATCAGTGGGCCTGCGTGTCACCGTTTGCCATCTGGCCACTCGGCTGCGACCATGGAGATTACGCTGGGTCTTCGCAGCTCCTCGGTATGCGGCGGCACAAGCATACCGTGAATGACAAGCAGCTGTGCGCCTAGCAGCAGTAGGAGCAGCAGCAGCAGCAGCAGCAGCAGCAGCAGCAGCATAATGCATGCAGCGATTCGGCACAAATAAGCTTCCTGTGCCAACGTCTTGTAAAGACATCAGAACTAGGAGACAAAAGAGTCCGAGGACTTTTGACTTCCCTGGTGGTTACTGGGGCCGCGAACATGCTGATCATTTTCAGTCCAGTTGGACTGAGCACAAAAGTTCTGGTGCAAAAATGCGCCTGGCGGCGATGCACAATAACACAGTACAGAGAAGCAACAGGTGGAGAGGTGTGTTTTACTGTGGCTCCCTATAGGGGTTTGAAATACAAGGTTAACTGGTGCGTGACAGGGTGTTGAAGCAAACTGGGGGGGGGGGGACTACAGTGCTGCGATTTGACCCCGTGAGAAAACGAGGGAGAGTTGGACGGGGGTGGGGGCAGGGGCAATGGGGGGTGAGGGGCACAGGAGCATGGCAAATGTCAAAGGACGTGTGAATAAAAGCCCTTGTTTGCTCTGTAGATCTGTCGTTTACAACTTAACCACATTCCTGTGGCGGCGAGGGCCGTGAAATGAGGGGGACCGAGGCACCCGCTGTGCAGCCGCAGGACCCTGTCTTTGAGCCCTCCCGGCATCTGCAGGGCACCACGGGGCCCCGGAGTCAAGGCAACAAGTCATTAAAATTGATTAAAACATTAGGTCCCCAAACCTTCAACCCAAGTGTGACTTCAGTTCAACGCGTTCCCTTATGCGTTCCCCTAAAATAAATAAATAGATTTTAAAAATCAGAGCTGTAGTGCAAGACGCTGTGGACGTTTTTTCCCTTGAGTGGATGAAAGCTTTTGCTCATCGTCAGAGTCAAACAGGGAGTGGGCTCAATATTTTTCTCTTACACTGGAATGCTTGGATTTTCACACGAAGCGCAAATATCTAACTGCTAATCTTGCGTTTCACTGATCCCATTAGGGAATTCGAATAGACGCTGGAATCCGGTGAACTCATCTTCTATACCTCTCAACCTTTCTCTCTGCGTGAACTCACACTGCCCTTGCGGCAAGGGCCAAAAGCTGGTTCGTTTAGTTTCCGGAGGTGAATATTGGCATTCGCATTCCTCGGCCGGCTAGTGTAACGAAGAGGTGTCTACATTACCCCGTCTATATCCTCGGCCGGAATGTCACAGGTCACATGGCCTTCGCTGACATGCAATGTGATATATATATTACTGTCGGGGAAGGCCTCTGAAATCCAACATTCCCCGCTTCTTCCTCAGTCTGCCACCTGTCCACCCGTCAGGGCAACCGAACCACTTGGTCAAGTCACGGAGCTGGTCGTCTCCGCCGAGACTCTTAAAATCAAACCAGTGGTTCGACGTAATTAAGTAGATTTACACAAATAAGCTTTTAAAATAAACACTCTATTAAAATTGAAACCAGTGGTTCCCAAACATCTGGCCTGTGACATCTAATAAAACTTCTCATATCTATCTAAATAATTGTTTGAAGCCTAAATAGGGGGGAAAAAATAAAATACTTCACACATGCACACATACACACACAGACAAACTAAATTTTAAAAAATGTAATTTTTTTTTTTTAATTTTTTTTAGTATCTGAACTTTTTTTGTATTTTTTTTTTTCTTCTTTCTTCTCCCATTAGTCTCGGCACAACAACTCAGATTTATCTGGTGACCCATTAGAGGGGCCCAGCCCCTAGATTTGAGTACCACTGGGCGAAAGACCACCTCAACTCTACAGTGTAGAGTGCAACAGTGAAATTCGGTTCCCACACTGATGCATCAGAATTAACATCTAATAATGTCATATAGAATAACTTATCAACCACAGGGACCAAGTACTGTTACAATCCTGATTTTGAATGTTTTGTTTTTTTCATTTTTGTATCAGTGCTTTTACCTAAGTAAAGTATCGGACTACGTCTTTCACCACTGAATCCAACACTGGCATGTAACATGTAACTTAAAACCCTTTTGCGTTTTTTGCTCTTAAGCTCAGAAATTTAGACAGGACTGTAATCTCTGGATGGTGAGTTTACGCGTGATATACATAATCTATTTTCAGTCCTGCCTGTACTCTTGGCTCCGTCGTACAGAGACACTGATAAATGTGGCCACAAAACTAAACGTGGTGCCAAAACGTATTATTTACCTAGCTGAAGCGGGCAAGACAAGGCAACTGCCTCTTGGAGAGGACCTTTTTCTTTTCTTTTTTTTTTCTGAGATTGGCAGGCTTTTAAATTAGAGGGCAGCATTTTTTTAAAAAAGGACATTTGATGGCTTCAGCAGTGTCGGTGTGATGTAATGCTATCAGGAAACGCTCTCCCATAAGCCGCGGAGGAACACAGCCATTCTCAGGATGTGTATTTTAAGGTTGGCTCACGGTCGAGGGCGGCGGGGCCCACGGCTCCCAGAACGGGGGGTTTTGAAACGGGATGATGAGAGGGGGGGGGGACCTAGGGCTCGGAGGGGAGCGTGGACAGAGCAGCTGGAGGGCGCAGCGCTGCGCAGGTCGCCTTGTGACCGAATGACACCGAGACACCCTGTTGATGTCGATAATAAATCTTGAGGTCTTGTGTTTTTTAATAAAGAAAACACTGTCCCACGTTGCTCTAATATATCAACGGGGAGATACTGACTGGTGCATGCGTATGTGTGTGTAATTGTGAGCGTGTGTGTGTGTGTGTGTGTGTGTGTGTGTGTGTGTGTCTGAGTGATTAGGGATGGCAGCCTTGATGAGTGACAGGGTTCAGATGCAATGATTGAAGTCTGAGTTTAGGGATTTAGAGCCTCAAGTGTCATGTAGCAGTGCGGTGGTGGCATTGGTTGTGGTGTTGGTGGCGCTGGTGGTGGGTGGGTGGTGGGGGGGGGGTATAAAGGGCTGGTAAGGGTGCAGGGGCGGAAGCCCAGTGTGTTTGGGGCCCCGTGTAAAATAGAAGGTAGTAGGGAGAGGAGTCAGCTCGGTAAGATAAGCTGGCATGCCGTCCTGTTTATCGGTGGGATGTGAGGCGCGGAGCAAAGGCTCAGCCAAGAAGGAATGAGCAGAGTCATCGGGCTCCTGTAACACGACGCCCCGTCGTGATTGCCCGGAGCAGCTGGGGCAGCCACCGTATCCATGCGAACGTGTGCGTCCCCCTTATATGTCTGTGAATGCATAATTTTCTGTCCAACGCGGGGCCGGTTTCCGAGCGGGGTATCGGCCCGCATTAAAATGTGTGTGTGCGCGATCGGAGGCTATCTCTGTCACCGGCGGCCTCCGTCGTGCTGATAGCTGCCACCCGCCCTCTGTGTCTTCACATGTGTGAACTCGGGGGCCCCGTCTCTTGTTACAGCCTGTTACCAGCTTTGTGTGTGTGTTTTGGGTGATAAATGCCGCGTCTGCGTTCTATGTGCAATCGCTCCGCATCAGTTCTAGAAAAAAATGTGGAGACCGACTGCTGCTTTAACAGACGCGGTTACAAGCGGTGACACCTGAAATTTGATTTTTTTTTAGAATTTAGGTACTTTTCGATTGACCTGTGGTTTTGAGTTGTTTCTTCTTTGTTTATGTGTTTTTTTTGTTTTTTGCTGTACTACTGGGTATTCAAACAATATCAAAGATAAACTTAACATAAAGCAAGATTTGCTTAATATTGTTGCTATCTGGGGAATACATGTTCCCCACTGGGAACCATACAGGATAAGCGCCTTTAAAATTACAACCACTTACACCAATGGAGAAGCAGTGGTACCCATTGATTTATACTGGAAGTTCCAACCTACGTACATTTTAACTAATCCAAAGCATATTTTAGTAAATGCCCTGTACATTATTTTGCTCATGACAACGGCGGCCTAAGCTTAGCCGCTCCAGACGAAACCCAGAGATTTCGGCTGGTTACTAAACACATCAAAGGATGTAAGCAAATGCCAACTGGACCTGATGTGGAGCGTCTGCTAAGCTAATAAGTAATCTGATGTACACAAGTAATTTCATGGTCGCTTTAGAACAGTGGGAAAGTCCTGAGCTCTGGTCCTGAGCGAGTCCAGTCATTTTGTCACCGTCTTGACACTTTGAGTGCTGGGGGGGGGGCACTGAGTCGTAGGGCACAGGGTGCAGGGGTTTGGACACAGATCAAAGCAACTAAGACCTAAGATCACCACCAACAATTGGGAAACGTATGGAGATATATCATTTATAGCCTGGTGGTTTCCAACCTTTTTTGGCCTGTGACCCCTTTAGCAACAAAGCCGTGTCTACACCCGGTGCCTCGTCACAGGATTTTAAGCGTCGATGTCTATTCAAGCAGCTCCACCAAACTGTGACACCCCCCCCCCCAAGTTTTCAGATTCTCAAAAAAAAAAAAAAAATCTGAGATCTGACGAGGTAAAACTGAATATTCCACTAAATACCAAATGTTACATAAACATTCAAAACATATACACATTTGTGTAGCAGAACTTTTTTCTTCTTCTGCTTCCCAAGCATCACTGTAGGAATTTAATTGATTTGCAAATTATCGCAAAATAAATAAGTGATATTAATTTGTCATTTAAAGTCATTTATCATGTAAAAATACCAAAAGTTCTCCATTTTACATCAAGGTAAAACTGCATACTTGTTATTTTTGACTGTTGGTCAGACCAAAGTGATTTAAAAATTAAATAAATAGATAAATTTGGTTCCAGTGTTTGAATTTGTTGTGGTATTGGTATTTTTTGCGTAAAAAAAAAATGGAATAAAAAAAAAAAATGGAATAAAAAAAGAAATACATGCAGAGATTCAACAATAAACTCAAACAAACATATTTTAGGGCTGCAAACAACAGCCATTTATCAATTAATCAGCTGATTATTTTCTTGATTAATTTTTTGGTCTTTAAAATGTCAGAAAATTTTGGGAAATGGCTGCAATAGTTTCCCAGAGCTAAAAGTTGATGTCTTCAGATGTCTTGCTTTATCTGAATCAGTCTAAACCCTGAAGATTTTCAGTTCATAATCACATAAGACAAAGAATAGTAGCAAATACTTGAGAAGCTGAAGACGATGATTGTTTGACATTTTTGCCTGAAAAATTGTCTGTTAATGGATTCCCAAAATTCTTTCTGTTTAATTTCCTGTTGATCAATTAACCGATCAATTGTAAATCAGTTAAATAATTTTATGCTGCAGCTGACTCATCTCAAAGCCGCAGTTGGCAATGCGCTGTGTTCCCTGTGTTTACTGGTTGTCCTCCCTCCAGCTTCTTCTAGGGAAACCCTGGTGAGGCGGTATCCCTTCGCGATGCGAAGATGGCGACCCTGCTCCCTCCCCCAGGCACCGATGCGTTCCGCCCCTTCACCCGGGAATCACTGGCGGAGATCGAGAGGCTCAAGGAGGAAAGAAAAAAGGCCGCAGAATTAGGGGGGCAAGAAGAGGAAGAGCCGGAGGCCCCCATCGTTGACCTGGAGGCGGGCAAGAACCTGCCCATGATTTATGGAGACCCTCCACCAGAGATGCTCAACACGCCTCTGGAGGACCTGGACCCCTTCTACAAAACACAAAAAGTCAGTGTAGGAACTGTGCTCACTGTGCTCTGTGTTCACATGGCATTAAAAAGCTCACTGTGCACTCTTAGTATTTCATTGCCCCGTCCTTACATAACCTTAACATACGACTGGATGAGTTTACTTGGCATAAATTTCTGTTTTTACAACTGCCGTCATGCAATGCAAACGATTTCATTTACAGTCCTACCTTACAGTTAAATGTTAAAGTATTATTTCCAGATTGGCAACACTAAGTGTTAATTAGAAGTTCATTATTTTTGGACTCCTTGCATTGACACAGTTACCGTGTGTGTGTTTTTTTTTCAGACATTCATTGTGATCAGCAAAGGAAACACAATTTTCAGGTTCAACGCTGAACCAGCTTGCTACATTCTGAGCCCCTTTAGCTTGGTTAGGAGAGGAGCCATCAAAATTCTCATACATTCATATCCTTCGAATGGTTGTTGCCTGAGCTTTCGAATTATTTGTGTGCATTTAGGTGTAAATGTTGCGTAAAGGGCAGGGGTGTCTGCTTGTACATATAGAGTCCATGTCTGTTTCCTTAATCCTGAATTAAATTATTCAGCATGTTCATCATGATCACGATTCTGTCGAATTGTGTATTCATGACGATGAGCAACCCACCAGCATGGAGTAAAACTGTTGAGTGAGTACTTCATCTTTTTCTTTTTGTTTTTTTAATAAGTGCTGTGTTGTATTAATAGTCCTTTTGCCAACTGAAGTCCCATAATTTCTTCCTAGGTATGTTTTTACTGGTATTTACACCTTTGAGGCAACAGTCAAAGTGTTGTCGAGAGGTTTCTGTGTTGGATCTTTTACATTCCTTCGAGATCCATGGAATTGGCTGGATTTCATGGTGATCAGCATGGCGTAAGTATCCGAGGGCGCTTTTAACCAACTGTGGAAAACACATTTGAAAGCTGCTTCCCATTTTCTCATCATGACATGTTGTTGTCCAGACATTAAGTCAAACATTTTTAGTAGACAAATGGCTGGTAAAGAAGAAGCGACGTCTCAAAAACCAAACATTTTTGAAAGGGATTATATGGTGCTAAGAAAGTGGATACAGTGCAGATTTGGGCATTTTACGTATATCAAACTGCAGCCAATGCAAACAGGAATAGGAACAAAAACATTGTTTTATGTCTCTCCACAGATACATCACTGAGTTTGTTGACCTTGGCAACGTGTCAGCCCTCAGGACCTTTCGCGTACTTCGAGCCCTTAAAACAATTACTGTGATTCCTGGTATTTTTTTCATATTTAATATGACAAATGATATTTAACCATTTGGTGTTGCAGAGCTGTAGGACACACAGTGATGTGGCACTTACGTACATATTACTTGTATTTCGTCAGGTTTGAAAACCATCGTGGCCGCCTTGATCCAGTCGGTTAAGAAAATGGTGGACGTCATGGTTCTGACCGTCTTTGCTCTGGCGGTTTTTGCCCTCGTTGGCCTCCAGCTTTTCATGGGAAACCTGCGTCACAAATGTGTGCGGTGGCCCATCAAAACGAATGAAACCTCATTCGAGTTTTTGAACGCCACATCGACGTTTGGCGACGCCTTAACCTTCAACGACACCATGGGCGTCAATCAGACATCATACTCAAACAGTACCTTCAATTTTTTGGAATATATTGAAAACCCAGGTATATTTACCATGTATTATGTCTTTTATTATTCAAGCTTTGAGATTTTGTCAGCGCTGGAGTAGATTTCACTGTTGATATTCTTGTTTCGTTATAGAGAATCACTATTTTTTGGAAGGCAGCCTAGATGCTCTACTTTGCGGAAACAGCTCTGATGCTGGGTATGTATCATCCGCACTGAGACCTCAATTCTAATTTAGTCTTTTATCTGGTCTGGTCCTCTTTCAGAGCTCTTTGTGTCTTTGTACCATAACCATTTCAAAAGCCTTGATGTAAAAACGTATCTTATTGACATTAATCACGATACGATGTAATTTGGAGTCTGGGGAAGCAACCGTAGCACACTGACTCTTCTTCCCTGTTGATAGAAAGTGCCCCGAAGGATTCACATGCATGAAGGCTGGGAGGAACCCCAACTTTGGCTACACCAGCTTTGACTCGTTTGGCTGGGCCTTCCTGGCGCTCTTCAGACTCATGACCCAGGATTACTGGGAGAACCTTTTCCAGCTGGTTGGCACTTCTTTCATTTGTTGCAAACAGACCTACAACCTCTAACTTGAAAGTTTTTGATCTCAAAATCAAAGTTATGAAAAGAAACTTGTCCTTAGTTCTCGTAGCTTCTTTTTTTCTCCGAACACAGATCCTGCGGGCGGCGGGTAAGACATACATGCTGTTCTTTGTGGTGGTTATCTTCCTGGGCTCCTTCTACCTCATCAACCTCATCCTGGCTGTGGTGGCCATGGCTTATGATGAGCAGAATCAGGCATCTCAGCGAGAGGCCATAGAGAAAGAGGAGGAGTTCCAGCGGCTACTGGAGCAACTCAAGAATCAAGAACAGGTGACTATCACAAGAAGCGAGGACACAGCCAGCCAGGGATCTGCAGATCCAATAGACCGGATCACTTTCTGCGAAGATACTGACCTTATTGAGCAGATCAGGTATCGGCCAGGTTATGACGATACAAAGTAAATACAGTTTCTACTTTCATTCAATAACAACACCCCCCCAATGTGGTCACAGTATACCTGGCCTCATGATAGTGTAAATAAAAACGATTGCAATAAGTTCCATGCAGTGAGGTGTACAGTTTTTAAATTTAGACAACAGGAGAGCAGTGGTATCAGATCAGGATTTGGTGTCGACTGATACCCTGGGTTAAGGTATTAGAATCATACAGCTATATTTACTTTGACATATCTGCTCATAACGTCCACCATTGCAAGATTTCAGAGCCATTACAACTTAAAATGAGGCAGCTGTTAGGGTCTAAGCCTAAAAGTTATATTTAGCAAAATTTAAAATGTAATTTTATGATTTAAAGGTGATAAAAAAGATCAGCGTTGTCAATGTCAATGAATAAAAAATAATGGCATTTGATATAAAACTAAACCTTTTACCCAACAGGCTCATCTTCTTGGGAGCAGAGCAACTCTAACCAGTAAGAAGACGCTCAGTCATCGCACGTTGACTGAGTTGACAGACGACGAACAGAGCCTCGAACCCGATGAACCTGTCAAGGATTGCAATGGGAGAATCATCCCCCACCTGCTCGTCAGAGCGCCCACCATGGACGAGGTCGGTCCGGTTGGCGCGATTTTTCTTTCGTGTGCTTACGGCTGACAGAGTTTTGTGTGTATGCTAAAGGTTCCTCACCGTATTTTACAGTCTGCTGCAGATTATGCACTCAGAGAGAAGTCACTGGGCTCTGTGCACAGCTTGCATCATCTGGACGAAACAGGCCTGACACAGAGATCTGCTAGCGCTATGACTGTGCTCACTGCAGCTGCTATGGGAGGTACAGTGCCAATGACGATAGAAAACTTTCGCATTGATAATTCACCGGCAACTGTCATACAGAATCCCTTGATGTAGAATTTACTTATGAACATTTTCCAACTTTGAGAACACCAAAATAAGTAGATGACACAACACCATAATGCCCATTTCAGGGACTGTTTTTATGCTAGGGCAGGGTGGAAGTATCTAGAGGTGTCAAGTGCCTTCAGGGAATGAGGAAATACACAAGGCTTAGTTGAAGGTTCATTGAGGCGATGCTCTAATGTGAGTTGTAATTGCTTAGATTATCAAGCAGTTGTTAACATTATGCACTCATTTATCCAAGGCTAATACAGTAGCATTGTCTAGTCCTTGCCACAGTTGAGCTAAGCACATTGTGTCCGGGGGAAAATCCCCGTCAGCAATCCAGGGTCACACCCTCGCGGTGTTAAGCTTGGGCTATTTCAGCTCAACTAGGACCTGGCACAGCAAGAATTTTAATACCACTCAGCATTGGATTCTGTTAGCTGTGTCCTTATTATCACTTAAAGATGAACCCCTATGCTTTCATAAAATCGACGGTAGACTACCTAATTGTTTTTCCTCTCCGTCTGTCTTTGTCTTAGAGTTGGAGGAGGGTCAGAGACCATGCCCGCCCGGATGGTACAAGTTTGCCGACACGTTCCTGAAGTGGGACTGCTGCGCGCCCTGGGTGGTCTTTAAAAAGTGGGTGTACTTTGTGGTGATGGACCCTTTTGTCGACTTGGCCATCACCATTTGCATCGTCCTCAACACCCTCTTCATGGCCATGGAGCACTACCCCATGACCCCAGAGTTCAACTATATGCTCTCAGTGGGGAATCTGGTGAGTACTTAATTTCAAATTTCATAGCAGAAATGTTTCAGCATCCCAGGCTTGGTTTTTTTTTTTTTTTTTTTTGTAAGTTCTCCTAGAAGAAAATCTTTATCTCTTTAGGTTTTCACTGGGATCTTCACGGCAGAAATGTTCTTCAAACTCATCGCCATGGATCCCTACTATTATTTTCAAGTGGGCTGGAACATTTTCGACAGCATCATTGTCACTCTCAGTCTCGTAGAGTTGGGGCTGGCAAACGTCCAGGGGCTCTCCGTCCTTAGGTCTTTCCGTCTGGTGAGAAACACTGATTGAATTCATATGAATCCCCTTACCACAGTGAAATTACTTTATATGTTATTCACTTTCTTTCTTTGTGCATTTTCCTGTGTTGGAGATAGCTTCGCGTCTTCAAACTAGCCAAATCCTGGCCCACGCTCAACATGCTGATCAAGATCATAGGTAACTCAGTGGGAGCCTTGGGAAACCTGACTCTGGTGCTGGCCATCATTGTCTTCATCTTCGCCGTGGTGGGCATGCAGCTCTTTGGCAAGAGTTACAAGGACTGCGTTTGCAAGATCTCCCTGGACTGCGAGCTGCCACGTTGGCACATGAACGACTTCTTCCACTCGTTCCTCATCGTGTTCCGCATCCTGTGCGGGGAGTGGATCGAGACCATGTGGGACTGCATGGAGGTGGCCGGGGCCGGGATGTGTTTGGTCGTCTTCTTGATGGTCATGGTCATCGGAAATCTAGTGGTGAGCGCGACAGTTCTTTCGTTCACTGCTGATGCACTGAAAAAAGAAAAGGAAAAAAAAACACTTTTGGGAATTTCAGACTACAGATTCAAAGCAGAAAAGCATTTGTGAAACTCAGCATTCAAAGTCCCTTGCTGAGTGTGGTAGAAGCTGCACACACATGGAAGTTTCGAGTGCAAACTTTGGTCCTGCCTTCAACTTTAAAAGTGGGGCCAAAATTTGTACGTTAACTTGTAATATAATATGTGTGTGTGTATCCATGTCCCTGTGCAGCTCTAGCGTCACACAGTGTGGGACACAAGTGTCTCTGCTTTGGATCTGTACTCAGTTGGTCACAGAGCTGTTGTTTTTCTCTCAACCTTTGTGCAACCTCACCCCTGACATAAGTGGTGCACAAAATATATCAAATTTTCCACCTGTTTTATTCTCTGTCGCTTTCTCATTGTTTCTGTTTTTAGTTTACAGTAAAATATAGGTGAAGCAACTTATCTTAATCTACGTTGTCATTCCTGAGCTCACAGATGCTGTGGTTCAGCTGCGCACACAAATATCCGAACTGAACAACTGTCACCACTGTGTAGCTGTAAAGCCGACAAACTGTTTTGCAAAATATTTCTAAATCTAACAGTTATCTTATTATAATACCAGGAGATTTTGTGGTCCACATGTCTCGGTAGTCTATTGTTAACCCCTCAGCTTAGGGACACCGATGACAGGCAGGCATAGCCGGGGGGTGGGAAAAAAACATTTCCATCAAGGGGCATTGCAACATATTAGGTATTAGTGTATGATTCACATCACACTAGACATATATTCATATTTGTCAGAGAGATGACAACATACTGTGTGTGGCATGTTTTTCTTGTTTTGGGGCCACCAAAATGTATTAGAATCTGCAAGCAGATGTTCACAGATATAACAGATGGGTGTCACATTGATTCAGCTGTAGTGACCTTTTCACACAGAGTCGGGGTGAATTTGCACGAAGAGAGTTTGTGATGCTTAGCGAAGAATCCGGAGTGTGTGGAGCATGAAAACACTGTCCCTGACATTTTACCCTGGCCTCGCAGAACAAGGCCATACAGATGATCACTCTAAGGCTTAATATTTAATCGGCATCGTATTTAATGACGCGAGCCAAACCCATTTCCGGTAAGGTTATTCACAGAAATAGAAAAGGAAATGGCTCATCGTCAAGGGCTAACAAAAGTATTGCGCTGACCGAGCCGTGCCAATATTATCCTGGCTTTTTTGTGTCTCACACCCCACCCCCCTCCCCAACCCCTCCACCCTTACTCCACTGTACACCCGTCACACGCATAAATGCACACTATCTGCACTGACATAAAGGCAAATGGTACGCTTACACACTTTAACAGGAGGGAGGCGGGGGATGGGTTCTATTTAAACCAAATGACTTGAGCTACCAAACAGTGGTTTTGACCTTGAGTATGTGCTAAGATCCGGCTCAAGTAAGCACGCTGCCACCGAGGGAACAAACACAGACAGCTGAGCGAGCAGAGCTCAGGTGGCAGCGGGACCGGGTGTTAAGGAAAAGTCATCTGATAGCGGATTGAGCTGTAATTGATGTAGAGGTAATCATGTCGGGCCGTCAGCGCCACAGCATATGGAGCGGAGCGGGTTTAACTCCCATGTTCAGGGACATGCTGATCGCTGTGTCCATTCACAGTCGAAAGTGCTCCTGAAATCCCTGGATCTCATCGGATTCTTTATTGGCTTTCAGGATCTTTTTGTTTTTTGTCCTTTCGCAGCTTTCCACTTCCTCTTCCTTAAGAAGACCCTTTTATTTTTTAATATATTATTTTGTACAAATTTATGAGCCGAGACATCATCACATCCTTACAAAGAACATGAGAAATTCTTTCTCAAAGCCAGAAGTCAACATTTTAGGAAATATGCTTATTTGTGGGGTTTTTTGCCCAGAGTTTGGTAAGGAGACTGATATCACTATCGTATCGGTCTGTTAAATATGAAGCTACAACCAGCAGTCGTTTAGCTTAGCGTAGCATAAAGGCTGAGGGCAGGCAGATACAGCTAGCCTTATCCAGTCCTAAGGTAACAAAGTCTATATATATAACTGGTTTGTTTTTTCGCTGCACAACTGCTGATTGCCTTGGAAGCTGAAGGTGATGACAAGACCTCAGAAAAATCACTGTGCCAGGCCTGGAAAAAGTCCTGCACATAACCACACACCACAAGTCATCGATTTCACCCTTCGTTTTTTTTGGTTACGCATTAGAGAAACAAGATATTACATGTTAACTAGAAGTGTTGGTAGGCAGATTTTTTTTCCTTTTGTACAGTATCCCTGTTCCCAGTTTTTACACCAAGCTAAACATAAATAAACTAAGGTAACCGGCCACTGGCAGTAGCCTCAGATTTAGCTGAGTTTCATGAGAGTTTTCTTGTCTAACCCTCGGGCAAGAAAACGAGTAGGCATATCTCTCAAAATGTCAAACTAGCCATTAAAGATAAAGACCAAACTTCTGTCCTCCATCAGGTTTTACTAGAACTGTTCTAAAGCAAACTATATTTAAAACGGCGAAATCACCTGAGTGTTATTTCTGAGAATTTGGGAGCATTATCTTGTGTATCACTAATACTGAAAACACTAACTGCCACTGCCGGGCTCGTGTTGTGTGCAGCTCATCCTTTCCCCTCAGCCCTCTTTACTGATTCACACCTCCCACACTGGAATGAGAGGGGATCAGCCTGCCACTGGCCCTTGTAACCATGATCTCCCGCTAAACCTGGGAAATAGGAACCGAGAAATCGACTCACAGGTTTAAGTAACTAAAGATAGATATGTCTGCAACAGGAGGCAGACGACATAATATTTACTGATGCGTCATCGCAGGACTGATTTGATGTGTAATCTGTATTTGAGCTGGTCCAGATTTCTCTGTTTGGTTAAGCAATGTAGGCAGACTTTCAACAGTGACCAAAAGCTTCATACGGCATTATAATGACTTTCACTCTCACCTCTGGAAAATATTAATGATAATCTAATTTTCAAACACTGAACAAAGAAATAAGCTGAAAAAAATCCAGATATTTCATATAAGGTGTCTGAACATTGTTTGTAATCTCTTGTAAAGTTTTTGTTTTTCACATCAAGGTACAAGATGAAACCATTGAAACTATGTTAATTTTTATGCTTGAAACAACATATTTACTTTTTACCCCCATCACTCCGTCACGTCTCTGTTCCCTCAGGTGTTGAACCTCTTCCTGGCCTTGCTGCTCAGCTCGTTCAGTGGAGACAACCTCTCAGCGGGGGACGATGACGGAGAGCTGAACAACCTCCAGATCGCCATCGGCAGGATCACGCGGGGCGTCGACTGGTTCAAGGCGTTCATCGTCCGGATGCTCCTGCAGATCCTCGGCAGGGAGCCGAAGGAGCCAGAGGAGCCTGAGGAGCCCAAGGAGCCCGAAGAGGGGCGTCCGATGGACGAAGAGGACCCCAAAATGGAGGGAATCGAAATGAACCACTTGGACGCCTGTCAGGATTTCAAAATGCCGGATGGGATAGCTAACTGTTTAGTTGAACGCCAGCCTTCTGGATTCATTGTGGATGGAGAGCTCAGTCTCATTGTGCCAATCGCCCAGGGAGAGTCAGACTTTGAAAACCTGGGCGAGGATGATGAAGATGATGAGGACGATGCTCTTTATGAGAATGACCCAGAGATTTTTGATGAAAAAGATAACCACCTGAACACAGTAAGAACAAGTTTATTTTGGAACCATCTATCTATCTATCTATCTGAACAAATGCTTACCTGTCTAACTACTTTGTCGCTTTGATGCTTTGTCAACCATCTAACCATGTTTGCTGACTGATATTTGCATATGCTCAACCAATCAGGATAAAATCACGGAGCAGTAAAACAAAGGTTATTTCACCTTCTTACATGACGCTGCCACTTGCAGAACGCTATCCACAAAATTTCAGAATAACCATGCACAATATGCACAAATTATCCAAAAATGTCCCATGCTGTTCCGGCACCCTCGTGCAAAGTACAGGTTGGGAGTGGTCCAGTTCAGTGGTCTGATTTCTGCATTGTGTTGTACAGACACGATAAGCTAGTTTTATGAGAGGAAATGTGTTATGTTATGAATGTTGCAGACTTGTAAAGAGCCAAATCCGAAGACCATTAAGGCCACAAAAAAACTAAACAAAACATACCCCCGCCCCACACACACACACACATATCTACACAGGCGTGCATCTATTAGGACTTTACAGCTAAGACCATTCTTACTGTTTAATGTAGTTTGACATCCCAAGGGGATTCTCAGCAAAAGGCTGCCCAGTTTCAACCTGAGCAGAGGTCCAGAATAAATAAACATGTAAAATAACACCTGTGTGGATGAGCTGGGCCTTTAAGGTTTCACAGCTTAAAGATCCAGCAAACCATGGTTGCACATTGTGGTTGATTGGAGCTGAAATTAAGTCAACAAAGTCCAAGGTTTGATAAAAATTGTGTCAACTGTCCCTCCCGAGCTGGTGCAGGGAAGCTAGTGGGAGAGGCAGCACTTCACAGAGAAACATTTTTTGGAAAATAAACTTGTGTGCAGGATATGTTTGTCCTATTGCTTATGAACGCTCACTAAAGTTCATTCACTATTGTTCTATTTCAGGAAAACCCAGAGTATCAAGATAGTATGCCGAGACATATCAAAGTGAGTAACTCTACAGACTTATGTGTGATTACTTTGTCTCTTAATCTATGACCAAAGGCTACATCTGTTACCATTTAAAACCTATTACCTTTTACTAAAGCTTAACATATGTGAAGGCGATTTATTATATATCAGGTCTGTTCAGTATACATAGGTGGAAAAAATCAATTATGTGTATTTTTAATGGCGGCTTTGAAACTCATCTGCTTCTGTGATTCCTGACCAGCTGATGGGTGCTTTGACTGATGGGGATTCTTCAGCATGCAGCACAGTGGACTATCAACCACCTGGGCCTGAGGAGGAAGAAGAGGAAGAGGAAGAGCCAGACCTGGTGGAGCCAGAGGCCTGCTTCACTGACAGTATGGCCGATCTGTAAAACCGAATCAAATAGCCATAAACCTGTCTTCTCACAGACAATTATGTAGCAGCTGCTTGTTTTTCCAGTCCATGTGGTCATGCTGCCGAAATCCGACAACCTTTAGAGTAATCCTAAACCTGTCCTGTCCCCTCAGACTGTGTGAGGCAGTGGCCATGTCTGACTGTGGACATCACCCAAGGTAAAGGCAAGAAATGGTGGAACCTCCGCAGGACTTGCTTCACCATCGTGGAGCACGACTGGTTTGAAACCTTCATAATCTTTATGATCCTGCTCAGCAGCGGAGCCCTGGTGAGTGCTGTCATCGGCACAACAAATTTAGAAATGTGGACTGTTTTATGATAGCGTTAAGATGCTGCAATGCTGTTAGGATTTTCATCTAGGTATCGGATATCGTCTTTTGCCAGGCCTTCGAAGACATATACATAGAGAGACGCCGAACCATCAAAATTATTCTGGAGTATGCTGACAAAGTTTTCACCTACGTCTTTGTCATCGAGATGCTCCTTAAATGGGTGGCATATGGCTTCAAGACCTACTTCACCAACGCCTGGTGTTGGTTAGACTTTTTCATCGTGGATGTAAGTTTCAATATCCCGTTTCATTGTTGACCCTATGTGAAAATTTCAACAGAATTGACTCTACATACAAGCACGTTTTACATCAGATGAAGTCTGTGGTAACACTTGAATAGGAAATGTTTTGATTCTGCCCCAGATTTCCCTGATTAGTTTAATTGCCAACTGGCTGGGCTACTCTGACCTTGGACCAATCAAATCCCTCAGAACCCTCAGGGCGCTGAGGCCTCTCCGAGCGCTGTCGAGATTCGAAGGGATGAGGGTGAGTTGTCGGTCGTTGATGTCCAAGGTTTTAACCATGCGCATGGCTAACATTTATTTTAAAGGTTTCTTGTTACTAATATAACCAGTCTTTCCCTGTTGTGTCTGTTGTATGCATGCTTACACTATGGCTGCTTTAACAGCGCCAACTGAGGTAAGAACATTAGAAATTACTTATCATATTTGTGACTCATACCAAGTTTATTGCTCAGTCTTACAAGCATAGGAAATAATTCTACATACTTCTATAAAATTCTAACAACGTCATCTCTGTTGGGCAGGTGGTGGTGAACGCTCTCATTGGGGCGATTCCCTCCATCTTCAACGTGCTCTTGGTGTGTTTGATCTTCTGGCTCATCTTCAGCATCATGGGGGTCAACCTGTTCGCCGGCAAGTTCTACCGGTGCATCAACACCACAACAGAGGAGCTGTTCCCCCTCACCGAGGTCAACAACCTGAGCGACTGCATGGCCGTCAAAGCGGCCACGCAGGAGGCGCGTTGGGTCAACGTCAAGGTCAATTATGACAATGTCGGAAAAGGCTACCTGTCCCTGCTTCAAGTGGTGAGGGGCGCTGCTAGGGGGAGGGAGCTTAAGTTGTTGCATAACAGGATGACACATTTTGAGATGATGTTCCCTGTGTTTGCAGGCGACTTTTAAAGGTTGGATGGACATCATGTATGCTGCCGTTGACTCTAGAGAGGTGATTATTTTCACTCAATTTAGCACTGAAGCATTACATGTACAGTCGCTTTCAGTTGGGAATTTGGTCTCACTGCAAGACCTTATTCTGTTTTTCTTACTACATGTAAACTTTGTTTTTGCAGTGTAATAATACAACTTCTTTATAACAGCAGTTGAGAAATCTTGTCTTTGAACTACCATCTCATTTGCTTCAAATATGGATGTATTATAATTTTCTTTCTTTTTTTTTCTTTTTTTTCGAATAACCAATATTTCAAAATGAACATTTTATAATTTTATGATTTAATATAAATAGTTACATTTAATATTTATGGTGGATTATATATAGGTTACAATTGTTACAAAGTACATTTTGCAGAACTTCCATCCAGTAATCTCACTAATCATTGACCTCTTGAAAGTATTTGGTGAAACTCACAGGGACTTTGCGATTACAACAGCCTCATACCCAAAAAATAATATAGGCTTTCCCTTCCCTGCACTTTAAGTTTATTGAATATATATGTAATATATATATATGTAACAGAAGATAAAGCAAGACCCCTGTCTCTGGATCAACAAGTGCCCTTCCTGACTAGTATCAGATTCCAGTACAAACTTTTATCCCTTGTCTTCTCCTTTCTGTCTCACAATCCTTTCTCTTAATATACTTCAAAAAATTATCAACAGAGATACAACATCTTCTAATTTTTTTTTCTGTTGATTTAAATGTTTTGTACCCTTAGATAGAGGAACAACCTTCCTATGAGATCAACCTCTACATGTACATGTACTTTGTCATCTTCATCATCTTCGGCTCTTTCTTCACACTCAACCTCTTCATCGGTGTCATTATTGACAATTTCAACCAACAAAAGAAAAAGATAAGTGCCACACTTTTTATGACAAGTATTCCACACTGACAAAAAAGTGATGGTTTCTTCATTTTTTCTTAGTTTAGATACCTATAATAATCTTCATATCATTGTTTTTGTCTGCACCTTGGAGATAAAGACATATTTATGACTGAGGAACAAAAAAAATACTACGAAGCCATGAAGAAACTTGGTTCCAAGAAGCCTCAGAAGCCAATTCCACGTCCAACAGTATGACATTCATTTACAAATGCATGATTATTTCAGTCACTGATAGTAATGTTAGCAATATGTGTTGCATTGTTTGGAAAAGATTTAGTAGTAATCATTATCTACATTGTTTGATGTCAAAGTGTGAACGAGGTAAACCCAAGTAATTACACATCAGTGCGGTATGTGTGGCATGACGATGTCATCGCTGACCCCTGGGCTGACCTTTTCTGGTGCACGGCTGGTGTGAACAGGCCAAATGACCCTATTGGATTTGTATTTCCCAATGCCCCCCTCTCTCCCTTTGACCCGCAGAACCCAATCCAGGGCATGGTGTTTGACTTCATCAGTCAGCAGTTCTTTGACATCTTCATCATGGTGCTCATCTGCCTCAACATGGTGACCATGATGGTGGAGACAGACGATCAGAGTCCAGAGAAGGAGGATTTTCTCTTCAAAGTGAACGTGGCCTTCATCATCGTCTTCACCGGAGAGTGTGTGTTGAAGCTCATTGCACTGCGACAATACTTCTTCACCAACGGATGGAACATTTTTGATTTCGTCGTGGTCATCTTGTCGATAGCCGGTGGGTACCGAATGCATTATGTGCACAATTTTGATCAACGTTGCTTAGACACTGCAATGAGATACTGTGTTCAAACAGACAACAGATGTTCATACGTGCCTCTGATGGTAGTTTATCTCGTTTCAATTCAGGTACAATGCTCTCAGACATAATTGAGAAGTACTTTGTGTCACCAACTCTGTTCAGAGTGATCAGACTGGCCAGAATAGGCAGGATTCTGCGACTTATCAAAGGAGCCAAGGGCATTCGGACGCTTCTCTTCGCTCTAATGATGTCACTCCCTGCCTTGTTCAATATCGGTCTCTTGCTCTTCCTCATCATGTTCATCTTCTCCATATTCGGCATGTCAAACTTTGCCTATGTCAAAAAGGGGGCTGGAATCGATGACATATTTAACTTTGAGACGTTCGGCGGCAGCATCATCTGCTTGTTTCAGATCACGACGTCGGCGGGCTGGGACGGGCTTTTACTCCCAATGCTGAACCGGGAGTATCCGGACTGTGATCCACACATTGAGAACCCGGGCACGGATGTAAAGGGGAACTGCGGCAGCCCCGGTATGGGCATGATGTTCTTCTGCAGCTACATCATCATCTCGTTCTTGGTGGTGGTCAACATGTACATTGCCATCATCTTAGAGAACTTCAATGTGGCGCAGGAGGAGAGTAGTGATGCGCTCTGCGAGGAGGACTTTGAGATGTTCAATGAGACTTGGGAGAAGTTTGACTTGGACGGAACTCAGTTCATTGAGTACAGCCAGCTCTCAGATTTTTGCGATACCTTGCAGGAGCCACTCAGGGTGGCGAAGCCCAACCGGCTCCGCCTGATTGAAATGGATCTGCCCCTGGTCATTGGGGACAGGATCCACTGTCTGGATGTCTTGATGGCTGTCACGCAGATGGTCCTGGGAGACACGGTGGAGATGGCGGCGATGCGGGAGAGCATCGAGGCCAAGTTCATCCTGAACAATCCAACCTCAGACTCCTTTGCGCCGATTACCACGACAGTACGCCACAAGGAGGAGCAGTGGGCTGCTGGGGTCATTCAGAGGGCTTACCGCATCCACCTAATGAAACGCTGCATACGCCACGCCGCTTTCATGCAACGCTACAAGAGCTTGGGTAGAATGGATGAGGATCCCCCGGAAAAAGAGGGGCTGCTCGCTCGAAAGTTGGGGGTGCTCTACGGGAGCAATGTGGACTTGGCAGAGGAGATGGAGCGGGCCGCTCTAGAAACTCTAGCGAGCCAAGAGCCTCCTAATCCTGAGACATTGTCACATTATGCAGGGCCCCCGTGTGTTCCAGTAGCCCCTGAGCCAAACATCATGGTTGTACCCGTAGAAATTACTAATGAAGTTTTATTACATTCTGCCCCCAACCAACAACTCTTGACCCTGCAGGCCAACCTGAGAGAGTCAATTGTATAACAAACAGCACAAGATAATTAATTATGTCTTTCCCCTGTTTTTTTTTTTTCTACCAGTCAAGGGAGTAGTGTTAATGAAGTCTCACTAATGATGCAGAATTTTCCACATTAGATGAAGAGGTTACACAGTGCTAATGAATGTTTTTTTTAACTGCTTTTTTCTTTTGATAATTAAACTTAACAAACAATTCCTGCTTTTATCAAGTGTCCATTTGGTTTGAAAAGTGGAACCGGGGAGCATGGTTTTCTCTGATAAGAACCATATAGAAATCAGCAAATTTAAACACTATTACTGATAATTTGGAAGAATACGTAAATAACTTAAAATCAGCATCACTTCATGTAATGTTAAATAAGAATTGATTTGGCTGATAACAGACAAAAATGAATATGCTCAAATTATTAATTACCAGTTGTCCGTGTTTAAGTCCCATTTTACCTTCTTGTCTGTGTCTGTGATGCCTTTTCTTCGTGCAATTGCAAAAGGTAAACTGTACTTCAATTGATCTTAAGTGAGATTTCTCAGGATTTGCATTTTTTCCAAACCTCACTGAAACATCACTACGGACCAGAATCTGTGATGTGACAAATTTCTAGTGGAAAAAAAAAAAAGACTTGATCTTGATATTGCAACATAGAGCAAGGCTTTGCTCACCTTTTTATTTCAGAAAAATCCTGAACATATTTTGACAATTTTTCTGCAAGCTGTCACTGCCACATCGACAGAGGCATTTTCCACCTGATTTTAACGCGCGCTATGGTTGCAGCCTTCGTTTAAGGCTAGCAATAACTCCGCTTTCGGTAGGGCCATTACCAGAAAACCGAACCATGCGCCCCAGTTTTTTTTTCCCAACCAAAGAGCAACTTGAGCACCACGTGACAAAACCTGAATCCCCCTTCAGTAAGAACATCGCACAAGCCGCACTGACATTGTCTCATTTCAGGGTTAAATTGGTACACCTGCCTGTCGCCTCATTTGTTTTCATTCATGAAAAATTTAACAGAACAAATTCCTATTCCTGCTCAACTTCAAGTCACTTTTTTATGGAGTTGCATCAATGTGAGGGCTCTACACGCCTATTGGTCACACAATAAATTCTCTTAAATTTCCTATGGCGGAATTAGTCTTGTACACATGTAAATTATTAACTGAAAAAAATTGAAGCGTATCTGGATCAGATTTGGCCCGGTCTACCAGCGAAAACCTGGTCTCTGTTAGTCATTATTAATTAACAATATCATGGGCCCACTAATGCGGATAACATCTGTCCCTGACTGGCTCCATCAGAGGGCCCAGTTTATATTGCACTATTTATATCTCTTCCAAGTCAAGTTAGAGCAGTTGACTGTGTAAGACTCGGAGACCTTCCTGTTTTCTAAGACAATTTCATCACTGATATATGCATGTCTCATAAATGTTTTGTCTATTATGCCCCCCCCCCTTAGATATAAGATGAACCCAAAACTCAAAGCAATCAGTCACTTGTTACCATTTGGTTTTGCCCATCTCAGCATTCGGGTTAAAAGGCTGTCTGTTGCACAACAGAACTACTAGACTCCCCTGTTAATTTCAACTATTCTCTATTGAATAACATCAATTCTTGCAATAATATAAGTGCGTTGGTACTTGCTATACATTTTAAATGAAGTTCTGCCTCCGGCTGGGTCAAGCGTGGAGTTTGTCTTTTGACTTGATCCGAAATGAATCCGGATTTCTGAAACACGGCTGAGTGACTCTGAAGTCAAATAAAAAACTAGCCCAGTTTTCAGTGCGTAGATAACTACACCTATCTACATATTTACAAAAAAAAAGGAAAACTTTTTTTTTTCGTTTTAATAAGAGTCTTTATGCACACTGGATCTATTCATCTCAAGTCTACCCTCACATAGAAAGGCTGCTTCACTTGCTGTTGTGTAAGTCTTAACTGAATTTAAAATGTCTTACTCTGAATATACACATATATGAATAACATAAGCACTTTTACAGTTTTCTAGTTGTTTTTTTGTTTGTTTTGTTGTTGTTGTTGTTTTTTTTTTTTTTTTTTACGATAGACTATAGAAGATTGTCTCTTCTCTTGTTCATGTGTTCTGCACTGTTTTAACATCAACCCTGGAGGAAAAAAAAAGAAATCGTGGATGTTTCCTCTACAAGCGTCTCTTTGTCTTATCCTGCTGCCGCAGCATGGCAGTTATTCCTGTCAGAAGTCTGTAATGTGACCTGCAGCAATCCTATTTCACACTGACACACTGCTGCACCACTTAGCTGTAGTCTCCCCGACGGCACAATCATTTTCACAAGACAGCGTCCTCCTTTTGTTTACATTTCTAATGGAGGGAAAACCAAACCAGGAGCTTTACTGGTACACCCACAGTCTGTGTTGCCTGTACATACATTTTTTTCTTTTTTTTTTCTTCTGTAATGTTTATTTATATCATTTTGTTATTGTAAAAAAAAATGTAACTATAATGTTAGAATAAAGAACTTCTTGTAGGGAAAAACTAGGATGTGAGCTTATGGTGTCAGTTTAATGTGTTTCCGGTGAAACTACACTGGTACACTGAGGCCTTCTAGTGGTTGCACAATGAACAGGCTCCACCTTTGTCATGTTTTATTTTTAAACTTAGGGAGTAGACTTGTTGAAATTGGAAAACGATCATGGGTGTAGGCGGTCAACCATGGATTTCTGCTCATGAAATGAGCATTGCTTCTTACAAGAAATAAGGAGGTGTCTTTGTGGTTGCGCACTGTTCCTTGCCCTTAACTGTCATAATTTACTTAAAGGGATGTGGGCTCAGCTGTAAATTAGCCCTGCAAATGTGTGTTGGTGCTTTCTGTATTTGGCTGAGTAATTCAGGGCGATTCCCTGCTACTAATTTCACCAGGGGACATTGATGTTGAGCAAGAACTAAATAAGCAGGGCTGCCACTAACGATTGCTATCGTTATCAACTGATCTCCTGACTATTTTCTCAATATTTTGTCCATGTAACACCAGAAAACAGCAAAAAATATCAGTCAAAATTTTCTCAAGTCCAAGATAACCTCTTCAAATGTCTTATTAGATCCATCCACCAGTCTAACCCCCCCCCCCCCGGATATGTATTTTATTGAAATGTAAGAGCAGAAAAGCACAAGTGTTTATATTTGAGAAGTTGGAACCATTTGAATATTTTGCATTTTAACTTAAAATCTGACTAGAATAATGAATTGATTATCAAATTACACTACCTGTAAAAAGTTTTAGAACATCCCCATTTTTCCATTTTAGATTTGAATTTCACCAGTTCAAGTCCATTGAATAACCATCAGTGGTGTTAAGGTTTGCAGTAACTTTCCTGAGGGGAAAAAAAACACATTTAGGTCAAAAAAAAAAAAAAAAAATCATAGAAAAGAGGCCTTATTCTTTTTTTAGGGCCTAAGAAATTGGCTAATGTACATCTTTCCTACTGCAACAGAAGTAATTGAATCCTTGTTAATGCAAACAATTTCTACAGGCTCCTCAGCTGTTGTTGATGACTTTTCCAACCCTGTGTCTATAGAAAAGAAGCGTTGAAACAAACTGTGTCACACGCACTCTGATGCATTATTGGGAAAATACTGTGCTGCAGAAAGTAGAACAGTACATTTCTATCAGAATGGCAAGAAAAGACAAGTAGCAAAGATAGACTGGTTGGTCAGATTTCCATCCAAGAGCAGGATAATGACCCAAAACACTTGAAGAAAAGAACTAGGTGACTGCTTGAAATGATGGAAGACCAGCAGAGTCTCTAGACCTAAACCTGATGGAGCCAGTTGGGGAAGAACTGGACAGAAGTTGAAAGCAAAGCAACCTGCTAGTCCAACACATCTGTGGCAACTAGAAAGAGCATTGCAAGTGTGTTCGGCTAATGAAAAAGTCAAAAATATAGAATAGAATAAACTCAGGATTTAAGTCCCCATGATTCCATTTTTACAAAAAAATGTATTATTTATTTGTTCTATCCTTTGAATTTCCGAATATATTGGGATATTGAATTATTTAAGTTTTAACAACAGCTGAAAGAACTGAGGTGCTCTAAGTCTTTTGACCGTCAGTCTAGTTGCCGTTTTTTGGGGGGGTTTTGTCATTCGTCTAATCATTGCCACTCTACAAATGATAATTCCCACCTTTGATGTTATGCATGTTCGGTTTAAACTGTTTTTTTGGGTGGCAGTTGCCACCACTGCTACCGAAAAAAAACCAAAAAACCAAAAATACAAAAATAAGATTGAAAACGAAAAAACTTTCAAGCCCCTAAGCTTGAGAGAGCTTTTCTGACTCACCTCTTAAATTAAAGGTTTTTTTTTTGAGGAGGCACATTGTTTCCTGACACTGTCTTTAGATACATCAGTTTATCTCCTGTTCATTCACTGTGAAAACTGACTAAACTTGAGACAGTAGATAAAGATTGAGCGGGTGCTGTGAGGCGTGCATTTTCTTTGGCAATTAGGGAAATGTGATGTGCCTGGCTGACCTGAAAACATCACTCTTGAATGCATGTTAATGTTGCATAACAAGGCCTAGAGTCCCCAGTCCTGCTTGCAGCTCTGTGGGCCACAGTCAAATTGTTACCATGCAGAGGATTTGCATGTATAATCTTTACAATGCACAGCTGAGGTTCATTAGTTTTGCAGCTATAAAGTATTGGATAAATGAACATTTTGACCTGATGATGGCACTATGTGAAAGGTCAGATGTTGTGGCCTGAAGTTAATGACAATCTTTCCAATGGTTGTTGAGACATTTCACTCAAAGCCGTATGTCAAACTTCATGGCGGCATTAGAGGAAAAGTCAGAGGATCGTCAAAGTCATTAGGATTCTTCCCCCTGGGACAACGAATGGCCAAACTTTCCACAGATGAATCAGACTGTGAGGTGGTTTACTTTCATAAAGGAAAATCTAAAGAAAACCAGCAGGTCAGGCGCACTGGGAGGGACGTTTTTGTCCCAAAGTGACTAGAGCTTTTCCAGATGTCATCCGATCAAAACAATTTCGCTTTCACCTCAATGGCAAACAAATCGTTGATGTGCCACAAACGAAATTATCCGTATGAATGTAGGCCTACTGTTCTCACAACCACCGATGTTGGTGAAAGCATCTTTTTACACTCTCACACACATGATCTAGTTAGCTGTTTCGGGTTCAAAGACACACACACATCAGTACAAACAGAGCTGTACTGAAATCCCCATTATATCAACTGTCAGCAGTAAAATGTGTGAAATCAAACAACAGTACCTTTACTGTGGCTGCAGATTCAAACAGACAAAATTTATAGATGTGTAAACTAGGTATTTTCATTATTTACCCTTTTTCACATTGTTTTATTTTCCACAAGAGGATGCATATACAAACAATTCCCATTATTCAGAGAAAAAAAAATGAAAAAACCCCTTAAAAAAAGAAGATTTTGAACCGTCTCACTTTTTTGGTACAGACCAAAATCTATGGGTGAGACCGGTGTTGAAATCTGGCGTTGAATGTATGGTCTTTGTCTTCGCTACCTTAGTCTCATTCTCTGATCAGGTAATTCCTGATTTGAAACAAAATTTTGATCGTTTTACGTTATCATTTTTTAGGCCAAGTTCTTGTAGGGCTGCTTGTGTTTAGACAGCAACATTTGGCATTTGAGAACCTTGTTAACTGGAAAAAAAAATGTGTTTTTGTTGTTCGGGGATTTTTTTGTTTGTTTTTTTTGGAAATGTAGGAAATCTATAAGTAGTAGTTGTGGTATTGGTACTGAAACTCAGATATTGTATTGTGTGTACAAACAATGCCAGTCTAGACTTGGTAATAATTTGGTATCATATGAATGTTATGTTATCCTACAGACTGTCTGAAAATCCTTTCAAAAAAATCAACTTTCAGACACCCAGGTGGTCGATTTACCCAACTGTTTCATTTGTCCCTGTAGATGGAGCCTACATGAATGAAATCTGGCTGGTATTTTGATGACAAAAGTGTGGGCTGCCCAGGAGTTATTTTGGTTTTGACATTACCAGCACTCTTCCCCTTTATTTGCCTTCCAGCAAAGCGTTTGTAGTGACAGGCAAGTACGCCCAGTGGGTGCACACACACACGCACACACACACTTACACACACACACACTTCCCCTACGTTCACTACATCTTTCATGACTGCAGGGAGGTTCAGACGCGTGTCAGATATCAGCATTCGAGACGTTTTGCCTTTTCATGTCACCATGTGCTGGTTGCTGGCTGGATGCTGCGGGCTCGCCTTGATCCATCTCTCAGGTAAAAGTCAACTCTCGCAGTGTGATCAACTTAACTGGGTGACTGAAATGGGAAAAATGATGCCAACAACAATTATAGTCTTGGTACTAAATTACAGATATTAGTAAAAGGCAGAGTGTCGTTACAACTGTGTAATTATCCACAACATTTTAATGATCTTTATGAAGTAATTAAATTAATTAATTAGCCAATTTACAAATTTAAAGTTTTAATGTCTTCTTAACCACAGCTACACTGCAAACAAGTGTTTTGCATGTTATTTTTGAGTCCACAGTACCATTACTTCCTGGCCATCTGTGGGGGAAAGAGGAAGTTGTTCTCTGAGACAGAGACTATATAATAATATTGTCATGCAGATGAGCTGATGATGTCTTAGTTATTTTTTTTCATACCCTTGATGCATACAATCAACTGCTTTAGTTTATGTTGTACTTGTTGTGCATTTTAAAGAAAGATAATGCAGATTATTTAAAAAAAAAAGCTATCAATGGATGTTTTCATGTATCAGACATTAGAAAAAACCATTACATAAAGATCAGCGACATTATTTACACATGTAACAACACAAGTTAGGCCTCAGCACCACAACAGCCATGAGTCTCATTTGTTTACCTCATGTAGCACGAAGTCAAATGAACCATCACATCAGTTATATCATCCCCAACAATTACAGACAATTATTTACATCATCAGCTAATGTTTCAGTTATCATTTTACATTATGAGATTAGTTATTATTCTATAAAATTTAAGAAAATTGTGAAAAAATGCAGCACGAGTAATTTGATTTCCCAGTAATCAATGAATCCATAAAATGTTATAATGTACTACAAAGGATTCTAATGTACCATCAACTGACCAGTTACAGTCAGTTAACCCAAAAGAGGAAGTTATCCCCAGAGACCAGGACTGTATGATATTATTGCCATGTTAATAAACGGATAATGTCTTAGTTATTTTGACATATAACACAGTTTATATGCAATCAATCATTTGCTTTATAATTTATATATAAGACTTGTCAATTTACAACTTATATGAAGCAGAGAAAAAGCAGCAAATCCTCACATTCGAGAAGCTGCAATCAGTAAAATATTCAATAATAGAACTGATTAATCAACTTCACTTCATTACTTTACTGAAGATAGATAGATAGATAATAGATAATAGATGTATAATTGCCAACAATGCTGATGAACTGATTTTTCATTTATGTCACCGATCAAGTGAGTGCGAGAGACATGTTCCAGCTTTTTTGAGCTCTGCCAAACTTCAACTTTTTTTTTTTCCCCACAACTTACATACAATCACTGTCGTCGGCTGTCTCTGCATACCACTCTAACACACAGGCGTCAGTTTTAGCACATGCGAACTTCGGACTCAAGCACGTAACCCTAAGAATAAATACCCACTGAAAATGTCAATATCCTGTATAACCCTATCGTCCATCAATTCATCAGTAAACTTATTACCAATATATTTGACTTCAATAAGTAATTTAAGTGCATCTCTGTTTAAGCAGAACCCTCCACCTCCATTAGGTACATAAGTGTTCTTGGCATGAAATGTGATGTCTAAATCCAGCATCATAATGGGGCCGTACCTGCATGTACAGTGTATTTCGTCCAAATAGATTTTACTTTAGCTCCCGTTGTAACTGCATTGCAATTTCACCTCCGTCTCCTGTTTTGCCTGCTCAGTGGCCCTCGAGAACAACGTGAAGGTCATCCAGAAGCCCAGGTTCTATGGCATTAAAAAAAACAACAATGTGCTAATTTACTGCTCCGTGACGGACCACCTGGAGACCACTATCCACTGGTATAAGGCCAAAGAGTACAATGTGGTCTATGACAGAGTAAAGGTAAAGGGGGAGAGGATCAAATATCACGACAGGAATCACACCAAAAACACCTTTCTCTACATCCAAAAAGTGCAACCAGAGGACAGCGGAGTGTACTTCTGCAATGCGAACGGTTTATGGGGACCCGGGACTCAACTTCTGGTTTTGAGTAAGTAGCTGGAAGGACCTGCAGCACATCTTATGCAGACCTATTGACTCCACGCTGCGTTGTTGCGTTGTTGCGTTGGATGTTCTCTCAATGGCCTTATTTTTTTCGTTTTTCTTGAGGTCACTTTTAGTAAGAACAAAGCTAACGCGCACATTTTTCCTCTTACAGAGAATTCTGGCTTTACCCAGGCACAGCGAAGGTCCAGGATGAAGGACGGTCTCATCATCTTCCAGGGCCTGCTGCTTGCTGTGTGTGTTGCTGCTATACTGCTACGCAAACAATTACTGGTGAGGAATGACTGTTCAGCTGCATTTAGTGCAGGACTAGAAAATTCGATTAAGCGGAACAGGGGAGCGAACAAGTGTTCATATCGAGGAACAAGCACATGACCCAAACTTTTTTAGCCAAACAGAATTAGCAGAAAGATACAACGGATTGTCAACAACACCACAGGCAGGTCACCGCCAAAAATGTAGGCCTGACTTTATTCATTTGGCTGGTGGTTTGTGTGATTGTTTTTTCACTGGAGCTGCAATGAATGGTTATTTTCATTTAACTGTCTGTAACATCTCTAAACTGTCAATTTCTAATCTATCAAGTTCGATCAACAGAACCCAAATTTAGTCAATTTGCAATTTTATGAAAGCGTATGCAAGAAAATCATCGCATTACAGAAGAATAGGCACAGTTAATGCATTAATCATTATTAATCAAATATTCAAAGTTTTACCTGGTAATTTAACTAAGTATTGTATTTTTTGTGGTTTGTTATCGTGTAGGTTAGTCTTGATAGATAGATAGATAGATAGATAGATAGATAGATAGATAGATAGATAGATAGATAGATAACCTACTATGAATTGCTGTTACAATGAGGTAGTGAAAAGGCAAAAAATACAACCAAAAGCCTTAATAATTGGCAATAACAACAATATAAAAGACAAAAGCCTGAGAATAGAAGAATGAACTATTACGATTGATATTTCCTGTGTCTTTGCTCATCGGTGTGCTATCCCCTAGACTGATTAGCTTCATTAAATGCACTGTGGACAGTTCGACAACATCATCTTGGCCTGTGGGATATTATAACATACAAATTTTACAAATTTCTGGCATTTAATAGACAAAAAACAACTTTCTAATCAAAAAAAAAAAAAAAAAAGAATTGGCCGAATAGTCACTAATGTAGAAAAAAATCACTACTTGCCATCCCAGTTGGTCTCCAATATGTCCAATATTCTCTACATGTTTAGCCGTTAGCATTATGCGCTAGGATACAAAATCCTTTATACACATAAATCCAAGTTTTCTTGATCTTGTGTCCTAAGTCTCCTTACCCTTTATAGAGTCTTTCCCTCCTGTTAAAATGGTCACATTTTCTCATGGAAAGCACCAGCCGCCATTACTGCAGTGCCCCAGCCTGGTTCCCATAGCAACAGCTCTGATAGCCTTCAACCGTTGTTTTTCAGCCACAAGCGATGAAGCGCTTTTTTTGTCTTTCTTGTTCATTTTAAGTTGTCCCTTCACTTTAATGCTTTTAACTTTGGTCCAAGGGTGTGACACTGTGACAGGTGGTTCTATAACCTGAAATTTACACATCTTTTAGTAATTTTCAATACAGTTTTGAAGCTAACGCTAACTGGTCTGGATTAGCGTGATTAGGCGATGCACGTCGTGACGGCATTTTAAACAGCTTTCTCAGGTAACACTTTATCAGGCAGCCCGCTATTTACGGTGAAATGTTACCTGTAAGTTAAAGGTGTTCGCAAAAACACCTTAAAGAGTAAAAAAGAAAGGGGAGAAAAGTGGCTGCTTGATATTACAGCCCACATACATTAATGTGTATTGTTACGATGTAAAAAGCAAGTTGTATTTTTAATCGATAACACATGCGCTGTAAAGGAGGAAATACAACACAATAAAGGCAGATACACCCGCACCTCAGGGATTTATTATCATGTCGTCCACTTCACTGTGTGATTCATAATAAATACAAGTCAACCATGGACGTTGCGCTTGAACGTGGCCAATCCTTGATGTTTACTGAGGGATCTAGTCAGTATTACTCTAATTCCTTTTAATTACATGGAATAAGAATAAGATGTGTGGTCTCTAATATCAAGTACTGAGTATTGTTCCTTTCTTTTTTTACTCTTGAATTATACAATAAGAATAATGTTATCATCAACATTTTTGCTAAAGTTTACTTTTATCTTGCATTATTTATGGCATGATTTATCCCTCATGTCCTCTTACATGACCAGTTGTTACTCCCTTTGTTCCCCAAAGTAATTTTTTTCTCCCCCCTTAACGTTCAGTTAAGTAATGGTGGCTATTTTATTTTATTAGTACCAGAAATATTAGTATCATTCATAGAACAAACTCACACTTTAAATCCCAGGTTAGATTATAAAGTGTTGCCATTAATTCCAGTAGCAGAATCACAATCTCTTCGGTGTGTACTGGTGATTATGTTCATTTTTGCTGCATTATGTGTTAATCATAACTGGCGTTGACCTTTTCCATGCATTAATTTTTCTCCTTTTCATTTCTTCTTTTTTTTTTCTCAACAGATGGAAAGGAATGACAGCCTGTATGAGGAGCCCGAAACCGATCACATCTATGAGGTTTGTTGAAATGACTCTGTTTTAAAGTAACATTCAGCCAGAGAGGAAGGAAATTTTCTTTTCAGTCAAAAGTAGGCGTTTTTTCCTCATGAAGGCATGAGGCTGCAAACATACAACACATCTGTCTGGTTTTACATACGAACATACGAGCAAGAAATAAACAGGACACAGTCTCCTCGCACCACTGAAATCCAAACCACAATTGTAACTTCTTCTTCTTTTTTTTCCACGTTTGAACAGCCTATCTGGATGTATCCCTTGTGTGCTGAGCTTTGTTTGCTTTTGCTTTTGTAAGAATAACGTCGCATTAACTTTTGGAAAACAGAACTTGTGGGTTGTAAAAAGATGTTTTTGCTTTTTTTTTTTTTTTTTTACTTCAGTCTTCTTGCAAAAAAAAAAAATCATCGAAAAAGCATTTTTTAGGCAAAAATTTGACCTTTGAGAGCCTCCATGCATCTTTACAACAATCGAGCAAAAAGAAAAATAAGTGACATTTAACAGCTGCACAACTTTATCTGTGAGTCACCTCTGAACAATTGACTACGCAAATTGAAGTTCTATTGAACTACATAGTTTTACATCGGACAAATCTAATGAATTATTCCTAAATTGGGATTAGGATTCCTCAGAGGCACATGGGGCTAAAACATACACATGTAGCATGACTTAAAGAACCTGCCCCCCCCCTTCTCTCTCAGGGCTTGGCGATCGAGACATGTGGTGGAGGCCTGTATGAGGAACTCTCTGTTTACGCCCAGGCTGAAGGAGCAGAGGCCCCCTGGGAGTGAGGCTGTCATTACTGGACTACCTCTCACTTCGCCACCGCAGCAGGTTCTCAGTAAATACACATTATGAACTCTCAGTCAGACATTGTATATTGAACGTAATACACTGGGTCCTTAATGAGGCCAACTCGGATGTGGATTTAGCACTGATACAATGCCAATTTGGGTTGTAAATGTGCAGGAGTAAATATGTTCTTTCATGCTTGCTATATGTGCTGTGGGTTTCATGCTACTAATTACACTGTGTTGAATTGATATGATGGGATATGAAGTGTAAATAAACCTTTCTACATGTCCATCTTAACATCTGATGTTTAATCTGACATTTTTGGTGCTTCAAGAGTTGTTTTTTTTACATTAATTGTGTGTTATGATTTTATATTGATGTCTCTAACTTTAATCTTTAATGTCTGTTTAATCTTGTGCCCACAGTGGATGTGAGAAAAAGCTGTAATAACCAACGCCCTACCTGTTCTTGTTGTTTGATTATATAAAAAAGAAATCTGTATGTCTTTAGTTTTTTGTAACAGGGAATAAAAAACAACAAAGACAATTCCATTTGAAGAGGAGAGTCTTCTTTTATTGTCTTTTACTGTTAAATATGTAAGAAAAAATAAATATTTTGCTGAAAAACATTTTTATAAAAGTTAATCAACAACATAGTAATTCAAAATAAGAATTCATCATGTTGAGTATGAACCAATCAATAAATACACGAGTAAACAAACAGTGCAGAACATCAATAAGCAAGAAATATAATAAATTAATAAATTAATAAATAGCTAAAAAAATAAATGGACAAGCAATTTAATGAACAGAGTCTTAATCTGACAGACAGAGTCTAGTTGGCAGCGACTAGAGATGAAACCAGCAGGTCTGCTCTCATCAGGTGGGATTTCATTTCCCTCCTGATCAGCTCCCAGGCTTCAGCACTGTGGGCCTGCAGACACAAGAATATTATCATCAGACAGATAGATAGATAGATAGATAGATAGATAGACAGATAGACAGATAGACAGACTTACCATTCGTTCCAGGACATGGTTTGACAGTCTCTTGAAATACATGTGCAGCTTCTTGTTCCTCTTCTTGTGTGTGTGTCTCCCGATCTAAATGAAAAATAGGCCAAAAAATCATTTTGAATTTCAATTAAATCATCACTACACCGTTAATCCTTCCAGTCAACAGGATTTAGAGGAGCAGACATCAGTCAGACAGATTGTAAAGGCTCATTCATCCACCCTGACACTCACACAGGAGCGAAGGCCGACGGCCTGACGGTTCACGATGTTGAGGAAGTTCTCCACCGTTCTCTGCTGCCACGACGCAGAGCTGTGATCCGCCTCAAACAGGACGACCATCTCCTCCAGGACCTGTGCTGAGAAACCAAGTTTGTCCTCCACCTGGAGGAAGGAGGAGGAGGAGGAGGAGGAGAAGGAGAAGGAGAGAGAGAGGATGAAGAAGGAGGAGAAGAAGAAGAAGGAGAAGAAGTAGAAGAAGAAGGAGAAGGAGGAGGAGCAGAAGTAGAGGAAGAAGATTAATCAGATTACTACAGGGTTACATTTATGACACTGTTTAACAGCTGTTTCCGAAACTGTTGAAAACAAGAAAATACACAACAGATATAGTAAAATCATCTTTTCCATTAATGGAAAGAAAATCATGTCATGTCTTTGACTTGTGTTTTTCATTCACTAGAGGTTTTTTGAGTTTTTTGGGTTTTTTTTCGTAGACAGAAGCTGAGCTGATGACTCACTGATGCTCTGGACGCCTGGTTGTACAGATCATAAGGGAAGGCCAAAGTGTCCTCCACCTCAGCATCCTCAGTGGTGTTGGTGGAGTTATTAGCCTGCACATCACACACACACACACACACACACACACATCATGTAGTGAGATAAAGGCACACCAGACTCATTCAGTTCAGATCGTTCAACGGCTCTAAACGACGTGGAGAGAAGCGGCTGCACTCACCATCGTGTCCAGTAGATCCAGAGAGGTTTCACTGCACTGTTGGAATTTATGATCCATCCAACTGCAGCTCAGCGAGGAGCCTGAGCTGAACAGGCCCAGAAACAGGCAAACAAACAACATCCTGCTCAGCATTTTGGTTGTTTTTTTTTTAGATAAAGGTAGTAGTTGCCTTTGTATGGAGCAGGTCCAGATGTGTCTCGTTGTGGTGCTGGAGCAAACCTGCAGCGCCTCCTTTATAGCAGGAGGCACCTGTTTCATTTTCCTGACATACACCTGAAGGGGGAAAAACCTGCCAAGACCTGCGGCTTTCCCTTGCTTCGAATGTCAAAATCAACGTCAACATACCTGTGCAATGTCACACATTTCGAATTTGAATCAGAAATCAGAAATCAGAAATAATAGTAATAATAATAATAATAATAAAAAGTTCCCATGTGATATTTAGACAACCTAAAATAAAACAACAGTAGCTGAAACACTCCGCTGGGTTTTAAAGGAACACAGTGATACGGTATAATACGTTAATAACACATAGAAAATCCGTGTTACAGAATTCCTCATTTAACACACTAATTGTGATTATTTAAGAGATAAGTTACATACGGAAAATTTAGGGAGTAACGGGAAAAGTTTTACGATTTGTGGCAAAACGTCTTGTCGCTGTTTAAAGTTAAATTTCTTTTAAGGTAACATTTATCCACGTGTTTAAATCTGCTGGTTTCCTTGTTTCGTAATTTAAATATTTGAGGCAAAAACCTGTGCATTGATTTAGGATTAACTGGTTCATTACTACCTATTTAATTCTGCTGTTTATCCAGTGATTTTACAATAATAATAATAATAATAATAATAATTACAATAATAATTAGCTAAATAACGATTAATTCTCTGTTGTATTTGCCATCATTTGGGACTAAAGTGGTTTAACAACTTGTAAAAATGTAAAAAAATAAAAAAATACAAATACAAATGTAATATACTATTGCGCCCCCTTTGGAACAGAGGCAGTGTAGAATCACTTCAAATGAGTTGCACAGAATATTTCCAAAATGTAGTAGAAATTAAAAAACAACAACAACAACAACAACAAAACTCTTCATAGAAAAACAGGGAAAACTTTATTTCAATTTCCCCTGAGCTTTTTCTTACATTAAGCATTACATGGTATTACTATATAGGAACATTTTGTGCAGGTATTGATATTTGGTTATTCTTTTATTGTGGTGTATTTTCTTCATCAGGACACTAATTCAAATGTGATATTATAAAGGGTGATGTTAAAATAATGTTCAACAAAAAAAAGGTTGTTTGATTTTCTGCGACGTCACTTTTTTAAAAAAAAAAGACAGAAAAAAAATAATAAATAAACTCTTTAACTCTTTACACACACACACACACACACACACACAACCCATAAAAGTAGACGAAGCGATGGTGACGTGCGTGCGTGTGGTCATTCCATAGAAACACGCCAGAAACCTGTATGGTTAAGGTGAGAGACTGCAGGTGTGACTTCAGTGCGTCCGCAGACCGAGCGCAATCGTCCGGAAGAGAAAATGAAAGCGGCTGCGGCCTCAGCCGCGAGACGGTGACGCTGCTCCACGTTCACTTTGACCTGGGAATCACAGCGCGCGTCGTGTTTCTATGGAATGACCACACGCACGCACGTCACCATCGCTTCGTCTACTTTTATGGGTTGTGTGTGTGTGTGTGTAAAGAGTTAAAGAGTTTATTATTTTAGGTTGTCTAAATATCACCATGGGAACTTTTTATTATTATTATTATTATTACTATTATTTCTGATTTCTGATTTCTGATTCAAATTCGAAATGTGTGACATTGCACAGGTATGTTGACGTTGATTTTGACATTCGAACCAAGGGAAAGCCGCAGGTCTTGGCAGGTTTTTCCCCCTTCAGGTGTATGTCAGGAAAATGAAACAGGTGCCTCCTGCTATAAAGGAGGCGCTGCAGGTTTGCTCCAGCACCACAACGAGACACATCTGGACCTGCTCCATACAAAGGCAACTACTACCTTTATCTAAAAAAAAAACAACCAAAATGCTGAGCAGGATGTTGTTTGTTTGCCTGTTTCTGGGCCTGTTCAGCTCAGGCTCCTCGCTGAGCTGCAGTTGGATGGATCATAAATTCCAACAGTGCAGTGAAACCTCTCTGGATCTACTGGACACGATGGTGAGTGCAGCCGCTTCTCTCCACGTCGTTTAGAGCCGTTGAACGATCTGAACTGAATGAGTCTGGTGTGCCTTTATCTCACTACATGATGTGTGTGTGTGTGTGTGTGTGTGTGTGTGTGTGTGTGTGTGTGTGTGTGTGATGTGCAGGCTAATAACTCCACCAACACCACTGAGGATGCTGAGGTGGAGGACACTGTGGCCTTCCCTTATGATCTGTACAACCAGGCGTCCAGAGCATCAGTGAGTCATCAGCTCAGCTTCTGTCTACGAAAAAAAAACCCAAAAAACTCAAAAAACCTCTAGTGAATGAAAAACACAAGTCAAAGACATGACATGATTTTCTTTTCTTTAATGGAAAAGATGATTTTACTATATCTGTTGTGTATTTTCTTGTTTTCAACAGTTTCGGAAACAGCTGTTAAACAGTGTCATAAATGTAGACCTGTAGTAATCTGATTACTCTTCTTCCTCTACTTCTGCTCCTCCTCCTTCTCCTTCTTCTTCTACTTCTTCTCCTTCTTCTTCTTCTCCTCCTTCTTCATCCTCTCTCTCTCCTCCTCCTCCTCCTCCTCCTTCCTCCAGGTGGAGGACAAACTTGGTTTCTCAGCACAGGTCCTGGAGGAGATGGTCGTCCTGTTTGAGGCGGATCACAGCTCTGCGTCGTGGCAGCAGAGAACGGTGGAGAACTTCCTCAACATCGTGAACCGTCAGGCCGTCGGCCTTCGCTCCTGTGTGAGTGTCAGGGTGGATGAATGAGCCTTTACAATCTGTCTGACTGATGTCTGCTCCTCTAAATCCTGTTGACTGGAAGGATTAACGGTGTAGTGATGATTTAATTGAAATTCAAAATGATTTTTTGGCCTATTTTTCATTTAGATCGGGAGACACACACACAAGAAGAGGAACAAGAAGCTGCACATGTATTTCAAGAGACTGTCAAACCATGTCCTGGAACGAATGGTAAGTCTGTCTATCTGTCTATCTGTCTATCTGTCTATCTATCTATCTATCTATCTATCTATCTATCTATCTATCTATCTATCTATCTATCTATCTATCTATCTATCTATCTATCTATCTATCTATCTATCTATCTATCTCTCTGTCTATTGATCTATCTATCTATCTATCTATCTATCTATCTATCTATCTATCTATCTATCTATCTATCTATCTATCTATCTATCTATCTATCTATCTATCTATCTATCTATCTGTCTGATGATAATATTCTTGTGTCTGCAGGCCCACAGTGCTGAAGCCTGGGAGCTGATCAGGAGGGAAATGAAATCCCACCTGATGAGAGCAGACCTGCTGGTTTCATCTCTAATCACTGCCAACTAGACTCTGTCTGTCAGATTAAGACTCTGTTCAGTTAATTGCTCCATTTCTTTATTTAGCTATTTATTTTTTTTCTTGCTTATTGATGCTCTGCACTGTTTGTTTACTTGTGTATTTATTGATTGATACTCTGCACAATGAGGTTATTTTGATTTCAAATTACTGTATTGTATTTATTAATTTAGCTATTTATTAATGTACTGTGTCATTTATGGAGTTTTTTGTCTATTTATTAATTTATTTTTCTAAGTTGTTCAGTATGCTTATTTATATTTTCATTTTTACTGAGAAAATTGGAATTTATATTTTTACATGTTTTAGTCAATAAAAACAATTATTCCAGCCAAAAAATAGTTCCTACTGTTTTATTGAAAAGAGTTGAAAAGAAAAGAGTTGCAGATTTTTTCAAGGGTTTTTTCAAACATGCATTTTTCAATTATGAAATCTCTTTTTCAAAACTGTTCACACAATCAGCAAAGTCCACAAAATTTACAAGAGTTTAAGTTTGCTGCCTTAAAAACATGAGTTGACTCAATTTAGGTTGAATAATTAGTTCCAAGAGTCAGTTTTTATCAAACTGCTTCTTTTTTCTATGCGAAAACCTAGGGTAAGGTTGTATTATTCCATCATAGGAAACTACAAGGCTGCAAGTAATGATTATTTTCTTTATCAATACTTGGGACATTGATTTTCTTAATTATTTGTTCGATTACTCAGTGATAACATGTGATCAATGCATAAAAATGTGAAGTTTACATATTCAAATCACATATTTTGTCCAAGCAACAGTTAAAAACCTTAAAAATGTTGCGTTTACTATCATAGAAAACTAGGAAAACTGAAAAATATCCACATTTGAGAAGCTGCTACCAGTGAACTTATTGCCTGGAAATTAAATCAAAGTTATCAAAAAATTATGCCAATTCATTTTCTTTGAATCAAACAAACAGATTAATCGACTTATCATTTCAACTCTGATTTAATACATGGTGGGTTGTTTATTTCTGTAACAATGCATTCGATTTTAGAAGCACTAAACATGTTTTAAAGTAACTAAAGATGTCAGATAAATTTAGTGGAGTAAAAAGTAAAAATTATTAGTATTTATTTTTTACTCCTCTTCTTTTATCTGTCAGCTGGAGTTACTTTATGGATTGATATTTTACACAGAAAACATATGATGAGTTTAAAATACTATCTACGGTCATAGTTGAGATCACCATCATCTGAAATTCAATATAATGTTATGACAATGAGGATGAAATCATGATCATAATGGTCTCTGTAATTTCTATATTGATGATGTTATTTGTAGAGTCGACTCTGACCCCTTCATACTCTAATTTATGTTCTTTATTTCATCTTTACGTCTGTCTTGTGGGCTAGAAGTGGCTTTTTGTTTGTTTGTTTGTAATGTCTCAATAACAGTAATCTGATTATATAATATATGATAATGTATCACTGACAGGGGTTAAGGCATTAAGTTCTTTACTTTGATATTTTAAATATATTTACCTGTCAATACTTATTGTACTTTTATTCAAGTAGGATCCTGAAGGCAGGAGTGTACTAATAAATGGAATATTTAAAACTAACACCGGATTGTTATTTTTTTACGTCATTAAATGTAAATGATCTTAACGCGTCCCTCACCAGTCACACCAACTTAAATATTACTGAAATGTCTGTTTGCTTTTGCTACTCGATTCCGTCTCTGTGCAACCTGTTATCTTCTGAAACCAACAGGTGAACAGGTAAAGTAACAGGTATAACAGGTAAACAACCTGTTGGTCCCTGTCACCCCTCTGTCTCCGGTGTGATCTGTCGTGGCGGGGTAATAAAGGGGCGAGGGGGGGTTGTGCTACGGGCTGGACTTCTCTCTTTTCCTTTTTTCCCTCTTGTCCCGTCCTGAGCCGTGTCGGTGGACGGGAACAGCCTCGGACGGGACGAGGGAACATAACGTCCTCACATGTCCGCGAACGAAGCAGCAACATCAGCACGCCTCGAAAAGAAAAACAGTGCCGCCTTCAGGTTCCGCTCGTAAACTAGCACTTCCAATGTTGCGCAAGCACGACTGCGCCTTCTGCGGCGTTAGTTAAAGCACTGTTATCCACCTATTTACCGCTACATATGATTAAATGTGTATAATGTTTTAGTTTCATTTAGTGGTGGGAAGTACATTTACTCGAGTACTGTACTTGAGCACAATTTTGCTTTAACTTTAATTGATTATTCTCATGTTCTGTTATTTTATAACATTGTTCTTTTTTTTACTGACGGCTAGTGGTTATCTTTTCATTACATCTACCAGCGGTTAAGTATTTCTATAATGTTGTTACTCAATATTTTTGGATACTTTCATCCGCCGACGGGCCCGCGTTTGTGGCTTTTTGTTTTTATGCGATAAAATTACAAATACTTGAGTTACAGGATACTTATGTCCCATAAGAAAAGAAAAAAAATAGCGAAGAACGCAGCGCGCAACTATCGTTTACATATTTTTTCCGGAACTCGAAGGCGTCGCGGCTCTAATCAAGTTCCCATGATGCATTTGTGTCCGTCTGGACCGTGGAACAAGCTGCCGACGACCCGGGGCGAGCGGTCGTTTCTCCGTGTCCCGTCTCCGGACGTTTTGTTTTTTTAACCGCGGCGATGGAGAGCGACTGCACGGATTGACCGTCTCGCCGGTTTCGCGGTGATTCCACCGAGGACGCGGCCGCCGTCCCCGGAGCCTCGACGGCGGGTTAGCCGACGTGTTCCGGTGAGGACGCTAGCTGCCCGGTCGGGATCGACCGCCGCCGCCGACAGACGCATCCAGGCTCAGGGAGCGGGTCGCGGGTCGCGGCTCGACACCGTCGACGCGGGGTTGTTCTCTCCCTCCGTCCTCCTCTCGTTTTCCGCGTCTAATATTACGGTGTTTCGACGTTGCCCTGTCGGGGTTTAGTTCTCTCACGGCCGGGTCAGATGCCAACGTCTGAAGTCTGACTCGCTGCCGGTAGATTTCCGACAGTAGCGGCGCCGGGAGGTGTGAAGCTGTGGTTTGTTTTTTAAACACGAAACTGTCACAATGTGAGAACGACGCGTTGCTAACTTCTTGTACTTAACCCCCGCTGTGTTTTGTCGGCGGCCTGGCACCGAGGGCACCGAGGGCTGTGGGGCTAAGACGACATTTAGCCGCCTCTGACCGCCCAGGTGATCGTTCACCTTAAACGCCGATGTAGCCGAACCCCCAGCGGAGCTGTTGTCAACAACCCGGAGCAACGTCGACTCCACCGGGCGACGCCGAGACCGTAAAACGGCTATTTTGATCACCGCAGCTCCGGTGCGACCCCGCCGGTTAACGTCGGATCGGAGTTTTTCCTCCTGACAACAGAAACGGGGACTTGTGTGTGTGATTGCGTGTGTGTGTCTGCATGAGAGCAACAACTATGTCGTGAGTTCGGCTGCGTTAAAACAAGGAATAGTTGACCGCAGGGTGGTGGTGGTGGTGGTGGAGGGGGACAGGGACAGGAGGAGACCGGGCGGAGGTGTAGCCTAGCTAGCCGGAGGTTGTGTGGCAGCTAGGAAGAAAACTTTCTGCCCCCCCTCCGCCTTTAGCAGCAGTTGGATGTGATGCGGTTCAGTTATTTGCTCAGTGAAAAAGAGATTTAGCCGTTTCATGTTGTTTAGTAGTTCCAGAGCTCTCCACAAAAAACTACCCGAGCTGCGTTTTTAAACTCCACATGCAGAACTATCTTATATGGATGCGAATGCGTCAGGGAATACAACCTCTCTCATGTCGGTTGTATTCCTAATTTCCTCTCACAGGACCCTTCTTTCTTTTTTGATTGGGGAAGTTAGTTGTGAAGCATTTGTGGCTACTTCCCTGCAGACACAGACACACACAAACACACCCCTATAATCAGCGCCTCACATGACTCACTCAGAAGTGGTGAAAGACCAAAAACCCTGAAATTGCAGATGTCACTGAATACAGTCTTGTGATGGTAAATGTAATGATCGCTGCATGGGGGAGAAAAATGCTGCTACCAAGTGAAGGGAGGAAGAAGGGGAAAAAAAAGTTTCCTTATCATCACATGCTTGCTCTGCCTGTTTATCCATCTTTTGGTGTCAAATGCCATTTCGACAGGGAAGCAGGGCTCAGCGGAGACAATAGATAAGCGCTCGGTGTTTGTTGAGCCTGTTGCAGTTTGCATGTGTCCAAGGAACATTCTTCCAACCTTTGTGTTTCAGTGTGCCATGTGGGAGTGAACCTTCCCAGGAGGTGCCATGCTTGCCACGCAGATGCCTGATTCGCCACCTGAGGCCAAGGATGTCAAGCAGGTAAAACCGAAAGCTGTTCCCTGTGTGCAAGGCTCTTGTTACCGGGTAGGTTTCTCCTCCTCCGCCCGCCTGTTTTCTCTGTTGCCGTGACTGCTCCACCTGTGGTGAGGGTGTCGGAAGTGGACTTCGTTGCTCAACGTGATCAGGCTGTGATATTTAGGTTGTACATGGGGCAACTACGCTGTTGTAACCTCCATTAGCCGGCGCCAAGCATTACGCCACTTTCAGCCCCTGAACATGGCGACCCATTTGCTTGCTTGCGTATCTTATTACAGTGTTTTGAGAATGGGCCTAACGGGCGGTCGAAAGCTTTTGAAGGGACAAGACCAGATGTGGGGTATGAGGCCAAACCACAGCTTTTCATCACATCAACTACAAAGGAGGACGAAGGGTTGGAAAATGAGCTAATTAGTTAATGCTTAGCAGAAAATAACTGTACATGTGACGATTTTGATACGGTGTATTAGTGGCATGACTTTGCAGACAGTGTAGAGCATACTGCCAAATTATTGTATGTGAGTGAAGGAGCCAGGGAAGCAAGAAAGGATTTGTCCCTCTAGCAGTTTTCAAGCTCAAGTCTTGCCAAGTCACGCACAGTGAAAGGAGGGTGCTTCTGTGTCTAGTGTCGAGAACAAGGAGATAATTGCCCGTCAGAGTGTTCTGTTTTGCTGAAAAAACACGTTGGTTCTGTGAGCTGTTGCACAACGTAGGGCGCGCTTGTTTCTGTGTGTCCACGTTCCCTGCCTTTACTTGTCAGGTGACAGTAGGTGTCAGGTGATAAGTAGGTGATCTACGGGTTGTGTTTCATAAGAGCAAGGTCGGCTGCCTCGCACTGTCTATTCCACTTCACGCCATAGAGTGGAACGTGGAAAATATGCAGCGTTTTTATTCTTTTCTTTTTTTGTCTCCAAACTGCATATGGAAATGTGCCTCTTTTGTGTGTCGGTGAACAGATGTTATTGTCAGTTTTCCAACCCGTGTCTAATCAGAACCACATTAGATTGAGCTCTCTCCATTTATAAAAAAACAAACAAACAAACAAGGAAGCTGGTAATACTCCCCTCTCTAATGCGCTGTCACATTCCCCTGTAGATTAAAGAGAAGCTGGCACAGTCGCTCAAGGCCCTGCAGAAGCGATATGTCACGTCAGACGCGGTGGTGACCAGTGAGGACAGTGACGCTAACCTGCTCTGCTGTGCCCTGGAGGCCATCTTCATCCATGGCATCAAGGGCAAGTACATCCGCTCGGAGGCCGGGGGTCGGACCCGGAAGGGAGACCGGGGGCCCCTCCCTCAGCCGTTCTTCTGGAGCCTCCTCAAGACCGTCACCCACCGGTAGGCAGGGAACAAGTGTGCAGATGTTAATCTTTGTGCAGATGTTAATCTTTGTGCAGATGTTAATCTTTCTGGAGATGTTAATCAGTGTGCAGATGTTAATCAGATCTCTTACATGGTGATTTTTGTGTCTCAGTGTCATTTTCCAAGTCGATTTAACTGTCAAGTGTCGTCACCCTCTCTGTTCAATCCCCAGCGACGTCATCACAGAGCTAGAGAAGATCAGCTTCGTGGGCACGGATGTGGGTCGCTGCCGGGCGTGGCTGCGGCTGGCCCTCAACCACGGCCTCCTGGAGTGCTACCTGGCGTCGCTGTTCCGGGAGGACTCCAAGCTGCGGGCCCACTACCAGCCCAGCGCCTTGCTCTTGAACGCTGAGGAGCGCGAAGTCCTGCTCAGCTACCTCCAGGGCCTGGCCTCGCTCACGTTCAGCCTGTCGTACAAGTCGGCGGTCCTCAACGAGTGGACCACCACGCCCTTGGCCCTTGCCGGACTCTGCCCCCTCTCTCAGGCGGATTCGCTTGACCCGCCCCTCAACGGCGGGGAGCATCCTGCCTCCAAGCCCGCGTGCAAGGAGTCGTGGGACACGGTGTCCCAGTCGTCGGGCTCGTCCGATGCTCTGGATGTGCAGAGAGGTTGCCCTGTGCTGCTGGTGGCGCGGGGGCCAAGTGCTTTACAGGGGGGAAGGACGGCGCTGAACTCCTCTAACTTAAGCCTGGACACCACGGGCTCCTCGCAGCTCTCCTCCAGCTTCAGCTCCGATAGCCTCCTGCAGGGGCAGGACCCCCGCAGCCCGACAGGGGAGCAGTGGTCCTCGTGTGACCTGGACTTACCAATCTCCGTCAACTCCAGCACCAAGAGGCCCCAGAAAGAGTATGTGTATCTGCTTGGATGCGCCCAGCAGATAAGGCTGGTTTTATTACTGACAAATTAAAAAACAACAATGAACTGATCCTACAAACAGTTATTTTCTCTGTAACTAAAGCCTGATATATCTTTATGCTGTAGACTTCCTGTTGTCCAAAACCTATTAAAATACAAATCAGTGAGTTACTTGATAGATTATAAACTGGATACATTTTTCCCTCATTACCATGAACACACTGTAGTGTATTTTGAGTAAATCCCACACATGCCATCGTGTTGCTGTAAAACCTCACTAGCGCAACAAATGCGTATCAATCTGAGCTGCAGCTGCAGTGAATTGCCCCCTTTAAGGGACAAATAAAATAACTTGATTTGATTTGGTAATAAAACTATTTATATTTTTGAGACATTTATAAAGATGTGTGTCTTCACTTAGGGCTGTGTGCCGCAGACAGGATGGGGGAAGTCAGAAAGTATGGATAGACATACAAGAACATTGTTGGTTGGTTTTGGGCTTTTCATTGGATTTGTTAGCAATTCCAAAAATCCAAAGAACTGTTAGCTTTATGCTTTAAAATGTAGTCTCAGCATTTTGTTCGTTCAGGAAAAGGTTTCTGTCTTAAGCTAAAACCTACACACACCTCAGTCAAATTGAGATGATGTTTTTGGACAGACAGTGGACATAAACAAAGAAAAGGACAAAACTCATGTCCTCCATTTTATCCTAAGCTAATGACTTGTCTTCATCCCTGCAGTTCACAGACGGAGTTTCGGGAGAGTTGCCAGTGCAGCCAGGACTCCTTTGTCTCAAGCTCGGGTCCGGATCAGTTTTTGGAGACGGCCATTTTCAGCGGGTCTGACGGTGAGACCCAGGGTGCTGCCACGCCATCCCAGGACTTCACAGCCCGGCCCTCCGACTTCTCCGCACTCTCCAGCCCGGAGCCTCTGTGGGCCTCCCTTGAGCGGCCTTCATCCGACGCGGACTGCGTTGACCGTGCCCTCTCTGAAGCATGCGGCGACACTGCCGACGAGCTACACCTGGACACCGACACGCTCTCCGCAGTCAGTAAGCCTGCAGGGGAATTGAAGAAGAGGGGCGAGCCTGGCCAGGGAGAGAAGGGAGCGGAAAGCTCAGCCAAGAGTGCCACGGAGCCTTCAGTACATCCAGGGGCGCATCGCTCCACCAGCATCCTGAGCAGGAAATTGTCCTCAGATTCTCTATCAGTGAGTATATTTGCAGACAGATGGCTTTTAGTTGACGATGACTCACACGGAAGCAGAAAGCCAGGGCTCCATTTATGCAATCACAGTGCGTGATTGAATTTAAGTTCAGGGCTTGTACTCCCTCCTTTCAATTTATAGTGGAAATTTTTAGCCACTTTTTGCCTCTTTGGTTGGGTGACTCAGGACTTTCAGAGTCAGCCCGGAGTCTGCACACGTAGCGTCAGCTCAGTTCGGCCACATCCAGCCGCACTCCTGTGCCTGAGTCTCCCGTTTTACCCTAAGAAGTCACTCTTGTTCTAACGTCTTCGGTCATCATCTGGGATGTCGACTCACAATGTGCCTGCCCTGCTCATTACACTGTCTGTCATTGTAATTGATCCGCGTAGTAACGCCACCACAGTATACTTGAACTATACCAACATCAAAATAAACTCCACTGATTTCAACCGGTCTTTTACAGAGCAAAATTGTGCGCCGTTAGCCGGCGGTGATTTCACAGACGGAGGAGAGGTAGAATTGTCCTCGCTCCTGAATGGCGGCTTGTGGGTTTTCCCAACTGAGGAACTGACAAATAGCACATCTGACTCTTACTGTAACCAGTGTGTCAGCGTGGAAAATCAACACGAGCTTTTGAATAATTCACGGAAAAAACTGTGGTTTCTGCCCCCCCCATCACCACCACCATCAGTCTTCAAGCCACTAAGAAAGATGATGAGAAGTCACGATAGTCCTGATGTGTTGTCAGGTCATTTTAGAATATGAAACATCTCTCAAAACAACAAATGACAACGAGAGGGAAAAAATGTAGAAATTATTTTAAAGCAGGAACAGCTCCAGGATATGTCATAATATTTTCCCAAAATACAACACTTTCCACATGATGGCTATTGAGTTAAAATTAGTCAAGATAATGACAGAATTTGTGCACGTGTTTACTTGACCCTCAACGGTGAAAGACACCATTTATCATAGTTTGTTAAAGTTCTCACACTTCTAACCCCAAACTAACCACCAAATAGACTCATCTGTTATGTTTTCTAAAATCAGGACCGTCAACGAGTAAATCTGATTCAAAACTCACATTTTTCTTTTTTTCTTTTTTTTTTTGGGAACAGCAACAAAAGATTTTGTTTCCCTTCGTGATAGATTAATCAGACCTCTGTCGCTCGCGTTGCAGCATTCCCGCTCCTGGATCTCTGAGGATGACATCTACAAGCCACATCTGGAGGAGGTGTCGGACCACGACGAGGCGCTGCCCCCTGCTCCGGCGCCCGAGCCCAAGGTGGCTCAGTCGCCTCCCAGCGTCGTCCATCGCAGACAAATAGGTATTTTGCAGCATCTTGTTGATTTGAGTGTGAAACTGAAAAGATACGATTTGCATGATGGTGTAACAGAGAAAAAAGGATCTGCGGCCTATTTCCATACAAATCCTATGGCTGGTTACACATTAATCTGAAATATGCCAACAATTCTCTGGATTTAATGTCTCAAATGAGGCAGTTTCTTGCTTTTCTCTGTAAAAATAAAAATAAGTCTCACTGTGAAAGATTTGGAAGAATTTACGTAATAACTCTGGATTCAGGTTGTTAAAATGATCCCTTTATGATGTGTTTTACAGTTCAAATTTTCTCATTTCTCAACAAAAGTTCTATTTACATTCAATTTAGCTCGGCAAAACGCATCAAATGCTCTTCTTTCCACAAGAAACACTTGTGGCACTGATCTTAATTAAAAGTCTGCTTTCTAAACCAGTGGCTGGGAAAAAATGTATCCATAGTGCTACTAGTGGTCAGAAGCCCCACAGGTTACCATTTAATAAACACTGCTCATCAGCAGAGGAATTAAGTGAAAGATTAACCACCTGCACAGAGCAGGAAATTCCTGCAGCACTGGAAACTGTGGAATGAGACTCTGGCCACTTCCAAGACAGGGCCATCACCATAGGTGTTTTCCATCAGCCGTCGAACGGGAAAACACCTGTTGTCACGTCATTTATCGGGGCGTGGCCAGGTTGCACCGGCAGACAATAAAACTGCATTTGTTCCTGAATGTCAACTGAGCAACTCAGAGGTCTTATCATCAGGCAGAAAGAAAGCGAAAGCGATTGGTGTGCCACAGAGTTTCCGGCGGGGAAGGTTCACCTGGCGGGTCACTGTGATGTGATGATGTGCCGATGTAACGAGAAAGTTTCTTTTCGAGGAATTATGGGAGTATGGAGGACTGATTGTCATGCTGGAAACAGCGGCTGTATTCCAGGAATTGTATGATGTCGTGACTTCAGGGGCTGTTTTCACAAAACACTCAAGGGATAAAAGTTGCTCTTTAACTGATTTTGTTCCTTATGATTGTGCACTTTGATGAATATATTATTCAACATTTAGCAATAAAGACCTGACAGTGAATCTTCATCCTGAGTAAGAGGGTCCAAACTACCCCTTCTCTTTTCTGGGGAGTGGCAGCTTTGTGACAAAGGACTAAAGAGGAAACTCTGAGCCGGGAACCTTTAGCACCATTTAGGAGAACTCCCAGCTTTGAGATAAGATCCATTGTGAATGTAGCTCCTCATAAGCAGATTACATGATTTAACCATTTCACTGGCCCATTAAAGGTCAACGTTTTGTTTTCTCATCTACTGAGGCAGAACGAGTAAGCGTGATATTTAGGATGTTTGATCAATAAAACTTTCACTGCTCCTTAAGTTTTTTCTTGTTTTAATGGCAGTAAATATTGAATTACATTATTTCTCAATATATAAATGATCTTAGCCCCTGCCTCAGCCTCCTCTCCATTTCATAAAAGTTTCTCTTCAATTTTTTTTTGTTACAGTAATGCCAGAACATAGTCAATAGCTTCGAATTCTATGCTTAAAACTGATATAATCGACTAAAGTATGTCTGCTTCAGAGAATTGTGATAGACAGTAATTGCTGTTTTGTTCTAAATCTGGGTTACATTGATTGTCATGTTTGTCTTGTGACTTCAGTGTCAGACCTAAAGAATAAAAAAAACGAAACTAGAAAATGTGCTCGGTCAACCGTTGTCGTAAACCAAATTTCGGGGGAGAGAATTTTAGTTTCATGTTAAGTGATCTGTATCAGTCTGTTTGTTTAATGGATTCTTCCCCGGCTCATCCCCCGTCCCTCCAGGAAGTTCGGTGCAAATCGGGTCAGTTGTTTTTGCGTAATCCTGCTGACGAACAGACGGGGGTGAAAACTTAATTCTGAAGCTGTTGACTAGCCCCCTCAGGGTGACAGCAGACCAGAGATCATTTGATCATATGTGTCCATCTTTCCTTCAGGCCTGTCCAACCCGTTCCGGGGCTTGCTGAAGCTCGGTCACCTGGAGAGACGGGGTGCGATGGGGATGTGGCGCGACTACTACTGCGAGCTGTCGCCCTTTGAGTTCCGTCTGTACTTAAACGCCGAGGAGCGGACGGGCTACGACAACTGCTCCCTGGTGCGGTGCGAGGACGCCCGCATCACTGCGCCCGAGGGTCGCTTCGAGTTGGCTTTTCCCGGGAAGCGGCTGCACCTCCGGGCAGCCAATCGCGACGAAGCCGAGGACTGGGTGGACCGGATAGTGGAGGCCGTCAACCAATGCCGGCCCGCGTCCCGTGTTGACGAGCAGTGGGAGGTGCTGCAGCCATCCAGCGAGAACGGTCTGGATGAGCGCACATTTTCACCCCCGTCCTCCTCCCCCTCCAGCCCCGAGAGAGGTGTGTCATCCTCCGACGCAGGGACGTGTGGGGGGCCGGAGGCTCCTCCTCTGCCAGAGTTCGACTGGACTCGGACTGCTGATTTGGAGACGGACTCCATCAAAGAAGCCGTCTTGTACTTCTCCAGGGATCCTGAAGCCCGGACATGGGTGCCTCTGACCTTCTCCCTCTCCTTGGAGGCCTTGAAAGGCTTCCGGACACAAGGGGGGAGAAAGTTTCTGCAGCTGAACCATCCCATTGAGGAAATCCGGGACGTGGTGCCTGACGTCTCCCTGGGAGGGCCGGCCTTTTTCAAACTCCTGACTGTGAGGGAAACGCTCAGGCTCAGGGCAGAGAACCCTGACGAGGCCCGCTCGTGGAGGGTTTTGATCCGTGGGGCTCTGGACTCTTACCTGGAGAGTGGGGAGGATGAGGGCCCCGAGGAGCCAGCAGCGCTCCGCCCGGGGGTCAGTGGAAACCTGCACAGACTGGTGCAGCACAGACTAAAAGAAGACGGAGCGCTACTTGTTCATCTTTGCACCGTGCCCTCAGAGAAGGGGCTGGACACTCAGAACTTCAAATGTGCAGGTAATACTGGCTCATTGAACTTGTTTTGGTTCACCCTCGTAGCTTCTATGTTTCCCGGCCATAGCCGAAAACACCACTGCACACTCCCTGCTCAGCACGAAGAGGCAAAGTCAGCCCCACTGTGGCAACATTTAGCAGCTAACGAGCCAGATTTTTCCCACTGGAGTCTAACTTCAACAGTCCAGTAGAGCAACACAAAAATGAATGATAATATTGCTCCAAATTCGTTTTATAAAACTTGAGGGATAGTTTGTCAATGTTGTCTTCACAGTTTGTTTCCAATGCCACCAAGTGGCCAAAAATCCCCATTTATTCCAGATTTTAGGGTCTGTTCAGCAGGACACTGTCGTACTTTTGAGCCCAGGTGAGTTTCTCTCCCTTCTGGATTTTGAGTCATAGGCTGAGATCCGTGTCGTACACAGGGTGTCCTCAGCCGATCGGCCCGTCCCGGGGCAGAGCCAGGCTGTGCGAGTTCTCGGGCCAGCACTACTGTGACTCCTGTCACCAAGGTGACACTGCCGTCATCCCCTCACGCATGGTGCACAACTGGGACCTCACGCAACGGGAGGTGGGAGCGACTTACACAGATCACTCTTTAAAAATTATTTATTTGTATGTACATACGCACAGATAGAGACACCGTTATCAAATAATAGAGTTGTACATGGATGAAACAGCTTCAATTTGTGACGTAAATGTGTGTGTGTGCGCGTCACTGTCAAGGTGTCGAAGAAGGCCCTGCAGCTGCTGGTTCAGGTCGGACAGGAGCCTCTGCTGAACCTGGAGCAGTTAAACCCCGAGCTGGTGAAGCACGCCGAGCCCATGGCTCAGGCCCACAACCTGCGGGAGAGGATGCGCCTGCTGGGTGACTACCTGCTCACCTGTCGCAGCGGAGCCTACAAGAGGATCCAAGCCAGGTGTGTGTGTGTATGTGTATGTGTATATGTATGTGTATGTGTATGTGTATCTGCTATCTAAAGATCTTGAAAAGCCTTTAAGAAAAAAAGAAAGAAATGAAATCAGATTCAGATCTGAAGGTATTGACTTTCATGTGAAAAACTCATAATGTTTCTCTTGTCTATCTGAGGCTTAAATGTTAGTGATAAATGTTGTTTGTTGTGAATCCGTAAAATAAAAATGCGATTGTAGTGGATTTAGCTGCAGGAGGAATTGATTCTTTTTTTTTTTTTAATGCCAGATAAGGGGTTATGTTTACAGTGAGCTGGCAGATAATGGAAAAAGAATGTGACATGATGATAAAAAATTAATATGTCCTGTTTCTACTGTTTTTTTCCCATCGTCCTTTTACCTTTCGACCTGTTTGATTGTGTAACAGCTATTAAAAGCCCTTAAAAAGTTAAATTGGACTTGGTGAAACCTGCAGAAGCTCTGTTATATTTTGCATAATTTTATTTTTACACTATATAATGTGTTTTTTTAATTTTCCCTCCAGAATGGGGCAGCGTACGTACCTGTTGGAGGCAAGCCATCTGTACAGTGTCATGGACCTACGTGAGGTATCCTCTAGATTCGATTATGTTGTTCTGTTACCAGTCCCCCCGAAACGTCTTAATACTCGATTTGTCTGTTTTGGTTGTTTTGCTTTTTCCCCCAGATAGCAGAGGGCCAATATGCAAACTACCTTTTGGCGCTGGTGCAGTTCGCCTCCAACCACGTGTTTCACTGTGACCTGTGCACTCAGCGCGGCTTCATCTGCCAGATCTGTCACGCCGACGACACCATCTTCCCCTTCCAGTTTGACAGCACCACCAGGTATGTGTGACATCCCGGGGCCACCTCATTCATGCCCCCCCCTTGCTTTCCTCGCCTCATTCAATTCACCCAACCACTGCTTTTTTTCCCTTGTTTTGCATCTGCAGTATTTGTTTCAAGAGTCGACCCTAAAGCCAAAAAAAGAGTCTGGGCTCCAAAATGCGGCCAAGCATTCAGAATTTAATCTTACACTCTAGCTCCAACTACTAAACCATCTGTGTTTGGCCTTGTTGGAAAAAAAATTCTGCTTTGTTATTCCCCCCCTTTTTTTTTTCTATTTACCTTTGTTTGCCCAGTTCAGTTTAGACACCAGTGTTTCCCAGTTGTCCCCTGTTAATTTCATGCACCTCCCACTGATATAAAGTGTAAATAAATGAGCCAAGAAAAAAAAAAAAGCCTGGGAGACTATAAACAAATATGCGTGCGGAAACCTTTTCAGTTCCTTCACTGAACTGGTGAAGTGTGTCTTTTTCTGTTTACTGAGTCCAGGCTTCGGTTTAACCTCACAGTCACAGTTGGGACTTGGCATTAAAAACATCTGAATAAGCATTGAACAGTTTTAGTTGTTAAAGAAATAAGTCCTTTATTTCACCTATGGAAAAATTTAAAAGCAAATCAAACAACTGAATAAGAAAAATACAATAAAATACTTTAATACTTCTATAGAATTATACTGTATATATTTCTCCTTATGTATGCATTTACTGTGTCATACTAGAATGAAATCTATGTCTTAAAGGACAATTACGTAGCTTTTAGTCTGGAATTTTCCTCTGCTGTGTTTATTTTCCATGTCGCATTAAAATCAATCACAACACAGAAAATAAAGTCGAGTTGTTTTTTTTTTTTTAATCTTCATTATTCCTATAATTCTTGCATTACCTGAATATATAAGAACAGAAACTTAGAACCATTTTTTCTTGTTGCTCTAGATCTCTTTTGCTTCTTAATTGTCTTGTCATTTGTTTTAAATGTGTTGTTTTTTTTTTTTCCTTTGTCTCTGACCCAGGTGTAAAGTTTGTAAAGCTGTGTTTCACCTGGCCTGCAAGGTGCCCGAGTACTCTTGTCCTCGCTGCCAGCGAATGAAGAAATACCTGGAGAGGGATCTTCAGGACTGAGCGCACAGCCAGCGTGGCGGGATGGTGATGAGGCAGCTTGCTGGCGCGGCGACGAGGCAGCTCGCCAGCGGGATGGCGACGAGACAGCTTGCCGATGAAGACTGCCTTTACCGGGAAGCTGGATGACGGCCGCTTTTGTCGAGAATTTAAAAGAAAAAAAAATCTAGCTTTTACGTGAAGTAACCTCAAGTGCAATTATGAGCACGACGTACCTACCCTAACTGACCTTTAGAACTGGAGGGGGGGGCACTGTGGTAGCTGGACTCTCTGCACTAATTCAGAGGCCTCGCGAGCCTTGCGACGCTGACACGACACGACGCAGCCAAATGTTACCGACTCTCAATACCTCTCTGCATCGGGGACGACGGCGAAGAAGAATTGTAATCCGACACATTTTCACATCGTGGCTTTTTTTTTTTTTAATAATCGTTACAGAAACATCCTTAACTGCTATGTTTGCCAGAAATGCCCTCGTCCGAATTTTTAGGCCTCAGATGCACAGGGTGGGGTCGTGTATCTAAACGTAGCGCAACATGAGGTTGGGTACTGTACATGCAAAAAAAAAAAAATGAAAACACGACTTGAAAATGTTCTAATTTTAACAACTTGTGATTGTGCCTTCTTATTAATTTAGGCTTTACACTGTTCTCCTCTTCGGCATATCAACACCACCACTACTACTACTACTACTACTACAGCAACAACAACAGGGCCAAAAAAAAACCATCAAATTGCCATAAACATAAGGTGAAATTACACAGCTTTGTTTCAGTTTGTGTAAATGTAAAAAGAAAAAAATCTGTCAGAAAGGAGACTTTGTGGAATCTTTCTCTTAGTATGTTAACTCATAGATATATTAAGCTTACAAACAGGCACTGACATGTATGATGTAAGACACAGCTCTGTGTTTCTGAAGGCTCAGAGGGGAGATTTAAAAAAACAGATTTCCGAACGGATTTGTTTTGCTGCTTGTGTGGCGAGCCACACCGAGATCACTCGTGAAGTTGCTGATGTAAATAAATGACAAACATGTGGCATAAAACATTTTGGTGCAAACAGGCTGGTGCAAATTAAGTTTTTTTTTTTTGTTTGTTTTTTTGTTGGGGTTTTTTTTGCATATTTGCACTTAGCTACGACTGTTTAAAAATGGAAATTTCAAAAGCAGCCTGGTTGTAATATCCTCTAGCACAAGAAAACGACCCCGAAGACTAACAAAACAAACCTGCGTTGCTGACATTTTTCTTTTTGCTTTTCCCATCATGTTCAGTTTTCTTTTCTTCCCTCAAATATTTGATCTAGAGTTGAACTTGCAGAAAATTACATTGCAACAAGTTTTAATTTTTTTTTTTTTTTTTTTTTTTACAAAGAAAAGAAAAATCACTGAAGGTTTACTTATCAAATCCATTTTGATATATGCAGAACATATCACTTGCAAGATGCAAGTATCGTATACTGCAGTACTGTTATTACTGTGTGTATATTTTTTTTTAAACTTGTCATCTCATTTTAAGTGTTTTTGTGATTTACAAATGACCATGAGAAAATAAAACACCGGTGTGTTACACTCTGTTCTCCTCTGTCTGAGGCACATTTAGGCCAAAGATGTGAAAGTGCCGCTAAGCTGGATCATGGCTCGCCAGCGTGAATTTCACCTGCCCTCTGCGTGAGCGACAACGAGGGTTAAATGCAGCTTAGCGGTCGCGTCGGATCAGGGCCGGAGAGTGACGCTGCTTGGCGGATTAACGACGTCACAGCCTGGCGCCTGGCACCCGCCCGCAGGGCCCAGCAACAGGTCACAAGTCGTGACAGGTGCTCACTGCGTTTGTTTAGATCTGGGATGCAGCCGAGGCCCGATTGAACATTTTTATAGTGCCATCCAATTTATAGAGACCATCGGTTTTGTTCTTAGAAGGACCAAAATGATTCACTAACCTTTGTGGGGACAAAGGACATTTTCAGTCAAGATGTCAAGATTTGACATGTTGACAAAAAAAAGAAAAAAGGCCATTTATAGATAAATATAAATAAAATATAAAAGTATAAATAGTAGGTCTTAAAGTTTTAGCATGGAATTCCTTCCCTTCCCCACGATCAGGGGGTTTGTTCTAAAACAATGAACTATAATAGACAATGTTTTTTTTTGTTGTTTTCTATTTGGAACTCAGATTAAGAACTTAAATACAAATGTTGTCCCACCATCGCTTATATTAGAGTTATTTTAACAGCCCGTATGAATGGGAAGGAACCTCTTCATTTCCATATGGGCATGTGAGGCCATGTTCATTAGTTCAAGAGCTTGGGCGGAAGAAGCTGTTTTTCAGTAGTGTAACAGTAAAACCTGGGAAGCCCTTATGTTGAAGAACAGGCATGGATGGATTATTTAAAGGAGTCGGGGGGGCTGTGTTTGAAGTGTCTGTTAAAAGTTCTGGTTGAAATATTGGTCAAAAGATGCACATGGAGACGCAAACTGCTGCGAAAGTCTGCCAGTCGTCCAAAATGACGACAAAAACATGCAAACCACTCCCATTGTTTTGATGGTGACGGAGGTGGGGGGGGGGGCTTTTGCATGTCCGTGCCCGGGGAAGCTGTTGCCTCTTAACCCGTCCCTGCTCCCCCCGCATCGTGGACGATGGACCTCAGGGCAAAAGAAGCCGAGCACAGGTGCAGCCAGTCACATAATGACTGCGCCCCTGCGCCAAAGCCAGCGACGCTCCGACGACCTGGCCGCTGCATCCAGGGGCTGATCAGCTCCACCTGCGCCTGATGAGGCAAAGTGTCTGATTCTCTCCTCCACTCGGCCTTTAATTGGTCTGATTACGGTTTTTTGTTGTTTTGTTTTACTTCATTAGATGCAAACTTCAGAAATGAAAAGCATTTAAACAAACAGACAAACAGACAGTAAATAATACTTTAATATTCTGCAGATGCGTGTCACTCAGAAGGTGTTAAATGAGTTCACCTCCGCCCCAACCCCTCCACCCCCCCCTCCAGCCCTCCTCCACCCCCGCCCCTCACTGCGCCGCGGCTCGCTGGTGGAGGCAGACCTGCGACCGCAAAGAGGATCATCACGGTAATGGGAGGAGTGAAGGGCGGACGGCAAAGCTGAAAAACGCGTCTGGCGAGTCGGCCTGTCGAGTCTGGTCCTCCGCTCCCTTCACCCCAGGACCGGCTCCCGCTCTCCGAGCCACCACACGGACCCTTCCCCGCAGCCCGTTCTTTGTTTTTGTTTGTTTTACGCTGTTTATTTTTAAAAAATTATTTCCCTTTTAAATCCGAGCGGCGAGTCGCGCTGCTCCGCAACCGGAGGAGAGTCGGAGTCGGAGCCCCGAGTCCGAGCCCCGAGTCCGAGTCCGGGTCCCGGGTGCTTTCTGGGATGGACCCCGCGGAGGGATGCGCGACGCTGATCCCGCGGGAGAGGAGCAGCCACACGGCGTTCATCGACGGCTGCACCCTGTACGTGTGGGGAGGATACCGGGTGCGTAACCGTACCTGCGCAGGTAGACCCGCGAGGAGCCACGTCACGAGATAAACAAGCTTTGTTTGTTTGAGCCTCGTTTCCTCGGGTCGGTTTCCAGCTCCCGTCTAAACCGGGTCATTTTGACCTTTTTTAGTTATTTTTAATTTTTATTTTTTTTTTTTAAAAATGCAATGGCAGGAAGAGGGAAAAAAATTTCAGAGGTTGTTTGATTGTTTTCCTGTCTTGATGTTTCCCTCCCACATGCTCACACACACACACCTCTAACAAAATGGCTGTTAGAGGTGTGTGTGTGTGTGTGTGTGTGTGTGTGTGTGTGTGTGTTGCCCCCCCTTGCAAACATGTTCCAACAAGGGGAGGAAAAAAATGCGTCTCAGGCCTTCATATCTCGTTTCATCCTGATTGCTGCCATGGGCACAATATCCTGTCCATGGCATCAGAGAACGTCAAAAAGATAACCTGAGAAAACAAACCTCATGGCCAGGTTCTGATGGCTGAGGGTTTTGTTCTTTAACCCAGAACCAGGCAACACTGCTTGGCAGATTTGAGGGTAGAGGGCAAGGACCCTCTGTGTGTTTCATACGTGGTGTTACACCCCCCCCTCCCCTTTTCGTTGCCTCGTAGGTGGTTGCTGGGGAGGATGTCATGCTGCCCAGTGATGAGATATGGCTCTGCGATCTACACAGCGGGACGTGGTAAGAAGAAAGGAAAAACTTCCTTTATCACCCCCAAGATGAACACGACCGTGTCACCTTGACACTGGAGCCACGGGCGGAGGCCCAGACCGGCGCTGGTCTGATTCTTAAAATGAGTCTTTTGAACGGCACAAACAAGATACAGGCACAAGGGGGGGGGAGGGGTGATTAAGGACAGACTGGGTTTCTGAGAACTGTCAAGTCAAAACACCCCTGTATGCGGTTTGTTTCATGTGGGCTCCTCTTTTGTGTGACAGGGAGCTGAGGCAGATCGCCGGCGACGTGCCCCCGGACCTGTCGGGCTCCTGCGGCTCCCACGTCAACGGCGCGCTCTACATTTTCGCTGGGTGCGACGCCGGGGGATACACCAACCAGGTGAGGGTCGGTCGCCGCAGGCGGCCGTCTCTTCAGGGCTGTTCAGCCTCTCAGCTGCAGCCCTCCCCCCCCCAGCGAGTCACAGAGCCGAGCAGAGAGATGAACATCTGCCATGGCATTAAAATGGACTCTACAGCTGTTAGGAAGGTGTTCCCACGATCCCATTCAATCCCTTTTTAAAGTTTGAACCCCAAGTGCGATACCAAATCAATAATGGTAGCTGGAAATGACACGCGGTGTGTCCTTGCTTGGGGGGGGGTCACATTTGACATATGCAACACTTTGAACATCCTCCACGCATAAACATGACTTTTGTTGGTGTTCGGCAGGATTGTTTCCATCCAGATTCTCCTTCGAAGAGTTTGAGGTTTTGTTTTGTGTTTGTTTTTTTTTTGGGGGGGTCCTTTCAAATCAATGTCAAACGTTAGGGGAAGAAGAAGAAAAAAAAAAAACCTCCACGGGTTCCAGCAGGTATTTGTCTCTCAGGAGAACGTGGTTAAGTTGACGCAGGGATGAAACAGGAGAAGGATTTTATTTTTTGTTTTGTTCTTTTTCCATCCTGGCAGCTATCAGTGATGATGATTAAAAATTTTTTTTTAAATCTGAGATCCAGAACTTGCTGTAACTTGATTTTTTTTTTTTTTTTTTTCGGTGAGACTGAGTAACACTAACGTGCTGTCAGACAGGGTTATGTTCACACAAACCATCTGCGGTGTGACAGGCGCTCCCCTGCTGTTGAGACTGCAGCTTGTCTGCACGTCAGAGCTGTTATCTAAAGGAGCAGGAACAGTTCAAAGTGGATACACTGAGTCTGGGTTGAGATGAAGTGTTGCAGTGTCCCCACAGGAATAAAAACGTCCTATTTATTTGACCTTTAACGGCTCTTGAGGTAGATTATCTCCCCTAAAGGAGACCTGGGAGGTGTAAAGATGTGAGCCCGACCCACCAAGAACAATTATAACCTTCAGAATGTGGCATTTGAATGTCTGGTATGAAGGCAGTGTTTTTCAAACGGGGCTCATACCAGACGCTGTGGACACTGGAGATGATCCAGTTTGATCCTCCCGCTCCGGCTGTGAAAGCATGTGAAAGCGTTCTCCAGAGGTGGACAGGAAGTTGGTCGAGGGCGGCTGTTTTCGGCGCGGCCTGTCCAGTCGACACGTACACGGGGTCGTGGACGGGGGTCACACCTCCGCACCCTCTTCTGCCGGAGCTGCAAAAGCATGGAAATCTGCTCTGTTTAGTTACTCCACACCAGAGCGTTTTCAGGATTTATCATTATATGATTCTCACTTGATGATACATGATTCTGGGTCGCATGATCTGAAGAGTTTGTCTCCTACTTTTTGTTTGTTTGTTTAGATGTTCAGTGTCGACCTCACAGAGCCGCGCCTCTCGTGGAAGAAATTGACCGACACCAGGGGAGTGACACCATCGCCCCGCAACAAACACTCGTGCTGGGTACACGGAGACAGGTCAGTTCTGGGGGGGCACCGACCGACTGACCGACCAGATGGCTGAAAATGAGCTTCATGGGTCTTTCCACCCTGAAGCACTGGTCACAAAAGTAGTAAAAACAAGTGTTTGGAGTTTAAGAAACAGTTGAAATGTTTAGGAAGAGCTTGAATAACAGAAGTGACGAGGAAATGTAGAATTTTCTTTCCATATTTTATCTACTCTATGGCTTCCAACTTTTTCCAAGAAATTTGTAGTTTTATCCTTGATTATTTATTTATTTATTTGATTTTTTTTATTTGTCTTGGTGCAGATTAATCTACTTCGGCGGATATGGGTGCAAGACCATCGGGGAAGTACGAAACACATCATCGTCAAGCTTTGTCGTGGAAGAGATGTCCTGGGTAATTAATGCAGATGATATTAATACTACTGATGATGATGATACAGAAAAACCTTAGTATTGCTTAGTATTTTATGAAACAGAATTGTTCTATAAATTCGAGAACAAGTGTCTTTTAGATGATCATCACCTCACATTTTGATCACAATATTTGATCACTAGTTGGTTTGGCTCAGTTATTATGATTTTCATCATTAAATTTACATCCCATCAGTGAAAATCAACAATTGGTGCTAAGCTATCGTTATTAATATATATATTTTTTTAATGTTAGACAACTATTGGAGACACGTTGTTCAGGTGCTGGGGCTGGAACAATGAAGTCAACGTGTTCAACACACACACGGCCACGTGGAGTTTGCCAGAGACTCAGGTGAGTTAGGACATCAAGACCAGGGTTCAGTGTCAATTCATCCACTTCTCATGCATTTTACTCCCTCAAGCATAGATTTAAAATTTTAATAAACGATGATCTTGGATGCTTTATACGGCGGCCACGTGAATTTGATCAAGTTTGTTTTGTGTTTTTGTTTTTTTTTTTAATCTGCAGGGTCGGGCTCCTGCCCCCAGAGGCTGCCATGCCAGCGCCCTCCTGGGGAACAAAGGTTACATCTCTGGGGGTGGTGTGAGTTGAGAAGCTTATCCACACTATAACTGTAAACACTGCGTAGCCAAAAGTATGTGGATGAGCCTGCACTTTTGGTATGCGGCTGTTTTTTCCTTCGCGGTTTTCTAGCTTTTCACCCCTGCTCCAATTAATCGAGCTCCTGATGCTCCAGCATGCAATGTTTTTTTTCTTGTTTTTATGGACAATGGTGTTCTTCCAAGCTCATGGTAACAGTTTGGGGGTAGGCCCTTTCCTGTTTCAACATCCCTTTCCTGTTGTAACGTGACAATGCGCCCGTGCTCAAAAAGTTGGATCCTTGAAAAGCGGAGTTTTCTTTTGAGTTTTTTCATGTGGAGGAACGTGACCCCCACCCGCCCCCTTGGGCCCAGTGACGGACTGCGAGCGATGCCTCATCGCCCAACATCACTTTATGCTCTTGTGGCTGAATTTGAGCAAATCTCTGTAGCCACGTCCCTGAAATCTGTTGGAAAGCCTGAAACCAGGAGAACGGAGGCTGTAAGAGAGAGATGGGTGAAATGCTCGACTGTCTGCATACATTTGGCCATGTGGTGTATCTGAGAATGTAAACGAGTCGCAGTGCTTTCACCGCACCCACTTTGTATCACTGTCACGATAACACTTCAAGTCACCTGCATGTAGACGAAGTGTCTTCACCTAAATCGGAGCCTGATGTGATTTTGTTTTCCAGGAGACGGCAGAGTTGGACGTGTTCTGCTTAGACCTGGAGACCTGGACCTGGACTCAATTGTAAGACTTCCTTCACCCTCTCACTCTCAAATCAGTTGTGGTCTTTGTTACCTGTTTAATTTTTACAGCTTTGAAAAAAAATTTAAAACTTTTTTTTTTTTTTTTTTTTTTAATTCCTTCTTTATCCAATATTTTACTGACTGTTTGGCTCTGACCTCCCCGTGTGTGTGCGTTGAACTCCACCAGCGACATCCCCCCATCCTGTTCACCCCTGGGGCGCTCCATGCACACCATGACGGCCATATCGGACCACGCGCTCTTCGTGTACGGCGGCCTCGGCACGGACGGGAGCACCCTCAGTAAGGACACCACCGGACTGAAAGAAATGCTAAATGACTAGGACTGATGCCACTGCTGCCTTTTGTGTGTTATTTGTGGTGTTTAATTCATATTTTTTCCAACATGAAATATAAAGTGACCCAAAAAGGAGGCTGCAACCCAGGGCCTTGACTGCCAGGCCTGTTCGTTAGTCCATCCCAGTTCTGCCTGGCTTTAAACATTTTGAAATTATCAGGAAAAACCTTTTTGTATCTGCATGTTATGTTTTTCCTTATCCTTCATCTGCCTCGGGCAAAAATGCTCAAGGTCGAAGGACTTTATGCAACTTGATGCAGCTCTAAAAAGAAAAGATCACTGCTCAAGTAGCTGAAAGTGAAGCTCCCGGTTACCTAATCTCCACTTTTATCACCAACCTCTTTCCCCTCTAGACGACACCTGGCAGTTTAACACAGTTAAAAGAGAGTGGACCAGGATGACGCACCCACACCAGGACAAGCCCAGGTACTTAGTTCATCATTTGAAGGACGATTTTAGATCTTGGTTGTTTTCAGAAGCTCCAGAAGTGGGAAAAGGTGAAATGAGAAAAAGCTGGTGTAAAACTTTCACCTTTTCTCATGTAGAGAAGCTCTGTGATTGCACGTTCTTGTTGTGCCTGTAAAGCCACTGCACCCCCGTTCCAAGTCTCTTCATGACCATACCTCAACGCCACAATTTCAGCCGCGTCGTTCGGGCTGTCTGTGCCGAACCTGTTGAATGGTGTACGCAGTCTGCCATTTTCTTTTTTTTTTTCTTTTCCCCCTTTGTTCACCTCAGGGTGTGTCACACCGCCTGCCTGGGGAGCGACGAGGACGTTGTCGTGTTCGGGGGAAGCAGTAAGCTGTGCATCCTCATGGACTCGGTAGGTGATGAGGACATTTCTCAGTTATCACTTTTTTTTTTTTTTTTTTTTTTTTATGGCCAACTTTTAAATTTTATTTTTTGTAGGATTAAGCCATTAATATCTAATTTTGCTAGTTGATAGTTATAAGTAAAGCTGTATTTTTAGTTCCACAACAAGGTCTTTGAGAGTAAAACTCTGCGCAGCGTAATCTTTTCCCCTAATTACAGACTAAAAATAGACTGATTCAGTAAAACGGTTGCATAAAGAAAGCTTAAGTGGTTTATGGGCTCAAGTGCACTGACGTAATTCAATGAAGAACTGTATTTTATGTCAGAACAGAGCTGGATTACTGAGAAACCTGTATGTTGGTATTTAGTCATAAACCGAAAGTATTGGATAAATAAAACTTTGGTCTAGATCTTTTAACCAAAGTTTCACAGCAGTCCCTGCATTTGTATTGGTGCCATTTCCTGAAAACCAAAGCCTGGTTTAACCTCATGGTGGCTTCAGAGGAAAGGTCACTAAATGTCATGATAGTCCATAGTAGTAGAGGTAGAAAGATTTTCCCTTTTTGTAATGAAGGACCGACTGCAATTAACATTCATGACACCTTGCTCTTTTTTTTTTTTTTTTTTTTTTACCTTTTCTCATGCACATTTTTGCTTGTTGTCGTCCGTCCTCATGTGGTTGTCATCAGGTGGCCGTTCTCAGGGCGCCATCGCAACATCACTGCAGGGACATCATCGTCTTTCAGACCCAGCCGTACTCCCTCTTCAGGTACGATGACCCCCGCCCCCACCCAGATCTATTCATGCACCCCGGAATAAAATCTCTTGTCCAGATCCGGAGCACAATGATCAACCAAAAAAACTCCACACGTTCATACTTTCTGTGTGTGTGTGTGTGTGTGTGTGTGTGTGTGTGTGTGTGTGTGATTTAGTGGGGACAGTGTGGCTTTTGTGCGCTCTTACCGGCAGGTGACTGGCTGGTCACTTGCATTCACTCGTTACTGTACATTGTGGATGTCGGCGCCATGTGAGAGCTTGTTTGCATGTCGTCCTTCCTCCACGTGACCAGGTTTTTTGTTGTTTTTTTTTTTTTTTTTAACAAGGTCCATGGGGACCCGTTAAACACTGGGGGCTATTTATATGCTCCCTGTTCGAACCATGTGCCGGCTCATGTACAACAGGGGCCACAGTGTTATGCTAATGAGCTTTACCTCTTTTCCATTTTTTTATTATTATGTATATGTAGGCAATAGGGCATTTGGATGTGAAATTTGTCGGCCCATCCGGTGGTTGTCCACAAGAGAAGTCAGGGTTTGTCCTCTGGAGAACGTGAACCTCTGTGTACAAACTTTGATCCTGATGCATCTGGTAGACGTTGGTATATTTTAGCCCGGACCGTAGTGGTGAGCAGACAGACTGACACTGCAGTTAAATCCAATTCAAAACAGCTGAAAATTAGCACTTTGCTTTAATGGGACCATTTTTTTGATCGATTTCAGTCAGTCAGTCGTCTGTTGGTTCATTTGCTGGTTGGAACTCTGGTCCATAGTGAAACATCTCAACCTACTGGATGGTTTCCCATTGTATTTGGCGAAAGATGTCAAGGTTTCCTGAGGATAAACCCCCAGTCCGTGACTTGTGGGCCAAGAAATAATGTTCGAAGTTGGAGTCAGATGAGCTGGTTCAGGGAAAAACCAGCAAAGTCAAATGACACAGCATTGTAAGAGCATCTGAATGTAGATATTTTCCACATTATGTTCCATAACATTAGAGGTTAGGGTTTGATGGTCAACCCTCCACCAAACTATGACTTAGTCCAGAGAAAAAAACACTTCTGACACCAAGGAGAATGATTTTTATTACAACCTACAGAGGAACCCTTAACAGCCACTAAGGTGCAGAATACCGGTTCTTCTTAGAGCAAGGTTACAGTTTGAGACTGAATGGGATTTAAAAAAAAAAAAAAAGTAGTTTTGGAGCATCTAAACAAGTTTTTAATTTTACACCCCCCCCCCCCCCCCAGGTTGTGTGAGGACCTCATGGGGAAGAACCGGAGCTGTTCGGGAGCAGCTGAAGTGGCTGCCGTCGAAACTTGAGCAAAGTCGATAAGCGCGTGGCCTTTTTCACTGACTTGAAGCTGGCCCTCACTACTTGAGGACTGTTTTTTAAGCCACATCATTCTGAGCCAGTTGGTTATTACATAAGTTGTTTTTTTTGTGTTAGGACTATGTTTCTGTGTTAATAATGATTTAAAGAAGAAAGAAAGAAACATGGTCCTAAAGTTCGATGTTTTAACTTAAGGAAATATAATTTGTAAATAAAGTGTCTTATTTTAAACAAACATTGATTAGGTAAAATTTTACTCTGCAGTGATTTTTGATGACATGCAATCTGTTTTTGAATAAAGGAATTGATATGTTGTATTTTGATTTTAGTGTTTATTCCCCTTAACAAACAAAGCAGTGGAGTCAATGAAATCATATGTTGCAGAAGCCCAATTGGGGACGAAGCAAAAAAAAAAAACCCTCAAACGTTTTCATCTCTGTAAAAACACTAACAGGTTAAATATTCCACTTTTATTTAATCAAATCGGCTTAAAAGGATTTAATGACACGATGCAGAGTTTTCTTTTCATTACAACAAACAAGCATTCTAGGGGATTTACAAGCAGCTGGTGAAGACAATGGGACGTCGATGACTGATGTGAAAATTGACTGCGTCTGTTTCTGTTGGTCCAGAACTAAGGCTGTACTTTACCACTGAAGGACATGTACATAAAGAGGTAAATATTACCTGAGATTTTTAAAAATGTACATGTGTGAAGTATTGTAGGAAACTGGTGTCTTGGTTGGTTTTTTTTTTTTTTAACAAGGTCCATGGGGACCCGTTAAACACTGGGGGCTATTTATATGCTCCCTGTTCGAACCATGTGCCGGCTCATGTACAACAGGGGCCACAGTGTTATGCTAATGAGCTTTACCTCTTTTCCATTTTTTTATTATTATGTATATGTAGGCAATAGGGCATTTGGATGTGAAATTTGTCGGCCCATCCGGTGGTTGTCCACAAGAGAAGTCAGGGTTTGTCCTCTGGAGAACGTGAACCTCTGTGTACAAAGTTTGATCCTGATGCATCTGGTAGACGTTGGTATATTTTAGCCCGGACCGTAGTGGTGAGCAGACAGACTGACACTGCAGTTAAATCCAATTCAAAACAGCTGAAAATTAGCACTTTGCTTTAATGGGACCATTTTTTTGATCGGGATTTCAGTCAGTCAGTCGTCTGTTGGTTCATTTGCTGGTTGGAACTCTGGTCCATAGTGAAACATCTCAACCTACTGGATGGTTTCCCATTGTATTTGGCGAAAGATGTCAAGGTTTCCTGAGGATAAACCCCCAGTCCGTGACTTGTGGGCCAAGAAATAATGTTCGAAGTTGGAGTCAGATGAGCTGGTTCAGGGAAAAACCAGCAAAGTCAAATGACACAGCATTGTAAGAGCATCTGAATGTAGATATTTTCCACATTATGTTCCATAACATTAGAGGTTAGGGTTTGATGGTCAACCCTCCACCAAACTATGACTTAGTCCAGAGAAAAAAACACTTCTGACACCAAGGAGAATGATTTTTATTACAACCTACAGAGGAACCCTTAACAGCCACTAAGGTGCAGAATACCGGTTCTTCTTAGAGCAAGGTTACAGTTTGAGACTGAATGGGTTTTAAAAAAAAAAAAAAAGTAGTTTTGGAGCATCTAAACAAGTTTTTAATTTTACACCCCCCCCCCCCCCCCAGGTTGTGTGAGGACCTCATGGGGAAGAACCCGGAGCTGTTCGGGGAGCAGCTGAAGTGGCTGCCGTCGAAACTTCGGAGCAAAGTCGATAAGCGAGTGGCCTTTTTCACTGACTTGAAGCTGGCCCTCACTACTTGAGGACTGTTTTTTAAGCCACATCATTCTGAGCCAGTTGGTTATTACATAAGTTGTTTTTTTTGTGTTAGGACTATGTTTCTGTGTTAATAATGATTTAAAGAAGAAAGAAAGAAACATGGTCCTAAAGTTCCGATGTTTTAACTTAAGGAAATATAATTTGTAAATAAAGTGTCTTATTTTAAACAAACATTGATTAGGTAAAATTTTACTCTGCAGTGATTTTTGATGACATGCAATCTGTTTTTGAATAAAGGAATTGATATGTTGTATTTTGATTTTAGTGTTTATTCCCCTTAACAAACAAAGCAGTGGAGTCCAATGAAATCATATGTTGCAGAAGCCCAATTGGGGACGAAGCAAAAAAAAAAAAAAAACCCTCAAACGTTTTCATCTCTGTAAAAACACTAACAGGTTAAATATTCCACTTTTATTTAATCAAATCGGCTTAAAAGGATTTAATGACACGATGCACGAGTTTTCTCTTTTCATTACAACAAACAAGCATTCTAGGGGATTTACAAGCAGCTGGTGAAGACAATGGGACGTCGATGACTGATGTGAAAATTGACTGCGTCTGTTTCTGTTGGTCCAGAACTAAGGCTGTACTTTACCACTGAAGGACATGTACATAAAGAGGTAAATATTACCTGAGATTTTTAAAAATGTACATGTGTGAAGTATTGTAGGAAACTGGTGTCTTGGTTGGTTTTTTTTTTTTTTTTTTTTAAATGTATTTCCTGATTTTTATTTCCTCTGCTTTTTCTCCTTTGTCACATGTAAAACCTTTTCACTTCAACATTTAGAATCATTGTTCCTCTATGAGGTGAAATTGAACTTGAATGGACTAATCTCATTGTTCAAGAATCCATAAAACACCTGAAAATCATATTCCTGACAAAAAAAGCAGAACCAGACGGGAAATTTTAGATTTTTAAATAGCCATATTTTTTTTCCCATTTACAGAAGGTGATTTAGAGGAGAGGCCTGATTGTAGGTGGTGATGGAGATTCATGGGGAAGCTCGCGCTGGAAACCGACGGCCTAGTGTCTGTCACGCAGGTGTGTCCGTTTCACACGGGCCGGACGTAGTTGGCGGGGAGCATGCCGCGCTGCCCTGTGCGCTGGTTGCACCCGAACACCCATCCCTCGTCTATGGGCTCCACGTCCAGGATCACGTCCCCCTCCAGGAGGGAGACTTCATCCGCCTCTGCCGCCGTGTAGCTGTACATGGCCTGGTAACGTTTCTGAGGCAGCAAGGAATGCGCATACACACACACACACGTGACATAATGATGAGAGCATGCAATGTCCAAACCAATTAATTTGCATTGAATTTCCCAACTGGAGGCATAAACACACACATAAAACATATACTGCACAACCACATGTGGCAACTACACTGACAGTTGGCAGACACTCAAACCACATTCACAAATACAATCACACAACACACAGATGCAGTCACAGGTTGGGTGTTATTAAATCACATGACTGACTAAAAAAATGTAAATAATGTAATAAAAATACAAATACATAAAAAAGACAAACAAATTTAAGATAAAAACATCAAATTCATATTCCAATAAAAAACCCATACAATTACAATAAATAACCCTATGCAATACCATATATTCAAAAGTATGTGGACACCATCGTCTTTCATTATTAGGCTTTGGTTTTGTAACTTTAAAGGAAATCCTGACGTTACCACATACTAGGGCTGCAAGTAACAGTTATTTTCATTATCGATTAATTTGTTGATTATTTTTGTGGTTACTCGATTAATCTTTTCATCCCTGAACCTTTAAAGGCTGGTGAGAAAAGTTAATCAAATCACATATCCGAGGCGACGCCTTCAGACTGCCGGTTTTCACCTGAGAAACCGTCTCAAACCGAAGGGATTCCATTTCCAACAGCATGAAACAGAAAAGGAACGAAGCCTCGAACTGGAGAAGCCAAAATATGAGAGTGTTTGGCAGTTTTCACTTGGAAGAAAAAAAAAGACAAAAGCTTTTATGTCTATTCCAGTTTGATGTAGAAGATCTTGACTGATGTGCGCGGAGCCCTGACCTCAACCCCATCCCGACGCCTGACTGTGAGCTCGGCCCCGTCACCGGCAAACGACCACAGCCGGGTTCAGAAAAATCTGGTGGAGAACCTAAACCTGAGAGTGGAGGCTGTCATAGCCGGATATCAATTCCCGTGGTTTTGGAATAGCATGTTCAAAAAATAAAGCGTGTCCTGTTAGGGTGTCCACATACTTCTGGAAATATGGTGTGTGTATTTATGTAATAGACTCACCCCCCCACCAGGTGGGGCCACTGCGGCGGGGCGACCTTGTGCGGCCGGCTGACTGAATCGCTCAGGGTTGGCTGGTTGCTCTTCATAGTCTAGGCACACACACACAGACACACCATTAATACAAATATACAACACTAACTATAGCTGCTTGGCTGATGTCTTGAGTGTTGTCCCTTGTCTCACCTTGTCTGTTTTCAGGAGGGGGGGCGTCACTCCGGACTTTGCTCCTCTCAAACTCCTCATGGTACTTTATCTGCACACACACATTAAGTCCACATGAGGGCGTAACAAGCTTAACGGCCGACCCCGAAGGCCTCCCACTGTGAGAAGTAGCTCACCATTTTAGGAGGTGCTGGGAGATGATTGGGGTGAGGGGGGGCAATACAGTGCCTCATTTACAATCATAACAGTTTCAGTAGAGAGGGCGTTCCTAACAGTCTCAAACAGCTGAGGCCTCTGCCTGTTGCGAGTTTCTTTCTTTTCCTTGTCTTACAAAAACATCTTACAGAAACAGATGAGAAATTTAATAATTAATTAATGTTTTTCGGCTCTTAAAGCCCCCCCCCCCCCCGATGTCAGCTGTGCAATATCTGAGACTTTTTCATTTCACTCTGGACTTGGCGTGCTTCAGGTTTTGGTTTTTTGTTTTTTTTCCCTTCCTGTTTGCATTTGTTGTGACCCTCGATACCACAGAGCACCTCTGTTTGTTGAGTGTGACTTTTACAAACACAATTTTGTTTGAGGTGTTCTCCAGGACAAATATGTGATTTTGCTTTACATAAATAGGCCTGACTTTACTTTGAACCATGTTTAAAAGCTATTATATATGTACAAGGACGTCTCCATTGTACCTTTATCGGGCAAATAAATTGTGTTTGTTCACTTGCAGTTTCCTTTCTTGGGCATTATGACCCTTAATATGCAGTAAATGGTTTTAATGAGTATTTATCCAGGCTTTTATTGATTCTGGTTTTCTTTGGCATTCAGATATTTGTGAGATCTTTTTTTTTCTTCACAGTTCACTTAATAAAACAATAGATGCTGTTTTAGCTATGCTGTGGGGTAACATGCAAATTATAAAAGCCTATTCTACAAACTTGACTGAATATTCGATTTGCGTTGCACTTAGAAGCCTCCACTGGAGATTTCAGCATTGTGCAACCGTGCAGCGAGTCCAGCAGGGGACATAGAGACAGAGAGGATGAGCCAGGCTGTGCAAAGCGAATCGAATACTCCCAGCTTTCGGGGGATGGAAGAAGGAAACTGGATGTCGATTGAGGAAAAGAGGGAGCAGCCCCCTGTGTCCTCGAAAGACCTCGAGAGGAGAAATCTGAAAGAAGTCGGTGGGAAAAAAAAGGATTGGGAGAGAGGGAATTAAAAACAGGCAAATATTTAAAAAAAATGAAAAGAGGGAGGCGGGGGAGGGAGGGAGGGCTGGGAGAAAGAAAGAAGGACAAAGTAAGAAAAAAAAAAACTAAGAGACACAACCAGTGGAAAAATAAGTCGCCAGATTTTGCCCCTGCGACATGCAGCTTATCACCCGTCATTCCTTTCTGCAACTGCTGCTCTCATGAGAGAAGAAAGAGCACGTTTGTGTGTTTCGGCGTGGTATGCATGTGTCTAACAGCGTGTGTGTGTGTGTGTGTGTGTGTGTGTGTGTGTGTGTGTGTGTGTGTGTGTGTGTGCGCGTGCGTGCTGCAGAGAGCGGACGTTCACTTTGTGTCCACAGCTGAGAGACTTTGACCATATAGGGCAGCTGCTCCTCGGCGGACTCGGGGAGAAATGTCTGAAATGTGCCTGAGCGTCTCTGCAGGATCGAACTCCGACATCCCTCACTGACGTTTGTTCTCTCTCTGCCACCGGCCCACAAATCTACCCCCCCCCCACACACTGAATATGCCTCCCTTTATTGGACCGTAGTGTGTGTTGGCTTAATGTTGCACCGGCTCATTTCATACCAGCAGAAGTGCTGCTTGCATCTGGCCGTGTCGCGTTTGTTTTTTTGTCCCTTACAGGAAGGAAGAAAAAAAAACAAAACCCAAGAACACACACACGCTACTCTTCATTATTTCTGGAGCAGTAAAGTGTCGTTACAGTGAGATATCTACCAGATGTTTCACTGTGAAGTCAGAAGGAAAAAAGCTACTTCTCGGAGCAGAAGTCAAAAAAAGATATGCAGACTAGAATGAACGAATAATCTGATGTGTCTATGAGTGAAAAATGAATGAGTAATGTTTATAAGAATGGTTGCTCGAGTTACAAAACAATGAATTTTGGAAAAAAATTCAAGTTCATCACGTCTTTTCTAACCCAGTGTCCATGTTACTACATATTGAAGTTAATGCTGTGTTCCACGGTTTAACTGACCCGGTTTCTGAACTGCTGTCTATTTTCATCTAAATCTGCTGGAAAGACAGTTCAGCCAACCAGGGTTTTGTTGCCGAGAGCCTTGCGGAAATGTATAACGACAAATAGCGGGCTCTTAAACTGGAATATGTCTTCATTACTAGTTAAAAAATGTTAACTGTCCCTGGCAGCCACTACTGCAGCTTTTAAGTCCACCTGGCAAAAATAACACAGCACGAGAACTATGTCAAATGAAAAACATCTGCATGACCGGAGGGGCACTTACATTACTGATCTGGTCTTGCGTCTTCTTCACCCTCTGCATCTCCGGAGTGTCGACCACCACGCTGAAACCTTTGCCTTTGTTCTTCTCAAACTCCTCCTTGTAAAGGGCCTACAAATTTATAAGAATATGTTAAAAATATATAAATTTTATAAACTCCCATGCCCATAGACTAAATAAGGAGCTGAGGGCGGCAGCGGGTTTGCTTAGCTTAGCACAAACACTGTAAACGGGGCCTAACAAGTGGCCTGGTTCTCCCCCTCTGAAGTTCAAAAATTAATATGGTACATCTAGTTTGTTTAATCTACTTGAAAACTGAAGTGTGCGCTGTGCTTTAGAGGTGCTGGTAGGCATGTTTTGTTACCTTCTGATGGAACTGGGCTAGCAGTTTCCACCTGTTTAGAGTCTTGATGCTAAGCTAAGCTAACTAGCTCACGCTTGAGCTCCATGTTTATCGTACAGCAAAGGAATGGTGTCAATCTTCTCGTCAGAAAAACGTATTTCCTACGAAGTAGATGTTTGTCAAATGACACAATCGGAGGGAGGAAGTTTCATTAGAGGTGTTATATTTTGGATTCATGCCCAGTTTTGATCTTTGTTTCAGCTGATGACACGAGGTCCTGAGCTGCATTCATGGTGTGTTGGTGTCAGGTGAATGACGTCCCTTGTGTTTCCCAAACTTTTCCAAACACCCCTTGGTGTTTTTACAAACTGTTTTCCTTGTGACTCCCCAAACATGAAGCAACTTCTATCTGCAGTCTCCTTGTTACAGGAGGCACGTCTGTGAACTGTGAGCAGGGCAATCGAAAAGACATTTCCTCTTCTTAGACAGTTTCCCTTTAATAACTTTTAAAGGCCTGAAGAGGTAGAACTATAACTATACTATTTCACCAGAACAAAAAAGTCTTTAAAACCGCCCCTATTCTTATTCATGGGTCTTTTTCCAGGTTGGGAACAACTGCAATTGAAGGGCGCTGTTATTTATTTATTTATTTTTTGCAGTGTCACTAAATCCGACACAACCTGAATGCAGCATCAGATCAAAACCACTTAGGAAGGATTCAGCAAACGAGTTGTTGTGGAAAGAGACAGATTTTTCTGAATGTGAACGGAGACATGCAAACACATATACATACATACATACATATATATATATATATATATATTATATATATATATATATATATATGAAAAGACAAACAGAGGTTGGACAGACGATACATAGTAAAGTTACATCTAAAACTCCCATAATCCCTCTGAAAAGTAAGAAAAAAGTTGATTGGTTAATTGTTATGACTGCGGCGAGTTGAGGATTAAGTGTTATTAGAGATTCGGTTTCTCCGCGGTTTCCCAAGGCGAACTGGACATACGTGACTGATCTGGTCTTGCGTCTTCTTCACCCTCTGCATTTCCGGAGTGTCGGCCACCACGCTGAAACCTTTGCCCTTGTTCTTTTCAAAGTCCTCCTTATACAGCGCCTGTGAATTTTTTATTTATTTTTTTTATTTTTTTGCAATTCATCAGGATTCAGGGAAACTCAGTCTTTAAAATTAGACAAAAGGGCTTTTTGAGAGGCGCCTGAGGTCGACATCTGGGCCCAAAGAGGTTTCTATTTGTTAAAAATGACCACAGCTAGATTATAAGGTTAGATGTTAGGAGTTGCACGCACACTACTAAATCTGTTTTAAAAAATATACATAAACAAATTTCATGCTGTGCTTTAAACAGATATTTGTCAAATCTCCTTGCAGGTCTTGGCCTGGTGGGGGGCATTTGGGGGGGGCACTTGTGAGATTAAACAAGGCCAAAATGTTTATTTCAAAGTAAAGAGATCGCAACACATTGGACACACACCCGCACGCTCACGCACACCCGCATGTATGCACACATGCACACATGCACATACACACACACACACACACACGTGAGTCATGTTCTTGCTATGAGGAATATGCTGTCTCAGTTAGGGAGCTGGACTGCCGAGACTTTTATGGTTATAAACAATGAACTGGGTCGGATGAGAGGAGAAGAGAGGAGAGGACAGAGAGAGAGAGGGAGGGAGAGAGAGAGATAGATGGGGAGGGAGACAGAGAGACAGAAAGAGAAAGAGAGAGATAGATGGAGAGAGAGAGGGAGAGAGGGAGAGAGAAAGACAAAGAGAGAGATAGATGGGAGAGAGACAGAGAGAGAGAGTGAAAGAGATAGATGGGGAGGGAGAGACAGAGAGAGAGATAGACAGGGGAGAGAGACAGAGGGAGACAGAGAGATGGAGAGAGAGACAGAGAAAGAGACAGACCGGGGGGGGTAGGAAATGGCTTTTGGTGTAAATCTGATCAAGATGTTATCATAACAATTGTTTTGCATTAGTACATAGTTATGTTACGTGATGGTGATAGTTCTACACCAGGTGCTCGTTCCAGTCAGAGTCCGGGTGATCATCAAAAACAGCTTCGAAATACAATGAAATTCCTATACATAATTTAAGAAATAACTCCATTGTCTCCCGTGTTTTTCCAAAAAGCATTTGGTTCCCTAAACACCCGTAATTCACTTTAGGTGATTAGACCTTGATCTTGCCCTAGTTTCCCGCTCGCCGGACGGTCAAACGCGTTGGTCGCGGTTTTGCATATCGTGCGGATGCTGGAGCGTAGCTTTCCTCTACCTTGTGCGTGTTGACACACAAAAACACGAGGGATGGTTTTTGACGGCTGCGTTGAAGATGACTCGCTCGCTCCTTTGCTCAGCGTCAGGGGCAAAAACCGAGGCCACTCACGTGTCTGTACACTGATTATGAGGATGGAGCCAGGGAGAGGGGTTAGCTTAGCTTAGCTTGGCTTAGCTTTGCTTAGTTAAGCGCAAAGTCCTGCAGCAGGACAAAGCAGCTAGCCTGGCTCTGCCTGAGGGTAAAAAAATGTATATACATACATACATACACACACACACACACACATATATATATATATATATATATATATATATATATGTGTGTGTGTGTGTGTGTGGTTGTGTGTGTGTATGTGTGTCTAATAAGACACTGTGTCTTGTTTGTTTTGTAAATACACGGACAGACATGCAAATGGACAATCAGCGTCCATGTGCTGTTAATATTGCCTGCTGAACGGGGGGCCAGGTAATCAAGTTCTCCTCCTCCCTGCAGACGTGAAGATTCGTTTTTTTACATGCACGGGTGATCGTACGTCTCTGCAGGAAATGCAGCCTTAAAAGGGCAAGAATTCCAGATGATTTAAGTTTTAGGAGGTGTTTCTGTTTCAGAAGGAAAACGGCGGAAGGAAAAAGGCCTCCCCTCCAAACGCCAAGAGACAAGACAGCCCCTGAGGTGAAATTCAAACCGCAATAGATTCGCTTTAATTTTCCGTGACTCGCAGGACTTATCCCTTTGATCAGGTGGGGTTTCTGGCTTGAGTGGTGTGAGTAGATTAGGGCTTAAGAACAGCGATGGCAGCCAGGGAGGCTGAAGTTGAGCCGGTGCCACATTAGAGACCAAAGAGAAGCGAGGCCCTAGTGTTTTTCTAAAAAACAAAAACAAAAAAAAACCCCAAAACAGTCAAATTTACGGGGACATCCCGGTTAACATTTTTTACTTTGTGAAGCTCAGACTCTGCCAGGCTGCTGGAGTTCAGCCTCAAACCTTCACGCCAAAAGTTGCACCAGCATTATTTCTTTTTTAGCCCCTGGTCAAAAGGGCTCGTTTGATTTAATCGAAGGAATCCAATTGCCGCGAGCGTAAAACCAGGGAGGCGTGTCCTCACCTCCTGCCGCGAGACGGACGGAGAGGGGAGGACGCGCCGAGTCACGGTGATGCAACGGGATTAGGACGAGTGTCTCGGCGAGCCCAGCGTGAGAAAACAAGGAGACTGAGCGGGGATGACAGCGGGGACGAGGACCGGGGGGGGGAGTCGCCCTCACCTGGCTGTTGAGCATGCTCTGTTGTTTCAGGCGCAGGTTCTCGGGGGTGTCGGTCACTATAGTGAAGGAGGTTTTGGGGTAATGCCTGGAAGAGAACACAAGTACAACAGAAACGTTTTTTTTTTCTGCCATCTGCACGTCTTTCACATGCTTTGAATGTTGATTTTAAATATTCTTTCTATCGTCAGAGAACTGCACTGTATATGAATTAAATCCAGACTGTGCTGTTGTGCTCAATAACCAAAAGAAAACAGATAAGAACATCTATTTATCTTTCTGAGGCAAAAAATAAAAATTCCGAAATCTATCGGTGCTTTCAACAGGTCAGTGCTAGAAACTGAGCTTAACTTTGTTACCACTGCATAAATTTATTCTTGTTTTTCAGTCTTTCCTCTAATCCCTGCTTTTCTTCCTGCAAATCATTGTCATTAATTATCCTCTTCAGGATTATTCAAGTCTTTGATTGACACTGGACATCAGGTGAAGAAGGGGTTACACTGAGACACTGCTCTGTTTTATGGGGTCTTTCGGGGAAATGTACTTTACTTTTGTTTCTTAGGGAGGAAATTTTTCCTCCTGAATTTAAGCTGCTCCTTGATCAGGTTTCACATTTCTCACTGCCGCAAAAATCAAATCCAGAAAAGCAAAGTCGCAGGTAAAATTTCACTTGGTGGTTTTAGTCAATTGTAGATGGGATTTTTAATGTTAGTGTGACAATCTAATATCTCAACTTTTTGTGTTTTTACACTTCATTTAAATCATTATGCATGTAGCTTTATTCCTCTTTTTTCAGACTTTCAGAGATGCATAGCTGCCTCGTTTTCATTTCACCTCACCACCTTTTATGCGTTCCTTTATTTATTATCATTTTTTTACTTAATTTTTTTTGTGTATTTGCTGGTTCTGTTTCGGAGGGGTGAGGTGGGCATGGAAGATTGGAATTGATAAATTGCTTAATTTGCCCATGCTGCAATTAATCTTGCCTTTGTGTCTATGAATATCTGAACAATGACTTTTTCGTTAGCAAATGAGAGAAACTGCTACTGGAAGTTATGATATTACAAGAATTTAAGACCTTCACTGGAAAAAAGAATAAATAAAAGATATAATTAGATTTAAAATACTACATTTTGTAAATTTGACTGTTTCCCCCTCGGTCACCACTGCAGGATAATTCAGAAGTGCTTCCCCGCAGTCGGGTGCTTAAGGCTCATCCCAGGTGTCTGGTGATTTCAGAAATCAGGCGGTTGGCGTTGTGCGAACACTCACATACTGCAGTAAGGTTTCTTCTCAAATCCCTTGTAGTTGTTCATGCTCAGAGCCATCTTGCACACCTCACAGCTGAAACAACCTTTGTGCCAATACTTGAGAGAGGAGAAGAGAGAGAGAGAGAGAGAGAGAGAGAGAGAGAGAAAAGGCCAGAGATAAGATGATGTAAAATGCTGAGTATAAACAACACCGGGGGCCTGTGTTAAAAAGTTAATTGACCACTACCAGAATTCTTATCTTGTCTTGCTGGTTGTTTAAACTTATGCACTTGGGATCAGCTAAATTAAAAAAAACAAACAAACAAACAAAAAAAAGGACAGTGACTTGCACTGTCACAGAGAG